>OZ010793.1:552766075-553505075 GCA_963932465.1 Maratus speciosus
CATTACATACGCGAGAGAAAGTATGCATTTAAAATATTTGCGTGAAATACGCACAGTAACAAAACGACTAGGCCCAAAAGCATGCGCAATAACAAGCAAAATGGTCGAAAAACGGGGTGGAGGAACCGGTCGGAGGAGCGATCGAAACAGAAACTTATGCATTGTGCATTTTGTGAGGATGCTGTCTCTAGACGTTAGTGTAAAAATTACCGTGATTTATGGGGGATTTTTTACGCATTTGTGTTAAAAAGTTCAGTTTTATCTAAGAAAATCATTGATTTCTTTTAAATATAACGTCATTTTCACCTACTTAAGCATTTCACTTAGTGTCTGAAACTTAGTACACATAACAGAAGGACAAAAAAAATATGGAAACTTTATGAGGAAAATGCGTGTTTTCAAAAGCAGTAAGTAATTTTCCGTTCAAAATATTATATCCCTAATGGAATTTTGCGCCATTAAATCCTATACATTTTTTTATCAACAATTTTGAATTTTTATCAGATAATCACATGAATAAAGATAAATAAACCTCATTACTTCTCTCTTCTCTGCAATAATGAAAGGCATCTCATTACCATCATTTTGAAGAAATTTCATAGAATACTTTAAAACTAAAATATAATAATGGGATATTTAAAAAACAGCTAGTGCGGACACATCTACAAAAGAACAGCTTTCAGTTAAAAAAAATGTTAGTAAATTTGATTCAGCAGAAAGCTCAGGGCAGATGACTAAAAAACATTTTTGTGTTTTTAAATATATAGATTGTATAAAATTATAAAAAAATAAATTAAGCAAATTATGTTACTTTGATAAAATTACAGTAATATGTCTTAAAGAATAACAATAAAAATTGTATTAGTAGAGAGAATTTTGGACAAAAACTTGGGGAACTTGATATTATTTTAAACCTCGAATTATTGCCAAGATTTTCTTTGATTGCTTGTTTATCTTGGCGAAGGGAATTCATCCAAGAGAGAATCCTCAAGTTCTGTAATATAAATCACTATTTTTCGGACAAACAGCATGCACACTGTATGTTACTGCTCTTCCATAAAGTCACTCTAAATGTTTGTAAAACATTGCGTTTTATCAGTGTGTGATTTCGATTACGTTATTTTCAAAGATAAAGCATTTTCACCTCTGAAGAATTTCAAAGCAGCTCGAGTGAAAATGACGCACTTCTACAAAATATATTTCAGTTTTCAGAATTAAAAAGCACATTTAAAAAAAAAAATAAATAAAATGACGTCAATTGCATCCGCTAAAGCATCCAACTTTTACGATCCCGTCCTAACCAACATCTATAGAATGGTATGCAAATGACATCATTATCGTGGAATAATACACAAACCCAGCAGAAAGCAATGACGTTATTTAAGAAGCTCGGCAAAACAATCTCGGATATCTAATGATTTATATCACTTAATTTTTTTTGTTTATAATAGCACCATGTTTTGACAGAAATTATTCATTTATATTTTTCAAAATTCCGAAAATGTAATTACATACGAATTAATTTAAATTGCAATAAACTAAAAATCCTTTAATTATAAATAAAAACGAAATAAAGCCAAAATTCACCCAGTTTTATGGCAGACTATATTATTGACATAGCATGTACTTTAATTTCAATTTTTTTTTTCAGTTTTTATGAGAAAATGGCAACAGAAAGGTACAGCAATCTACTATTTTCCTGTTTTTTTCCCTTTACTTTCAACAGAAATGGAGTATTTCAGTTGCCACGATTACAAAAAAAGTAATTAATACTACAAAAAAAATTAATATCTTAAAATTAAATTGAGATACAGCTTCCAAACAAATTGCATTTAAAAGAGCATTTCTTTTTCCGTATACGACGCGACGGTGTAAAAATTTAAAATGTGCGATGTTCAGAAATTTAAAAATTTGCAGTAGAAAAAATTGAGAAACCAAAATTTTATTTAAAATTTCAAAGGGTTTTGCCATTTGCAAAATGACTTATGCGTTACGCACAGATATGTTTGTCCTTTATAATATAGATAGATAGATAGACATTTGAGTTAATATTTATATTTGAATTAGTACTTTTTTTCAAATTTTGTCTATAATTTGAAGTATTAAAATAAATAAATAAATAAAATAGTTAGAGGGTGGAGGGAAGCAGTGGCGTACCCAGGATTTTATTTCGGGGGGGGGGGCTGACTTAAATTTCTATAATGTTCTACATCTTACGAAACACGTTGAATTATGTTGTAAACAGAAATCATTTTTGCCAATAAGGCCGTAGCCAGAGTGGGGGGGGGGGGGGGAGGGGCAAGGGTGACTTTGTTCCGAATTTTCCGAAAATTTGAAAAATTCGTTTCAAATCAACAGTTTTCAAATCCAAAAGGTCAACTTTATGACATTTTTTTATGACTTTATTTATTTATTTTTTTTTTTCGGAAATGCATGTTGTTGTTCAGAAACTGTGTAATCGAGCTGTTTTTTCCGGAGGTTTTTTTTTGAAAACGCAATAGATCTTTCAAAAATAGTGTCAGAGTTAGCGTTTTGAACCGAATTTCCGTGCGAAAGAAGAATATCCACTCAAGAAATGGTGAAAAATGTGTTTTCTACGTGTTCAAAATCGCATCCATAGTCAGGCTTTCCAATTTTATCTTTCCGTTAAAAAGTGAGTTTGTAAATGGGTCAAAACGTTTTGCGCTTGTTGAGCAGATCAGTTGAGCACAAATAGAGCGCCTTAAAGGAGAGAACACATAAAACAATTGAAAAAAGGTTTTCTGGCAATTACCGTTCATTGACGACAATATTTGTGTATCCATATCTTTTGTGCAGTTCTATATATGAATTTATTTATATTATATTCACACAGTAAAACCTAGCTGTGCTAAAAGACGAATGAAGTTCTTGAAAACGCATTTTCCTGAAGTCCCGCCCACAAAAATTAAATAATTCAAATAGTTAAATTGTATATGATCTATAGAATTCATTCATGCCACATAATGTAATAGAAATTATTTAAGATCGAAAATGCACGTACTGTAATGTTGCTTATACACTGTTAAAAATTTTGCAGCATTCTGGCAGGTCATTCGACCGTTGTTTGAAAAAACGGTTTCATAACCATAATTTAACTATATTCTGACCATAAAATGGCCAATAATATGGTCAGAATAGTGTTAAAATTACGGTTGTGTAACCGTTTTTGGAAAAAATGGTCAAATGACCTGCCAGAATGCTGCAAATTTTTAACAGTGTAGACTGTTAAGTCAGTTCTCAACTGTTCTGCTGAAGAAGCGCGAAACGTTTTGGCACATTTATAAATCAATTTTTTTTTTTTTTTAACGGAAAGATATAAAATTAGAAAGCCTGATCATGGAAGCGATTTGGAATCGAACTGTTTTTCCATTTTTGGTCAATCAATTACTAATTGAGTTGCAAGCGATTTTGATCACGCGACAAACACGTTTTTCATCTTTTCTTGAGTGTTTTTTCACCTTTCGCGCAGAAATTCATTTCAAAATGCTCACGTTGACTCTATTTTCTGAAAGATCTATTGCGTTTGCAAAACAAACAAACAAAAAAAAAAAAAATGGAAAAAATTGCTTGATTACATAGTTTGTGAACAACAACAACTGATAGTTTCATGCACTTCCGAACAAAAATAAATTAAAATTTATTTCATAAAGTTGCCCTTTTGGATTTGAGAACAGCCTTAAAGAAAATTGATATTATACATGTCCTATGATTTCCATCGCCTCCACACTGTTAAAAATTTGCAGCAATCTGGCAGGTCATTTTACCGTTTTTTCCGAAAACGGTTAGACAACCGTAATTTTAACACTATTCTGGCCATATTATTGGCTATTTTATGGTCAGAATATAGTTAAATTATGGTTATGAAACTGATTTTTCAAAAAACGGTCGAATGACCTGCCAGAATGCTGCAAAATTTTTAACAGTGCACGAAAATGGCGGCTGCCGAAGGCGAATTTTTCTCAACGTGTGTAACAGTCTTTTGAAATTTGGTACCAATAATTTGTTTAAGTTTTTTCCGCTTTAATTGTCTGAGATTAAACAAGACAAAGAAATCTTTTATAAAATACTGGTGTCTAAATTTAGGCACCATACGTTTAAAAAAACCTGCTCTCGGCATATACGATTTTTGTTTTCAGCACTCAGGCCTCGTATGTCATGCCGGGGTGTTTTCTGTGGTTGACGTTATCCCCCTCCTCAATAACATATATCAATTTCACAAAACACTTTTCAAACAATCACTGTACACTGTTAAAAAATTTGCAGCATTCTGGCAGGTCATTCGACCGTTTTTTTTTTTTTTTTTTTTTTTTTTTTTTGAAAAAACGGTTTCATAACCATAATTTAAATATATTCTGACCATAAAATGGCCAATAATGTGGTCAGAATTGTGTTAAATTCACAGTTGTGTAAATGTTTTCGGAAAAAACGGTCAAATGACCTGCCAGAATGCTGCAAATTTTTAACAGTGTATACCGAGAGTAATGCAATGGAATTTTTTTGTGAAACTTGTAAATAAACGATAGAAGTTACTCAATCGGTATTCTATATTTAGCGTATTGCACTACAGTGATATATATCAGTTTCATTATCATTGAAGTAGTGTAACATTATTAAAATACAATGTAATGAATTTTCTTTCCGGAGGGCATAATTTAACAGAATAGTTTAATGTATACCTGTAAACGAGCTACATGTGCTACACGCTTCATTTTCATTAAAGAATCTCTATAGTAAATCATAATAATGTATATAAATAGTGTGGCAATCCAAGTTTATTTACAAGCAAATTGGATGACGAACCGAAGTAAACATTTATCCGCAATATTAGAAAGTGTTAAAATATTGTATTTTAATTTTCTATTTTTTATGCTGCTGCAAATTTTATAGAGATTGCAGATATTTTAAAATAACATCGCTGTTATTCAATAAAATCTGTATTCTATTTTTAAAAATATTTTAGAATTATCATAAATAAGACTATATTAAAACCCCAAAATTTTACTTCTATCACCTTTTTTTACAAAATGAGAAAATGAAACAGATGATTATTATTATTTTTTCTAAACACTCGGCTATGTTAATGTATTTTAATCGGCGGTTTATTAAAAAAAAAAAAAATACATATACCGTATTTTATGGAAAAAACGCCGCACTCCTCAAATTGGCCTGAATAAGCTTAAAAATATCGTAATCGCCGCATCCGTCGGAACACTACTTTTTTCAACAGCATCACATTGACCTAACTTTAATCAAAGTTTTCTGAGCAGTGTAGGATTTTAATATCTTAAAATGTCTGAAGTTTTATTTAAAATATACGATTTTAAATACGATTTTAAATATTTTTATGAATTTTTAAGTTAAGGAAACTCAGTTGGTATTTTAAAAAAAATCGTAAACGCCGCATTTGGAAAAAAAATAACTTTTAAACTCTTAAACACCGCGGCGTTTCTTCCATAAAATACGGCATGTAAAAGAAAACAGAACTAAAAACTTCACAGTAAAAGTCTTTTACTGTGACTTCAGGGGAAGAAACCCCCACTCCCTCCCTGATGAATAATTCTTGATTATCCTTTCTTTTACTGTTTAATTACTTTAAATCCTTTGAGAAGAGCAAACTTAATTATATTTTTTAAATTTCGAGAGAGAAAGAAAATTTACTAAATTAAATTTGAAAATCCAGATAGAAGCAATTCTGCTCAACTACCATTGCTGGCTCCCATGTTTCCTTTCTGCCCTTCTCTTTCTACCCAGTTCTACAAAAGACATAGTTTGATAACAAAAACACATTGATATTTGGAAAATATATAACTCTTATCAAAAAAGTTGAAGGGACAGATATGGCGCATTCGCGTCTTGCTGCCTTTTTTTTCTTTGGCGGTCAGCGAACGTGGCTTCGCCAAAGCACTGAACTTTCCAATGGGCCGTAAAAGCAGAATTAGGACAATTTTTTAAACGAGCCGGGTCGACATAAAAATTTAAAGGAAACCGATAAAATATGCAGGGCCCGACTAAGAGTATAGAGGTCCCCGGGGCAAGCATCATTCTGGTGGTGGTGATGGGGAGGGGGTGGCTTCTATCTATCTATAGAATTTTCTTGTGAATAATGTGGAAGTGGGTAGTACTAAACTTCATACATATATGTACGCATAAATTTTGTATATGCTTTTGTGTATGCATCTATATCAGGGCCGTAGCCAGGTGGGGGCCAGGTTGGGCAAAGCCCGACCTGAAAAATGTTTTGCCCGACCTAGCGCATTCCGATAAAAAAACATTAAATTTCCAGTTTTCCCCCACTTCTTGTCCAACCTAGAATGAAGCTCAACATTCTGATCATTTTTTCACTCAGTATTTCCCTTTAAAAAAATTTATGTAATGCAACATCAAATTTTAATTTTTCCATGCCAGACCTTGCCCTCTACCCCTAAATTTCCTTTCTAGACTGGAAACAAAAATAGCAAAATTTCATGTATAAAGTTTTTTTTCTGTCCCTCTTTAACAAACCTGTCGAAAATTGCTCCATTGTGCGTGCCTCGCTTTTTCGCTTTGTAGAAATTATCCCATACCGCTTCAACAACAAATCGGGTTTAAATCCCTAAAGCTTGCTTTCTTTATACATTTGTCACCTTTTGTACATTTGTAATTTATCGTTAGGAGGCGGGGTTGAAACCAAAGGTTTCTGAAACTAATCTTGAATGACAGTTAAATTCAAGATTAATGCTATGATGTTAAATGATGTTAAATGCTTCTTTCGTAGAAACTTGGTCCGATTACAACAAACTCCAAAGGACACTCTCCCCCCCCCCCCCCCCATGTGAAAATACAAAATAGATAATGGAAGGTCTGTCCCTTCATCTCTTCGACTGTCTCCTATTCCACTGAAATTTTTTAAAAAATGTCGCTTCTAAAATAAACCAGATCATTATTTCAAATTTAAACAATACAATATGTCAGGTTACTTACGATTTTACAAATCCAAATTTATTACTTACTGACACATTCATAAAGCCATTTTTATTCTTAATTTAAAAAATGCTATAGATGCTTTTATTAAGAAATGAAGAAACTGAATGCATTGTTTAATGAAACTGTTCTGTACTTTTTCTTAAAAGCAAATCAGTTTCCAAAGTGGTCGTCAGAGTTGCCAATATAAAAAATCAAAAAAAAAACCCCGCAAAATGCGAAAGGATGCCAAAAATTGATAAAGATATTTCGAAGTTCATAGCGAGTAAAATTTATTATATTGTGCTAAAAGATGGAAACCGGATTTTTTATTTACGAATGTTACAAAAATTACCAGAAACACAGCTAAAAATTCTCTAAAAATTCAAAAATAGCAAAGAACAAAATTTGGCAAAAAAAAAAAAAGTTTCAAACTGAATTCCCTTTGCAAATGAACCGCCACAAAAGACCCCCAAATATTGCACATAAATAAAAAAATATGGAAGCCTTTTCGTATTCTCTGTTTTTTTTTTTTGTTTGTTTGTTTTGTTTTGTTTTTGTTTTTTTTTTCAGTTTGACAATGCCATCCACATGGCCCAGACAGATTTTTTTAAGCAGAAAATACTCACTTACATTTTTTCTGCTTTGAACGGTGCCTTTTATTAGTATATATATATATATATATATATGTATACAGTCAAACCTGTTTATCTCGAATCTCTCGGGAGCCAAAAAAAAAATTTCGAGATAAGCAGGTTTCGAGATATACAGGTTTTATATAAACAGGCTAAGAAAATTTATTTACTCTAAATACAAAACACTGAAGATTAAAAATAGTAAGTTTTATTTGCAAACCTTACGAAAAGTAATCCGTTAGGAGTTTTTGTTGCAAAACTTTTTTAGATTGGACAATTTTTTGCAGTTTTACAACAGCAGAGAATCAATCCTGATCAATATTGTCCCGGGATTCAATAAAAATTCTCAATGTTTCAACGGCTTTTCCTGCTTCTTTTGGTGTAACAACTCTTTCTATATTGATGTTCTCCTCATTATCATGTTCCTCTTCTTCATCAGAAATCCCTCGAACGTTTTCTAAAATTTCGGAATCAGTTAATAATGTCCGCTCATTACCAGTGATTCATCTACGTTTACAAAATCTTTAAATGAACTGTCAAAATTTAGTACATCTCTGATCCATTCCTTGGAGTTTTCATAAATTTTCTCAGCCGGACTTTTCCTCTTTTTCTTATTTATTCTCCGGCAGTGCATGGCTGGTCAAATCCAGCATTTTTAAAGCAATTCTTTATAGTTTTTTCCGTGACACATACAGTTATGCTTGGAAGTTTTTCACCATCTTCAATTGCATTGATGAGTTTTCGAACGAGTTCTTTTCTATATTCAACTTTAAAACTCCGAATAATCCCTTGATCTAACGATTAAGGTTTTGAAGTTGTATTCGGGGGTAGAAATTTTACCGTAACGTTCTTTGTTGAAGGAAGATTCTTATGAGACCTGCAGTTATTGATAAAGAGCAGAATTTTTCTGTTTTTCAAGCCCAGCGATTTATCGACTTTCTTTCACCACTCGCCAAAAATTTTGCTGTTCATCCAAGATTTTCTGTTTGATTTATAGAAAATAGGAAATTATTTTACTTTGGCAAAACACTTTGATTTTGCTGAACGGCCAATCATTACTGATGGAAGATTTTCACTGCCATTTTGATTAGCAGCTAGAAGTACAGTTACTCTCACTTTACTTTGCCTGCCTCCTTTGCATTCATCTCCTTTAAAAATTGCTGTTTTGTTCGGCAAACATTGGAAAAAGGCCAGTTTCATCAGCATTAAAAATATCAGCTTCTAACAAAGAGGGAAGTATTTTAAGCCAATCTTCGATAACACTTGTTGGTACAGACGCGCTTTCTCCACAAAATTTTCTGAGTACAATGCCATGTCTCATTTTGAAGCTTTCAAGCGAGCCATTACTAGCTTTGAAATCGCTAAGTCCCAGTTCTTTTGCAAAATCTTCAGCTTTTTTTTCAGCCTTAACCCACTGATAGGAACTTCTTCTACACAGTATTGCTCAAACCATTTTTTTACACATTTGTCCACATCGGAAAAAGTGCACGCACGTTTCTTTTTCAAGGTTTTAAAGCTGTTTTCAAAGTTCTTCTCGATAAAATCTTTATTATTTATGATAGTGGAAAGAGTACTGGGTGGAATTCCAAATTTAACAGCGACCATACTTTTCATCACTGACGGATTTGCCTTCAAAAAAGGTCAAAATCTCCATCTTTTTTTCGATCGATAAAACGTTTAATTTTCTTTTTACACCTGACATTTTTAGCTCTAAATTAGTGAAATGTGTTAAAACGATTCTTTACTCGTTACCGTTTTGGCTAAATGACTGTAGCATCCTGCTCTTTCTCTCTCTCCGTGCAGCACGAGGAGAGTTTTTCATTTCGACCGATAGCATCGCACCTTTCCTTCGAAGCGCTTTCGATCACGTGTTATGCAGCAAAATCTGAGCTCTCCAAAGCACGCAGAATTATTCTCGCACGGGGAATATTTGGTACTATGTGTTGTAAAATTTAGCAAAGTTTATTTTTTTAATTAATCTTCTGATCATTCGAGTCACAAAGATATTTTCATGATACCTTAAATATCTTCTAAAGAATCGCTGACTAAGATCAAGTTCTCTTTTCTGAGAAAAATACCACACCTCTTTTCTCCAATCCCTAACGCTCCCCCCCCCCCCCACCACACCCCGCATCGTAGAATCTATCTTAATTCCCACGTAGTCCCTGAGCATTCACTGCGGTGCGGAGGGCGGTGTATGCCCCCTAGGAATTTCACAGAAATGAGGACTACCAAGTTACAAACGTTTATTGATGCTACGATGGGATTGTTTGTTATTCATAAAAAAATATGGATCTTGAATTGAAAAGTCGTGTTTCTTCCGAAAATTCGAGATAGGCAGGTTTGGAGAAAAAATAATTTGAGATAAGTTTGGAAAATACGTTGATTTTTGAATGAAAATGCAGTGAAATTTAAAAATTTCGACATACACAGGTTTTCGAGATAGGCAGGTTTGACTGTATATATATATAGAGAGAGAGAGAGAGAGAAAGATTTACTAATTCCAAAAAAATTACCTTTGGGATGTCGTCTTCGTATTTTTCAGTTTTCTGCAATTTAAAATTGTCACCCAAGTGTTCCAGATAGAAATTGAAAAAGAAAGGCTTTGGATAGACAGTACCTTTCTGTGGGCAACGAAGATGGGTTTCTTACTAGATAATAAAAAAGACATTTGCGAGTCTCTCTGTCCATTTCTTTTTCTTTTTTGGTCTGACCAGATGTTTTTCTGTTCACGACAAGATTTGACAGAGAGAATACCTGTATGCCTTAAATTATGCACATCGAAATAAGTTTTTTTTTCTTAATTAGATTTTTAAATTTAATTTTTTATGCTATTTTTAGTGTTTTTTCGAGTTTCGTGCTTTTTCCCCCACATTCATAAAAGGAATCCATTTTTCAATCTATCTAGTCTTCTGCGATTTTTGAATATTTCACGAAGTCTTTTATGTAATTTTTAACTTTCTTTCGCGTTCCGACGGGATTTTTTTACATTAGTAAAATGAGTCAGGTTTCGATCTTTTAACCACAAGTACAAAATTTTGTCCTCTGCAATTTTTGAATTTTTTGCAAACTTTTTATGCGATTTTAAACGCTTTTCCCGTTTTTAAGCTCCTGTGATTAGAAGAGATTTTTTTCATATTTGAAGAAATTTTCGTCTTTTGAAAATTTCTAAAAATTTTGATCTTTGATAGGCGACTTTTTCGTGTTATGAAGGAAAAAATATTAATGCTTAAGTTCAGTTTCTAATTATGGAAAGTACAATGCAACACAGTTGACGGAACACTATTGGGATTTGATTTGATGAAACTGCATCTTTATATTGAAGGATGTTGGGTAATTTTTACGCTAGATTGACTTTCTATATTTTTGCGAAAAATGGACAAATCAAAGCATTTTTTTTGTGTGTGCGCGTGTATTATTTATTTATTTATTTGAGAATGTAAAAGGAATCTGGTTTCAATCTTTTATCCCAATATAGTAAATTTTGCCCTGTGCGGCGTTTTATTCGCTTTCCGCGGTGGTTTTTTTGTACATTCCTAAAAGGAATCAAGTTTAAGTCCTTTAGTTCAATATAGAAAGTTTATCGTTTGCAATTAGTGATTTTTTTACAAACCTTTTATGTGATTTTTAGAGGATTTTTTAAAATTCCACATTAAATCTTTTGGCTCGATATAGTCAAATTTTGCTCTCTGCGATTTTTGAATTTTTTTCCAATTTTTTATGCGATTTATACCTTTTTCTTTCGCGTTTTGCGAAGACCTTTTGGCAAGTTTTTCTGAACCGAAGAATTATCCAGTAGATTTTGCTGCTTTCATGATTAAGTTGAAGGTGGGAAAATAACAAATTGGCTCCTGTAGCAAGATGAACGACGATGCTGGAAAATTTAACTTTTACCTAGAGACTATCATTTTTATGGAAAAAAATTACAATAATTCAAGAATCAGATTGTATATTCCGAACGGGTTTACGCTGTTGAAGGCAGTGGGGCCCCCAAGGGGAAACCCCTCCCCCAAGAAAAAAAGTTTTTTTTTTTTTTTTTTTTTTTGAAAAACCAACCGGCAAAGCAAGCTCAGCTCAGCTAGCAGATTTAAATAATTACAGACTATAATTTATGCATAATTAACATTAGTAATTTGTCGAGAGAAAAGAGATGAAACGTTAAAAAAGAAACAGGTTGAACGTAAGGGGATATGTTGCAAAGGCATAACACACAAATGCCTGCTTATTGGGACCCCAACGAGATTAAAAAGCACATTTTTTTAAAACATTTGAATAACAATAATGAGGTTTGAAAGTTTTGAATCTTGGGTTTCAACTTTTCCTCCATTTAATAGGGACCCTAAAAAAAGACATTTTAAAAAGTATTTAGAATTTGTAAAATTTCTTTCATCTGGGCACCTTTAAAAAGAATGGTGGCTGTAGAAAGTAGCCCATGTCTGTTTTGGTTGAAGAAAGTGATAGTATTAAGGAGGTTTTGAACCTGATTGGGACCTCCAACGCGATTAAAAAGCACATTTTTTTTAAACATTTGAATAAAAAGTGGCAGCTACAAATTTTGAATCCTGGGTTCCAACTTTTCCTCCCTTTCATAGCCCTCCCCCCCACAAAAAAAAAAGACGATTAAAAAAAATTAGAGCATGCAAAATTTCTTTCACCTGGGCACCTCTAAAAAAATGGTGGCTAGAAAGGAAGCATATTACCTGTTTTGGTTGAAGGAAGTAATTGTATTAAGGAAGTTTTGAAACTCATTGGAACCCCATTGAGATTAAAAAGCATATTTTTTAAACATTTGAATAAAAAATATGGGACCTAAAAGTTTTGAATCTTGACTTCCAACATTTCTTTATTTTTATAGTGGCCCCCCAAAAACACAATTCAGAAAAAATTTAGAGCCTGCAAATTTTTTTTTTCATCACCTTTAAAAAGGATAGTGACTATACTAAGAATGTACAAATTTTTTGAAGGAAGTAATGGCATTAAGAAAGTTTTGAAACTTATTGGGGGCCCCAATGAGATTAAAAAGCATATTTTTTAAACATTTGAATAAAAAATTTGGGCTAAATGTTTTGAATCTTGGGTTCCAACTTTTCCTCACTTTTATAGAAGGCACTAAAAAAGACAATTCGAAAAGAATTTAGAGCCAACAAAATTTCTTTCATATGGGAACCTTTAAAAAGAACGGCGGCTGTAGAAAGAAAGTGCATATCTGTTTTTGTGGAACGATGTAATGGTATTAATGAAGTTTTGAACTTTTGGTTTCATCTTTTTCCCCCAGTTATAGGACCCCCCCTCCCCCCCCCACACACACACACACACAAAAAAAAAAAAAAAAAAAAAAAAAAGAAGAAGAAGAAGAAGACTAAAATACCATTATATTTAAAAAAACAGAATTTAAGCTTTCAAAAGCTCTTCCATCTGGGCACCTTTACAAAGAACGAGTTGCAACCCGTCGAAATTCGATGAATTAAAATGTTTATAATGGAACTTTTAGATCGAATTTATAATAAACCTACAAAAATAATTACAATGAAAAATTCTTCTTGCATTGGTTATCTAACTCTTTAAAACAAATAATGTTTTTAACGTAAAATTACCAAAATATTATTTCCAAAAGCTTCAACTGTTCAAATTATTCAACAATTAAACTGTATTAGAATACGTAATCAAGATGAGTAATTATGTTGTTATGTAATTATGACTGAGGCTCTTACGTTTGTTTTTACGGGATCAGAAAAAAGGATTTCGCTTTGTCACATCATAAAAATTTCCCCCATAAAATCTAAACTATAAGTTATTTTCACATTCTCAAAATTTACATATGCACCACTCAAATTCACAATTTAAAAGTATTTTAACGCGCAATGCATTATTAATGAATGTATTTCCAAACTTAAAGTCACGTTTGTCCGATACAACTTTTCATGTGAACATTCGCATAAAATTTAAGTTCTAATCTCAGTACCCACGAAAATTTACCATTCAGAAATTTGTCTATAGTATTGGTCAAATATTTAGTTTTATCAAAGAAAATGATCGTTTTGTATTAAATATGACATAATTTTTACTCACTGAATCATTTTGCCTAGCGTCTCAAACTAAGTATCAGCGTAATGTAAAAATATTGAAATATTTGCTTCAATCTTTTGATTTATTAAGAGTAATTTTTTTTTTTTTTTTTTTTTTTTTTTTTTTTTTTTTTTTTAATGGCTAACGTGATTTTCTGTTAAAAAATTAGAAAAAAGTTACCTTTATTTGTAATATGAAAATGGCATCAATAAGGATATAATCAATAAAAATAAACCATGACTATTTTCCCTTTACTTTTAATAGAAATGGGGTACTTCAGTTGCCACAATTACAAAATTGGTACTAAAAACTATAAAAAAAATTAATATCTCAAAAATAAATTGAGATAGAGCTTTCAAACAAATTGCATTTAAAAGTACATTTTTTTCCCTATACAACGGTGTAAAAGTTGAAACTGTGCGATGTTTAGAAGTTAAAAAAATTGCAGTAGCGAAAATTGCAAAACCGAAATTTCATTTCAAATTTCAAAATGTTGCCATTCGCAGAATGACGTATGCGTTACGCACAGATATGTTTGTCCTTTATAATATAGATAGTGGATATAGGAAGGGGGGTAGGGGGTATGGGAGACGGTTCATACGGCCCTGGTTATGCCAAATATCTTATTTAACTTTAATACATTTTTTTTATGTCTCTGAAGAAAATTTAAAAATTTCGTACTAACTTTAAAAATATCTTATATTTTAAATTAAAAAAAGATTCCCTAAAATTGTAATGCATATTTTTGAAGAACTGCGAATAAGACATAGAAAAAAAATGAAGAAATAATCTGCCAACCCTGGAAAAAACTTTGCCCTACCTGGAAGTATGGTCTAGCTACGGGCCTGATCTATATACAGGGTATCACACAAAGATGGTCATAATTTTAAGGCGTTTCTCAACTGCTCTGCTCAACAAGCGCAAAACGTTTTGACACATTTACAGATTCATTTTTTAACGGAAAGATATAAAATTGGAAGACCTGACTGTGAAAGCGATTTAGAATCGAACTGTATCTTCGATTTCTTGATAAATAAATTACCTATTGAATTATAAGCGATTTTGATTACGTGACAAACACGCTTTTCACACTGTCTTGGGTGATTATTCTTCTTTCGCGCGGAAATTCGGTTCAAAACGCCTACTGGCCCACTTTGACACTATTTTCCAATAGATCTATTGCGTTTGCAAAAAAAAAAAAAAAAAAAAAAAAAAACGGAAAAAACAGCTTGATTTCATAGTTCCAGAGCAACAACATCTGCTCGATTTATGCATTTCAGAAAAAAAAAATAAGTTAAAACTTATGCTATAAAGTTATCTTTTGGATTTGGGAACAGCCTTAAGAAAAAATACTAGTAGAACAATAGTAGAAAAAATGATAAATTGGTTGATAGGAGTATTTCTTTGCAAACGTTTACTTTGTATGTTATAAGATGTCTAAAAGAGAATGCACTAAATTGGTCATCGTTAATGGTTTTAACATGCCACATTACGAGGAAAACGTTAAGGGTGTTCTCAAATCCGAAAGGGCAAATTTCTGACATAAGTTTTAATTTATTTTTGTTCGAAAATGCATGAAACTACACTACAATTTTTTATCACGGGCGCTTGACATTCACACTCGTCCTTCGCCAACTGACATGGAAATCATGTATCCTACCGTCCCTTCCGTGACTTCCTTTGACCCGGAGAAAATAGGGGACTGTTAAAAACTAAAATACCGAAGTGAGATAAGGAGTCTCGTCCACCCTCTCCCACCCTCATCTCGAGTCACAAAGGTTTCGGTACGGGAAAGCTTGTACTATTTCGAATCACCATTATACATAATTTTATTTTATGACGATTCTAAATTTAAAAACAACTTTTTAACAATTATCAATACAAACAATTCAATTCTAAAAGCCTACATATTATTGTATCTTTTTTAATGTGAATACAAGAACTTAAAAAAAAAAAAAAGGTGCGAATTTAAATTTTTAACGCTCATTTAACCCTCTCTCTGCGCAACCCGAGAGTTTCTCGGGCAACGTAAAAGTAGCAAAATTTGCGCAACCCGAGATTTCATCGGGGATGCATTTTTCTGTCTAATTAACTCTCCTTGATCATTCCCACCAGTCATTTTTTTATTCTAAATTTTGCTTTATCTTATCGGAGAAATTTCCCAATTGAATCAGACGAAAATTTTGGTTTTGAAAAACCGAAGGCAAAAGAATAAAAATTTTTAAAAGACTTTCGTCGCGAAGGAGTTAAATACGCATTTTTTGAAGCTATTTTGATAAAACAATTACGCAGCGAGAGGGTTGATACGAAATGATCATTCATATAGTTTTTAGTTTTTTACTTCGCTATTTTGCTACCGTTGTCTTTTTTTCGAAATTAGTGGATGATTTTCACTTATCGCAGATATCTGTTATTTGTTTTCTGTGTTTTAAAATATTATAATAGCCGTTAAAAAAGCCCCCAAAAATCATTTACATAAATTTTTGTTACGGTTTTGGATAGCATGATGCAAAAGATAAACCACATTATTGAATAATTACCTTTCTAAGCGAACCTAACTTACATTTACGCAAGGTTCAAAGAGAACCACCGTTAACTCCAAACTATTAGGCCGACGAGCTCGTTTTGAATCAAACCCAGCACCTCCCGTCTACCAGCTTTGATAGAAGAACGTCTCGGATATTGGTGGAGCCCATTCAGTCGTTAGAAAAAAATCTCAAAATCCTAAGTCGGTTGTGGGGAAAAAAACTCACGATTTCTCTAAAATGGTCGTGAAAAAAAAAAACCCCGCAAAATTTGACAAGGTTAAAATAATAAAGTACAATATTTTAAATCAAAATTTTGCTCACAAAAAAGGGGTGGGGGAGTGGAATAAATAGAATTATTCTAAAGATTACATCCTTATTTATGCGCATGAGTTAAATTTTCACTAGATACAAGTTCACAACAATTTTGTATATTTAAGAATATAAACAACTACTTGAATAGATCAGAAATTAGTCAGTTTTGAATTTGATAACAGACTTAAGTGTCGTGTCGTTACATCTATTTTAGGCAACATGATGCTAAATTCGTGCGATTATTTTAAAGAAATTGAAAGAAATAGAGGCTAAGAGATTAAAATGTTGGAGGATTCCAGAAATTTTCAAAATAAGTAACTTACACTCTTAAATTGGGAGGAGTGAAAAGTTCACTCTTTGAAAGAGTGACAGGCATTTCCACTGTTTTTGGAGTGACTTTTATAAAAATACATTCCTTAAAGAGTGGAATTTTCCACTCCATAGAAAGGAGTAATATACAGTGTAACTTCAAAAATCCAGCATTCAAAAGTTCGGCAACTTCAAAAATCCGGCATCAAAATCATCTTTACCCTTCCTTTTTCTTTTACACTTTTAAGTTATGGGAGTAGAAAAATAGCAATTCTTTGTGAATTAAAATCTTCAAGATCGAGAGTAAAAATGCAAAAAAAAAGAATATTGGGCTTTTTTTTTTGTCAATATAAATAAATTAATAATAAATTAATAAATATTAATATAATTATTAATATAAATATTAATTAATTAATAACAATAAATTAATAATTTCTGTAAATTCTCCGCGTCACAGCATGTAACTAATCTTAAAAATTGCATGGATTTTTTATTTATGCACTCTAAAAAACATGTTATGCAACTTTACACATAAAAACAGGTATATCAATGATACATAAACGATTTGCCTATATAAGTAAAGTGGTGCGTAAATTGACAAAACGCACGCCTAATGTGTAAATTAAAAAAAAAAGCGTTTAAATGTGTAATTTGCTGATGACACTAAATGTGTAAAAAATATCTGATCACTCTTGAAATACCCACTTGAATGTGTAAATGGACAGGATCAACTCAAAGACAAAACATTCTTAGTAATAAAAGATACAAAAAACAGAAAATTAGTTATTTTATAAGTTAGAAATAACATTATGCAATATTTTGTGATAATTATGTAAACCTATTAAGTACGGTACACATTTACATTTATTAAAATTATTAATAACTGCGTTTAATATTAAATTGTTAATATCTTTTAAATTAATAGTTATCAAGTTAGAAATTGAACGTTTTATGTTTTGATTAATAAAATTATAATTAATATAATTACATAAATAATAAAAATTGCAAATAAGTAATTTCATCGATAACACAAATAACAAATCTAACAATTATCATGGCAAGATTTTTTGCATTTCAACTTATAAAAATTACTGTTAATACCACAAATCAAAATTTACAAGCATATATGTGCATGCTAATCAGATCAAATACAACCATTAATTTGACACAATGCGACTACTATATTATCCCTTATATTCCCCCCTCTTAATGTCTTCGTTATCGCAAGGCCAGGGTCTTAACTGCTGAAGGTCAATGAAAGTCAAGTGTCGCGGTTAGCGAAAACTACTATAGCTGGTGTTGTTGTTCAGAAACTATGTAACCAAGCTGTTTTTTCATTTTTTTGGGAAACGCAATGCATTTTTCAGAAAATAATGTCGAAGATCAAAGTGGTCGTTTTGAACCGAATTTCTGCGCAAAAGGAGAAAAAACACTCAAAAGCGGGACAAAAATGTGTTTGTCACGCGATCAAAATCGCTTATAACTCAATGGGTATTTATTGATCAAAAAATGGAAAACACAGTTCAATTCCAAATCGCTTTCACGGTCAGGCTTTCAAATTTTATATCTTTCCGTTACAAAATGAATTTGTAAATGTGTCAAAACGTTTTGTGCTTGTTGAGCAGAGCAGTTAGGAACAGCCTTAATAAATAATTTCTTTTGAAAACAATGGCATACTAATAAATTTTAATCATTAGTTTTCTAATGATATAGTTTGTTTTTTGCATGGGTGTGTGTATGTGTGGGGGGGCGTGTACTGGAATCAGAAAGGGGGGGGGAAGGGGGAGCAATATGAATTTTAGTCACTTTTGGCTAATTTATATCATTTGACACCTTTTAATAAAAATCCTGATTATTCTCATGGGGTCCGGGTGGCTGCCCCGCATGCCCCTGCATAAGTCGGAAAATATGAAACTGAACATATGAATATACTGACAATGCTGAAAATATGAAACTTTTTTCATGGATATAACTTTCGAGAGAATAAGCCTGTTCTCAAATCTAAAGGGTCAACTTTATGACACAAGTTTTAATTCCTTTTTGTTGAGAAAGGCATGAAAATATGTATGTAGAATATAATTAATATAACTTTTATTATAATGTTTTTATTTCATTAAAACTTTACAAACAATAATTATTAAATACAATATGTAATTATTTGCTACTGGATGTAATTGAAATTTTAAGTGAAAATTTCCTGTTGAATTTTACATAATATTTTATAAATATCGATTTATGTTTCTTTATTGAATTAAAAAGCAAAATAAAGTTCTTTTTATGCAATATAATATATTCGTTTAGCATGCATTGTATATATATATGTGAAGTTAGCTTTTATTATTTAAATGTTAATGATGCATCGTAATTTAAATAATGATATTTAAAGCAGTAGCCTATTACTTTATATTATGTTACTAAATTACTATTCTCATTAAATTATTAATGCCCATTGCTTATATAACATAATATTTTGAAATTAAATAATTTTTTAATTATATAAAAATTACTCGCGTATTCTGGGATATTAGAACTTTTTATACCTCCTTCAACCTCACTTTTTGTTTCTTTGCTTCCTTAATTTCTTTATGTTTATTATTTCTTACTTACAAATCTGAAATTAATTTAAAGAAAATTTAAATGAAGGTGAATGCCTTATATGATGAAAAACAATTGAAAGCAATTTTGTTAAAATAAGTATTAATTTAATTTCTGAATATTTTTTATGAACAAAAGTTTTCATGATTCAGCCATGAATCATTTTTATCATTTCATTTAGGGAAAAGAAGTATTACATATACCTAGAATAAGGCCTTATAGTGTTAGGCAAGTACATAGAGTAAAGCTGTCTTTTCATGACAAACATATCTCAAAAATTAGTTTTAAACATCCATTTTCTTAGAATTTTTTTTAGATTACTTGCAACCTGAATAAAATTATTTCCATAAATAGTTTACAAGTTTTTTCACAACTAGGTTGGACTTTTGATCTTCAACTGGAGTCAATAATTTCGTATTTGTAAAGAGGTCATCCCCAAATCTAATCAGATAATTGTCAATGTGAATGAAAAACGAAGATGGTTGAAGGGGGCAGGGGGGATAATGGTATTGGAGGATTCTCGTAGTGCGCAGTATCAGGAGTTGTCGGTCTACATTGATGTCCCTTGTCCCTTTTGTTGATATATTTTGCATTCGACTGCAGACGATATAATCGGCCATCTGAGGACTCCTACTAACCAACATATGTGACAGTTATGACAATTACCATGAAAAGTCTTTAAAGACTTTATTTACTGAGTAATGGAAACATGCTGTTGTTAGTTGTCATGTGAGAAAAACATGACCAGGCTTTAAAACTGAAATATCTGGACATTTTTTAAAATTGAGACTGTGGTGTATAAAGATCTTTTCCGGAAAGCTTGTGATGTCTTTCCCTTAGGAACATGAGGGGGACAATAGTTTTCGGTTAAAGCATTCCAAGTAAAACTAGAGTATGCATGTGAAGGAACAAAAGATAGCGGGGTAATTTTTTGAAACAGCAAGTAAACACCTCTTTCTTCCCTTTCAGTTCACCCCTTTAATTCCTTTCAATTGGTTTTTTTAAATGCCCTTTGTCAAAAAAAAAAAAGACTTAAATAGTTTAAAAAATCAATTCTTTAATTCATAAAATTGTTAATTTATTAATGTGTTTCTTTTATTTCAAACATTTAATGTATCAGGAAGGTCTGCGTCCCCTCACGTCCTTAGAGTCCCCCTTGAAAAAAACAGTAAGGGGACGCTGTAAATAAAATAAAAAAGTGGGAGGACACCGTCCCCTTGCGTCCCCGCTCGATTACACCACTATGGGATAGCTTTAATGAAAAGAATATGTGCACTAGTTACTACAGAAGTTACTACAGAAAATAAATAAAACATTCTGCATTTTAAAAATAACACATAATTTCGCTGTCCAAAATCCGTCTTGAATAACACATTACTCATTACTCTAATGCAAATTAGTTAACATGAATGTTTTTCTAGGGCTTCACATTTAGAAATTTACTTTTTTAAATAGATGCTAATGTAATGACAGATACGATAGTGTTACAAAATTACAAAGTTTATAATGTTCATATTCTACTTACCAAAAGTTTATGGGCAGTTTTTTTTAAATCTAATAAGACAAAGTTAAGTTAATCCATAAATGTGTATAGATTAAAAACCACTTATACGCAGTGGTGTATCCAAGGGGTGGGCTGATGGGGCTACAGCCCCTTCCAAAATTTGTATAAAATATCAAGGTTAATTACGAAAGTTCAGAAAAATTTAATGAAACCTGTTAAGATGAAATTCAAATAGAGACAGAAAAATACTCCATTTGAGACAAGTTTTCATCTTAGAAAATGCGATATTTCATAGAGACCACGGAATAGCCATTTCAGGGAATTTTTCCGTTATATACAGGCTATCTTTAAATGCGTTTTATCATGTAAAATGTGATATGTGGTGATTAGAAGTGTATTATTAATTTGACAGAATTAAAAAAAGGTACAAAAAAATCTTCTGTCATGCAGAATACTGGCATTTTAGAATAAAAATGAAAGAAAATGTGCAAAATGTGCAAAATTTGAAATAATTATTTAGAAACAGTCCTTCTCTTTCATTCTCTCTATCTTATTATTATTATTTTTTTTATGAAAAAAAAAATTAAACCTCTTTCCTGTCTATATGCTTTCTATTGCAGCCAATATTGAATTTATAAAGGTTACTTCAGTTTTGTTTTTAGAGATAAATTCTCGGCATGAAAATCACTAGAGATTCTTTATTTTGATTCCAATTACACCAATCACGATTTTGCTCAATATTAAATAAGACATTTAAATCAGAGGAATGTATTTTTAAAATCATTTATACGAGTGCAAAAGTGCAGTCAAGGTTCTTTTTATATATTTCAATTAACATTTTTTTAACTTATATATTATTTACTTGTACACATTATTATACATATATAAAGATCTTTTAAATAATATTATAAAAGTGGGACACTTTATAACTTACTTCGAGGGGAGGGGGAATCTCGGGTTTATCGGGAATTCTGGTGAATAGTGTACGGAGAACAGTTTTTAAATAAAAAAACAAAAACTTTTTAGATATTTCCATTACGTTTTTTGAACAGGATATTTTTTCCTTTTTTTTCTTTCTTTTTTTTTCTAGCTTTATCTTTGATTCTCATATGTGACTCAGAAAAATATATTGAATTTTACATTTTTAAGGTTTAACAAAGTATTATTAATATTTTCCACATTTTTATAAAGTAGAAACAAAATAACAAATAAAAAAAAACATACATTAAAGTTAATATTATAAAATCAAAACAAATTTGCATGCTCTTTTCAGATAGAAATGCATTCAAGATGTTTATTTCTAGAACTGAAAAATAGCCTAGGTCTTTTAATTTTTATTTTATTTTTGACATTTTTAATGTATCAATTACCTAGGTACATGTTTATTATTGAAAGTTGTATAAGCATTTAGTGTTTAATTACTCCCATTTTACAGCTGAATAGACGGCTTATAACATAACTGAGAGATAAGACTTGATGATAACATAACTGAGATATAAGACTTGATGAAAATAATAAACCACTTTATCTAAAACTTCCCCCTAAAAAAAGGACTAAATTTTTGTACAAAGAAAATTTTGAGGGAAAAAATTGTTCTCATTTTAGAGTTTATATGTATATTTTTACTTATCAAACCCTTTTGATTATTTTTTTTTTCAATAAAAACAAAGAAAGTGTTAGAGGCAAAATTAATTCTTTGAAATTTAATTAAAATTATTATTCAGAAACTTCAAATAACATATTCGTATTTTTACCGACACTTAGATATAAATACAATCAATATATATAGAAAATATTAGTCTTAAAGAATTTGTATACAGTATCGAAAAAAGCAAAACTCTCTGTTAGATCGTGCTATATTTTATAAAAGAATATAGTACTACAAAGACCTGATTACTTACTGCGGTCAGAGTATGCCGCAGCCTTGGGATTACCGCAGATGCGAAGACTGGAATTAATAAAATAATTTAAAAAAATTCTTCAAGCTTTATGGTAAAAAATTAATTTCGAGCTGCGATATCTAAGTAACAATAACTAAAATTTTTACTGTCTAAAGTTAACTGTCAGTTAAAGGATTAATAAATTTGACCTTTATTTGGAAGCAAACTTTCCAAATTTCCGACCGCATGGTGCATAGTAGCAAGATTTTTTGAGAAATTCATAGTTTTATTTTTCATTACAATAAATAAAATTAAAATAATCAGAGAAAAAAAGAACTTTAGCACAAATCGCATAGAATCAGGATATTACTTAAAAAGAAATATTTAGGAGCAAAAAAAATATATTTTTTAAACTCTAAATAATTTTTTTTTTGAATAATAGCCTTGATATTGATTAATTTCTATATTGTTTTATGCAGTCAAATGTGAATCTGAAGGATCCATTCAGGAATTCCCTTTTAAAAGTATGACATGCTTTTTAAGTCAATCAATTTACTATTTGTTAAAATATAACAAGTTAATGTTTTCAATGTAATTTTAAAGAGTATCCAAATTTTAACATCTGTGGGCGCACAGTTGAAGAAATGCCGTACAATGGATGGAGGTCATTAAAGGATATCCTCAATAGGCAATGCAACAATCCAAGAAAAATGGCTATGCCAAATTTGAAGATAGAGTGGTTTTTGTTTAATGAATCGGTATGGGAAAAACACCTGGCTAGCTGCTCGCAGCTCTTTTCGTGTAATAGAAGCATTTAAAAAAAAAATAAATCCCTTGTTTAAATAAGAAAATTAAAAAATTAATACACTAAAATTAGTTTTACTTGAGGCTAAATTGCTGTACTAAATAAAAAAAAAATAATTTCAATTATTTTTTGTTAATGGTGTCTTTGGTAATGGAAGTTAACATCGAACTATATAGATAACGGCTGTAAAATGGCCGAAAGTTCTGGGGTAACGTTAAAAGTATGGGGACGATTAAAAAAAGATAAAAAAGACTAGAAAACAGGAATTCTGCTTTTCCAGAATTTAGTGTCGCCCAGGATAAAATATATATGTATATATATATATATATATATATACTGTATATAAATATGAATAATACAAAACATCTTTCAGTTTTAAGAATCAAAACACACGCTTTTATGTCATATAAAATGATGTTAATCGCATCCCCTGAATAATTCCTCATTTAAGATCCAGTCTTAAACAACATCTACAGTAAAGCATTGATATGACGTCACTATTGCTAAATAATACACACACACAAAACAAACAAACAAACAAAAAGCAGATGTTACTCAAAAAAATGCTATATAATGATTTATATGCCTTCATTTGTTTGTAATATAGATAATTAAATTAAATATAGTTTATAATAGCTCCATGTTTTATCAGAAATCATCCATTTATATTTTTTAAAAATACCACGTATTTTAATTAAATATTTCTTTTCAGTAGTTATGGAATAATGGCAACAAAAAGATATAATTACTATTTTCCAATTATTTTTTCTTTACTTTCTGCAGGAATGGAGTACTTCAGTTGCCAAAGTTAAACAAATGGAGCTAAAGATTACAAAAAAAAAAAAAAAAAATCTCAAAAATAAATGGAGATGCAGTTTTCAAACAAATTGCATTTAAAAGAACTTTTTTTCTTCATATGCGACGGTATAAAAATTGAAAGTGTGCGATGCTTAGAAGCTTAAAAAATTGAAGTGGAGTATTAACAGTACAATGATACAGCTGCTTGGTTTTACGAGTGGCTTATACAACAAAAAGTTATTTTCTGGAGACGACACTTCATTCGTTGGGAGAAAGAAATAGCAAATCGGGGACTAAAAACTGACACACTTTATTTAACGAAAAAAAAAAAAATGTTGTTTTATAAAATTCTAATTTAAGTTTCGTGCTTTTCAAAACTATCCGATATTTATTTTATTTATTTATCTATTTTTAGTTCTGTATAAAAAATTAAAAATTCTACAAAGTTACATAATATTGAATAACGCATAGAAAGCATATTTCAATTGGGAAAAGTTAACCATTCATTGACCCACTCACGGGTGTAGGGGGGGGCATACCCCCCTCCAGACCCCGAAACTTTACTAATGAAGTAATGATATAAATTTTCGTAAATTTATGAAAAGTATTTTTTTTTATAAATGTTTAGGAAAATGAAAATTTTGGAAAATATTGATTTTGTCTCAAAGTCTTTTACTTATTTTCAAATTTCTTATTAAATTTAATGTATTAGCTTGTTTAATATTTAATAATTAAAATAACATGTATACAGTCGAACCTCGTTATCCCGACACCTGGTTTTCCCGTCAGATTTTAAAACTCTTGATTTTCTGTATATGATTTTAATGTAAATAAATTCCGGATTTTACGTCGTTGAATAATTTCCAATTCCGGATATCCCGACAGTTTAGGAAAACTGTCCATTTTTTATAATCCATCTTACAAGCACGGAAATTAAGCGGTAAGAAATGTCTTAGCCAAATTTTTCACTAAATTGTCTAAAATAACCATTGAGATAAATGAGAAATTTTACTTCAATTCTTTATCTGAATAAATAAACTCACACACTATGAATGACCTACTCATGCTCCAGATAGAAGCATCAGTCTACTCACGGACTTTTTTGTTCTGGTTCGGCGGCGCTATCTTGTGGTTACACGGCGTTTTTCATCCGACTAAAACCGAATCTTTGGGTTGCATTGAAATGATCAGAAATTATCTAACATCCATTTCTGAAACAACGAATATTGATTACAGTTCATTGTACAATAAATAATTGTAGGAAGCACATCTAGAGATGAACAAACATTAATTCATCAATGCTTCATGTAACAATAAAAAACAAGTCATCATAAATCTGATTTTTATTCTTTTTAATTTTGTTTTTGTGTTTATTTTGTTTAATAATAATGTTTTATTGCTTAAAACTGCAAGAACAGTTGTGAATTTAAAATTGTCTTAAAATAATTAAAAGTACAGATTTTTGTAAACATACCATGTTTACTCGCGTAATTGTCGCCCTCGCGTAACAGTCGCACCCCCATTTTGAAGCAGAAAAAAATCGTCAAAATATTTTCTACGCATAAAAGTCGCAGTCGCGTATTTGACTTTCATCTAGAATATAGAAAATTATCATCAGTACTTTTCCCAGAACTAGTACTCATAATGGATTCATCTGTTCTGTTACTCCCATTTATTATGTACCCAATGGTCACTCCGTTCTTTAGACCCCGATTCACATTACAATAGTGATTCTGGTATCTTCAATGAAAGTGATTTATTATGAGAATTTTTTATCAAAATTTTTACAAATATTATTTGTAAATTTTATGTCTATAAAAATATTACCATAAAAAGAAAAATGGTATTTAATAAACAGCACACTAATCTGGAAACATTTAGTATGTTACAAAATTTATTATAATGTGTTTTTTTTTTATACCAGTAATGTTTTAGTATTAGAGTGTACAATATTGTGTAGTAGATTTCCTCGCTTAATAGTCGCACCTATATTTTCACAATGAAGAATTGGCAAAAAAAGTGCGACTATTACGCGAGTTAACTCGGTATTTCTCTCCAACTCCAGTTACCGCGACAATCCGCTTATGACGACACTTTTTTCTGGTCATTAGAGTGTCTGGATAACGAGGTTCGACTGTACTAGGATTAGATAAAGAACAAACTATTAACTGTATCTCCTTTGAAATCGCATTTTACGGTAGGGGGGGAGTGTATGCATGTAAGTTGAAAAAAAAAATAAACTGTCTGGATACATTTTTACTGACTGTACAAATAAATTTATACCATAGGGAAGACTGGGGATACTTGGTCCCTGATCATAAAGTATACTAAATTCAATATGTAGAGTTTTGAAATATGCAGTACATTTTAAGATGCATTATTTTAGATAATCTAGCAACATGAAATCATTTACAGCCATTTTATTTCAGCATAAAAAGGAAATATTTTAATGTTGCAAGTTCAACTTTTTTAAAGTTTTGTTTTTATTTTCTATTGTTGGAAATTTGATAAATTGAATTGTATATCATTTAAAAGTATAAACTTTATTATTCTCAATATAACATCATTAGCAAATTAGTTTTGTTTATTTACCACCTAAAATATATATTTATGTTCTAAACACAAAATGGGGATACTTGATCCTCTTTTTCTAGGGATACTTGATCCCAGGGATCATGTATCCCCAAATAACTAAACTTTTAATACAAACAGAAATACTTCAGTTTTGTTACTAAATACAGAACATTAGCATCAATTTAGCAAAAGGGGTTTGCGATACTTTAATTTTATTACAGCAATAGTAGGTAAATTTTCAAAGTATTTCTTTCATTGGAACTATGAAATGTTTACGACTAAGACATGATTCCATTATAGATAGGTTTTATTTACACTGTTGAACCATATATAGTATATATAGTAAATGCTGACAAAAAGCAATCGTAAGTGACCAAAAAAAGATTTAGACAGATTCCTCCCTTAGTACATATAATTGTATGGTAATCTTTCCATCTTGAGCGCAAAAAGTTTCCATTTAAGACAGGATTCTGGTATAGTCAAGTTCTATTTTGACAGGTTTTATTGTTATAACATAAATAACTGCATATGTGTAAATACAGCAAAACCTGTGAAAACGGAATCTTTCTTATACAGAAAAATAGTTTAGTCTCACTTAAAAGAATATCGTACAATTACACCTAAACTGCTGAAACGAAAACCGTAAATTTATCTACCGAAAACATTATATTGTATTTTTTTTTTTTTTTTTTTTTTAGAAATTCCAGTTTTTTCCCCCGCTACATCAGTCGACGCAAAGGATTATGGTCAATCTTAAAAAAGTATTGGGTGGGGGGGGGGGGCATACAACTCTATGCCTAAGGATATAATTATTTACTGTATTTCCAATCAACTTTCTGTCATTATGTTATTATAATGTGATAAAGCCGTTCAGTAATAATAATAATCACCGTTCAACAATGCAAAATTTTCTGACTCATTTTAAAACATAAAAGCATGATACTTGCAGTCATTATTATTGAAATGATTTGTAATCGAACAGTTTAGTTATTTTACATTTCCTAATAAATGAATTACATCTGGAGTTCTACGGCATTGTTGTCTCGGGACGACAATTTTTTTTTCTTTTATGCGCTGTCAAGTCAATTCGGCTCAAAATGACCACTTTGACAGCCTTTTCTCAAAAATCTCCTGTCTCTACAAAAAATGAAAAAATAAGTCATCTGAATTTCATTATGTTGTTGCACTGCAGCGAATACAGTAAACAATACAAATAAAAAATATTACAGAAATAATGTATGTTTGATATCGTAAAATAATACATTTTGTAACATTTTTCAGTAATCTTAAAATTTAGTTACGTTGTAAAGCAAATCAATAAAAAATCTGTACAAAAATAACAAATTTTGAATAGTTGGTTGATATTCGAAATGCAGGGATGAAAGTGTACTAAAGCCAATTTCGAGCAGCAAAAATCTAATTTTAGAGCAATAAAATCCATTCTTGGAGCCGCAAAAATCTGATTTTGAAGCAGTAAAATCGATTTTTGGAGCCGCAAAAATCTGATTTTGAAGCAGTAAAATCCATTGTCGTAGCAGCAAAAATCTGATTTTGTAGCGGTAAAATGCATTTTCGTAGCAGTAAAAATCTAATTTTGTAGCAATAAAAGCTGTTTTTGGGGCATATTGAAATTCTAATGCTAATAAAACTCCTAAAAATTAAAATGATTGCTATCTTGAAAATATTTTAACATTTGAAAGAATAATTAAACACATAAAATTTCCACACACTTTTTGCTAACAGTGAACATTCTAAACGACAATGGGAGTATTGATTGAATAATGAAAAATTAGCAGCAGAAAGAAAAAAAAATGTGTTTATTTGGAGGCATGAGATTGCAAAAAGATGGAAAAAATGAGAAATGAGATGTTATTTCAAATAATGCATGTATAAGACAAATAAGAAGGTTATTTTATTCGCAATAAGATTACCAATATTTCTGTTTAAATCTTGCTTTATTTGGGGGGAGAGACAACCAAATAATTAATTCATGCAAATACTATAAGTAATTGTGAAATGAAAGTTTCTATTTTAAGTTCATAATTCTGATGCAATGTTTTATACAGAAATCTTAGCTAGTTCTCGAATTCAAATTTTAACATTTTTTCACTCAAAACCTCAGTTAATAAACATGGGAAGCTAATGTTTAACCTGCCACTAAGCTGCAAAAAAATCCGGTGAAAACAATGTTGCAACAAATTTTCTGCGATTATTTGATGAAATTCAAGTTTTTCGATATCTTTTGAAAAAATTCGCATTTGTCTGCGATCGCTTTATGAAATAAGCGTTTTTTCGCGATCCTTAGACGAAATTCACATTTTATTCGCTATCTTTAGAAAGAATTCACGTTTTTGTGATCTTTTGACGAAATTCGCATTTTTTACGCGATCCTTTGACAGAATTCGTGTTCATTACGCGATCTTTTGACGAAATTCACGGTTTTTCCGAGACTTTTTCCGCGATCCTTTGACAATTCGCGTTTATTCCGCGATCATTTGACGAAATCCGGTTTTTTGCGTGATTCTTTGACGAAATTGTCTTTTTTCCGCGATATATTGACAAAATTCGCATTTTTTTTAAATCTTTTGAAGAAATTTGCATTTTTTCGGAAACTTTTGATGAAATTAAAATTTTTCCCGCCATCATTTGACAGAATTTGCGTTTATTCTGCGAACTTTTGACGAAATTCGCAATTTTTCTGAGATTTTTGAAAAATTCTCATTTTTCCCGCCATTTGTTTTTTGGCAATCTTTTCATAAAATTCGCGTTTTTTTCTGAAACCATTTAACAAATTCGCGATTTGTCCTTTCCCCCTTCAATGAAATTTACCTTTTATCCACGCCCCCTTTAACGAGATTCTCGTTTTTCAGCGATCCTTATGATGAAGTTGTTATTTTTCCGCCGTTCTTTGACTAAATCCTTGTTTTTTCCGCAATCTAAAGGCGAAATTTGAGTTTTTTTAGCGGTACTATGTCGATTTTTTTTTCGCGATCGTTTGACGATAATCGGGTTTTTTCGGCGACCATTTTTTCCCGAAATTCGTGATATTTTTTATGTACGAATTTCCGGATTGATGACCGATTTTTTTTTTATTTTAAACAAATCACCCATGCGAGAAACAGTAAAAAAGCGGAAAATCGCGGATCCGCAGAAGAATTTCATGCCTGAGTGCGTTTTGGGCGCAGGCTTGGCGCAAAATACTATTTCTGCGCAGATATGCGCTTGAAATCCTGGAAGTGGTTACAATAAATTTCAGCGAATTTTGCTGTGCACAAACGCGATTGGTTACTGACTAGTGACATACTAGCCCCTCCCAGAGCAAAATCCTGGGTGCGCCAATGTCACATCATTAATGGCAATTTCGAGCTGTAAATAAAACACATTTCAAGCGATTACCTACACTAAGTGTTTTTTAAACCATTCGATTAGTCTTTATGGAGGTAGGGGGATATTTTGAAATACAGATAGGTAGACAAAAATTAAGATAAAATAATAAAATTTCGATTACGTTGAAAAGTATTAAAAAAGAGGCTGCACAAAGTCGTCTTAATAAGCACATATATTTTATATCTACCCATATTTTTTAATGGTAACATTGATTTTTTATATCATTTTCTGTGTGAATTCATTAATTATTCCTATTGTAAATTTTAATGATATTTTTAAAAAATATGTTTCGCTGCTAGTCTGTTGCACTTTGCTATAATTTTTTCTCAAAACGCCTCGATTAACGCGGAATTCGGATATGTTATTCGTTCAGATATCAGTGTTGTCTTTTAAAATACTTTATTATTTTTTCATTCAAAAATTTTAGATATCCTGCACATATTCAAAATATGTTTAGTAATTTAGCAAGTGAAGTAAATTGTAATATTTCTTGCTTAATGTGCAAATTATTTAAAATATGTTTAGCAATTAGCAACCGAATTAAACAGTGATTTCATTGCTCCATACGCAAATCTATCTATATATATATATTTCGCTATCGTATGCAGCACAGGAATCGCGATTATTTATTAATTGTTTAATGGCAACGCCCGAATGAAACACATCTCATTGGTTATTGAAAAGCATTTAATGCATCTCCATACCTATAAGAAAGGTTACCGTAGGGGGAGGCTGTTCTGTCGCCAAATGCAGCCAAGTTTGCGCCAGCTTTGCGCTATATCACCACATTTGGCGACCAAAATGAATCGTCAAAGTGACGCCAGCTTGGCGATATCTCTAATATTTTGCCAAATTCACATAGACTTCAATTGTAAACCAATAGGGTTTATTTGCTTACAGAAAATAAAAAAACTGAGATACTTTAATTCAACAAAAACTGATATTAGCTTAAGGGATTATATAAATTATATTTAAGGGAGTCCTTGTAAATTAAATTATGAATAAAAATAATACGATACAATGCTTAGCATGCTTTCCCAAACATAAATTTTAAGGCAGACTAAACTGGTCACCAAGGGCGACTAGTTGTTAATAATGTCCTGGTTTGCCGGTGTGCATTACGTCCTGTTTTGACGGTGTGTATTAGGTCCTGGTTTGACGGTATGTATTAGGTCCTGGTTTGACGGTGTATTTTACGTCTTGGTTTGGCGGTGTGTATTACGTCCTGGTTTGAAGGTGTGTATTACGTCTTGGTTTGGCGGTGTGTATTACGTCCTGGTTTGACTGTGTGTATTACGTCCTGGTTTGACGGTGTGTATTACGTCCTGGTTTGACGGTGTGTATTATGTCCTGACTTGTCGGTATGTTTTACGTCCTGGTTTTACGGTGTGTATTACGTCCTGGTTTGACGGTGTGTATTACGTCCTGGATTGACGGTATGCATTACGTCCCCGCTCTCCGGTGTGTACCACGTCCTGGCTTCACGGCGTGTATTACGTCGTGGCTTGCTGATGTGTATTACATATTCGATTGTCGGTGTGTATTACGTCTCTGTTCGTAGGTGCGTATTTGTTCTTACTTTTCGGTGCGTAATATGTGCTCGCTTGTCGGTCGGTATTACGCCCTAGGTTGCGAATCTGCATTTAGGCCGTCGATTGACATCGACTAAGTCGGTTTATTACGTCGTTGATTGCTGGTGCGTATACCGTTTTCGCTTGTTCGTGAATTACGTCCTTGCATACATGTACTGGTTAGTTTCTCAATTTGCGAATTGCAAAGCATCCTCGTTTATTGATGTTTAAAGTGCCCTCGTTTTATGGCGTGTATGTCTGCATTCGTGGATGTGTTTATGGATATAATTTATGCATTAATTTCATGCATGTTAGCAGAGTGTTTAATTGCCAACCTCGTTTAATTATTTTTTTGTATAATTCAAATATTATTTTTAATCCAAGTAAACATTGCAACATTTCTGCTATGTTATTCTGCTAAACAATACTAAACAAACAGCAACTTATGCGTCCGTTACATTTTTATAGTTTTTTATCTTTCAAAAGTTAAAAAAAAAAAAAAAAAAAAAAAAAAAAAAAAAATCATTCTCGTAATTAGAAGCAAAACATTCTTATAGCGCAAAAAAAAGCAGTTTAACAAATTTTAACGACCATTTGGAAAATGATTTTTCCAAAGACTGAAATTTAAGACATAAAAAATCGGCACGGAGTTGATCATACATTACGTACAACATTAATAGCGTTATTACACGTAAAAATTGCAAGCGACAATAACCGTCTGCGACTCGTCAGATTTCCTGAAACTTACGTATTATCCAAGCATTTCATTGGCTGTTCGGGAAAAGGCTTTTCCATTGTAGAAATCTGACGACCAATTTTAAATGAAATTTCATTCTTAAACTTCTAAGCATCCCACAAAATTACTTTTTACAACGTCGTATAGAGAAAAAAAATGTACTTTTAAATGCAATTTGTTTGAAAGCTGTATCTCAATTTGTTTAGGAGTTGTTAACTTTTTTTTGTAGTTTTTATTACATTTTTGTCATAGTGGCAACAGAAGTATCCATCTCTGTTGAAAGTAAATGGTAAATACAGATTACTGTATAGACCAATCAGAAAACGCATAAAATGCAGATTCAACCAATAGAACGCTTCAGATATGCTTTTAATTTCCTACCCTGACAGAGAACAATAACCATTTTCCCAAATGGTTAAAAAAATAATAATATATATATAATTTTGTAATTTTATTTTATTTTTGCTTTTTGTTTAATTTAATGTTTAGAAATTTTCTCTTTTTTAAATAATTTTTATAAACATTTTTTATGATATTCGTGAGAGTTACGTAGTAATTTTTTTAAAAAAAAGACCTTTTCAAAATATAATCAGTTTATATTAAGGCGCAACTAAATATAAAATTGATTGCTTGCTGATGATTCCTGAAATTCTGTCCATTACTTTTTGAACTAGGGCGGCTGCAAAAATTTCTGTCACACACAAAGACCCACAAACCCACAGCAGACAGAAAGAATTTTTCCAAAAGTAGTCAAATCGTGTTAAGAATATCCCAAAATGTATAAATTCGTCAAAAACAGGATGTCGAAAATTTTCGTGATTCCAATACTTTCTTCTTATGTACATAAAAAAGGGTAAAAAAAATAAACCATTAAAATGTATTTAATGATTAAAATGTGAAATATATTTTTTACACTCATAAACGATCAACGTGTAAATTATAGAGTTGCATGAAACTTTTTCAGAATGTCCGGGGTTGATTGTGTGTATCATAACAGTAAATGTCCTCAATTGATTGTAAAATAATGAAGTCCTCAATTGATTGTGTGTATCGAATTCACTGTGTGTATAGGTGTGTATCAATGTCCTCATTTACATTGCGAAAATACATATTGCGAAATTTTTAAATTTTAACAAAAAGCAAAGTTGATTCGAATTTAATGGGGTATAAGTAATAGTTTTTCACCGAAAATAAACTTCTAAGTCGGTTATTTTTGAAGTCCCCAATTGGCGGTGTATACACAAAGTCCTGAGTTTGCACGTCTTGCCAACCTATGTGTGTGTGTGTGTGTGTTTATATACATATACATAACACTTTTGATAAGTTATCTGCCAAATAAACTATAAAACATATGTAACAGGTAGAAATTTGTTGAAAATTTATCTTCAGAATTAAACTGAGTTATATTTGAAAGTAACTTTCTGGGCACCGTACACAAGTAGATCATTTTACGTAATTCGCCAAGGTTCCGCTATGGCGCATCAGTGAAATAAAAACGTGTGAAGACGGCGATAATTTTTCTCTTACAACTTTTGTCTGCAAAGCTGTAAATTAATCCATTAGGCCATGGTAGGCACGTGTTATTATAACGTCATTAGTGTAGATAAAGGCCTAATGTAGGATTATGCGTTGTCTTTCTTTTCTGAAATAAAAAATAAAAGCGATTTTTTTAAGTTGGGGTAACATTGGCCCAACCAATTATCATTTAAATTTTTTATATACTTCTTGTCAATGCATAAAAAATGTTATATTTGAAGGGGGCTTTTTCTTATTTTGGTGAATTTAAACATTGGTGTTTTTGACTTAATGATTTTGTTTATTTTTGGTATACTTATGAAAATAGACATTTGTGCTTGATTATACAAACGATAATTTTGTTGCAGATTCATACAGTGTATTGTTTCAAATTGCGCCAAACAAGGAAAGTATTGACTAAGATGACTGTAACGTTGAAAATTTTATACTTGTGCTATTTAATGGCAAACTCTATCCCGGAAGGATAACATTGAAATCAAAGGAGGGTTGTGTTGTTGACTTAATGGAAAAGAAGTTAAAGTGTTGGCGTTGGCCACAGAAACCGGACTTGATGATGTATGAATAAAACTATATTGTGGCAAATATTAGTCCACCTAATTTTATGTCCTAAACCTGGACAATCCACATTAAGCAATATTTATGAGTTTTGTAATAATTTTTTTATTAAAATATATGCTAATTTACTATATTTTTACATTTTTAAACTTCTTACTCTCTCTCTCTCTTCGGCCTTTTTCAGTCGGGTAACATTGGGTCACATCATGCTGTAGGTCCTATAACATTCGTTTTAACACATGGGTTTTAACCATTGTTACCCCAATTCAAGATAACATTGACCCAAATTTTCAAAATCACTTTTTGGTAAAAAAAAAATTAATGCCGACAAATTTATTATAATGGTGTAGCTTCACATGTTCTTAGCAAACAAAATATTAACAGGATATTCATTTTTTTAGTAATATAAGAGAATGGAGATGCTGAGCATACCATGAAACAGAGAAATTTGGGCAAAGGTAACCCAAGTGACGGTAATATAATTTGTTTAAAAATTAATTTTGAGATTTAATGTAACTATACTTTTAAACTACACGCATTTTTAAGAAAGAACTTTTTTTAAGAAAATATACCCTATTCCATAAGAATACGTATTTTTTCTCTAGAATCTGTAATTTAAGAGAATATCATTAAATTTCCACTTCAAGGAATGAAACTTAAATATTTTAGTTTTATCGACTTTACGTAGTTGACTTGAGAAGCCGTTAGACTTATTTCAGTCAAAACCAAAATAGCCAATGGCAACACTTTGTAACAACTTCCAGTGAGATGCATTCCATCGCGAATGGACATTTTGCTTAAAATTTATTCATGCTGACTTTTTTTTTTTGAGCGAAAAATTATTTTGTAATTAAAATACATGGAGGCCTCCCCCCACTTCATAGAATTATATTTTTAAATGACTGTTTAGGGATATTATTAAACAAGAGCTCTTATTAAGAAAATTTTATTCAATAAAAATATTTATTTTCTCTAAAAACTATTGATTGACGAGGATAACATTAAATTTCCCCTTCAAAGGATAAAACTTAAATATTCTTGTTTTGTGGGTTTTTCACAGTTCAGGGGAAAGGCAAATGTACTTTTTTTAGTCGAACCAAAGCAGCCAATGGCACCATTTTGTAAGAAATTCCAGTGAGATGCATTCGATCAGGAATGAGGATTTAGTTTAAAATTTATCCGTGCTGACTTATTTCAAGCGAGAAAATAATTTTGTAATTAAAATTTTTGGAGGTTTTTTTTTTCTAATTATACTTTTAGACGGCACTTTTAGGCATACAGTGAAATACGTTTAACGTGAAACTGAGGGGGGCCGAAATTTTTCTTCGTGTTAAAAGATTCGTAAAAAAAGAACAAAACTCACCAATATTTTCGGTGCCGTCAAATTTTATTTCGATTTCCTGTTAAACTACTAGTTGGTTGTATCCATTAGGATAAAAAGCAAATATTTTTTTTTTTTTTTGAAAAATCAGGTGTCTTTTTTCTTTTTTTTAAGCGTCTTTTTCAGCACCATATTGTCCACAAATTATTTGCGATCATCCATTGTTTTATTCATCACTCCATTCGAATTCGCATCTAAATAACTTATATTAACTAAATACTTTTAATCATTTTCCTCATTTCTGAAGTAGAGGGGTCAAGAACTGCATCGTTGATTCCGTTTTCAGATTCGTCGTCGGAATCTCCATAGATGGAATCATTTGGATTATGAACGAGCTCCAACATTTCTTTGTCTGTCAGAATCGGTGCTCTAATCACATCATCATCGACCGCAGCATATTCTTTTAACGTTCTCATTTAATCTCGTCATCTTAATTCCTTTAATGTTATTCTGCAGTGACTTGTAGCAAACATGCCACTGAAGAACGAAAGCGATTTTTTTTCCTGTTAAAAGATTTTTGTTTCGTGTAAAAAGAAAAAAAAAATGTATTAAATTGCATAGTATACTGTTCGAACCGCTATATCATTTCGTGTTAACCGATTTTTCATGTTAAGCGTTTTCGTGTTAAACGTATTTCACTGTATTTTTAAACAAGAGTTTTTATTAAGAAAATTTTATTCCATAAAAATACTTATTTTCTCTAAAAACCGTTGATCGATGATAATAACATTAAATTTCCGCTTTAAGGAATTAAACTTGTTTTATCTGTTTTTTGCCGCTGAGGTGATAGTTTAATGTATTTTTTTCCGTCAATCAAAAGCAGTCAATTGCTGCGCTATTGTAGAAGCCTCTAGGGACAGTTCTTTACTTACACTACTTGTTCGGAAATTAAGCAAACATTGCAGGGAACAATTTGTTAAAATATAAACTTTGATATTTTATTGAATTATATTTTCAAATGCACAGTAAACTAGTCGGATGTACCAATCCCAAAACTTTCTTCTATCTCATACATGTTAATACTTCAAAATTCGCTATCACACTGCCAAAATTAAATGGCAATCTATGCATCTCATGAGGATTCTAAAGATATGAAATTCCGTGCATTAGTCCTTGAGATATGACTATCACTGAAATCGTCTAAATTCAGCAAAATGCTGCCTAGCAGCGCCACCTATTGGGTGATTTATACCAAATCCTAATCAGCAACAATTTATGTCAACGTCTGACTGAATCTGAAGTTTGGAGAAAATCCGTACATTAGTTTTTGAGATAGAGCTATAGCGAAAATCGTGAAAATTTCTGCATAGCAGCGCCACCTATTGGGTGATTAACACCAAAACCTAATTAACAACAACTTGTGTCAACATACAACTAAATCTGAAGTTAGATGAAAATTGGTCCATTAGTTCTATTGATAGAGCTATTGAGGCAATCGTGGAAAAGGCAGCAGAGAAGCGCCACCTGTTGGGCGATTTACACCAACACCTAATCAGTAGCAAGTCATATCAAGGACTAACTTAATCTGAAGTTTGATGAAAATCCGTGCGTTAGTTCTTATGATAGAGCTATTGGGGAAATCGTGTAAATCCTGCAAAATTCATCATAACAGCGCCACCTGTTGGGCGATTTACACCAAAACGTAATCATCATCAATTCATATCAAGGACTAACTAAATCTGAAGTTTGATCGAAATCCGTGCATTAGTTCTTGAGATAGAGCTATTGCGAAAATCGTGAAAAATGCAGCATTGCAGCGCCACCTGTTGAGCGATTTACACCAAAAACTGATCAGCATCAATTTGTATTAGGCACTAACTGAATATCAATTTTTATTAAATTCCGTGCATTAGTTCTTGAGATAGAGCGCCCACAAAATTTGTGTCACATACACACAGACAGACAGACAGACAGACTCACAGAGTCACAGACAGACATTTTGTAAAAACATGTTTTTTGGAATCTCTGACCCCTAAAACGTGTAAATCCGTCGAAAACCGGAATTCGAAAATTTTCATGAATCCAATACTTTCTTCTTGTAAAGATAGAAAAAAGTAAAAAAGACAAATGTGTCCTACACTAGATTAATTTTAACACAATTATTCTAATTGGCAAATAAATCATATTAGATGTAAACTTCCAACTGGGCGAAAAATGCCCGGGCCGCAATTCGAACCAGGAGGGAAAGTGCAGCCAAAGAAAGGGCCATTTTTTTTTTTTAGGTTTTCTTTTCAGTTTTTTATTCAAAATTTTTTTAAGTGAATAGAGATTTATTTTCTATTTCGGCAAAGTCGTTTTTTTACGTATTGATAAATTTTACAACAGTGCAAATAATATTTTTTTTCAATTAAAAAAATGCATTTACAAGTGAATGTTAAAAACTTTAAGAACATTTTAAAATAAAAATTAAATGATCACATGCTAAAAGCGGAGAAAATTACGTCATAACAATGTATTTACACATGAATACTGGAAAAAACCTGTAAATAATAATTAAATTTCTATGAGTTAACAACAATAAATGAGGAAAATTACGTCATATTTAATATGTCCAAATAATAATTATGCCATATGGTTACAATTTAAAAATATATTTACACGAGAGATTCTATTTCATTTTCGAAAAAGATCTTTTTAGCTGTTGTCGCCAAATTTAAAACAACGCAAGAAATAATATTTTTTTCAATTAAAAATGTACTTTCACGTGAATATTAAAAAAATAAGAAAAACAATTTGGTGAAAATTACTCCATATTTAAAACGATACATTCCGGTTGCCCGGATCCGAGTTATCCCGGACGAATCTGGTGGATCTTATTCGTCCAGCTAACCGTATTGATTATAGCATGTGATCTGATATCTGAATTAGCTCAACAGCATAAAACAGCGATTTATTCCGTTGAGCTTATTCAGATATCAGACCAGATGCTATAATAAATAAGATTAACTGGGTGAATTATATCCACCAGATTCGTCCGTGACAGCTCAGATGATAGAGCATTGGCGGCTTCAGCAAAGAGATGCCTGGTTCGAATCCTGGTCCGGACATTTTTCACCCAGTTGGAAATTTACATCTCACATGTTTTGTAATCTATGAAAATATATTATAACAACGAACGAAGAAAGATCTCCTCCTAAGAGTTACCCACTCTTCCAAAAAACGTTCTTTATCTTTGGAAAAAACAGAAACCAATATATTATCGAGATTTAAAGAAACATTTGTAAAAAATGTTTGTGTTGATGCCACGGATTTTCGAAAAGGCGTCCAAGTAGTCTTCATAGTGTATTAATCTGTTTTCTGAATTCGGAATATAAGTTTTCTGGATGCTATCAATTTTTTGGTTAAATTCTAATGGATAATATTAGTTAAGAGAGTTCGGGACACAAAAAACTTCATTTTTTTTTTTTTTTAATGGTATCTGTCTATTCTAAAAAAAAGTAACTACCGCTGTCACCGCCGCCGCCGGTTTTGAATTTTTTGTGACCGGAGGTCTTTCTTCGTTAATATTAAGAAACATAATGCATACAAAAATATGAAAATCGGTAGTATTATACAGAAATGTTTGATAAACACGCTGATGCAGACAGTTTTCAGATCGAAGAATTATTTTAAGAGATATTTAATGCTAAATTTGGACAAAATCGTTCCACTAAAAAAGTTTTATAGGAGCAAAAACTGTTCATAGGAATTTAATCATTTTTAGATCATTTTATGCGTTAGAATTTGCCGGAGTGCAGATTGCATTAATTTTTTTTTATTTTGACTCATTTTTTGAGGTTTTATTTCTATTTTATATTCAGATTTTCAGCATTTCTAGAGGTATTTTTAACAGATTTTAGAAGTGATATTAATTTAAACTGTTGCCAATTGTATAAACAGCGGAAACAATAACGTTTGCTTCAAAAAAAAAATATTTATACGTGTAAATAAATTAAAAATTTAATTACACGTGACTATTATAAACAGAAAAAAACATTTGGAATTAAAATTAAATAATTATGTACAAAAAGCAGGAACTTATTAAAAATTACGTCATAAAAACTAAAATTACACGTGAATTTTAAGACAGAAAGGAATTTGTAAAACAATAAATTTATTAACATGCGTTTGAAGTCTTAAATAGGAGAAATTACGTCATATTTACGTCACATTACAGTTATTACATAAAATAAACACAAAATAATATTGCAAAACGGTTTAAATTTAGAAATTGCGCTAGACATTTATTTGATATTTTAAGAGGATATTTTTCAACTATTTTTGTTAGTAAAGTGCAAATAATATTTAATTTCTAACACAAGTATTTTCACGTGAATATTAAAAAGAGAAAGAATAGTTTGGTCAAAATTACGTCAGATTAAAAACGATTAATTTAAAATGTCTCATTTAAAAGAACTTTCTTTTCACTTTGTTAAAAAATACCAGGAGACAAAGACTCTGTTTACTTAATTCCTTTTATATTAGCTTATTTTGAAATGTTGTTACACGTGTCTACGTCATCAAGTTATTTTTATTTCGACGTTTTATTTGTATTTTTATTAATGCTGTACTAATTTATTTGTTTTTTCGTTATTTAAAATAAAAATTATGTCAATTTGTATAATTTGGCGAGTGGTTTGGCGATTTATATAATTTGGCAAAATTGGTCGACGGGATAATCAAGTAGTACCGCAATGGATTTGGCGTTAAAATTCCCCAATCAAAGAGAAATGAATAGAAATCCGTTTATAGAGAGATCGCCACTGTTTTTTAAATTATAATTCAAGCTTTCGAAATCTTTTTAAAGCCGATCAAATTAGCGTGCATTTAGAGTCTACGGTGTCTGGGCGGAGGTTGGCGAGCGTAGCTCGTAGGGGGCTGAGCCCCCTAGTTACATTAAAATTTTCTCTGGTTTTTTCTGCTTAAAATGACGTTTAAATCATGTTTCTATCTAAATTCGAACAGAAAATGTTATTTTTTTTTTCATTTTGGTTTGTTTTCAAGATCTACCTTTCAAGCAATGGTTATCCTGGAAATGACTTTTGGTGAAAGTGCGTTTTTCTTCTAGATGGTTTTTTTTCAACCTTTCTAGTATTTAAATCCTTATAAGTCAAGAACCGTTAAATGGTTCAAACTTGGAACATGTCTTTTTCAATTATTTTAATTTAATTTTGATTCAGCAAATTCGAAAAAAATATTTACTTTTGAAAGTAGGATTTTTTTTTTAAGTTACATCAATTTTTTTAAGATTTTTACTTTAAGTATTTTTAATTTTTTTAAATTAATATTTTTATAAATGCTGAATCAAAATTAAGACTTATATATTTCTGTTTATTTAAATGAAAAAATAATAATTCTACAAATAATGTTTCGAGTGATAATGATTTTAAATTACCCCACTTTTTTAATAAATTTTAACTTTTAACTTTTTGTGAAAAAATTATGAGAAGTTTTATCATGTGATTTTGTTTACAATTGATATGATTAACCATAAAAAAAATTCAAAATTTTAACTCAATAAATAAAAATTATTTTAAAATGTGTCCCGGACCCCCTTAAAGAAACATTTGTAAAAAATGTTTCTGTTGATGCCACGGATTTTCGGAAAGGTGTCCAAATAGTCTTCCTAGTTTATTAATCTGTTTTCTGAAATCGGAATATCGGTTTTCGGGATGCTATCAATTTTCAGGTAAACATTTTTATCTCGAAGAAACATGTTTTACAGACAAACATGATAATTGAATAGCATTAATATTAACATTAAAATTAATATTATTTTGTTACTATTGCATTAATAGCTTTAGTTAAGCAGCTAAAAATGTTTACTTGAAATTGGATAATATCTTAAAAAAGAAACGCCAGTTTGGAAAACTTATCGATGCACTATAAAAACCATTCGGTAACGTTTCCGAAAACCAGTGGCAGCAAAAGAAACTTCAAATGTTTCTTAAAATCACGAAAATATGTTGGTTTCTGATGTTTCCAAAGATAAGAAGGGCTTTTCGGAATCGTGGGTAACACGGAAATGGTTATATTTTCGTAGATAAGAAAATTTCCGTCTTTCTTTTTACAATGTGGGCACATTTATAATATCTTTATTTTATTTTTAAAAACCTTTCATATTCCATTAAAAAAAATTTATTTAAAAACTGTTGGTTTACGAGAATAAAATTAAGTTTCCACTTGAAGAATTAAAGGCTAAATATTCTTATTTTATCGTTTTACCACAGTTGAGTTGAGAAGCAGTTGTACTTTTTTTTTTTTAAGTCAAACCCAAACAGCCAATAGCAGCACTCTGTAAAAGCCTCCGGGGAGATACATCCCATCACGAAAGGAGATTTTGCTTTTCACGCTCATTTATTTTGAACGAAAAAATACTTTTCAGTACTTTGATTTTTGAATATTTTATGAAGTTAAGAAGAACTTTTTTTAAAGAAGCAATGAATAATTATGTTCAATTTGTTTTACTTTTTATCTTTGATCATTCTGTAATGATTGTTTGCTTTTATTATTCCAAATTTGCGGCAGCTTACAGGTGGATATATAAGCAAGACATTAATACACGTTAAGGATTATTTATATTTTGAATACCGTAAATGAATTCTTGGGACAGATCAAAGGAGAATGTTAATGACCCTACAAAATTTCTGAACTAATGTAACAGGCTTAAATTTAAATTTAAGTGCATAGCTCATTTTTAAAAAATCTAAAATCAACCAATACAAAATTTCCATTATTGTTCTTTGTTGGTATAAAGGACAGTTTTGAAATGTGTAAGCTAATAAAAAATATTTAAATCAAATCTCAAAAACTATTGATTTTTTTTATATTTAGTAACCTTTACAGCATCTTGTTAACCATTTGGAAAAATGGTTATTGTTCTCGTCAGGATGAGAAATCAAAAGCATATCTGAAGGTTTTCATTGGTTTAATATGCAGTTTATTCGTTTTCTGATTGGTCTATACAGTAATCTGTATTTCCCTTTAATTTCAACAACGATGGATACTTTCTGTTGCCACTATGACAAAAAAGTAATAAAAACTACAAAAAAAAGTTAACTCAGAAACAAATTGAGATACAGCTTTCAAACAAATTGTATTTAAAAGTAGATTTTTTTCTCTACCCGACGGTGTAAAAAGTAATATTGTCGGATGTTTAGAAGTTTAAGAATGAAATTTCATTTAAAATTGGCCGTCAGATTTCTTGGAAATCTGACGATGGAAAAGCCTTTTCCGAACAGCCAATGAAATGCTTGGATATTTACGTAAGTTTCAGGTGGATAATACTTAAGTTTCATGAAATTTGACGGGTCGCAGGCGATATTTTTGGCTTGCAATTTTTACGTGTAATAACACTATTAATGTTTAATTCATGGCGTACGTAATGTATGATCAACTCAGTGCGATTTTTTATGTCTTAAATTTTAGTCTTTGAAAAAATCGTTTTCCAAATGGTCGTTGTAATTTAAAAAAAATAAATAAATTAAAAAAAAAAAGCAATTTATCAATCTACATATTTATTCAGTTAAACTTTTAAAAAATATATCGAAATATTTTAATCAATTTCTAAAATATAATACTTTTAATAAATGATGTAACTTTCTTTCAAGTTTCAAAATGTCATTTAATCCCTTTTTTTATGTTTGATCCAAAGTAAATGATAAAACAAAAGTAAATGGTAGCAAATTGCTAAAAGAGTAAACTTAAACATTTAATTGAGTTACTCTTTCAAATAAAACATTAGCTACATTTTTAAAGAATATTTCTTCGAAAGTCTTCTATTGTCATCACTTTTAATATCATCATATATATAATCATCACTTTTAATACTTTTAATAAATGAAATAACTTTCTTTCAAGTTTCAAAATGTCATTTAATCCCTTTTTTTTATGTTTGATCCAAAGTAAATGATAAAACAAATGTAAATGGTAGCAAATTGCTAAAAGAGTAAACTTAAACATTTAATTGAGTTACTCTTTCAAATAAAACATTAGCTACATTTTTAAAGAATATTTCTTCGAAAGTCTTCTATTGTCATCACTTTTAATATCATCATATATATAATCATCCCTTTTAATACTTTTAATAAATGATATAACTTTCTTTCAAGTTTCAAAATGTCATTTAATCCCTTTTTTACTTTCTTCTATCTTTACAAGAAGAAAGTATTGGATTCATGAAAATTTTCGAATTCCGGTTTTCGACGGATTTACACGTTTTAGGGGTCAGAGATTCCAAAAAACATGTTTTTACAAAATGTCTGTCTGTGACTCTGTGAGTCTGTCTGTCTGTCTGTCTGTGTGTATGTGACACAAATTTTGAGGGCGCTCTATCTCAAGAACTAATGCACGGAATTTAATAAAAATTGATATTCAGTTAGTGCCTAATACAAATTGATGCTGATTAGTTTTTGGTGTAAATCGCTCAACAGGTGGCGCTGCAATGCTGCATTTTTCACGATTTTCGCAATAGCTCTATCTCAAGAACTAATGCACGGATTTTGATCAAACTTCAGATTGAGTTAGTCTTTGATATGAGTTGATGATGATTACGTTTTGGTGTAAATCACCCAACAGGTGACGCTGTTATGATGAATTTTGCACGATTTACACGATTTCCCCAATAGCTCTATCTTAAGAACTAACGCACGGATTTTCATCAAACTTCAGATTAAGTTAGTCCTTGATATGACTTGCTACTGATTAGGTGTTGGTGTAAATCGCTCAACAGGTGGCGCTTCTCTGCTGCCTTTTCCACGATTGCCTCAATAGCTCTGTCAATAGAACTAATGGACCAATTTTCATCTAACTTCAGATTTAGTTGTATGTTGACACAAGTTGTTGTTAATTAGGTTTTGGTGTTAATCACCCAATAGGTGGCGCTGCTATGCAGAAATTTTCACTATTTTCGCTATTGCTCTATCTCAAAAACTAATGTACGGATTTTCTCCAAACTTCAGATTCAGTCAGACGTTGACATAAATTGTTGCTGATTAGGATTTGGTATAAATCACCCAATAGGTGGCGCTGCTAGGCAGCATTTTGCTGAATTTAGACGATTTCAGCGATAGTCATATCTCCAGAACTAATGCACGGAATTTCATATCGTTAGAATCCTCATGAGATGCATAGATTGCCATTTAATTTTGGCAGTGTGATAGCGAATTTTGAAGTATTAACATGTATGAGATAGAAGAAAGTTTTGGGATTGGTACATCCGACTAGTTTATGTTTGATCCAAAGTAAATGATAAAACAAATGTAAATGGTAGCAAATTGCTAAAAGAGTAAACTTAAACATTTAATTGAGTTACTCTTTCAAATAAAACATTAGCTACATTTTTAAAGAATATTTCTTCGAAAGTCTTCTATTGTCATCACTTTTAATACCATCATATATATAATCATCACTTTTAATACTTTTAATAATTGATATACTTCTTTCACCGAGCTACAAATTAAAAATATACATTTTTAAAAACACACTTTTATCAACAAAAAGAAGGATTTTTAATAAAAATGAACTAATAGGAATTTATAAAACTAATGAAAATTACTTGAAGCATCAGAACTAACTTAATGTTTTCTAAAAGTGATAAAAATACATTTACAGGGCAAGTAATTAACTTTATTTATTCAGATCGACTGGTTTCATCGCTCTGACGGCGACATTTTCAAGATTTTTACTGTTACAAATATTTTCGCAAAAAATTTTAAATTGAAAAACTAGTTAACAAAAATCACGCGATCTCAAGAATAAGAAATTAACTGCGATATTAAAAATGGGTATTTGTGAACGTGATTTACGCAGTGAGAATATTTGCAATGATTCGGCCTCCGATGAGCTTCCTAAAATTTGGAAAGAGATCTCTGCAGAATAATGAAACAGCAGTATAAAATAATTCACGTTCACAAATATCCATTTTTACTTTCTTCTATCTTTACAAGAAGAAAGTATTGGATTCATGAACAATGTCGAATTCCGATTTTCGACGGATTTACACGTTTTAGGGGTCAGAGAAAACATGTTTTTACAAAATGTCTGTCTGTGAGTCTGTCTGTCTGTGTGTGATACAAAATTTGTGGGCGCTCTAGCTCAAGAACTAATGCACGGAATTTAATAAAAATTTATATTCAAGTAGTCCCTAATATAAATTGGTGCTGATTAGTTTTTGGTGTAAATCGCTCAACAGGTGGCGCTGCTATGCTGCCTTTTTCCCGATTTTCGCAATAGCTGTATCTCAAGAACTAATGCACGGATTTTCATAAAACTTCAGGTTACGTTAGTCCTTGACATGAATGGATGCTGTTTACGTTTTGGTGTAAATCACCCAACAGGTGGCGCTGCTATACTGCATTTTGCAGGATTTACACGATTTCTGCAATAACTCTATCCCAAGAACTAATGGACACATTTTCATCAAACTTCAGATTCAGTTACTCTTTGATATGAAATGATGCTGACTACGTGTAGGTGTAAATCGCCTAATAGGTGACGCTGCTGTGTTGCATTTTGCACTATTTCCTCAATAGATCTATCTCAAGAACTAATGCACGAATTTTCATCAAACTTCAGATTTAAGTATAACTTGATTAATATTGCTGCTGATTATGTGTTGATGTAAATCACTCAACAGGTGGCGCTGCTATACTGCATTTGTCATGATTTGCGCAATAGCTCTATCTCAAGAACTAATGTACGAATTTTCCTCAAACTTCATATTCAGTTAGACGTTGACATAAGTTGACGATAATTAGGTTCGGGTGTAAATAACCCAATAGGTGGCGCTTCAATGCTGCATTTTGCTGGATTTACACGATTTCAGCGACAGTCGTACCTCGAGAACTAATGCACGGAATTTCATCTTTTTAGAATTCTCATCATGAGCACAGATTGCCATTTAATTTGGCACTGTGAGAGCGAATTTTGAAGTATTGACATGTATGAGATAGAAGAAAGTTTCGTGATGGCCACAACATACTAGTTAATATTGCAGTTAATTTCATTATGCATAAAGATCGCCTTATTTTTGTTTACCAGTTTTTCAATTTAAATTTTTTCGCGAAAATATTTGTATCAGTAAAAATCTTGAAAATGTCGCCATCAGAGCGATGAAACCTGTCGATCTGAATAAATAAAGGTATTTATTTGCCTTGTAAATGTATTTTTATCACTTTTAGCAAATATTAAGTTAGTTTTAGTAGGAATTTGTTAAAAAATAAACTCAGAAATTTAATTGAGTTATACTTTCAAATGATACTTTAGGTACATTTTTAAAGAATATTTCTTAAAAAGTCATTCTATTATAATAAATCACTTTTATTAATTGATATTCTCCTTTGACCGAAGTATAAAATAACAAATATACAAAATTTAAAAAACATATTCGCTCCCTAAAAATTATAAAAGTAAATACAGGGTGGTTAAAATTAAACTGATGGTACTCAGAAGTTCATAGCTCCGGTGCCACAGAACGGATCCGAATGAAACTTCAGATATATGTTATGTCGATCATGCGGCCGAGGTTTTCGTAAGAAAAGAAAAAAAAAGTTTTAAATTTTGCTAAACCATATGCAAAGGAGTAGCTAGTGCAATTTCGCTATAAAAGCGAGCGGTCTTATGGTTCAAAGAAATCATTTGTTCGCAGTGAACATGCCGCTGAACAAGAAGGAACGCTCCTTGATCGTAAAACATTTTTATCAGAATGAGAGCAATGCTTCGGAGCCCTCCGTGCTTATCGACGGATGAAAAACTTAAAAAGATGACCCATGCAATACCGTCGGTGTTGATCCATGTCCGTAAATGCAGTTAAATGCATGATTCGTAAGTTTGAAAAAACTGGTTCTCTGGATGTTGCACCGGGAAGAGGACGACGTACAACTGAGCCGGCGATTGTAGGGGAAATTGCAATTGCAACAGCCGAAGAGCCTACAAATTCTTCAAATGTTACTGTAAGTGGCCGCTCAATAACACGAATATTGGACATTCCGTGGGCAACCGTGCGCATGATTTTATGCAAAATTCTGAAGCTCTACCCTTAAAAGACGCATATCGTGCAACAGTTGAAACCGCAAGATCACTCTACGCGTCTTGATTTTGCGTTGCGTTTTCTGCCGAGGTTGCAAGTCGATGAGTACTGGCCATCGCTTATAATATGGACAGACGAGGCTCATTTTCATTTAGATAGTGCTGGGAACACACAGAACTACCGCATATGGGTTCTACCAATCCTCATGCCGTGCAACAACCGCCGCTACATTCCCCATACGTCACGGCTTGGTGTTGATTCACGGAGAATTTTATTCTGGATCCGTATTTTTTCGAGGAAGTCACAATGAAAGGGTTTGTTAGGCGTACAGTAACAGGTGGCCGATACAGCAGATTTCTGGAGAATCATGTTGTCCCGGCGTTAAGACAAAGAGGCTGTTTGACCACCACAATATTCATGCACAATAGAAGAACTTCTCATACGGCGAGTTGTGTAAATAATGTGATTCAAGCCAACTTCTCTGATGAACGTGCCATCACTTTCCCGATTTCCCTGGCCAGCATGGTCACCAGATCTGAACCCCTGTGACTTCTGGCTATGGAGTTTTCTCAAAGCTCATCTTTATCAAGGACGTGTAACTAATTTAGCGGACTTGAAAGCTATGTCTCCCTCATTCCTACTGATATGTTACGTGCGGTCGTTAATAACGTGGTGGTATCAGCATATTGTTGAGCGACAAGGTATCACAAGAGCACACATACTGTAAAAAAAAACCACTGTAAATTTGCCAGAACAAACTCGATCACAGTGAATGTGTTGTATCTTTCTTTGGTTTCCTGACTATATTAATATGGAAAATACAGTAGTTGCGTAAAATTAACAGCACAATGTGCTGGCAATTTGGACGCATTTTTTTACAGCACAAACTACTGGCGTCCAAATTTCCAGCACATTGTGCTGTTAATTTTATGCAACTACTGTATTTTCCATGTTAATATAGTCAGGAAACTAAAGAAAGATACAGCACATTCACTGTGATCGAGTTTGTGCGTGAGATGAACAGTACTTTGTACTGTAAAAATGTCGTTTTTTTTACAGTGCAGGTGTGTAAATAAATAAGATATCCCGTTTTTCTTTGATTTTTTAATTGTTATCTTTCATCTAACATTGTTAAAACACCACCTGGGGACGAAATTTGAAGCTTTGTTTACGAAACCCTCGGCCGCATGATCTACATAACATACATCTCAAGTTTCATTTGGATCCGTTCAATAGAACCGTAGTCATAAGCCTCTCAGTTTAATTTTAGCCACCCTGTATAACACGCGACAGTTTGTTTACAATCAAATTTAGATATTTATTAAATTATGCTTTTAAATAACTCTTTAGGCACAAGCTTAAACAAACAAGAATTTTTATTAAGAATATATTTTCTATTCCTAAAAATATTTTTTATCGAAAACTGTTGGCTGACGAGAATAACATTAAATTTCCACTTGAAGAATTAGAGGTTAAATATTCTTGCTTTATCGTTTTATCACAGTTGAGTTGAGAAGAAATTGTACTTTTTTTAGACAAACCAAAACAGCCAATAGCAGCACTCTGTAAAAGCCTCGAGGGAGATACATTCCATCAAGAATAAAGATTTTTCTTTTCATACTAATTTATTTTGAACAAAAAATACTTTTCAGTATTTTGATTTTTGAATATTTTATGAAGTTGGGAAGAACTTTTTAAAAGAAGCAATGAATGATTATTTTCAGTTTGTTTTACTTTTTACCTTTTGTTATTCTGTAATAATTGTTTCATTTTATTATTCAATATTTTCGGCAGCTTGAAACTGGATATATAGTGTGTCCACGTATAACTTGACCGACCTTTTTTTTTCGCAACCGTTGGCCCTAAATGCACACTTCCAATTACAAAAATGATTTAAATAAGGTAAAGAATTATTTTTAAAGTGATTTGGGTCAAGAAAAACATTTATTAAAAAATTACGAAACTTAAATTTTTATATGGTCCCCCGGTCCTATAAGTGATATTTAGTAAAAATTTACTGTGACACTAACAAGTAAAACAAAAAAAAAGTCCCATTCATCTAACATTAACATTGACCGAGTTCTTAAACTTTCAAATGCATGACTTATACCACTTTTTTGCATCTTAAAACAGGTGATTTCGGCCATGCTTTCAGGGGTCGTATATAAAGTAAAACTTCTTTTAAGGTATCTGCGCTTTGAAAAAAATCATACAACTATTACGATTGAGTTAACTTTTATTAGTTAAGTTTCAGATTAGTTAAAATAATTGTATTTTAACATATGTTTTATTTTGTAAGGATTTGAGGCTATGATTTCTTTTAACAAAAATTGTGTTATTTACTTAAGGTTTTATTTAACTTACAATGATCGTCTTTCCAGTTTAAAATTTGTACTCGAACTTTAACTCACTTTCAAATGTACGATCGAAGTTACATTTTACATACTGACTTAAATCCGATGAGAATGTAATATTATTATGATTTTGGACGCTTACCATCTTATACATACACAAGGTCATACAAATACATATTAGAGGATAGCACAAAAAAAATCGGATAGATTACCGTCAACAAGTTTAAGAAAGAGTTTTAAATTAGATAACATAAACTTGCGATGGTTGTGTGTTTTTTTAACTTTTATAATTATGTTTTATGTATTTTTTAACGCTGAATAAAAAAATTACCTTCACTTTTAACCATCATGCCAGGATTTTTCGCAAATCGTAAATTTTAAGGCTAAAAAATAGCGAAAAATCTGTACCGTAAAATAGATGTAACACTTTTTTATTCAGTTTAATTTTATTTAATTCAATATTTTATTAACTTTTTTGGTTTATACTGAGTTTCTTACAGCTAAACAATTCAGGGGTCCGATGAGGTTGTGAGGGAAGAGGGCATCAATTTTAACTTTGAGCTTTTTAACTTTGAAATTTGCGATTTGAGAAAAGTCCTGACGTGATGTTTTAAAATGAAGGTCATTTTCGGATTGAGCGCTAAAAATACCTAAGAATCAATTATTAAAAGCTATAAAACATGGCACAACCCAAAATTTGAAAGACAGTGTCTAATAGCATTTTAAAATACAACATATCATTTTATAAAGAATTGAGGCTGTTGTTTTTTATCCTTTTATTCAACAAAAATTCTGTTATTTTTATCCTATTTCTATTTCGTTTTTATTTGAGTTTATCTGCAAGAAAGCACTACTTACAATGCTATTATTTCAGATTGCTTTATTAAATTTGTATGAGTTTGTGCACTGTGATTTTATGTATTATACAAAATATACATTTTTATTTTCAATACCAGTGATTAGACAAATATTATAATGCTTTTCGACTTGAACAACAACCTTTTTGTCATAATCATATCTAACTCTAAAACCTCCTTGTCTTTCTGATAGGGGATATAGTCGCATCTCCCTTTGTATACGGTCCCCATACTATGCATGATAACTTTGAACTCAAATTTCTCAGTGAATATTGGTCGTACAGATACGGAACTTTTTGTGTTTGCAATACTTTTGAATAGACAAAACGTCCCTAAACATAAGTATAGGGACCTGGGGGCTGTATAAAAATTTAGCTTCTGTAATTCCTCACTAAATTGCTCTTTCGCTTCAAACTTTTTTATCTTAAATCTGCACCTTATTTTGACCTTTTCTGTAATTGGAATAATGCATCTAGGACCAATGGTTCCTAAACTAAAAATCGGTCAGGTTATACATGGACACCCTGTTTAAGCAAGACATTAATGACCTTTAGGATTGTTGATATTTTGAATACTGTTAATTTAAACTTAGCATAGTTCGAAGGAAAATTGTAAATACTTTGTACTGTTTCTGAATGAATGTAATAGGTTTAAATTTAAATTTAGGTGCATATCTGAATATTTAAAAATCTGAAATCAACCAATAAAAATTTTCTATTATTGTCCTTTGTTGGGAGTAAAAATGACAGTTTAGAAATGTATATCTAACCTCTCAAAATATAAAAGTAAAAGTAAAGATATTTAAGTCAAAAACTCAAGAGCTGCTATTTTTTTTTAATATTTAGTAACCTTTAAAACATCTTATATCATTAAGTAAAATAATGCTATAAAGTGATAAAATATAATTTATTAAGATGACGATCGTTTCGTCGCACCAACGGCGACATTATGTGAAATTATGTATTTTAAATTATGTGAAAATATTTTCTATCGTGTATGGTTCTGAAAATGTCGCCGTTGGTGCGACGAAACGTTCGTCATCTTAATAAATGATATTTTATCACTTTATAGCATTATTTTACTTAATCTGTTTATAAGTGATCATTATACATGTTTTTATCTTGTATCATTTTAAAATAATTTCTATATATTTATTCAGTTAAACTTTTAGAGTTAAGATTTTAATCAATTACTAAAATATGCAACTTTTAATAATTGATATAACATTCTTTTAAATTTCGAAATGTCATTTAATATGTTTCTAAAACCTATTCGCTTCAAAATAAATGATAAAACAAATGTAAATGGTAGCAATTTGCTAAACAAGTAAACTTTAACATTTAATTGAGTTACTTTTTTAAATAAAACATTACATGCATTTTTAAAGAATATCACCTGCAAAGTCTTCTGTTATAATAAATCACTTTCAATAACTGATCTACTTCTTTCACAGAGCTACAAATTAATAAATATACATTTTAAAATCACATTTTTATCAACAAAAAGAAATCTAAAAAAATTTAAATAAGAGGAGTTTGTTAAGAAATAAAGTTTGACATTTAATTGAGCTATATTTTCAAATGACACTTTAGGTACATTTTAAAAGACTATTTCTATTATAATAAATCACTTTTAATAGTTGATATGCTCCTTTTACCAAACTAAAAAATAACAAATATACAATTTTAAAAACATATTTGCTCGCTGAAAAATTATAAAAACAAATATAACACGCAACAATTTGTTTACAAGAAAATTTATTAAATTATGATTTTAAATGACTCTTTAGGGACAAGTTTAAACAAACAATAATTTTTATTAAGAAAATATTTTCTATTTCTAAAAATATTTTTATCAAAAACTGTTAGCTGACAAGAATAGCATTAAATTTCCATTTGAAGAATTAAAGGTTAAATGTTCTTGTTTTATCGTTTTATCACAGTTGAGTTGAGAAGCAGAGGTACTTTTTTGTTAGTCAAACTTTAACAGCCAATAGCAGCACTCTGTAAAAGCCTCAGAGGAGATACATCCCATCACGAATGGAGATTTTGTTTATCACGCTCATTTATTTTGGGCTAAAAAATATTTTTTAGTACGTACTTTGATGTTTGAACATTTTATGAATTTAGAAAGAACTTTTTTAAAGAAGCAATGAATAATTACTTTTAGTTTGTTTTTCTTTTTATCTTTTATCATTCTGTAGTGATTGTTTGTTTTTATAATTCAAAATTTGCGGCAGCTTAAAGCTGAATATATAAGCAAGACTTTAATGACCTTTAGGATTGTTGTTATTTTGAATACTGTTAATTTAAACTTAGCATAGATCGAAGGAAAATGTTAAATTCTTTGTACTGTTTCTGAACTAATGTAATAGGTTTAAATTTAATGTGAGTATAAATGACAGTTTTGAAATGTGTAGCTAACCCCTCAAAAGAAAGAAAGAATAAAAGAAAAAGGAAAAAATACTTACGTTAAAATCGCAAAAGCTATTGATTTTTTAATATTTAGTAACCTTTAAAACATCTTGTGTTTTTTAATAAACTTTTTAAAAAATATCGAAAGATTTTGAAAAATTATTAAAATGTACAACTTTTAATAAATGATAAAACTTTCTTTCTAGTTTCAAAATGTCATTTTAACCCTTTTTATAAGCACGTTTTGCTCCAAAATAAATGATTGAACGAATGCAAATGGTAGCAATTTGCTAAAAACGTAAACTTTAACATTTAATTGAGTTATACTTTCAAGTGACACATTAGATACATTTTTAAATAATATTTCTTAACTAGTCTTCTATTATAATACAAGTATATTGTTTTTAATAATTAATATACTTCTTTTACCGAGTTACAGATTAACAAATATACATTTTTAAAAACGCAGTTTTATTAAAAAGTAAATAAATAAACAAAATAAAAAAGATAAAACAATTTAACAGGCGAATATTCGTTAAGAAATAAAGTTTGACACTTAACTGAGTTAATTTTTCAATGACACTTTAGGTACATTTTTAAAGAATATTTCTTAATAAGTCTTTCTATTATTATAAAACACTTTTTATAATTGATCTACTTCTTTCATAGAGCTACAAATTAAAAAATATACAATTTTTTTAAAGGCAATTTTATCAAAAAAAAAGAAAAAAAGTAACAATAATAAAAGATAAAACAATTTAACAGGTAAATATTTGTTAAGAAATTAACTTTGACATTTAACTGAGTTATACTTTCAAATGACACTTTTGGTACATTTTTAAAGAATATTTCTTAAAAAAAACTTTCTATTAATATTACTTTTGATCACTGATCTACTTCTTTTATCAAGCTACAAATTAAAAAATATACAATTTTTAAAACGCAGTTTTATAAAATATTAATAATAATAATAAAGATAAAACAATTTAATAAGCAAATATTTCTTAAGAAATGAACTTGGACATTTAACTGAGTTATATTTTTAAATGACACTTTAGGTACATTTTTAAAGAATATTTCTTTAAAAAATTTTCTATTATAATAAATAATTTTTGATAATCGATATATTCCTGTCACCGAACTATAAAATAACAAATATATAATTTTAGAAACATATTTGCTCCCTGAAAAATTATAAAAGCAAATATAACAGGGAAAAATTTGTTTACAAACAAATTTAGATATTTATTAAATTATGCTTTTAAGTGACTCTTTAGGTACATGTTTAATAAAACAAGAATTTGTACTAAGAAAATCTTTTTTATTCCATAAAAATATTTTTTATCGGAAAACTGTTGGTTGACGAGAATAACTTTAAATTTCCTTATCAATCGGTTAATATCAACTTAAATATTCTTCTTGTATTATTTTTTCGCAGTTGAATTCAGAAACAGTTGTACTTTTTTATCGGCTGTTCTATGTAAGAACTTCCGGTGAGATGCATTCTATCACGAATGGAGTTTTGCTTAAAATTTATTCATGCTTAATTATTTTCAGATGGAAAATAATTTTTAGTATTTTGATATTTTATTTAGTTTTAAAGATTTTTTTTAAAGAAGCAGTGAATGATGACTTTTCAATTATAAATCTTTGGGAATAGTGTTTTTTTTTTTTATTATTATTTGAAGTTTATGCAAATTTAAAACTAAATGTAAACAAGATATTAATGAATATTTAGGAGTTGTTTGATCATTTTGAATTTCATAGATGATAATTTCACATAGACTAAAGGAGAATGTTTATTCCTTTGCATTATTTCACCAGATTTTGTACGATCTTACTTTGTGCTATGGCAACTTGTAACAATTCATATTCTTTTGCAAATCTGAATATTAAAAAATTCAAAACCAACCTATAAAATAATTCCATTATTGTTCTACATTGCAACAGTAGTTCATTTAGCTGCGTAAAAATAAAATGGCAAAAATAATTTAAAGAAAAACTCCAATTAAAAATATTTAAATCTATTGATTGAAATAGCATGTTTAATATAAAGATGGCGTTTCATAAAATAACAATAATTCTTTTATTTGAAATGAACGATTATTTTTAAGTGAAATAATTATGTAAATTATATAAAGATGAATCAATTGTATCAAAAAATTTTCCAATCTGCTTTTCATAATTATTTAGACAAAGTTTAAAGAATATATAACAAAATTATCAGTTTTAAGATGTATGCTATTTGATAATTAGCCATTACTTTCCATCCTAACTATAAAATGAACTAATTTTTAAAACATATTTGCTCCAAAATGAATGAAAAAACAAATATAATCTGCAACAATTAGTCAACAACTAAACTTTAAGATTTAATTTAGTTGTACTTACAAATAACTTTTAAGTTTTTATTATTATTATTATTATTATTATTATTATTATTATTATTATTTTATTAAAAAAATCTTTCCCGCGCCACTTTTTGTTTAATCAGTTGGTTTACGAGAAGGATATTAAATTTCCACCTTAAACCTTAAATATTCTTTTTTTTTTCTGTTTTTCGCAGCTGAGTTGAGAAGCAGTTGGACTTTTTTTAGTCAAACCAAAACTACGATGTTGGCACACTATAAGAGCCTCTAAGGAGATACATTCCATCATGAATGGAAATGTTGCTTAAGAATTATTCATTCTGGCTTATTTTGAGCGGGAAAATAATTTCAGTAGTTTGATCTTTGATTATTGTATGGAGTTAGAAAGAACTTTAAAAAAAACGCAGTAAGTAAGGTTTCCAGTTCGTTTTTCTTTTTCCATTTATAAATGTTTAACCCTTTACATCCCAAATTATGAATTTAAAAAGCTACCTCCTCGAAACTTTTTTTCCTTGTTTATGCATTGAATTGAACCAAATTTTTTGTGTATGTATTTGGCTGTGGCAAGCAGGTCCTCGTTCAATTTACAAATAGTCTGCCGGAAGGGGGCGCTGTAATAGCGATGCCTGTACCATTTTCCTCATTGTACCATCGAAAAGTGTATGAAGTTATGAACACTCTAAAATTGGGAGGCGTGAAAAGTTCACTATTTGAAAGAGTGGCTTGCGTTTTTACTCTTTTTGGAGTGAATTTTATAAAAATACACTCCTTAAAGAGTGAAATTTTCCACTCTCTAGAAAGGAGTGAAATGTCTCACTCCTGAAAGAGTGACTTATATATGCATTGCTTATTAACCAATCAGGGCAACAAGGCGACGACACCCTTAAAAGATAAGAAAATGATCACTTTTTCGTCCGCCATCTTAGGATTAACAGATTAGGATATCATTAAAATTATTCTTTATGGAATACATAAAATAAAGGTAAGTCTTGTTTAATTTTAAGCATTTATCCGTGTAGATATGTGGAATGTTAAGATTATTAGCTAAATAGTTGTATGTTGTATAGAAAAAGATTTATCGTTAGAGTGTTCAAAAGTGATTGTCTGTTATATATTTCTTCATGTAGCGGTTTGAAATATAATTCTTTTAACAATTGAATACGCACTAGAGATCTGCACATGGGCGGCTCGGGCTCGGGCCGATTTTCACTCACGGAACTCGGGCAGGGCTACACTTTTTTCTGAAGGCTCGGGCCGGGCCGGGCTGGGCCGAGCCGGGCCTGGCCTAACTTATTTTTTCTGTACAAAGCCCAGACTGGTTCATTCCGAGTCTTCACGGCCCAAAATTTTCAGTCCTAATTTTGACCCAGCCCGTATGAAAAACATTGTCTCAGCGTGGGCTGGTCTATTCAAAGGTCAGTAAAATTAGGTCTGGCCCAAAAATTTTTGCAAAAAATGCATACATTTTAAAATCGCCATTATGCTACACTTAAACGTTGAAATTTATTCTTTTTAAAGAACACTAGATTTCTGAGCTTATTAAAATATAGCTAAATTAAAACATAGTAAAACGTGCGAAAAAGAACCTGCGTATGACGGAGCCCAGTTTTAAACTCACTAACGTGTTGATCCATGCATAATTAATATACTAATACATAAGAAAAGAATATATAATACATTTACACTCGCAAAGAAAGGAACTTGTCTATAACGCATTTTTTTTTCTTTTCTATACAATTCCGTCTTACTGTATAGCATTTTTCAGACTTTTAACACTTCAAAAAAATAAAAAATCAGTGTTTTGATGAAATTCACTCGGGCCGGGCCGGGCCGGGCTCGGGCCGAGATTTTAACTTTTTTCGTTGGGGGCCAATTTTTTTTCTACGGGCCGGGCCGAATTTTTTTTCAATGAGTCGGGCCGGGCCCGGGCTTGGAAATTTCGGCCCATGCAGACCTCTAATACGCACAATGCTTATCAAAAAATAACCAAAACTTCATTAGTTCGGGAAATGTGAATAAAAAAAAATGAGTGTAAATATTTTATTCTTCCCTTTCAATGCTGTGTTGCAACTTATAATACTTTTGCCAACGATCAAAACTAAAGAGTTTTATCTCTTTCGTTTGAAAGGATGACTGACTCATAAGAGAAGAAAGCTATCTGGATTTTGTCAATTCGTAGGAGACATATTCGAAAACAATTTGCCGTTATATGAGATTTTTTTTGGTTTATTACTGATTTTGGATTATATACAGTTAAGAGTATTTGTTATTGTTTCGGAGTTAAATATGATATTTGATGTTTGATGTTTATGATATTACGAAATGGTTGGTACAGTGAAACCTCCCTGTGCGACCAACTCCATGACCACCTCCCTGAACGACCATTTTTTCATGGAACGAAATGTATTCCCATAGGCTCAATACTAATTTTACCTCCATTCAGAGACCATCCCAGTTTAACTCCCTTCATGAGAAACCGATTTCTTTGAAGAAAATGAAATAAATTCCGTTTTTTTCTGGTCGCTTGAAGAAGGTTTTGTTAAAAAAAATAATTCCGGAGAGTGCATTATTCGTCAAACTTCTAAACTAAGTTTAGATTTTTTTTTTTTAATCTCGGTAGCTTTTAAGTGTTTAAAACCATTTGTGCCTTTTAAGGAAATGAATTTAACTCTGATTACAAATTAAGACCGACTGTCAATAAACTCCTCTGCCCTGTTCTGTCGGAAAACTCTCAAAGAAATAGATAAAGTAATGAAATCGCCATTACTTGTTCCCGTCCACAAAAAAAGCATTTATTTACTGAACTTCGAAAGGACTTGGAAATAAAAATTATGAAACATAAAACTGTAAAATTAAAGCAAAGCTCAATGTACTCATTTTTAAAACTCTGCAGTAATTAACTTTTATTTTGATAGTTAAGTTTTTATATTTTTTCCTAAGGTGAAAAATAAATTTTAGTAACATTGTTACCATTTTTCAACAATTAAAATCTAGATTTAAACATGACCTTCATTAAGAGACCACCTCTCGGAGCGACCAGTTTTTATTGGAACGGTACATGGTCGCTTTAGTATTACTGTATATTAATTTTTTTTAATTGTATGTAAACATTTTTCTGCGGGTTATGATTTTAAAATTCGAGACTGGGTAGTATAAAAAAATTAATTATAGGTATTCTGCATCAGTTATTAAATTTCCTTCTATTATAAAAACATTTTCTACGTTTTTGATACACCTAAATTCTGGCGCTAAACAATAAAACATGATATTTAAACATTGGAATAAAATGTTTTTTATGCCTGTTTTGAAGTTTATGGATAAGACTGCTTTAGTATATTTTTTTTTAAATGTACATTTTTACTTACATAATACAGGACTGAATATTTTTTTAAGAGATTAATAACTACTTTTTTTAAATTAAAATGTTTTCCAAACAATAAGAATATTTCTAATGCAGTATTTACTTTATTTTTAAGTTTCCTTTTTTTCTATTTTCGAGGTCAATCTTTTCCTATAAAATATATAAAACCTATTTTGCTCATAGTCACAAAATACAATATCTACGCGAATAAAAAATTTAAATTAAATATGGCTTATCGTGTCGTTTCATTAATAAGTATTGTATTAATTCCATTTTTCAGCAATAATGGACGAAAATTAGAAATCCTGATTAAGTTAAGGAATACGTTTAAAAGAAAAATATATACATATTCCAGAGAACTCAAAATTTAGACTCCATGTTCATATTAAATAAAACAAAAGCAAATCACAGCGGATAAAAAAAATACACATTCTTAACATTTAAATCATGCTTAGAACTTATTTAAAAAAGAAGTGAGTTTATAAGCATTGCTTTTAAATGGAAAAATTAAAAATATTTTAGAACAATAGGACTTTGCAAAAATGGCAAATTTAAGGAAAACGTTACGGTTTTACATTTAAAACAAAAATTAAAATCAAATCAAACATTGTTAAACATATAACATCCACCTATTAAAACGTTATTAATAAAACTTTAAAAGTAATATCTTTATACGGCAAGCAGTAAAAGCAAACACAAAGGATAAGATTGGAATAAAATATTTTACTTTATTTCTGTCAATAATCTAATTTAAATTCGTATGTAACTTTAACTGAATTTTTCCTTAAAAGTTCAATTAGTGTTACAAACTATGAATTAAATAAATATTACTAATAAAGTATTTTATTCTAATCTTCGCCACGCTTGTATCTATTTTCATTGTATGCCGTAAAAGATGTGATTCTTTTAAAATGACCATAAAAGCAAAATAAAAAAAGAACCGACTCCATAAAAAATGAACATTCACTCCTATAAAAGAGTGACTATTCACTCCTACCAGGGGTGAAAAACCGCACTCCTTTAGCAAGAGTGAATAGTCACTCCTCCGAAAGAGTGATTATCCACTCCTGTTTAGAGTGAATATTCACTTTCCAAGAGTGACTATTCACTCTTTCAGAGAGTCAAAAATTTCACTTTTGCTCAGAGTGAATAGTCACTCTAAAGAGGTTAGGCATATTTTGACTCTGCGATAGAGTGACTATTCACTCCTCCGGAGTGAATAGTCACTCTTTTTTATTTAGAGTGAATAGAATTGAACAAGATATTTTGTGTATGTTTTTGGTTATGGCCAGCAGGTCCCTTGAATTTGGAGATATTCCGCGAAAAGGGCGCTGTGATAGATTTTTGTATAATTTTCTCTGTTTTTCGTAGTTCTGTGGTCCATCGGCGGCTCGTGCAGCGACGGGTACTCGCGTACTGCAAAGCTGGCTATTCGTGAACAGCTGATAACGAAAAACTACTGATTTTAATAAATATCATGATCGAGATTAACTTGTTTTTACTCCGATTAATTGACTGCAGCAGAAATTAAAGATGAAAATCGAGGTTGGTATGTATTGAACTAAATATTGCAGTATTAACATGCATAACTATTTTTGAAATATTAAGATGTATGAGGTAGAAGAAAGTTTTGGGATTGACACATCCAACTAGTTTAGTTATGGTTAAAAAATACTTGCATTGCAGTCTGTTTTGGAATGATTAAAAATGGATTTAACAGTAAGAGTTCCAAATTTAAAACTTTCCTAATTTCTAAACTACGTAACCGAATGACTTCCGTTTTAGTATCCGATAGAAACGTTTTTAGATAAAAATGCAAATTTGACGTCAAAACTATTCTGTCCGTATTGATTATTTTACGGTTTGATACAATTTCAGCATGAAGCCCTAGCGTTATTTTTAGGTAGATTTCGTATCAAATACTACCTATTACATTATCCCCTATGTTGGAATTTTTGAAAAATTTTTGCAGATATACGCCGATCATGACCCCTAGAACCCAAAACCACCCCCAGTTAAAAACTTTATATATATACAGTGGTGGTCAAAATTGTGAGACATTTTTTTAAATTTTCATGTTTTACAACTTTGTGTGCTTGAAGGATATAATAAATTTCACTTAAATACAAATGTTTATATATCAAATTCAAGGAAATTTAATATAGAATTTAATACAAAAAAGCATAATTAAAATATCTGCATTACAAAGAAAAGTTACGCTTACAAAAATTAAGATCTATCTTAGATTTCATTCTATTTTAAAATTACACATTCAATATTTAGTAGGATAACCCTTTTTTTTTATTACAGCTTCACACCGTCTTTTCATTGAGAGAACTAGTGTTTGGAGTTCAGCCTTTTTAATTACGTGATGCCAAGAATCATCCATAGCCTCAAAAAGATGTGTTTTATTAGATGGACATTCTAACATTTTATAATTATAGAATATGTTACGTTTCACAAAATGCTAACTCTTATGTATCATTTTAAACAGAATGTTAGAAACATTAAAAGACATTTTTTGAAGAGTCACACAGTGTAAGTTAACAACATAGGTCATTTTAACCCATTTGAAGGTGGTGTCCTTTAAAAAGAACACCTAATTTTAAATCCAAAACTGACAAACGACACCAAGAATATTTAATTAAAATTTTCCTATTATAACGTACGTGAAAATAAGCAAGTTCGTATTTTCTAATAAATTCGTTTATAAATTCCGGTGTCAGTCCATTATTTCATCAGTTTATAAACAGAATTACTCCGCGCCGGTAAGGGTTAAAGAGAAAATTGGGAAACCTAAAAATTTCCAAATGTGCCCACAAAATTCAAATGGCCTCCATTTTAAAACAAGATGGCGAATGAAGTTGGCCAACGACACGAAGTCGAGACATTAGTATGTACTGTACATATGAATAATTTCATCCATATCGGTTCAAACATTCGAGAGTTACAGTATAACAAAATTCAGATATATATATATATATATATATATATATATATGAGTCAGCATTTCAACGGAGTGTGGTTTTGGTATCTGGGGGTTATGATCGGCGAAAAATTAGCAAAATTTCCCGAGGTTTTTTCCTTCGGGCGGCTGCAATAGGTAGCTTTTTGTTTTTTGTACTGAAAGCTACCTAAAAGAGTCCACAATTTTGACCACCACTGTATATATATATATATATATATATATATATATCACTTTTTTATGAACCCGATAAATTCCATAATTCTACACAAATCTCTTCCAAACTGATACGTATAATCTGATACGTAAAAGAGGCAAAAAATCTCGGTAAAGTTCGTTAATGGCCAAAATCGAACCAAAGGGGTGGGAATAGGGAGAGTTTTGTGAAAAAATCCCATAACTTCTGAATTATAATACAGGTCAAATCAGTTTAAAGTTATTATTACTTCTAGTAAAAGGGGCAAAAATTTATGTATCCCAGATTTTTGATAAAATTAGAAATGAGCTCAAGTGGCGGAAAAATAGGGTATTAGGGAGAAAAAAATTCATAACTTCGTCAATTCTCGAGATATCAAATTCGCTTAAACTTATTATAAATATTCTTAATACTATCTAAAACTTTTATACTGATAAGTTTTTGATAGGACCAACTCTTACAGCAAAAATATAAATAAAAACAAAACTGAAAAGGGGATAAAGAAAAAACAAATTCATAACTTTGTCAATTCAGATCATTCGTCAGCAAAAACAAATTAAGCAACAATAGGGGTGAAGAAAAAATTATCGTATTAACATGATTCTGATAAAACCAGCTCTTACAGAAAAATGACATTAAAAACTTGTCAAAAGTGGCCAGATAAAATTGTTAAACTGGGTTTATCACTAATCTTGATTTAGCTTTTGTTGATGAAATTAGTATTTAACTTCGAAATCTACCTCCGCCTGAAGGCCTAGCCGGCAGGGTTTTTTGTATTTATTTATTTTATTTATTTATTTATTTATTTTTGACATAAGTTGAAAGAAAACATAATTCCAAAGCAAATAGCTATTTTCCTTTATATTCCCTACTTTCCTTGCAACAATTCTGTGATTAAAATGTATGAAGTTTTTTTTTCTTTTTTTTTCACTTTATCGAATTATACTTTTAAATGAATCTTTAGGCACATTTTAACCAAAAACTTGCATTTAAAAAAATCTTATTCCATAAAATATTTATTTTCTCTAAAAACTGTTGATTGGTGGGAATAACATTAAATTTCTTCTTCAACGGGTAAAAATTGTTTTATCGGCTTTTCACAGTTGAGATGAGAGGCAAATGCACATTTTTTTAGTCAAACCAAAACAGTCAATTGCAGGACTCTGCACCTCCAGGGATGTACGTTCCGTCACGAATGGAGATTTTCTTGAGATTCATTCCTTTTGACTTATTTTGAGACGGAAAATAACTTTCAGTGCTTTCATTTTTAAATGTTTTATGGGGTTGGAAAGAGCTTTTTTTTTTTTTAAAGAAGCAAATGTAGATTTTCAGGTCATATTTCTGTTTTTATAATCAATTAAATATAGTTTTTATTGTTATTATTGTTATTATACAGAATTTACGCAAGCCTAAAGCTGAATAAAATTTAAAAAATAATGCGTGATTGAACATGTTTTATGCGGCAAGTTTACCATTTTTTTGCAATTTTTTGCACGATTGCAGCAGATTTAAATTCACGTGCTAATATAAATAAATATATCTAATATCAACAATATTTGCTATGACTGTATTGAATCTTTTACGTCATATTAATAGTATGATAACGGTAAAAGAAAATTTTCTAGATTTTTACAGGCAAAACTAAACCTAATAAAATATTTTATTGATTTTTTGTTTAGTTTAAATGGTATAATTTAGACCGGTGGTTCGCAACGTGGAGCGTACGTCCACAGACGGGCAATGATTTCCATCCGTTTTGCTGTTATGCTACATGAAGAAACTTTTATTAATCTAAAAAAAAATATGAAATAACTGAACGAGGTACTACAGCCTTTATAAAACGCAAAAATATCAAATGTGCATGAACAAGTAATATAAAAATTTTGTTTTTAAAGTCAATTCCTACTTAGGTCATCAAAGAAAAATTTAATATAATCCCTTAAACTAATATTAGTTTTTGTTGCAATAAAATATCTCAGTTTGTTGATTTTCTATAAGCAAGTAGGTTTACAATGGAAGTCTATGGGAATTTGGCGAAATATTAGAGATACCTCCAAGTTGGCGTCACATTTGGCGACTCATTTTGGTCGCCAAATTTGGCGATATATCGCCAAGTTGGCGACAGAACAGATTCCTCCCTATGGTAACCCCTTATTCAAAATACTTTCATTGATAAATAAATAAATAGAAATGCTTAATTCATCTTTAAAAGTTAAAGTTAAACTTACACTAAGTGCAAAATTACTTAAAAGATGACACAGTATTTAAAAATGTTAAATTATTTTAATACCTTAGTATACTTTCAACTATGGTATTTCCCTATGATAACCCCCCTTATAGATATCAAGCTGCATTTAATGCTGTTCAATAACCAATGGCCGCCATTTTGTCTCCCATATAAAACTAAAATTAATTAATTAAAATTTATTTAATGAATTAATATTTGAAAAAACTGTATTAACATCAATTGTCATCCAGTACAAGTTTTAAAAAATTTATTTCAACTTAATAGGATGAATAATAAGTATTTTATTAACGATTGAAAATTTGAACAAGATATATAAATATAGGGAGAGTGTGAACTAATAGTAGGAATTGAAAAAAGGAAATGGGCGAATCGACCGTTGATTTTGAAAGTATAGCAAGACCATTTTCTGAAAAAACACTGCTGAACGAAAATGAATAATCTTATTTGGATAAATGGATTTATTAATTATTCTATTCGTCATTCACCAAGAACCACAGTATTTTCATGTTGATACATTTTATATATGCACTCATGTTTGCGAAAATTGCAACATCATGAAGGAATGACACGATTGAGCTGAAAACTTCAGAGAATGCAAAGTATAGTATGATATGCAAATAATTCCAAGTTCAGAGTCACCATGCATGCGTGTGCTGCGCAGCGCCCTCTGGACTGTTGGTGTAACCGTATAAATAGAGGGCTGTACCGGACGTCGAAATTTGTCTATGGTTATCTGCTAGTGGTACACGTTAGCCGAGACGTAACGGTGCCTGTTCGACGAAAGAGGGCGACATTTAAATAACTGACGAGGTTTGAATGGGGGAAGAATCTACGACTTTTGTGAAGATTGATATTCCTATCGTGCAATAGCAGCACGTGTGCAGCGTAAGATCAGCAGAGTAATCCGAGTTTGGAAGCAGTGGACCGACAGGGATAGGACAGACCGGAAATATGGGAGTGGACACCGAACAACTGCGTCGACGCGCGATGATAGACACCTGGTTTGCATGGAGCTGACGAACGTTACAGCTTCATCTAGACAGTTGGCAGAACATTCGTTAACTGCTACAGGTGTATCAGTGTCTGCTTCGTCAATTCGTCGACGTCTGCTGCACCCTGGACTGTGTGCAAGAACTCCTTTATACAGGATCCCCCCTCACTCAAAACCAACAACGCCTACGGCTACAATGAGCTCATGAGCAAAGAGACTGGCGTACAGATTGACAACAAGTGGTCTTTTCTGACTAATCCCGCTTCAATTTGTGATACCATGGTGGCCGCGTTCGTGTTAGACGGTAAGCCGGTGAATTCCACCTTCCAGAGTGCATTATTGAACGCCATAGAATACGAACACGCGGAGTTGTGGTCTGGGTTGCAATTACATATCATGGACGATCCGAGCTGCCATAAATTTTGGATATTCTGAACAGCAGCAGATGCATGAGTGAAGTGCTGGAACCGAAGTCGTTCCTTTCCTTCAAGGCATTCCTGGAGCTATCTTTCAACAGGATAATGCGCGCCCACATGTTTCAAGGAATGTTCAAGACTTCTTGTCAGTAGAAAACATACAGCTTCTTCCGTGGCCTGAATGTTCGCCGGATATGTCGCCTATGGAAAATGTGTGGGATTTCGTTGACCAGCATCTCGCTCATTGTACTCGTCTTACAGCTTCTACAGATGAACTTTGGGTACGCATACAAACAATAAGGAATGGTCTTCCCCAGGCAGACATTCAAAATCTGTTCGAGTCCATGTCATGTCGTATAGCAGCACTTATTGCAACGCGTGGTGGCTACACCAAATACTGAAATCGGACACTTAATATTGTTTTTTTTTCCTTTGAAAATTTAATCATTTGTTTGTACCAATACCAGTCGTTTGTGTATTAAATTTCATTTAATTCTGATGATTCTTTCATGGTGTTGCAATTTTCACAAATTAAAATACCGTTCTAGTAATAGGGTAACGTGAGGGGGGGGGGTGTCATTTTAGATATGCTTCGATGGGCATAAAAGGTTGGGAGCCATTATTTTAGACTAAACTTTTAAAATCATATTGGTGATTCTCATTAAGAAATATATATATATATATATTTTTTCCTACTTGTATATATATATTTTTTTCTACTTGTTAAAATGTTTAACTTATTTTAATAAAACAAAAACGACTGTAAAAGTCGAAATGTAAACAAAACATAACTAATGGGAAGTAATAAATATTTATAAACTGCTTCAGAAAGTTATTTAAAAACAATCTTTTTCATATCTTTTAGAAAAAGGTATTTTTTTAAATTGTTGCCAATTTTCAAAACAGCGCAAAGAATAATATTTCCTTTAAATAAAAAATTTATTTACACGTGACTATTATAAACAGAAAAAAAATTTCAAATTCGAATCAAATGATTACGTTTTAAATGTATGAAAATATTGAAAAATACGTCATAAAAGCTATATTTATACGTGAATTTTAAAAGATAAAAAAAAATTGTAAAATAATAAATTCGTTAATATGCGTTAAAAGTCGTAAATGGAGAAAAATACGTCATATTTAAAATGGGCCAAACAATAATATTATATTTAAAAATATATTTGCGCGAGACATTTATTTCATATTTTGATATAAACTTTTAAACTATTGTTGTGAATTCTAAGGCAGCGTAAATAATATTTCCTTTCTAACAACAAAAGTATTTTCACGTGAATATTAAAAAGAGAAAGAAAACTTTGGTGAAAATTACGTCAGATTTAAAACGATTCATTTAAACTGTCTTATTTAAAAGAACTTTCTATTCGTTAAAAATAGCGGGAGACAAAGACTCTGTTTACTTATTTGATATTAGCCTATGTTCAAATTTTTCACTGATCTGATTTAATCAAAGACGAAAACAGCCCATTAACAGAAAGATTGCCACTGTTTTTTTTTTTTTTTTTTTTTTTTTTTTTTTATTACAATTCAGCCTTCCGAAATTTTATTAAATGCGATCAAATTAGCTTGTTTTGGAGTTTGCGGTGTCTGAACGAGGGGTTGGCGAGCGCAGCCCCCCCCCCCCCCCCCATAGTTCAGTTAAAAATGTTTTCACGTCTGTTATAGGAAGTATGTTATGTAACTCCAGTATAATTATTTTTTATAAATATAATCACAGTCATCCCTCGGCTAACGGATTTAATTTGTTCCAGAATCAAATTCGCTGGGTGAAATCATTTCAAACCGGCACGATGTTTATCGTCCGTGAATGCGTTACCGTAGCACGGGCATCTTATTACACCTTAAAACATTCTTTAGCCGTGTCCATTAAACAGTAAAAAGAATATCCGCTAGCCGAAACGTTTGTTAGTCGAGATATCATTGCAGCACCGCAGCAACTCTATTTGGCGCCTGATGCGAAAAACCTTGTTAGTTTTTTTACCGATCGTAGATGCATCAGGAGTGATTAGTGTTGGCGGTGATTAAGCTTATCAACGCCGATCTGAACTATTCATGGCGCCTGGTTCAGGGGCATCGCCCCACCACCCTCGTTGCAGCTCTCTGTTATTGTATTAGAATAAAAAATCTTTAAATAATTTCGCCTTTTCAAAAAAATATGAAAGAATAAACATAGACAAACAGGTTAATAGAATTAATAAATAATTTTCAAATTTATTAGAAAATATTATGAGTAAAACCACAAATACTTCTTTGAATAGTATTATTTGATTATTAGATCTTTCAATACCAGGTAATTCTTCCTGAAGTTTCTAATAAGGAGTAAGAATATCCGCGCTGAAAGAGGAAATGTTTATACCTAGGCAGCACAATGAATAAAACAAAAAGAAAACTGTCAACCAAGATGTTGTCAGTTTGCAGCTCAGATTTCTTTGGAAGTTTCACGTAGCATGTTGCGAACATCTGTGACGTAATATCGGCTGTGAGAATTTGAGAACTCGCTTCAAAAGGCGTAATGCAATAAGTGACAGGATTTATTAAAGAATCAAAAATAGCAGCGGTAAACAAAGCCTATTATTGGGACTTCAATAATAGCAAAAGTTATAAAACATTAAATATAAGTTTCGAAATAAAATACGTATTATGTTTAGGAAATGCAAGGATAATTTAACAATACAGTTTTCATTTTATTTTGAATAATCCATGAAAGTAGTTAATTATAAAAAAAATATAATTAATAAGCAAAATTAATGAAAAATAGAACCCTTTGAAAATTACTTTAATATTCAAACTGTACTGTCTGAACTAATGATACAAATCTCTTTAATGTTCCCATTGCTAATTAGGCGTAAAACGAAAAGAGTGAAAAACTGTCTAAGTTAAGACTCGAACCCAAGTAAATGGCGTAGTGCACCAATAAAATGTGAGCTCTACCAATAAAATGTGAGGCTCACTTGGTAGAGCATTGGTGCGCTACGCCAATGACCTGTGTTCGAATCGGACACTTTTACACTCTGTTACTTTTAAGCCTAATTATCAATACAAATATTCATGCAATTAAAAAATCCAATATTTCGGGCGTAATTCATGACTAAAAAATTATATCTAGATACAAATATCTTCAGGGTATAATTTCTGCAGCTTGCTAATTTGCAAAAATGGTAATGAATAATTTTCAATTTTATATATGAAGAATTTTACGGCTTAACAGAAGATAAATGACCTTACTGTGTTTCGGTATTATTTTGATCACTATTTGTGTATTTCTATCTCTTTAGCAAAGTGCATTTTTAAAACTTACCGTAGACTAATCATTATATAAACCAAGAGATCCAACCAGGGCTTCCCGAGTTACAGAATACACTGACCGATATACAAAATGGTAATATATAGAGAAGGTGATCGGTTAACGAAGTGTTCGGTTTTCGAACAGATCGGTTAACGAACACTTTCGTGAGAGATTTTTATGTTGGGATTACGAACACATGTTCTGTTAACGAATACCTCACAAAACAAAGCCAAGAAGAAGTTATTCTGTGTTTCATATTTGTCGAGCTGTATTTATTCCATATATTGTCGACTTAGAGAACATTTTAACAGTTGTATACTTAAGCCTTAGTTAATCGATGGGCTACCGGGGGTTCGGGCCCTACATTTTAGGTCCCACAAATTAGAATGTGCAGTTCAGAAATATTAATTTTTATATTTTGTGTCCCTTTTTAATGAAATATTTTTAATTGCAAATTAATTATTTTAATTGAAATTTAGCTCACAAATTATTAACCCATTTATGCCTAGCGTCCCATTTTTGAGACGCTTCGAATTTTAATAAATTTGTGTAATTTTCTTCTTTTTTATAACATGAAATTTGTATGAAACGATTATCTATAAATATCTTTATCTGTTACCGAAAGATGGTAGCATAAGATGATATTTATTTGGTTAAAATGAAGGCCTTTTTTCGGTGTTTATAGATTTTCCATTTTCAAGATGCAGAATGTAAAAAGTAAGTTTATTTTCGTTTTTTCTACCAATAATCCAAATAAATAAGTCATAATCGTAGCTTGTGGCCTTCTTTGAAATACGTATTTTTTTAAATTGTGAAATTATATGTTCAAGCCTATTTTTTATGCATTTTTGTAGCGTACAAAATATCGAGCGCTAGGCACGAATGGGTGCATATTTTTATTGGCAATTTAAGGGACAGCTATTTATGTAAAGCCCTTTTCAAGATGATTATGAAACAAAATTTTTTTAAGCCTCAAATACAATTATTCTTAGATTATTATTACTAATACTTATAATGTTATTAGTGTCTGTAAAGAAATATGTATATTTTTTTAGTAATTCATAAAAATACAAATTATAGTAAATAATATACAATTTAAAAGTTTATTTTATATAAATATAGACAAAACATATGATTATGCATATTATAGTATTACACATATTATGCATATTCCCATATTTAGTACGTTAACATTTTATCAAATAAATACACAATTTTTTTGCGTAATTTTTTTTTTTTTTTTGTATTTTACCAGTTTATTTTGCAACATTTTAAAGTTATTTTACCAAAAAATTTCAGAAAATAAAAATTCAGGCACAAATAGGTTAACAGACTCCACTTGAGCTTTATCGGGTCCTGCAGCAAACACGATTGTTTAGAGAACTGAGGAGTTTTTGAAAGGCCAAAATGACAAATTGATGTGATTTAATGCTGTAGTCAATGAATGTGATCCTAAAAGTTTTTACAAAGATCGTGTCATTTATATAAAAAAAAAGTACGCCACGACACGGACAAAACCATCAAAATACGGTCTGTCCATATTAAATAAGGAACGTATATTAAAACTATTATAAAGAGAAAATTTATATTATTTTTTATACATTAATTAGCTTTTAAGAACGAATTACTTGAATACCCATACAAATCAATACAAAATCTATGATCGCTTAACGAACACTGTTTTGGAACGGATTAAGTTAGTTAACCGATCACCCACTGTATTTACAAAGTTTTGAAATTTATTAAAAGCGATACTTTCGTTGTATCCTCACACTGCAAAATAAAACTGTTGCTTTTACCGTATAATACTTTCACTCCAGCTGCCAGTATTATGCAGTTTTCGTTTAAATCAACAATAATAAACAGTAAAATACGGTAATATATGTAATATTAAGAAAGGGAAACAACGTATAAAGACACAAATATAAATATATATATATATAAAGCATACAGCTGTTCCAAAGCCTCTAAGGTTTCATCATCAGTGTTTAAAAATCAATGGTAAAATTAAAACTCTGGGAAAGGGTGAGGAGACAGAGAGCCAGAAAGGCGTACCTTACAGCTTTACTGTCAACGGCGAAATGCGACATATGGCTGCCAAACAACCACGGAGTTTTAATTTTACCATTTATTTTTAAGCACTGATGATGAAACCTTAGAGGTTTCGAAACAGCTGTATGCTTTATATATATATTTATATTTGTGTCTTTATACGTTGTTTCTCTTTCTTAATATATTGGCACAAAGTATAATCCTTCCCCACTTTTTAAGTATATGTAATATACGGTATATTGCTGCTAATATATTTAAAAGACGATATACTACTGTTTATTTGCGGTTTTTTACTATTAATTTTACGGTATAATACTGCTAACTGGGGTACCAATATTATACTGGTAAATCAATATTTTTCAGAAATTTAAATCAATATTTTTCAGTAGTACAGGCCAGGGGTTAATAGTTAAAGAAATGGGGGAAGATTTCGCTATTTACAGCAGCTTCTTTTATTCTGATTATTCTGATTTTATTCTGATTAGTGTTTAAGCGTGTATGTTAGACACATCTGATAATTTTTTGTTGAAATTATTTTATTTTATTTGTTTAATTAATTATTGATGAAGTTTAAATTTTATAAAGAATATTGGCCTCAAACAAATAATGTACTATTTATAATGTTTTAAGTACAAATGCGTTAATCTTTCGTAATTGATCCCTGTAAATGAACGGTAAATGTGATGCACATCATATTTTACTGCAAGCATCTTTTAGTAAACCTCAGTGATGTATATCAATTTCACCATGTTTGAAATAGTGCAAAATAATTAAATGCGAATAGTTTTTCCCCCTGAACACCAGTACATAAATAAACTCTTATGTGTGACCCTGAAAATGAATGATAAATGCTTTCTATCCCATATTCTACAGAAAGCATTAAAAAATTTTTAAACACTTAACGATATGATTAGTTTTTCAATTTTCTTGACCATTTCGGACGCAACAAATTAAAAATTCTATTATTTTGTTACAAAAAATAGAAACACTTAATAAGAGTTATAATAAATGTTTTCCTTTGCTTTGTTTTGTTTTTATAAACAAAGGAAAGCTTATAGAGTAAACATAAAGACCAACTGTTAAAATAAAACGTGCCTTTATAAAAAAAGACATTTGCTTACGTCAGCTTTTCACATCAAATGGACAAAAGCAATGTATTAACCTTATGTCAAAGAATATCCCCTTGGTAGAAGTGATTTTCGGCTTTCCACTTCCTGACAAAGAACAAATCGGAAAGACTTTTTTCTTTTCCTTTTATCACATTTGCACTCTGAGTCATTTTATTTTATTGGATTTGTTCCGAAAACTTCTTCTCAGAAGAAATGAAGCTAATTCTGCAATCAAGAAAATCACTCTACTTACCTCATATTTTTGAATATGACATTTTATTTACAGTAAGGCAGTCAGTAATTTATAAAAAGTACCTAAATAAAAATGAATAAAATTTTATTTATATATATTTAAGCGATAATCCCAAATCTATGCCCTGAAGTTTAAGGCTTTTCCGGATATTTTTTTTTCTTTAAAGATATGTGAAGTGTTCATAGAAACTTCATTTACACTAAATATTTTATATCTAACTGTATTTTGTTTCTGTTTACTTGCTCTAGTGCTGTCTAGTGCTACATCTCTAAAATTGACCTTTCGATTTCGATTTATAACTAATAAAGTAAGATTTTAATTTAGATAAATTAGACAAATAAATTAAAATGCATATAAAAAAAAAATCCCTGCCGGCTCGTGCCTACAGGCGGAGGTAGATTTCGAAGTTAAGTACTAAATTCACCAACAAAACTTAAATCAAGATTAGAGATAAAACCAGTTCCTTCACTAAGAATGAACTCTAGGGAGCTAAAAATTTTGTGAAAATTCTAATATACACCAATACACACACGCATGTATATGGGATAGGTTTAAAAATGGCTAAAACAAATTCAGAGAACCTCAAAGTGTTAAAATATGTTAATATTTCCATAGTCGGGTTTTTATCATGTTTTAATACTTTTCTTCAAACTCACATGACGTTACCTATTCACCTGCTGAGGTCCATTATATTTCTAATATGACGCAATATTTTTTTTTTTTTTTTTTTTTTTTTTAATTCGTCAAACTATTTATTTCATTTTGAGTTTCCATGCTGAAATCTTGCTCTAGAAAACTTATGACGTAATATTCAATTTGTTTTCAATTCGTCAAACTATTTATTTAATTTATTTTTTCACGTGAAATTCTTGCAACTTGTTGTGGTGAAAATTTTATTGTTTTTTTTTTTTTAATTGCTGGCAACTGCTATAACGAAAAATATTTATTTTTTCCTGTCATTGTTGTGTAAGAGCTGGTTTTATCAGAATCTTGTTAAGACGGTATTCAAAATTTTTACCCCCCCGCCCCTCCCCCCCCCCCATTTCCATTCCCTTGGGCCGATTTTGCCCATTTTCAATCCCTGCCGAGATATTAGCCATCTCAAAGTTTTTGGCGAGTTTGAAAACGATCCGTGCATAATTGCGACTTTTATCGTGCGGACAAAATTTAGTACATACATACATACATATAAAACAAAAAAAAAAATCCCTGCCGGCTCGGGCCTACAGGCGGAGGTAGATTTCGATGTTAAGTACTAAATTCTCCAACAAAACTTAAATCAAGATTAGAGATAAAACCCAGTTTCTTCAGAAAGAGTGAGCTGTAGGGAGCTAAACTTTTTGTGAAAATTATAATATACACGAATACACACACACATGTATATGGGATAGGTTTAAAAAATGGCTACAAAAAATTCAGAGGACCTTAAATTGTTAAAATATGTTAATATTTCCATAGTCGGGTTTTTATCATGTTTTAATACGTTTCTTCAAACTCACATGGCGTTACATATTCATCTGCTGAGGTCCATTATATTTCCAATATGACGCAATATACATATTTTTTAATTCGTCAAACTATTTATTTTATTTTGAGTTTTCATGCTAAAATCTTGCTCTAGAAAACTTATGACGTAATATTCAATTTGTTTTCAATTTGTCAAAATATTTAATTTTACAAGTGAAAATTTTTCAAAAGAAAAGTAATTGTTGTGGTGAAAATTTTATTGTTTTTTTTTTTTTTAATTGTTGGCAACTGGTATAACGAAAAACTTTCATTTTTTTTCCTGCCATTGTTGTGTAAGAGCTGGTTTTATCAGATTCATGTTAAATCAGTATTCAAAATTTTGAACCCTCCCCATTTCCACCCTCTTGTGCCGATTTTGCCCATTTTCAATCCCCGCCGAGATATTAGCCATATCAAAGTTGTTGGCGAGTTTGAGGACAATCCGTGCATAATTGCGACTTTTATCGTGCGGACAAAATTTAGTACATACATACATACATATATATATATATATATTGCTTTTTACGATATTTTAGGTAGATTTCGTAAGAAATACTACCTATTGCAATCGTTACCATGGTGCGACTTTTGAAAAATTCCTTCATAACTTTTCATTATAGGACCCCAGGAACCCAAAACCATCCCCACCTAAAAAGTTTATATATATATATATATATATATATATATATGTATGTATGTATGTACTAAATTCTGTCCGCACGATAAAAGTCGCAATTATGCACGAATCATCTTCAAACTCGCCAACAACTTTGAGATGGCTAATATCTCGGCGGGGATTGAAAATGGGCGAAATCGGCCCAAGAGGGTGGAAATGGGGAGGGTTCAAAATTTTGAATACTGTCTTAACATGATTCTGATAAAACCAGCTCTTACACAACAATGGCAGGAAAAAAATAAAAGTTTTTCGTTATAGCTGTTGCCAACAATTAAAAAAAAGAAATAATAAAATTCTCACCACAACAATTACTTTTCTTTTGCAAAATTTTCACGTGTAAAATTAAATAGTTTGACAAATTGAAAACAAATTGAATATTACGTCATAAGTTTCCTAGAGCAAGATTTCAGCATGAAAACTCAAAATAAATAGTTTGACGAATTAAAAAAATATGTATATTGCGTCATATTGGAAATATAATGGACCTCAGCAGGTGAATATGTAACGCCATGTAAGTTTGAAGAAACGTATTAAAACATGATAAAAACCCGACTATGGAAATATTAACATATTTTAACACTTTAAGGTTCTCTGAATTTTTTGTAGCCATTTTTTAAACCTATTCCATATATATGTGTGTGTGTATTCGTGTATATTACAATTTTCACAAAAAGTTTAGCTCCCTACAGCTCGCTCTTTGTGAAGAAACTGGGTTTTATCTCTAATCTTGATTTAAGTTTTGTTGGAGAATTTAGTACTTAACATCGAAATCTACCTCCGCCTGTAGGCCCGAGCCGGCAGGGATCTTTTAAATATCTTTTCATTTTGAATGTCAACAATTCATTTTGATGTATTTTTTCCTTATGGTATCTTATATATATTTATATATAATCCCAGGTCGCTAAATTATTTAGCAATCTTTTAAATATTATACGCTTAGATCATTACTGCAATTAGCGCACTATCTATGTGTATTATCAATATGATTTCTACCATGTAGTTATCTGATACCTCTTTTAGGATTCCATTAATTTTTTCATTCCTATCATTGCAACGATTTATTTAATGTTTTTTAATTTTCTAGTTATGATTTTTTTTTTTTTAAATACTTACAGCTTTAATTCATAATATTTGACGGTGGAAGGTTATGTTTAATTAATGGTTATATATTAGCATTCAAATTACTATGATGCATTTGCGCAAGTAATTATGAATGTATGCTTTTTACGATATTTTAAAATATCTTTTCATTTTGAATGTCAACAATTCATTTTGATGTATTTTTTCCTTATGGTATCTTATATATATTTATATATAATCCCAGGTCGCTAAATTATTTAGCAATCTTTTAAATATTATACGCTTAGATCATTGCTGCAATTAGCGCACTATCTATGTGTATTATCAATATGATTTCTACCATGTAGTTATCTGATACCTCTTTTAGGATTCCATTAATTTTTTCATTCCTATCATTGCAACGATTTATTTAATGTTTTTTAATTTTCTAGTTATGATTTTAATTTTTTTTTTTTAAATACTTACAGCTTTAATTCATAATATTTGACGGTGGAAGGTTATGTTTAATTAATGGTTATATATTAGCATTCAAATTACTATGATGCATTTGCGCAAGTAATTATGAATGTATGCTTTTTACGATATTTTTAAATATCTTTTCATTTTGAATGTCAACAATTCATTTTGATGTATTTTTTCCTTATGGTATCTTATATATATTTATATATAATCCCAGGTCGCTAAATTATTTAGCAATCTTTTAAATATTATACGCTTAGATCATTGCTTCAATTAGCGCACTATCTATGTGTATTATCAATATGATTTCTACCATGTAGTTATCTGATACCTCTTTTAGGATTCCATTAATTTTTTCATTCCTATCATTGCAACGATTTATTTAATGTTTTTCAATTTTCTAGTTATGATTTTAATTTTTTTTTTTTTCAAATACTTACAGCTTTAATTCATAATATTTGACGGTGGAAGGTTATGTTTAATTAATGGTTATATATTAGCATTCAAATTACTATGATGCATTTGCGCAAGTAATTATGAATGTATGCTTTTTACGATATTTTTAAATATCTTTTCATTTTGAATGTCAACAATTCATTTTGATGTATTTTTTCCTTATGGTATCTTATATACCGGGTGTCCCAAAAAGGACTGACTGATTTTAAAATTCAATAACTTGCAAACGGTGACAGATATTAAAAAAATTCTTGCAGGAGGGTTATGCATAAGGTCAAAAGTTTTATTACAGTGATTTTCAATTTTAGTTCGATTTACAAACAATAGATGGCACTGTAAGCAATAGTCGCTAAATTCAGGCTCGATTTTTGGTACTTCGTGGCCCGGATAATACATTTCCATCTCCTTTTTCTGCATGGAACAAGATAAAGGACCAAAAATCGAGCCTGTATTTAGCGACTATTGCTTACAGCGCCATCTATTGTTTGTAAATTGAACTAAAATTGAAAATCACTGTAATAAAACTTTTGACCTTATGCATAACCCTCCTGCAAGAATTTTTTAAATATCTGTCACCGTTTGCAAGTTATTGAATTTTAAAATCAGTCAGTCCTTTTTGGGACACCCGGTATACTTATATATAATCCCAGGTCGCTAAATTATTTAGCAATCTTTTAAATATTATACGCTTAGATCATTGCTGCAATTAGCGCACTATCTATGTGTATTATCAATATGATTTCTACCATGTAGTTATCTGATACCTCTTTTGGGATTCCATTAATTTTTTCATTCCTATCATTGCAACGATTTATTTAATGTTTTTTAATTTTCTAGTTATGATTTTAATTTTTTTTTTTTTTTTTTTTTTAAAATACTTACAGCTTTAATTCATAATATTTGACGGTGGAAGGTTATGTTTAATTAATGGTTATATATTAGCATTCAAATTACTATGATGCATTTGCGCAAGTAATTATGAATGTATGCTTTTTACGATATTTTAAAATATCTTTTCATTTTGAATGTCAACAATTCATTTTGATGTATTTTTTCCTTATGGTATCTTATATATATTTATATATAATCCCAGGTCGCTAAATTATTTAGCAATCTTTTAAATATTATACGCTTAGATCATTGCTTCAATTAGCGCACTATCTATGTGTATTATCAATATGATTTCTACCATGTAGTTATCTGATACCTCTTTTAGGATTCCATTAATTTTTTCATTCCTATCATTGCAACGATTTATTTAATGTTTTTCAATTTTCTAGTTATGATTTTAATTTTTTTTTTTTTCAAATACTTACAGCTTTAATTCATAATATTTGACGGTGGAAGGTTATGTTTAATTAATGGTTATATATTAGCATTCAAATTACTATGATGCATTTGCGCAAGTAATTATGAATGTATGCTTTTTACGATATTTTTAAATATCTTTTCATTTTGAATGTCAACAATTCATTTTGATGTATTTTTTCCTTATGGTATCTTATATATATTTATATATAATCCCAGGTCGCTAAATTATTTAGCAATCTTTTAAATATTATACGCTTAGATCATTGCTGCAATTAGCGCACTATCTATGTGTATTATCAATATGATTTCTACCATGTAGTTATCTGATACCTCTTTTGGGATTCCATTAATTTTTTCATTCCTATCATTGCAACGATTTATTTAATGTTTTTTAATTTTCTAGTTATGATTTTAATTTTTTTTTTTTTTTTTTTTTTTAAATACTTACAGCTTTAATTCATAATATTTGACGGTGGAAGGTTATGTTTAATTAATGGTTATATATTAGCATTCAAATTACTATGATGCATTTGCGCAAGTAATTATGAATGTATGCTTTTTACGATATTTTAAAATATCTTTTCATTTTGAATGTCAACAATTCATTTTGATGTATTTTTTCCTTATGGTATCTTATATATATTTATATATAATCCCAGGTCGCTAAATTATTTAGCAATCTTTTAAATATTATACGCTTAGATCATTGCTGCAATTAGCGCACTATCTATGTGTATTATCAATATGATTTCTACCATGTAGTTATCTGATACCTCTTTTAGGATTCCATTAATTTTTTCATTCCTATCATTGCAACGATTTATTTAATGTTTTTTAATTTTCTAGTTATGATTTTAATTTTTTTTTTTTAAATACTTACAGCTTTAATTCATAATATTTGACGGTTTAAGGTTATGTTTAATTAATGGTTATATATATATATATATATATATATATAAACTTTTTAGGTGGGGGTGGTTTTGGGTTCCTGGGGTCCTATAATGAAAAGTTATGAAGGAATTTTTCAAAAGTCGCACCATGGTAACGACTGCAATAGGTAGTATTTCTTACGAAATCTACCTAATAATGTTTTCATCTATATTCTTTAACCCGGGAAGCCCGGTTACTATCCCCTAGCATATATAAAAGCCGTTCTCTGTGTGTATGTCCTTTATACAAATCTTTAATTTTTGACAGATTTGCACGAAACTTGCTGTACATAGGCTTTAGAACGTGGAATAGATCCCTGTCACTTTTAAAAAATCATCAGACCAATATTTATCCCTTTTTTCTATCATCTTTCATAATTCAACATTATAGAAATATCTCATTTTAAATTTTCAAATTCAATAGTTTCTTTCCTGTTGCCACACATCTAAAAAACTGCTCAATAATTTTTAAAAAAATGATAACTCGAGTACTTTGTTTTATTAGCCAATAAAAATTCAGACTCCACTGCTATATTTTTACACTTTTGAAATCGACGTCATTCTAATCAGAAAATGCACACTTTTCATATATTTATGTAAAAACTTTAACTAAGCATGTTTTAAAATGACCTTAGAAGTACTTTAGTTGAATGTTCAAAAATCTATTTTAATAAAGTCGTTTCAATACCAAGAATCAAATAAGGAAAATGATAATAGTAAAAAAAAAATCGTTTGCTAGATATGACGTCAATGTCATCAATATAATTTCAAACTGGCTCTAAAAACTGGATGCTACAATTTATTCCCTATTTCTTTGTACTCTTTAATTATATCATTTAGATAAATGTTTTAATACCTGAAATGCAATGATAACATTCTACGATTTGTATCGAATACGGTTATATAAAATACGATTTTTGTACGATTTATATTAAATAGAAATTATAGCTACTATTTTTTAGGGTAAGCTTTTTTTCTTTTTTAAAGAAAATTTCATGACTGACAGACTTTTTTGTTAGACGTTGAAATAATGGGATGCATGATGTTTAGAGATCAAATTGCAGTAAAAGCGTAATTTATGGTACGGTTAGGTTGTTGCCACCAACAATATGGTGCTAGGCGTTACTCATAGATATGTCTTTTCTTCATAATATTGCATTAATAGCAAACGGATACATCTTTCTGAATTGGGTTACAGGTATATTAAAAATATATCCGTGATTGAAAATTAATTTAAAATGGATAAACAATCCGTAAATTGAGATAAGCTTTTCAAAAAAAATTACTGAAAGTACTTTTTGTATTCTATTAGATTTTGGAATAATCAAATGTGAGATGTTTAAAGGTCAAATTTCAGTAAAAGTTAAATTTATGGTTAGGTTAGGTTATTGTCACCAACAATATGATGCTAGAGTTACTCATAGTTCATCAATGTCTTTACTTTATAATATTGCATTAAGAGCAAACAGGTATATCTTTCGTAATTGGGCTGCATGTAGGGATGAGATTTCCACGTTTTTGCACACCGGTATATTCTTAAAGAAAATGTTGTTCTGTTAAATCAAGAGAGTGTCCCTATTAAATGAAATATCATTTACTCTAACAAAATACTGGTGTGAAAAAATGCGGAAATCTTATCCCTGGCTGCATGCAAATCAAAAATATCCATGATTGAAAATTACTTTAAAATCCATTCACATGAAAAAATTGAGATACAATTTTCAAATAAATTTCATTTGACAGAAGCTTTTTCTATTCGACAGTGTGAAAAACGAAATTGTATGATGATCATAAGTTAAAAAAATTTTAGTAAAGGCAAAATTTATGGGTTAGGTCATTGCCATCATCAGTATAATGTCACAATTGGCATTGTGTTTGTAGTTTTATATATATATATACACTATGACGCAAAAGTTTAGACAATGGAGTCATTCAGCTTTAAAATGTAGAATTATGACGTCAGAATTACAAAAACCTGTAAATATATTCAAAAACTGATTTAAAATGCTATGTACAAAAGACAGTCGTTTTATTTGCTATAATACTAATTTTTTTCATAAAAATTCAAATGTGCTTGTCGCAAAAGTTTAGACACTATTCTAAATTTCTTTGAATATTCGCTGGCATATGCAAATTTAGAATCGATGATGTCACAAATTTGGAGTACTTAAGTTCTGCAAACGATTGCGCTTCATAGTCGACATGCCGAGAGCTAAAGAAATTCAAGTGAATGAGGTTTCAAGGATTTGGCAGTTGAAAGGTGAAGGGAAGAGCGTTTTTGAAATTTCTGCTATTATTAATAGGTCAAAAAAATCTATTTATCGAGTTTTATCGAGTGGTTCCGAATATAAAGCAAAATGTCGGTCTGGGAGGCCACGTGTGACAAATGTACGAGAGGATCGCCTGATACAAAGACTAGCGAGTACTCAACAAATGAGCGTACGTGGAGTTCAAAGCTCATCGGGACTCGCTGTATCAAAGGATACGATTCGTAGACGAATTTTGGAAAAAGGAACAATCGTTTATAGCAAAATGCAGAAGAAACCAGCTCTGAAACCATATCATAAGTTACAAAGACTTATGTGGGCTCGAAAGCATATGTCATATGGAGAGAAATGGCAGTCAGTCATATTTAGCGATGAAAAAAAGTGGAATCTGAATGGTCCAGATGGTTGTTTATCGTATTGGCATGACTTGCGGAAGGAACCTCGACGTTTTTTTAGTCGCAGACAAGGAGGGGGCTCGGTGATGGTTTGTGCAGCCTTTTGCTATAATGGACAAGTATCTCTGACCTTCACCAGTGGTCGTCAAACTTCACAGCATTATACACAAACATTAGAAGAAAACCTACTGCCATTTGCTGAGCTTCTAGGGGGTCCTCAGTGGGAATTTCAGCAAGACAATGCTTCAATTCACACTGCAAAACATTCAAAATCTTGGTTTAATTCCCATAATATAAGAGTTCTCGACTGGCCAGCATGTAGCCCAGATCTTAACCCTATAGAAAACCTTTGGAGCATCATGTGTCGCAAAGTTTATAGCAACGCTAGACAATACTCTTCTGAAAAGGAACTTAAGACATCTATTGAGAATGCATGGTACGATATCGATCCACAAACTATGCAAGATTTAGTTTCTTCCATGCAATCTCGTGTATATGACGTAATACATAAGCATGGATGCGCAACCAGGTTTTAAAAATTGTTTATTTCGATTTTATTTAATTTGTGTCTAAACTTTTGAGACAGCAGTTTATTTTTGTTACCATTTAATTTATTGCAATATGCACAATTCCACTTTTCTTTGTTATAAATATTGTTTATATGTACAGCACATTAATTTCAAGCAGTGATTTGAAAATTGAATAAATATTTTTCAAAGTATGTAAGAATTTCTTCATTGTCTAAACTTTTGCGTCATAGTGTATATATTCTGAAGATGACTCAATGAAAGAGTCGAAACATGTAAATTTTTAATATTTTTAATGTTTTTTATTATTTAAATGACGCTTTTTAAGCAAATAATTGTACTTTAATATATGTTATGACATTTGTTTGGAATATACATTATTATGGTATAGTTATTAGTAGACGCAATTAAAACTATTTTACTTATCTTTCTTATCGGTCTTTTAACGATTCGTGGACGGTAATGCACCAATCTCAGTTATTGTCACTGCCGTATTATTTCATTTTAATGTATTTTACCCGGTGGACCATTATTATTGACACGAGCGAAGCCGGGTAGATCTGCTAGTCTATCTATATTATAAAGGACAAACATATTTGTGCGTAACGCATACGTCATTTTGCGAACGGCAACACTTTGAAATTTGAAATGAAGTTTTGGTTTTGCAATTTTTTCTACTGCAAATTTTTAAACTTCTAAACATCGCACATTTTAAATTTTTACACCGTCGTATAAGAAAAAAAATGCTCTTTTAAATGCAATTCGTTTGAAAGCTGTATCTCAATTAATTTTAGAGATATTAATTTGTTTGCAGTTTTCAATACCATTTTTCTTATCGTGGCAACAAAAGTACCTCATTTCTATTGAAAGTCCTTGAAAGTAAACAGAAAATAGGTGAAAATAGGAGATACTGTATCTTTTTGTTGCCATTTCTCATAAAACCTGAAAAAATAGTTGAATATAAAATATGGGCTACGTCAAGAATATTGTCAGTTATTCCGTGATAATGACGTCATATACACACTTTTCTATAGACGAAGTTTAAGACTGGGTTGTAAAAGTAGATTGCTTTAGCGGATGCAAATGACGTCATTTTATAAAAAAGCGTGTATTTTAATTCTTAAACCTGAATTATGTTTTGTAGAAGTGCGTCATTTTCACAGCCCAGCTGCTTTGAAACTCTTCACAGGTGAATATGCTTCACTTTTGAAAATAATGTAATCGAAAGCACACACTGATAAACGCAATGTTTTACAAAAATGTAGAGTGTCTTTATAAAAGAGAGGTGACATGCAAATAATAGCGATTTATATTACAGAAATTGATGATTCTCGCCTGGATGGATTTGCTTCGCCGAGTTAGACAAGCAAACAAATAATTCACGGTTTAAAATAATATCGTGTTCCTGAAGTTTTTGTCAAAAATTCTCTCGAATAATAAAATTTTAACGCTATTCTTTATGACATTCTACTATAATTTTATCAAAATAACATAATTTGCTTAATTTAATTTTTCCTAATTTATATAATCTATATATTTAAAACACAAGTGTATTTTTCAGTCATCTGCCCTGATCTTTCTGCTGAACCAATTTTACTAATACATATTTTTTTTAACTGAAAGCTCTTCCTTTGTAGATGTGGTCGCACTATCTGTTTTTTTTTTAAATATCCCCACTTTTATATTTTAATTTTAAAAGCATTTTATAAAATTTCTTCAAAATGATGAAAATTAGATAGCTTTCATGCTGCAGACAAGAGAGAAATAATGAGGTATTTTAAACTTTATTCATGCTATTTTCTGATAAAAACTCAAAATTGTTGATAAAAATTGTTGTATAGGGTTTAGTGGCGCAAAATCCCATTAGAAGCAGAATATTATATTAGGGGCATAATAACGGAAAATGACATACTGCTTTTGAAAACACGCATTTTTCCTCATAAATTTTCTATAGTGATTTCCTTCTGCATGTGTACTAATACTAAGTTTCAGACACTAGGCGAAATGCTTATTTAAGTGATAATGAAGTCAAATTTAAAAGAAAACGATCATTTTCTTAGATAAAACTAAGCCTTTTAACACAAATGCGTTTAAAAACCATAAATTACGGAAATTTTTACTCTCCAAAATTGAGATTAGAATCTCAAATAAAGAGTGCGTCTGTTCACATAAAAGATGTTGTTGGCAATCTTGACTTCAAGTTTGGAGTTAAAATGATTTTTAAATGATCAAACAAAATACAATTTTTTTTTAATTATGAATATGGATATGAGAAGTGCGTATACAAATTTTGAAAAGGTGAAAATTGCTGTTTTCATTCCGGAAATCCAAGCATAAGAGCCTCAATTGATAACCACATCCTAATAACTGATCTTTAGTATATTTTATTGATTATGTATCTATATTATAAAGAACAAACGTATCTGTGCGTAACGCTGACGTCATTTTGCGAATGGCAATACTTCACGATCAAATTTTGGTCTTGAAATTTTCGCTACTGCGTTTTTTCAATCTTTTGACCATCATACATTTTCAATTTTTGTCGCATAGGGACATAAATGTACTTTCAAATGCAATTTGTTTAAAAACTGTATTCATTGACTGATGTATTATATTTTCTAAAATAATTTTTAAGCATGATTTTTTTTTTAAGTTTATATTATCACGTGCCGGTTTCAATACATAAAATAATAAACATTTTGCACATAAAGCAACAAAGATTTTTCAGCATTTGTTTCTGACTATTTTTGCATAATGAAATTAATACTTCCTTTATAATCAAATAAAACAATAATATTAAAAAAACCCACCAAACTAACATATTTGTGAAAGACAAATTAACGAAATTAATACTTCCTTTCTAAACAAATAAAAGAATAATATTGAAAAAACACAAATCTAACATATTTGTAATCGTACAATTTAAATTTTAAATCACCAAAGAGGATTTTTTTTTAATGGAATTTGTTTGCAAAGTTCATCCCAGTTTACCGATTGTCTATGGTTTTAAAAACAATTTTAAAGCATGAAATATTTTTTAATTTATCTATATCGCGCGGAGCTCGATTACGAAAGATTAATCCGTTTGCCCTTAAAACAAAATAAAGAGTTCATCATTTTCTTACGGCAATTACCATTAAAAAAAACTTCCCTTGAATGAATAAATAAAATAACATAAATAAAACACAAATTTAATAGACATGTATAAGCTCTGAAATTATCAGAATATAAAAGGATGCCATAAGTAGTAAAATCTTGGCAAATAACTCTTAGCATGCGGCTAATAAGAAAATATCGCTTTTGATAAATTTCAGAAATGTATTTGATTGTGTAATTCGTATTTTCCATATGAAAAATGCTTTTTTAATGTAAGTGGTCAATCTAAAAAATTTATTGCATATAAAAAAATTGTTAGTTTTCAATTAAAAAAATAATGTTTTCACCTATATTCTTTAACCCGGGAAGCCCGGGTACTATCCCCTAGTATATATAAAAGCCGTTCTCTGTGTGTATGTCCTTTATACAAATCTTTAATTTTTGACCCATTTGCACGAAACTTGCTGTACATAGGCTTTAGAACGTGGAATAGATCCCTGTCACCTTTAAAAAATCATCAGACCAATATTTATCCCTTTTTTCTATCATCTTTCATAATTTAACATTATAGAAATATCTCATTTTAAATTTTCAAATTCAATAGCTTCTTTCCTGTTGCCACACATCTAAAAAACTGCTCAATAATTTAAAAAAAAAATGATAACTCGAGTACTTTGTTTTATTAGCCAATAAAAATTCAGACTCGACTGCTATATTTTTACATTTTTGAAATCGACGTCATTCTAATCAGAAAATGCACAGTTTTCATATATTTATGTAAAAACTTTAACTAAGCATTTTTTTAAATGACCTTAGAAGTACTTTAGTTGAATGTTAAAAAATCTATTTTAATGAAGTCGTTTCAATATCAAGAATCAAATAAGGAAAATGATAATAGTAAAAAAAAAAAATCGTTTGCTAGATATGACGTCAATGTCATCAATATAATTTAAACTGGCTCTAAAAACTGGATGCTACAATTTATTCCCTATTTCTTTGTAATCTTTAATTATATCATTTAGATAAATGTTTTAATACCTGAAATGCAGTGATAACATTCTACGATTTGTATCGAATACGGTTATATAAAATACGATTTTTGTACGATTTATATTAAATAGAAATTATAGATACTATTTTTTAGGGTAAGCTTTTTTTCTTTTTTAAACAAAATTTCATGACTGACAGATTTTCTGTTAGACTTTGAAATAATAGGATGCATGATGTTTAGAGATCAAATTGCAGTAAAAGCGTAATTTATGGTACGGTTAGGTTGTTGCTACCAACAATATGGTGCTAGGCGTTACTCATAGACGTTACTCTTTTCTTCATAATATTGCATTAATAGCAAACGGATATATCTTTCTGAATTGGGTTCCAAATATATTTAAAAATATATCCGTGATTGAAAATTAATTTAAAATGGATAAACAATCCGTAAATTGAGATAAGCTTTTCAAAAAAAAATTACTGAAAGTACTTTTTGTATTCTATTAGATTTTGGAATAATCAAATGTGCGATGTTTAAAGGTCAAATTGCATTAAAAGTTAAATTTATGGTTGGGTTAGGTTATTGCCACCAACAATATGATGCTAGAGTTACTCATAGTTCATCAATGTCTTTACTTTATAATATTGCATTAAGAGGAAACAGGTATATCTTTCGTAATTGGGCTGCATGTAGGGATGAGATTTCCACATTTTTACACACCGGTATATTCTTAAAGAAAATGTTGTTCTGTTAAATCAAGAGAGTGTCCCGATTAAATGAAATATCATTTACTCTAACAAAATACTGGTGTGAAAAAATGCGGCTATCTTATCCCTGGCTGCATGCAAATCAAAAATATCCATGATTGAAAATTACTTTAAAATCCATTCACATGAAAAAATTGAGATACAATTTTCAAATAAATTTCATTTAACAGAAGCTTTTTCTATTCGACAGTGTGAAAAACGAAATTGTATGATGATAAGTTAAAAAAATTTTAGTAAAGGCAAACTTTATGGGTTAGGTCATTGCCATCATCAGTATAATGTCACAATTGGCATTGTGTTTGTAGTTTTTATATATATATATATATATTCTGAAGATGACTCAATGAAAGAGTCGAAACATGTAAATTTTTAATATTTTTAATGTTTTTTATTATTTAAATGACGTTTTTTAAGCAAATAATTGTACTTTAATATATGTTATGACATTTGTTTGGAATATACTTTATTATGGTATAGTTATTAGTAGACGCAATTAAAACTATTTTACTTATATTTCTTATCGGTCTTTTAACGATTCGTGGACGGTAATGCACCAATCTCAGTCATTGTCACTGCCGTATTATTTCATTTTAATGTATTTTACCCAGGTGGACCATTATTACTGACACGAGCGAAGCCGGGTAGATCTGCTAGTATATATATAAACTTTTTAAGTGGGGGTGGTTTTGGGTACCTAGGGTCATATAATGAAAAGTTATGAAGGAATTTTTCAAAAGTGGTACCATGGTAACGACTGCAATAGGTATAGTATTTCTTACTAAACTACCTAAAAGCACAAATAATTCTACAAAAAATTACTTTCAGGTGCATACATATAATATAAAGATATTTAAAGTGCATTAAAAATATCTTAAAATATATTAGAAAAACCCAGAACGTTTTCAGCCATTACAAGGCCGTCATCAGTGGGATTTAAATGTTGTTATTATTTTCTTTGCGCTTATTTTATCTCACAGCCGATCTTATTACTTTGCAGGAATAAGCGCAAAGAAAATAATAACAACATTTAAATTCCACTGATGACGGCCCTGCAATGGCCGAAAACGTTCTGGGGTTTTTAATGTATTTTAAGATATTTTTAATGTATTTTTAATATTATATTGTATGTATATGTACCTGAAAGCAATTTTTGTATAATTATTTGTGCTTTTTAATATGTATTTTAATTATTTTACTCAAGGGGAATGTAACACTAGAATTTTAACTTCCATTTATAGATAAATAAAATTAGCTAATTTTAAAAGGTTATTAACACTTTCCTAATTTCCATACTTTCGGGTCTGGCTCAAGGTCTGATGACAACCATTTTTTAGACTTCAGACTAAAAACTTTCGACTTTCAGACAAAAAGAACCCTGATATATTTTTAACAGCTATGAGCTTTAAGTAATTAAAATTTGAAATATTAATGAATGGAAGGTGTGTGAAATTTTCAACATAAATTTTCCAAGAATTAGATTTAAATTTAATAAATTGAAAATTAGATAACTGCCAAATGTTACTGAAAATTTTCTACTGCGTATTCTTGGTACCGGGATCAAAGACACAAATTCTTTCGGATCTAGCCTCCGAAAAAAAAACCTTAATTTATTTTTAATAGCTACGCTTAACAGTGTTTTCACTTTTTTGGGGGGGTGGGGGGGGGGGTGGGGGGGGGGTGTTCCGAGTTGTCTTCAACTTTACGCCCAGTCTATTGTTAAATGTCTAAAATGAATGAGCCATTGCGGTAAAAAGTCTAACTGTAGTATAAATACTACGTAATAATTTTATTAAAAATAAAAATATGAAAAGTGAAAAATTACTTTTAAATAAAAGTGGTATAATAAATGAAAAATAGTAAGAAACCTTATTGGTATAGAGCTTTTAATAGCTATGGATGTCAGTAATATTATTTTCTAAATAACTACAAACGTAACATCCTTAATAAATGATGTTTAATTTAAAATAAGATTTTAATCAAATCCCTTATCAAAGTTTCTCCGAAACCTAAATATCGCAGTCTAATCTAATCATTAATAAACAGTTAATTTAATTTCAAATGTGACATTAATGGAATTCTTGATCAAAGTTCCCCAGTTGCAATAATTAATTTTCTGACTAAGTAAAGATTTTTCCTAAATTGAAGTCTAACGACAGCTAACTCTTCGGGACACATGCTGTAATCTCTCAAGAACTTTTATCTACCTTATCGAGTGACATAAATTCTTGGAGACACCACTTTAATTGGAGCAAGAGTGAGAAACTGTCACTTAAGAAAAGCATCTAAGATTAAAAAACGACAGTAAAATAAGGAAAAGTAAAATTTCCGGATCTTCTAAAAGTGCTAATGGAAATGAGTTTTATTTTACAAGTAAATAGTAATAATAATAATGACACAATTTTTTGAATTGAAAAAGTTAATAATATTATCTTAAAAATAGTAATCACATAAAAATATCCTCTTTCTATTCTTTTAATTCATTAGACATCAAAGAGATCTAAATATAATGAGATATTTCTATTAATAATTTGAAAAAATCTACAGTTCGGGAACTACACGAACTCGGGCTCGATTTTTATATCAGACTTCAGGCTTGAGCTCAAAGGGAAAAATTTATTTTGTTACAAATGGAAGAATTGAAAAAAATAACTTGCTATTTTCAATACAAGAATGTGTTCTAACTTTCTTAAACTGTTTTAAAATCTTTTAAAAAACAATTTGAAAAGGAACTGAATTGTTATTGAGGTGATATAAGGGCGTATGTTCTATCTGATACTGAAGCCTTGGCATGATCGGTGTTAGCAACATAAATAAGCCGTGGGAGATCCTCGCTTTCTGTTTAAAGTCTTTTTCCAGAAATAACGGAAAACAAAACTTATATCTCTCTGCTATAATTGTACAATGATACGAGGGCAAATCAAAAAATAAGTTGCACTTCCAAGTTATGGCCATTTATTAAACCACATATACATAGGCAACACGGCTTTGACAACATACAATGTAAATTCACTTTTCCACATGGTCACCAAGAGAATATAAATATAATATTTCTCGGAACGGTCAACCAACTTTTCGATTCCGGACGCGTAGAAATCTCCTCCAGCGCTATGTAACCAACCGGAGACAGCGAAATCCAAGGTGCTTGTGAACAATGGAGAACATACTGCCGTACGAAATGCTCAGCATGCTGGCAATTTCCTGGAGTGTTGGTCAGATCACACACTCAACAGACAAGCAGACAGAAATGGGAGACAGGAGACAAATTGTAGCGTTCAAACCGGTTTCTTCTTTGTTAACAGGGTGAAATGTCTCTTGACTAATGCTTTTTTGACGCTTGTCTGTTCTGTGTGTGATCTGCTATATACGCCGATTCTCTCTAATGATCGCATCCACACGGTCAACATTTGCAACGGTACTGGACGTTGCGGGCCTGCCTTCGCGGTATTCGTCCATGATATCCGTGCATGCTGAACCAGCATGCTGTCAGCATACTGAACATTTCGTACGGAAGCGTGTTCTCTATTGTTCACCAGCACCTTGCATTTCGTTGTCTCTGGGTTGTTACATAGCGTTAGAGGAGATTTCTAAGCATCCGGAATCGAAAAGTTGGTTCACCGTTCCAAGCAATGCTTACAGTCTCTTGGGGGCTATGCGGAAAAGTGAACTCACATTGTATGTTGTAATAGCCGTGTTGCCTATGTATATGTGGTTTAATAAATGGCCATAACTTGTAAGTGTAACTTATTTTTTGGTATGTCCTCATATTTCAAACTAATAAAAATCGTTACTTTTGCAGATTTCTACCAGTGGTTGGATATAAATAACAAATCTGCTATTTTAAACTGATTTTCAAGGACATGAAAAATAGCAATGAGGGTCTAATTAAGATTTATATTTATTTCTATGTAAGAAGAGATTTATATGAAAATTAAATTTAATAAATTAAGAATTAGATTTTATCAAATGTTATTGAAAAGTTTTTAATGCGTACTTTCGGTATAGGGCTCGGGATCCGAGGACACAATTTTTTTCGGATCCAGGTTCCGAAAAAAGAGCCCTAATTTATTTTTAATAGCTATGCTTAACAGTTTTTAACAGTGTAGACACTTTGGAGGGCTTCCGAGTGGTCTTCAACTTTACGACCACTCTATAGATGATTATGTTATAATTAATGACTCATTGGGCGATAAAACTCTACCTGTAGTATATAAACTGGGTTATAAGTTTTTATATTAAAATAAAAGTTAAATATTAAATAATTACTTCATGAAAAAGGTGGTATTAAAGAGAAATTAGAGTGTAATTAAAATTACAAGTTTAAAAAGGAAAAAGTTGATAAAGTAAATTAACAAAATTAATATAAAAAAGTTAATAACTAAGAAATATAAGCACAGGTAAGAAAAAGAAAAAACTTCGTACAAAGCTGGTAAGGGCAGGTAAGACCAGAAGTGACAGATGTTAGGTCATCGGTCTAAAAAAAAGGCACTTTTCACAGTCATGTTTTTTTTTTTTTCTTTTTACAGAGTAACAGTATAGAATCCGGGATGGCGAATCTTTTTGAGTATGCGTGCCAAAAATTTCAAAATTATTGTATACCAACATTCTAACGTGCCAGAAACATTTTAACTTATATAAAATCAATAATTAATATTGATATGATTTTTACTTGAATATGTTTACCCTTATACTAAATCCGATTCCTAACTTATTTATTATGCTGTATTTACTCAATAATATAGCCATGTTGTATCGAATTCCGTATTAATATTCTATAAATGAGTTTTTCTTTTATTGTATACTTATGAATCAGATAATTTTTAGTTCTTCAGGTAGAAGCAGTTTCAATAGATACATAATTATATACACTAACGATTATAATTCAATTTTCAAAATTAAAACCTAAATATAATAAAACCTAACTTAAAAACATAAATAAAATAAAATCTAATCTGAAGCAGAAGAATGACAATTAGGTATATTACTATGCAATCTATCTCTTACAATTCAATTTTCAAAAATGAAACGTTTGAAATTTGATAGAGAAGTAAAATGATTTGGAAAATACTATATGTTGAATGGTTTGGCGAGAAAATGACGCTGCAGGGAACTTCCGTTGTGATTTATAATACCTACCTTAATACCTCAATTCATTCAAAAATAACGGACTATTTTAAAGTAAATTATATACCTGTTACACATAGCTATACTTTTTGTAAAAAATACCTAAAATGGATTGTTCTCCATAAACTAAATATAACCTAAGTTTTTGCGCGCGCCAGAGAAGTTTTCAGACGTGCCAAGTTCGACACGTGTGCCATAGGTTCGCCATATCTAGTATAGATCATAAATTGTTATCAGTAACAGTATTTTTTTTTATTATAAAAAGTAAAGAGAATTAAATAGAGGAAGTTTAAAGAGAAATAAAAGATAGACAAGTGTGAGGAACTCACGGTCCCTGGACGTCCATGATCACGGAATGGACTGAAATATAAAATAATGTATACACTACTATACTATTCTTCTGGTGTCAATAATATCATTTTCTAATTAAATACAAATGTAAAATTTTTATCCTTAATAAATGACGTTTAATTTAAAATAAGAGTTTATTCAAATCCCTTATCAAAGTTTCTCCGAAACCTAAATATCGCAGTCTAATCTTTAACTCTAATCTTTAATAGACAATTTAATTTCAAATGTGACATTAATGGAATTCTTAATCAAAGTTGCTCAGTTGCAATAATTAATTTTCTGACTAAGTAAAGATTTTTCCTAAATTGAACTCTAACGACAGCTAACTCTTCGGGACTCATGCTGTAATCTCTCAAGAACTTTTATCTACCTTATCGAGTGACATAAATTCTTCGAGACAGCACTTTAATTGGAGCACGAGTGAGAAACTGTCACTTAAACGAAACATCTAAGATTAAAAAAAGAAAGAAAAGCAAAACTTCCGGATATTCTAAAAGTGCTAATGAAAATTACTTTTATTTTGTAAGTAAATAATAATAATAATAATAATAATAATAATAATAATAATAATAATGAAACAACTTTTTATTAATTGAAAAAGTTAATAATAGTGTCTTTAAAATAGTTAATCACATAGAAAAAATCCTCTTGCTTAATTTTTATTTTATTAGGCATCAAAAAGTTCTTAAAGATGTAATGAGCTATGTCTATTGACTTTTCTGTCTGTAGACTTTTTCAAATTATAATTTGAGAAAATCTACAGATCGGGACCAACACAGAATCGGGATCGACTTTTATAACAGTTTTCGGTCTTGGGCGCGATCGAGCTCAAAGTGAAAATTTCATTCACAAATTAAAAAATGGAATAAAGACTTGCTATTTGTAAAACAAGAATGTATTTAAAGTTTCTTAAACTGTTTTACAATCCTTTAAAAATCTGTTTGAAACGAAACTGAATTGTTATTGATGTAATGCAAGGAGATTCTATCTGATAAACTGAATCTTTGGCATGGTCAGTGTTAATAACACAAATTAGCCGTGGGATGTCTTTTGTCTATCTAAGCTTTCTATTTTAAGTCCTTTTTCGGAATTACTGGGAAACAAAACTCGTGTTTCTCTGCTATAATATTACAATCATATTTCAAAAGAATAAGATTGGTTACTTTCGCAGATTTCTGCCAGTGGTTACATAAACTAAATAATATTCGGTATCTACAAGGACTCGATGTCGATTTTTATAACAGTCTTCGGGATTGGGCTCTAATTGCAAAATTTTATTTTTCACAAATTAAAAAATTGAAAAAAACTTGCTATTTGCAAAACATAAATATATTCTAAGTTCCTTACACTGTTTTACAATCCTTTAACCACTTCCCTTAACATTTGTTTTTTAAATGCAAAAAATCATCAGATTTTTTGCAACAACATCATTTCATTTCATCATTTACATTTCATATCACAAAGGTTGGAAAACTACCAATCAAATATTATATATTAATTTATTATATATAATTTATTATATTACTTAGCTGCCCCGCCCGGCGTTGCCCGGGCCTGTAATAATATTTTTAACCAGAGAGTAGTCTCGTCGTTTTTCAGAACGTTATTAGTCGCGCTCGGTCTTTTTGTTGTCGACTCCTTCTCCTTGCATACAAAACAAGTTAGAAATTGCTCGTCAAACGTGGCAAATGAGGTGCGTTCGTACTATAACTAGTTTTATAATTATTTTTTGCACCTCATATTGTACTAAATGTATATTTTTTTTGTACTTCATAAGTGCATAGTCTGTAACATCATTAAAATGCACTTGCAATCATTTTTCGCCCCCATTCCCCGTAATGTAACGGAAAACTTTGGACTGTCCCTGTAATTAAACTATACATCTGATTTTATAACATTTGAAATGGCTCGACAAAATTTTGCAACAATTATATATTTAAAATTTCAGACCATTCGGAAGGCTGTACCATCATTAAAATGCACTTGCAATAATTTTTTCCCATTGGCCGTAATGTAAAGAAAAACTTTTGACTGTCCCTGTAATTAAACTATACATCCGATTTTCATAAAATTTGAAATGGTTCGACAAAATTTTACAACAATCATATATTTAAAATTTCAGACCATTCGGTTGGGTAGTTTTTGCTCTGTTATATGCGGACGGACAGACGGACTGAACGACGACTATAGGTGCTACATATTTATATAATTACGAACACTCCTAAAAAGCAAAATAAGAAACATTTTTCGATCAATATATCGAATATTACATTTCAATGAAGTTATAAATTTGCAGTTTACTTAAATTATACATTTTATTCATGAGATTTGGAATAATAAAAAATGAAAAATAATTTGTATCGCTTGTAGCACGTCTGCTCACAAGCACAATCAAGTGTCGTCTCTCTCAATCTCACGAATTTTACTGTAGGCTCAGCACTTTTCTTATTGTTCAGCAGTTGGGGTTGATCATACAGAGCCTCATTAAAGAATTTGCTAAGCTTTGAGGTGTAAAGTCCATATCCTGTCACCACATTTATGGCCAGTAGTCATATCATTATGAAACACCTCAAAATAGAAAAATGCAGTTTATTTTATGTATAAATCGCTGTTTCAATTATATTTTGTTATAAAATAAAATGATTTGTTCTATTTATAATATTTATTGGACTTCTGTTTGTTTTGTAACATTTTCTTCTTTTTTATGCTTGAAAAACTGGGTGTTCATTGTGAAACCCAGTGTATAGATTTGCATTACTACATAGTTAGCTAAACTTTATTTCAATTACGCAAAACATAGTTGGCAATTCCTTTTCCTTCTGCAATAAACAGAAATATACTTGAATTCTTTTGCGCACTCCTGTATTTTTATCTATAGAATTTATACACATCCAATTACAAGACATTACAAGACATTACACATCCAATTCCCCACGTTCCCACGTTGGGACACATAGGGATGTTGTCATTACGTTAGGAAGCGCGAATAGAGCTCTCAGCACATATCAGGCTATGCAGGTGGGTGCGGTGGTAAAAGACCTATGATGAGTTCAACTATGGTAAAAACAATTTAAAAATCGGAAGTCACAAACTCTTTAATTTAAAGTTTATGAAACGAGCTATCCTGTACTCCCACTTCTGTTGCACAGCGGATTGAGTAGACAGGCCAATTACTGTTGGTGGAATCTGCACTCAGAAAATTGAGTGCTTGCAATATTTTCCGACAGACTTACATTTCGTACGGCAATATATGGAGATCATTGCGAATTATCCTCAAACAATATTCTTAAAAATCGGAAACCTATGCAGAAACTGCAACCTGCTGAATGCATTGGCCTTTGGTTTTAGAAAATATAAACCATACTGTCATTAACTTTGTTTTCTTTATAAGAAATCTGACAATTTTAACATCATTTTTGGTCCAAATGACATCTTTTTACCTTCATTACTTTATAAATTACTACTTGCTAAGCAACCCGTTGTGTTGGACTTAAACTGCATAAGGTCTTTCGATTGCTCGGCGAAAAAAAATCCAGATTTTTTTATTATATATTTCAAATTTCTATCCCTAAAAATTTCAAATAAATCGTAATTTAGAAAAGTTTTAAAACGCTTTCCGCTCATTTCAACTTTTCAAATTTCGAAAATTTTAGAAATCGTCATTAAATAATATTATATATAGAGATTACCCCTCCAAAGAAACAAGCCAGCGTTACTTCTTTATGATATTAGTATATAGTAAAGTGAGGACAGATGCCACAGTTTTTCTTTTCTTCTTGCAAAATGTACAATAAAGCAAAAAACAGCAAACTAAGTACCAGAAATCATTGATCAAACCCTTTAGAATCTAATTTCTATGTTAAACAAGTTAAAGCCCTCTTAATAAAGCAGGCATAATTATTTTCCCAAACGTCCTTTTTTAACATCATTTTTTAAGTGCTGGGTAAGATGCCGCATGGGGTGTGGTACAGATGCCGCATGGAGAAAAAAGCTATGCTATTTATTTATTTTTTTCAAATAAATCACATTTTTATTTCCTAAAACTACTTAGAATGAAAATAAATAACAGTAAACTTACATAAATTATATATATCACTAAATTGTGAAAAGTTTAACGAAATTGCAAAAGTGTAAGCTCGAAAAATAAAACTTAAGCCAAAAAATGAAAATGAAACGAAAAACATTTGAATTTACGTGAATGGATAGCATAATTACTGGAAACAATAGACAGCATAATTACAATAAAAAAGAAAAGTGCCCAGCTAAACTGATGGCATTGAGCTCACAGGCTATTCAAACTAATTGTATATTATACTCTTATTTTAAAGAATAATGCCCCTCAAAAAAATAAGTTAAGGGGAATTAGCCTCCGTTTCCCCCTTTATACTTAACCAGTGAACCTCCAAATCTAATTAGGGAAGCTCCTTATCATAATAAACCGGTATACCAAATTTGGAGCAAATCCAATAATCCTGCAAAAAAAAACCATTTATCTAAATTAAGGGGGTGGACTAGCCCCTTTTACCCTTAACCAATGAATCCCCAAAACGAATCAGGGAAGATCCTTAACATAATAAACCGGTATACCAAATTTGGAGCAAAGCGAATAATTCTGCATGAAAAACCCATTTATATAAATTAAGTGCGGTGGACTAGCCCCCCTTCCCCCTTTATCCTTAACCAATGAACCCCCAAAACTAATCAGGGAAGTTCCTTAACATAATAAACCGATATAACAACTTCGGAGCAAATCGAATCATTCTGCATGAAAAACGCATTTATCTAAATTAAGAGGGGCGGGTTAACCTCCCTTTTCTTCCTTTATCCTTAACCAGTGAACCCCCAAAACTAATCAGGGAAGTTCCTTAACATAATAAACCGGTATACCAAATTCCGAGCAAATCGAATGATTCTGCATGAAAAACCCATTTATCTGAATTAAAGGGGGTGGACTAACCCCGTTTTTCCCCCTTTATCCTTAACCAATGAACTCCCAAAACTAATCAGGGAAGTTCCTTAACATAATAAACCGGTATACCAAATTCGGAGCAAATCGAATGATTCTTCATGAAAAACCCATTTATCTGAATTAAGGGGGTGGACTAACCCCCCTTTTCCCCCTTTATCCTTAACCAATGAACCTCCAAAACTAATCAGGGAAGTTCCTTAACATAATAAACCGGTATACCAAATTCGGAGCAAATCGAATGATTCTGCATGAAAAACCCATTTATCTGAATTAAGGGGGTGGACTAACCCCCCTTTCCCGCTTTATCCTTAACCAATGAACCCCCAAAACTAATCAGGGAAGTTTCTTAACATAATAAACCGGTATACCAAATTCGGAGCGAATCGAATGATTCTGCATGAAAAACCCATTTATCTGAATTAAGGGGTTGGACTAACCCCGTTTTTCCCCCTTTATCCTTAGCCAATGAACTCCCAAAACTAATCAGGGAAGCGCCTTATCACAATGAACCTAAAAAAAATTTTGAAGCAAATTGGATGTTTCTATCAAGAGTTATCGCGTTACGTACATACATACATACATACATACATACATACATACGTACATACATACAGAACGGGCGGGCACATTAGCTCTCAGGCTTTGATAGCCTGTGAGCTAAAATGAACCCCCAAAACTAATCAGGGAAGTTCCTTAACATAATAAACCGGTATACCAAATTCGGAGCAAATCGAATCATTCTGCATGAAAAACCCATTTATCTCAATTAAGGGGGGTGGACTAACCCCGTTTTTCCCCCTTTATCCTCAACCAATGAACTCCCAAAACTAATCAGGGAAGTTCCTTAACATAATGAGCCGGTATACCAAATTCGGAGCAAATCGAATGATTCTTCATGAAAAACCCATTTATCTGAATTAAGGGGTGGACTAACCCCCCTTTTCCCACTTTATCCTTAACCAATGAACCCCCAAAACTAATCAGTTAAGTTCCTTAACATAATAAACCGGTATACCAAATTCGGAGCAAATCGAATCATTCTGCATGAAAAACCCATTTATCTGAATTAAGGGGTTGGACTAACCCCGTTTTCCCCTTTTAACCTTAACCAATGAACCCCGAAACTAATCAGGGAAGCGCCTTATCACAATGAACCTAGGAAAAATTTTTGAAGCAAATCGGATGTTTCTATCAAGAGTTATCGCGTTACGTACATACATACATACATGCATACATACGTACATACATACAAAACGGGCGGGCACATTAGCTCTCAGGCTTTGATAGCCTGTGAGCTAAAAAAGATATAAATCACTGGTTTACATCCAGGCGAACATTGCAGTTTGCCCTTAATGTAAGCATTAGTTATATTCTATTTAGGCCCTAGTCTATTTTTTTGGCCTTTCCTCTCATTCTTTAATTTTGTATTTCCTTTCGCCAACAATCACATCACACTTCCCGTTGCAAAAGTAAAGTGAGCCTTTGTCATGCAGCTATCGATTAAATTTGATGCACTGAACCCTGCTCGCTTTAGATTTTGTTTCTTGATAAGACTCCAGACACAATCAGTACATTCTGAGTCATCAAATTCCAATCCAATACATACTGCCATCAAAATCTATAAAAGAACAATTTCGCCATTATCGGAAGATGACTCATATTTTAGTTTCTTCCTCAAGTAAGGTGTGTTCAAGTTGATATTTCCTTTCCGTTTTTTAAACATTTTACTTCCACCAAGCTGTCGTTCTTTGACACTTTCTAGTTTCTTTTGCTTTTTATTTCATTCTTCTTTTTTATTGTTTATAAACTCTCTGCTTGTAATATTTGCATCCTTTTGATTTCTCTTACTTGGCTGTATGAGCCTTTTGACCATTGAGACAGGAGATATTTTGTTTAACAGTTTAAATGGTGAGACTTGTAAAGGGCCTATGTTTTCCTTATTCACTCATGTAGAACCAGCATTGTTGCTGAGAATATTTTGATAAGTAGCAGAATGCGCTAATATACCTTGATTTAAATGTTAGTTTTACTTAAATCGCAGTGATGAATTTATTGAACCGAAAAACAAAAATATATTTTGCGGCATCTGTCCCTCAACCTCTGTGCGGTATCTATCCCATAGTGGAGGGTAAGATGCCGCGCCGCCATTTTGTGTCATGTAAGCGACGCGTGAGAAAGGCAAGCACATGTCTGTATTCTACGATGATCTATTCTACAGTTGCAATTGGTTTTGGGATGAAATCTCTGCTTATTTGGCTTAAAATATGCAATAAAACTTTATTAGAATAATTTTAGCAACTTTCCACGCAGGTTTGAAGCATAAAAGCAGCCAGAAATATTTGAATACTAATAGTTAAGCAGTGGAAACGCATACAACACAACAGACAGCACTTAGGCACACAACGAAATTCTTAATTTGGCCTAGGGAGCGCTAGTGTCCCCAATACAATGTCTGCGGCATCTGTCCGACCGCGGCGTCTGTCCTCCCTTTACTATATATTAATATTTCAAAATTTAAATGGTTTTTGGATCTTCCGGAATTTGAAACGCACCAAATCACTTACCACAAACTATTTTTTTCCGCTACAAGAAAAGTCATCAATTAATGAAATGTAATATATTAATTTTGTCCTATGTTACCTTATAGACCACACATTGCTTACAAAAGAAATATGAAAACAACTTTAAGGTAAAACACGCCTTTATAAACAAAACATTTGAGTACGGCAGATTTTAACATCAAACAGACAAAGACAAAGCGTTAACCTTATGCCAAAATATATCCCTCGGGAAAGGGAATTTTCGACTTTCCACTTACTGACAAAGAACAAAAGGAGAAAAACTGTTTTATCACCACATGCACTGTCAGTCATTTGAATTTATTGGTTTTACTCATATTTAGAAAACTCACAAGAAAGGAAGTTAATTCTAAATTTAAAAAAATTACTTCCATTATTTTAAGTACTTTTGAATGTGAAATTTTGTTTCTAGAAATCTAATCAATCATTCATAAAATATAATTAAAATATTTTTTTTAAATACTGGTTATTGAGATGCATAAACAATTATCACATTAAAAATGCAGCGTAAAAGAACTGAGAAATTCAGTGGCAGTAAGTTCGCGAGGTCTCATGCATTCTATTATTGACTGCATAACGTAAACAAAAAACAGTGGCATCTAGTCTTGTGGCCCATTGCTGTCGACCTTTTTGTTTTCAAATTAAATAAATATAATTTAAACCAGAAAGAAAATTAATGATATATATTTTGTTTTTAAGTATTTAAAGCGAAAGTGTGGCATTAGAAGACAGGTACACATTTACTAATTAAAATAGCACATTTATGTAAGGTACAATTTATTTTAATACTAAAATCAATTTAAATATGCTTGATGTGCCCATTATCGGTATCAATGCACGTAGATAAAAACTCTTATTTTATATATCCAGTGTGTCAGGTTTCTGACTCTAAGGAGCATGTAACTAATTAAGACTATTATTATCTGGTGTTATCTTGTTACTTATCTATTGTATTACATATGCATCACTTTCTGCACACTTGGGGTTTAAAATAATATTTTTCCTTATCTTGAAGTTGATACGAGCTATTTTGGTCAGATATTATTGTATGAACAAGCCCCACTGTATCAATGAATTGCAGTTTCTCTTTCCATTCAAGAACGTGGGTCACAGATAAGAGAAACAAAGAAATCCCTGTGCTATTTGGCTGAGGAAGTAGTTTTAGATAAGAGAAGGGGACGGCGTAGATCTCGTGAGGAGAGGTTGTAAGTGCTTTTGGTTGAGTGTTCTGGAGTGGAGTTAGTTGAGTTGCGGGGAAAAGCTTAAGTCCTGTTTGGGGAAAGTATACTCAACGGGAAGCCCAAGGTGATCCTCCAATAAACCTAGTGAGATACCGTAAGGTGAGAAGGAAATAGGATATTTTAATAAGTTGACGCAGTGCGCAGAAAGCCTTTGATATATAACTATCTGGCCGGATCGTCTATATCCGGGCCCTTAAATGTAAATAATGTTGTGTTTTGTAAATAACTCGTAAATAAATTGTTTTTTTTTTATATTAATTGAATAAGTTTAGAATTTTTGATAATCCTTCTCACATCGTGTCCGATATCACGTATTTATATTGCTGGTGGCAGCATATCAAATAAAATAACATTTTTTCGAAGTCTGTACGAGTGGTGATCGTGGAACTGGAAAAATTCACCAGCGTGTGGACTAGGAAGAGTGCAACACAGCATTTCGCATGTTATATTACTGCATGCTTTTATTAATCTCGTAAGTCATTTATATTGCTTGGTAGCTTGGTAATAAGCTGTACGATTGTTTTTTTACGTAACTCCACAATAAAAGTCTAGTGAAGCTAGTTCAGATGAGTTCGATGGCCATTCAATATAATCTCCTTAGCTGATGGTCCAGTCCACAAATAAGTCGAAGGAATCTTCGAAATGACGCACAGTTTGCCGAAACAACAAATTTCCACGACATAGGTGAAAATTGTGTATATTTTCTTAAGGTTTATTAACTATCTAGAATTGTTGTATTAGTCCCATAACATGACGAACAATATATGTATTTTCAATAACATGCTGTCTATCCCATATTTTAGAAGGTACTGCATCGCAAAAGTGGGAAAAGCAGGTGAAAATCAATAAGGAGTAATTGATTTTTGAAAATGATTGTTATGCGAGTACAATTTTTATATTGTTGTCAATTTTTTTCATCTTGTAAGCAATATTCGGAGTCAAATATTTTCTTTTTAATTAATTGTGTTACGACACTTACGTATGGATTTTGAAATTTTTATAATTTTCAACATTTTTGTCTTGTAAAACCAAGATCCCGCTACATCCCGCAAAATCGTCGGTACACCCCTCTGAAGGCACTTGAGGAGTGAGAAATGTTAAGATTACCTGTTACGAGGTAAGTCTTTGGCTGTTAGCAATGTTTTATTTAATGAAAGCCCAAGTAAACAAACATGCTTCGGCGCAAAACTCATTAAAAAATCTTTTAATGTTTGAATAAAACTTGAAAAAAGCATACTAGTTTCAACTTTTCGTATTTTCAACGTCGCAAATCGATTCTACGTGAATCTACTTGTTGCTTGTTAAAAGCAATTTTATAGCACTACTGTAACTCTCATACAGTTATAATAATATTGTTGTTAGTATTACTCTTGTTTGATGCCAACCTTGCCTGTGCATCTGAAAGCGGATTATTGACCATTTTTCTTCTAAGAAAAGTGGTTATACAACATAATTGTTTCATTTCGCATACCATATACCAATTGCAATATTTAGCCGAGCGCAGGTGATAAATTACAAATAATTGTTCCCATACCATACATACATTTCATTTAAAACATAAATCTTTCATTCGATTTAAAAGGCAGTATAATGTCGAAAATCCGGCATCGTCGGGACCGAGAATAAGCCGGATGTTTGAAAATTCCGGATTTCTGAAAGAGTACGAAAAGGACTTCCGATATTTTTAATAGTGTCTTTATTCATTATTCATCATAGTCAAATGACATTTATGGAAGAAAAAAAGAAAATTAAATATTTAACCCCTTAACGGTCGCTTTAAATTACGGTTTAAAAATTCAAATTACTTATTGGCACCACTTTTTTGAAAAGGAAATGCTCACCTTGTTTAATGACATGTAAAATGACGCCATAATAAAGCCAATTACACTATTCTAGAAAACTGGTGGGAATCAAACAAATCTGAATAATTTGAAAAAAAAGACATAGCCCGTGAATATGACGGGAGCGAGAATTAAGGAGTTAAAAAATACTTTAATTGATACTTTCTATGCTAAAAAAAAATCTTGTGAACAGCTTCTCTTATAATTTCAGAAGTTATCGATGTCAATTTTATTTGCTTCAATTTTTTCGGCCGTTCTTTAACTTTTTTTTTTTTTTTTTTTTTTTTTTGGATTTTATTAAATAAAGAATATCGATTTCGTGAATCAGAACTTTTAGAGAAACAGCCTTGTTTCTCTAAAACAGACATTAATTTCCAAGTAAATTTAGGTATTTTCCCAGTGATATATTTTCTTCTGCCCCCAAGTCGAAATTCATGCTGTGTATTTGTTTGCTAGATTAGCATTAAATGCTGTATCCCAAGCTGGTTCCGCCAGAATTACCAGCAAGTCGTGGTATGCATTGACCCATTTAAGCATAAGCTGCTTGTATATAGATTGTCATGCTATTGCTGTGTAAGCTAGCTATATAGCATTTGATACTGGGTAGAATTATAAAGCAAATAATAGCACGAAAATCTAGCAGACAAAACAATACATGGCAATAACTAGCCTATTTTTGTTCCTGATACTAGAAAGAATTTCGAAATGGGTCGGCTCCTCGTCCTCGTTCCTCTGAGCTGCTACCAGCGTTATCGACGATTCTATTTACACAGTGATCGTGATCTCGCCGTCTGCCAATCCTTCGCTTTTGATATCAAAGTGTTTAATTCGTAAACAATTGCTATTTTTTTTCTCCCGTCAGTTGGTAGAGTAAAACAAAAAATGGGGGGGGGGAGATGAATTTGATGCCTGGTTTTTGAAGTTGCCGAATTTCCAAATGCCTGATTTTCGAAGTCACGCTATATATGATACATTGTAAATCATATGTGGTCAGTCTCTTCAAAATAAAAGCCACTTCTTCTCAATGTGTGAAGCTATTTGATGCCATGGTGTGCCGCACAGATAGCGGATTACCTCCGCGCTGAATGAAGACTTTATATTACTTAATGTTAGAAACAATAAAATTCAAAACTTCGACTTAAAAGTGAAAGAAATATTTTTTGATTATTATTTTTTTTATAACACTTTGAGTACTAAAAACTTCATTTATTATAAAAGACGAAATCAACACTTGAAGTGCCTACACTGTTCATCAGTACAAAATTAAATGGTATAACAACAGCGATTATAAAATATTTAGAAGTGTAATATGTACGATTAAACGGGACTAAAATGTGAAAAACTAAAAAAAAAAAAAAAAAAAAAATGAAAACAACGGCATGATTTGTATTGCATTTTTTTTTAACTTTTCGGATGTAACAAATTAAAAATTCTATTATTTTGTTACAAAAAATAGAAACACTTAATAAGATTTATAATAAATTTTTCCTTTGTTTTTGATAAACAAAAGAAAGCTTATAGAGTAAGCATAAAAGACCAACTGTTAAAATAAAACGTGCCTTTATAAATAAGATATTTGCTTACGTCAGCTTTTCACATCAAATGGACAAAAGCAATGTATTAACCTTATGTCAAAGAATATCCCCTTGGTAGAAGCGATTTTCGGCTTTCCACTTCCTCACAAAGAACAAATCGGAAAGACTTTTTCTTTTCTTTTTATCACATTTACACTTTGAGCCATTCTATTTTATTGGCTTTGTTCCGAAAACTTCTTCTTAGAAGAAATGAAGCTAATTCTGAAATCAAGAAAGTCACTCTGCTTACCTCATATATTTGAATATGACATTTTATTTACAGTAAAGCAGTCAGTAATTTATAAAACATAGATAAATTAAAATTTCTAGAAAATTTATATACATGTATTTATCTGAAATGTGAGGCCTTTTTCGGGATTTTTTTTTCCTTTAAAGAATTGCAAAGTGTTTGTAAAATATCATTTACACTAATTTATTACACATGTAAAGTAGAAAACTGTATTTTGTTTTTGATCTATTAAATAAAAGTAAAAATAGTTATTATAAGCATTCAATGGTCATCGTGAAAATACAGCCAATTTTATAACTGCAACTCTTGTTTTTTTCCAAAAATTGCCGTTGCAATACATAAATTTGGCCGGGGCAACGAACTCAATTATGAAAAATTCAACTCTTTTTACTCCTGGTGGAAAGCTCAAGCAAAGAATTTATTGAAAAATGCCTGTGTTTATTTTTTAAGAAAGAGAACAGGAAAGAAAAAAATGAAAATCTATTTAAGCTATGTTTTAGGATTTCTAAATTGATAATAAATTCTTAAACTGTGAATATTATCAAATTAACTACAGAATTTCAAAATGCAAACATTTTTATCTTATTTCAACAGCTAAATAAAATAAAAGTAAAAATGGACAGTCTTTTGGTGAATTTTTGCATCTGAGCACTTTTAGACAGGGGCGTAGCCACAGATATTTTTTCCTGGGGGAGAATCCGAAAATTTCCCAACTTGGAGCAAATTGCTCCAATTTTCGACTAAAATGATATGCACAACGTGTGTAATAATTATAATGATACTTTACTTTTGCATAAAAAAATCCTTTCCAAAGAAAAATTCTGAAACCGAAAACATAAAAATTCTAATTATGGGTTTGTTTACTAAAAAAATAAATACGCTTTTTACTTTCTTCTGTCTTTACAAGAAGAAAGTATTGGATTCATGAAAAAATTCGACTTCCGGTTTTAGACTGATTTATACGTTTTAGAAAGTCCTGAACACGATTCGACTGTTTTTAGAAAATATTTTGTAATATGTAAATATATACAAATTTTGTGGGCGCTCTATCACAAGAACTAATGCACGAAATTTAATAAAACTTTAGTGATTCACTTATACAGTCGAACCTCGTTAACGCGAACACTCAAGGGGAAACTTTTTTGTTCGTATTAAAAGTAGTTCATGTTATCGGAACTTAACTACATTACATACAACTGGACGAGACAATCGGAAACAGTTCGTGTTAACGAGGTTTGACTGTACCTAGATAAAAATTGATTCTGATTTGTTTTTGGTGTAAATCGTCCAACAGGTGGCACTGCTATGCGGCATTTTTCACGATTTACATGATTTTAGCGATAATTATATTTCAAAAACTATTGCACGGAATTTGATCAAACGTCATATTCTGTTAAACCTTGACTTAATTTGATGCAGATTAGCTTTTTATGTATATCATATAGCAGGTGGCGCTGCTATGCAGCATTTTTCACGATTTTGCGATAGCTGTATCTCAAAAACTAATGCACGGAATTTAGTCAAGCTTCATATTCCACATAAGTAGCACTTCCACATAAATAGATCCTTATTAGGCTTGGGTCTATACTGCCCAAAGCTATCGTTTTTGTGGACTCTGAGTAAGAAATTTTGGTTGCAGACATCTAAGAGCCTGGGTGCCAAAATTGAATGATTTGTTTGAAAAATGCTATGCTTATATCTCCTTTTAAAATGCACACAATTCAACAAATCTGTACCTTTAGAGTTTGTTATTATAGGCAAAGAATTGTCATTTAATTTTGGCACTGTGATTGCAAATTTTGAGGCATTAACATGTATGTAGTAGAAGAAAATTTTGGAATTGGCACATCCGACTAGTTTTCAATTAATATAAATTCTTGTGGTCTTCAAAGATACCCACCTGTTAATAACATCGCTTAGTTTAATAAAATTCCCTATTTCACTTTCATATTTTAAAAGCATTAGGCTGTCATGTCTGTCATCCCTCATTGTAGCTTGCAATATATATTTTTTAAATTTTTATTTGACTAAAGATTCTTTCATTAGATGCAACGCCATAAAGATAAGCTGCTGTGAATGTTAAGGTACGAGTATATAGTTTGACGGCGTGACCCAAATAGTCTTTGAATTTCATGGCATGAGTAAAAGGTTTGTTAAGTGAGTTGGGATTTGGTTTATTTCTATTTGACTCTGCAAGTCATGTACATCCGGTTTCTCATATGCAGGTGGAAACATGATTAACTTTTCCCTTGCACAATTGTAATTTGAATATGGAATGCATTGCTGCAATATTCTCTTGATATAGGGAACATTGTCATTTAAGCCTATTACTAAATTCCCGAAATTTTCTTGTATTTCTTATAATTCTTTACTGTAAAACTTATGTGTATCGATGTCCATTGCTGTGCTATTATTTTAATCTATTGTTTTTGGTGAAACCGCTTTTCTACGGTGCTTTCGGAACTCAACTTCTCCAGTCACATCCTAATATTTATAATTCTTTGTGAGCTTGTCTGTAAGGAAATCTTTATTTCTTCAAAATTTTATTCAAGTGCAACGTGTCAGTGTTACAATGCATGTATATTTTTTCTTCAGTTGATGGACTGCTTTCATGGTCATATTTCTGTTCCAAATTAAAATCGTCCATTTTTTACCTTTTTCACCCTCGAATGGATTTTTAGACGCTCCAAAATCTTGCACGAAAACTCTTTTCCTATTATGAAGGGTTTCTTCGTGCTGAGATTTATAGTAACATTTTAGAACAGCTTTAAGCCCAGAACACTGGACTTTTGGTTTAAAATTTTATAAACACATATGAATATCAACGAACAGGACTGATATATATTTCCGCACACAAATAAAAGTAAAATGTGACAAATTTATCTAAAGTAACGACTTCTTATATCCGCATTTGCTCATACAACGCTTTTTACTTGACAGCGAAGGGTTAACTAATTTTTGCGACAAAAAAATCATGAGAATGAGTAAAATATTGTCCAAAAATCGCAAAATTAGTCAAAAAAGTTGTGAAAACTCATCAAATCTTCTTGCCCATAGCTGTGTTTCAAGTAGGTTACTACATACCTTTCTGTTGTGCTACAAGTGATCTCCAATTTTCAAAAGAAGCTGCAATCCCTTTGGATTAAAATAGCTGGATTCTCTTTTGGGAGGAGAAGGGGAGGTAAGGGGAAATTTTTGAGAAAGGAACAAAGTTTTGGAGGAAATAAAGGAACTGGTTAGTCAGTTATTGATGGACAGGAGTAGAGAAATTTAGGTCTGGTAGATGTACAATATTTTTGTAGAACTGAAAAATAGAATGATAGATTGAGTGTGGCTGATTTCTTTTTGTATTTCTTTTGATAACTTAACTTGTTTACTGTTGCAGTACTCAAAATAATCACCAAAACAATAAAAATTTCGTAATTTTTTTACTATTACTTTTAAAAAAGAAAATACCTCAAAAATCTAAAATTTCCCAACTTCACATATATTGGGGGGGAGGCTCCCCCCCATACCCCCCATGGCGACGCCCCTACTTTTAGAGACCAAATTTTAAAGACCTTTTTAGACGTACTACAGTTTGGTGAATAGCGGCGATAACTTAGAAACATCGAGGCTAACGAAAAGACAGACTGCCTCACAACCTTTTGCGTTAGACCACAAGAGTCACGTGGTGCTCTTTTTGTGTACCTGCAATCCTGCATTCGAGCATCACGCGACTCAAACAGTCTGAAAAAAGACATACATGTAAGGCGCCGCGGCAGTCTGTGTTTTTCGTTAGTCTCGAAATAAGCGTAATTTGATCAAAATAACTAATCAAAAACTATAACTAATTCAAAATTTTTAAGATATTTAGTTATTTAATTCACTTTGTACAGTATTATCCTAAAATTAATATATAGCCCATTATTTTACAAAGATCTTTTTAATAAATGACAATACACATATCTGTAATTACAAGTGAACATGAATCAATTTGTGTAACAACAGACTAGGATCACGGTAAATGTTGAAAACGTGTTTATTTATTTACTTTGATGTATCAAAAAGTTATTAGAGAAATCATGTAGAGATTAACTTTTGGATCATGCTATATATTTAAGAATTATATTATTTAGTTAGCATTAAAGCATTAAATAAAAAAATTCCGTGAATTATGATATATATCTATGCTAAAAGAAAATTCTTTACTATGTTTTTACATTTCTTAGCATAATTATAAAACAATAGAACTTGGAACTTTTGGTTTTTCATTTTAGTTCTCTGCAAAATATTAAGCAACAGAATGAGGTTCTACTTTAAAAAACTTTATATTTCAAACATATTTATTTAAGACTAATTTTTTTTATGAAAATTCTTTTGTTTTTTACCTTAAAAAATTAAACTTAACAAGACAAGATTTTAATTGAATAATATAATTTTTTCACAATGAATTTCTTTTAATAGCTTTCAGAATTTAAAGGATTTTTCTTAAATAGTTTTCGAAGAAAAAACTATGAAATGGGAATGACTAGGTGAAAATCGCAAAAAAAAAAAAAGTACTTGAATTTTCGTATTTTAAAAGATTTTTTCTTCCAACATATACAAATTTCGTTCATAATTTTGTTAAATATATATATATACTAGGGGGCTCTGCCCCCTGAAAGCTACGCTCGCCAACCCCCGTTCAGACACTGCAGAATCTAAAAACACGCTAATCTGATCGGTTTTAAAAATATTATAGAAGATTGAATTATACTGAAAAAAGCTGTGCAGATCTTCCTGTAAACGGGTTTCTATTCAATTCCCTTTATTTCAAAAATTTAAAGCCGAATCAATTGCTGTTAAGACATCCAATGGTTGTTTTCGTGTTTGATTAAAGAGGATCAGTTAAACGTTTGAAAAGAAGCTAAAATAAAATGAATTAAGTGTACAGAGTCTTTGTCTCCCAGTATTTTAAAACAATTTCTATAACAATAGCCTAAGTCATGTGTTTATCATCAACAGTTCCGGGCGAACCACTTCGCTTTTTATATTCCTGGTGCCATTTGGTACTTTAATGTTAGCCAGGCACAGGTGATAAGTCGCCAAATATTATTCTATAGCCATCATTTCATCTATATTATAATAGTCCAAGTCATGTAACTGCCATAAATAAATACGCTCTGATCCCTTCTCTTTTCATATGAAAGTTTGGCCCAGATATCATATACGGCCCCATATTGGTGCGATTTTTTTCCGACGCTAATTTGGGGAAAACATCAACAGCATAAACAACAACATCCGGCTTATCAAATCAAGTAAAATAACGATACTATGGCGCCAGTTAAGTACCCGTTGCGTATATGACATTGGCGACAGAAAAAAATCGCGTCAATATGGGTCCGTATATGACATCTGTGCCGAAAGTTTTCCCTTTTGATAAAAAAATCAAATTTCTTTTTCGAATAAAACTACATAAAAGTTTCCATGGTCGCAAAGAATTCTTGGTACATGGTTGGCGCCCCAACACTGTTACGCTAGCCGGGTGCAAATCTCGCCAATAGCTATTTTTCAAGTTGCCAGATAGCATTTTTTTTTTCGAGTGGTAAATTAAAACATTGCTTTGAAGTTGAAATTAAATGTCATCGTTTGTTACATCATTTAATATTTGGCCAGATGCCATATACGCACCGGGTTTGGCGTGAATTTTTTTACGAAAAATTGGCTAAAACCTCGTTTTCGAATACCAGTTACATATGTATTTTTGGTACTACTTAGTTATCCCGTCGACCAAAAATTTATCACCAAACTATAAGATTAAATGCCAATAATAGTTGATCGTAAATGTCACATTCACTTGACTTTAAGCAAGTTACACGTCTTTGCGTCATCAAGTGATTTTTATTTCGACGTTTTATTTGTATATTTATTAATGTTATACTATTTTCTTTGTTCTGTCGTTATTTAAAATAAAAATTATGTCAATTTGTATCATTTGGCGAGTGGTTTGGCGATTTATATAATTTGGCGAAATGGGTCGATGGAATAACTAAGTAGTACCGTATTTTTTAATTATTTTCTATTATTTTTTTATTTTTAAAGGAAAATAACCAAAAAAATAGCTATGGAACAAAACAATTCATGTAATTTAAAAAAAGAAAATAAAGTAAATAAACGTTTATTATTAAATAAACAACAATAGCCGTACCATGTCAACCAAAATAATGCCATTTTGGCGCCAATTAGGTACCCCGGTGCGTATATGATATCTGTGTCTAATATTTTTCTTTTCATTTCGTTTAAAAAAAATAAAGAAGTGAAAGCCATTTATTTTAAATGTTTCAGTTTGTATTAAATAAAATGATAATGAAATACAAATTGAATTATGAATAAAAGTAACATGATACATTTCTTAGCATACATTTAAGGGAGGCCAAACTTCTCGCCAAATTAGTTTAAAATAGTAACCTTTTCTAAAATCTGAAAAAAAAATATCTGTTTGATTAAAATTTGAGTTGCCATCATCAGAAAAATGTATATAAAATTAGAAAAAAATTAGTATTTCGAAAACTAATTCGAATTTAAAAATTCTGATACCAGTTTTGAAATCTGCGGATCAATATTGATTTTTGGTGTTAATTTCATCGCAAAGTATTTCATATTTTAGGAGAAATCGCCGTGAAACATAATCAGTTGTTTAATCAGTCGATTCATACTTCCGTTTCATACTTCCGTTTCATAAATTCGTTTCATTAGGATTTTATATGTATAGGGTAGATATAAGAAATGTGCTGAAATTAATATTCTGAAAAGTTTTTATTGTTTGTTGTTACATATTGTTTTAAGTAATTACTGAAAATTTATTTAAAATTTACTTACCTTTTATTTATTACAGAATTATACTTTCCTAAAAATTACTTAAAACATTGTAAATTTTTTAGCTTCAGTGTCAGTCACCATGAGTGTTCGCGTATTTGAAAATTAGCATTTTGTGACTTTTCGCTAATTTTTGATAACCAGTGTAGTAATAAACATAATAGACCGGGAGCTGGCAGCACAGACACATGGTTCGTACGAATACCGTTATATCTCCAGGAAAACTACCAGTATATGTTTTATGGAAAAAGAAATCTATTTTAAACGCGCAAAATTTCGCATTATTTTAACACGTTAAGTGCCACGTCAGTCACCGATGACTCACACTGAACTTTCCGTTTAGAACGCCTTATTCACCGATGACTGACGGTCTAAAATATGATATAAAACTAAAAATATACATATTGTTTTAAGTAATTACTGAAAATTTATTTAAAATTTACTTACCTTTTATTTATTACAGAATTATACTTTCCTAAAAATTACTTAAAACATTGTAAATTTTTTAGCTTCAGTGTCAGTCACCATGCCACTCAACGTGTTAAGAAGATATTTTCTGTAAGATAATACTGGTGAAGAAAATTTTTCTGGTCTGTAAAATTCAAGCAGGCGTACGAACCATGAGATAATCACCTCATCGAGTTGGAGGCTGAAATTCCAGAATTAGCTAAAACTCGATTCCCGTATTAAAACGAAATCGGCCTGCCAAGTCATATCTTGGTGGAAAATACCTAAAAACCCGATTTTATCGGTTGACTCGTATGTTTTCCTGCTCCCAGTCCGCCATGTTTTCATACGTTTGAATGCAGGAAAACGCAATGGTAAACCTATGAGTCGACCGGTAAAATCGGGTTTTTAGGTGTTTTCCACCAAGATATGACTTGGCAGACCGATTGTGTTTTAATATGGAAATCGAGTTTTGACTATTTCTGGAATTTGAGCCTTCAACTCGATGAGGTGGTTGTCTGTGCTGCCGACTCCCGGTCTATAACTTTGTGTTTCGGAAGTTGTTTCACTAGATGCAAACACAGTTTCTAATAGCAGTAAGTCAGACATCTCATTTTTTTTATTATTATCAGATGTCTTACTAAATACTGGGGTGACAATGTAGGCAAAATTTTACATTGAACTGGAAAACAGGTTATAAAAAATTTTACATTGAACTGGAAAACAGGTTGTAAAAAATTTTACATTGAACTGGAAAACAGGTTATAAAAAATTTTACATTGAACTGGAAAATAGGTTATAATAAAAGCATTATAAATTTTACTTCTTATTTTTTATGAAAATGTAAAATAAACTACTTTGCCAATGTTATTTCTAATTTTATAACATATTTGTATATAAAACATAGGAAACAAATGAATAACTCATATTCACATATATATTTTTGATAATTTTTCAAAGAAAATGCAAATGATAACAATTTATTCATGGAAATACAAAACAACATTCTCTTTCTACATCTCATAGCATAACTTCACCAAAACAAAAAAAGTAAAATTCTTTTCTCTGCATGAGCTTGCATAATACTCCGTCAAAATGTAAAAAACTGCATACAAGCAAATACTTTTTCAGTATTACATTTAACAGATGAAAAACTTTGCCATTGGGTTCTTACGCAATTGCAAAAGAAAGCATATAATTTGCACTGAAGGCATTGGTATAAAAAATAACTTTGCCGAACAAAAAGTCTCTGCTGCACCGGGGCCTCTTTTCAAAATAGGCAAAAGGAGTAGAATGTGCCCTGCCCAAGGCTTGAAATGGTCCCATTTCTCTTTTATTGCTATTCAAAGCAAAGTGAATTTCGAGAATTTTCCTTCACATGCATATCGAAATTGCTCGATTGCCTCATTCATCTTTACTAGAAAAGTTTTCGGTTCAATTGAAAGGAGAAAATAAAGAAAGTTAAAATAAACAAGAAAGAAAAATCATAGGTTAAGTATAGATTATGAAACACTTTCTAACTCATTCAAAATACTGTAAGAAAACTTCCGCGTTTAATAAGGTTAAAGATTATGTCTAAGTAAACAATTTGAAAAAATGCATAACACATTTGAATGCTCATTTTCAGCAATTATCATCTGTAAGTCAGAAAAGTGTTATAATTCTTTTGTATATGATCTATAAATGTAGTATATACAGGGTGTCCGGTCTCAACGGTGTCCAATGGCTAATTCCTAAACTGTTTGTCATAGACATATAGTTCCATTTACAAAAATGTTTTAAATCAGGTAAAGAAACATTTTAAAAGCGATTTGGGTCAATAAAAACATTTCTTAAAAAATTACGAAATTTAAATTTTTATACGGTCCCCCGGTCCTATAAGTTATATTTAGTAATTTTTTCCTATTACACTGACAAGTAAGACAAAAAAAGTCCCATTCATATAACGCTAAAATTGAGCGAGTTATGAAACTTTAAAAATGCATGACTTATGCCACTTTTCTACTCTGAAAACAAATGAGTTCGGCTTGGCTTTGAGGGATCATATGCCAAGTGTTTAAAGTATTCGAAGGTCTTACTTCATGTGTATCTGCGCTTTGAAAACAAATCCTACAAGTATTATGATTAAGTCTCAAATTGGCTAAAATAACATATGTTTTATTTTGTCAGGATTTGAGACTGTTCTCTTATGATTTCTTTTAACAAAAATTATGTTTTTTATAAGTTTTTATGTTACTTCAACAATCATATGTATGTTTTTCCAGTTCAAAATTTGTACTCTAACTTTAACCCACTTTTAAATATCCGATCGAGATTGCATGCATTTTACATACTGGCGCAAATCCGATAACAATCTAATATTATTAAGATTTTCGGTGGTTACCATTTATACTTATTTTACAGGATAACACAAAAAATTTTGGATAAATTTCTGCCAAGGAATTTAAGAAAATTTTTAGATTAGATAATACAAGACTGCGATTGTTGGGTTTTTCACATTTATGTAATTTTTAGCACTGAATCCGAAAATTACCTTAATTTTTAACCGTCATGTCAGGATATTTCGCAAATCATAAATTTTCAAATTTAAAGAATAACAAAAATCGAATACTATAAAGTAGCGGAGATGGTTGTGTTTTTTAACTTTTGATAATTGATTTTTACGCACTTTTTAGCACTGAATCTGAAGATGACCTTCATTTTTAACCATCACGTTAGAAATTTTTTTGCAAATCGCAAATGTGTAAGTTAAAATATAGCTAAAATTTCATACTATAAAACATATGTAAAACATTTTTTATTTTATTTTATTTTATTTTATTAAAAAATTTATTCGATATTTTTGCTTATCATGGGATTCTTACAGCTAAACAGCTGAGTGGTTCGATGAGATGGGGGAGGAAATTCAATTTTAACATTGAACTCCTTAACTTTGAAATTTGCGATGTGCGAAAAATCCTGATATGATAGTTAAAAATGAAGGTCAGTTTCGGATTCAGCGGTACAGAGTATACAAGAATCAATTATCATTAGCTAAAAAACATGACATAACCCAACTTTTGCAGGCTTGTGCAATCTAATAATATTTTAAAATACGTATCATTTTGTAAAGAATTGAGGCTGTTCATTTAGAATCATTTTGTTTAAGAAAAATTCTGTTTTTTCTTTCTTCTTAAATGTTTATTACAAATTGTATATTTTCCATTAAGATGCCAGAATGATTAAAGATTTCAAATTTATATTGAATTGTTAATTTTACTCCCAGATATTTTTTATATCTGACGAAATTATATTTCGACTAAATTTGTGAATGACCCCCAATTTGCAGCAAAAAATATGCTCCAACTTTAAACAGCTATTACTCGGTCAATTTTAATCGTAGAATAACGGGACTTTTTTTGTATTACTTGTCAGTGTAAAAGGAAAATTTCACTAAATATAACTTATAGGACCGGGGGACCGTATAAAAATTTAAATTTCGTAATTTTTTAAGAAATATTTTTATTGACCCAAATCGCTTTTTAAATATTTCTTTACGTGATTTAAAACATTTTTGTAATTGGAACTATATGTCTATGACTAACGGTTTAGGAATTAGCCATTGGACACCGTTGAGACCGGACACCCTGTATAGATACTACATAGTGTGCTAAAATTTATTTCAATTAGCAAACGCATTATGCACACGAACATTCCGCTTCAGACATTTTCGTCAATATACGGAAATGATTTTTTTTTTTTTATGCAAGCATGTATATGATCTGTAGAATTTATGCAAAACAAGTAATACCTGAAAACGCACTTCCATCATTATCGCTTATAGAGAGTACTGTAATCGAATTATTTTCTGTAACCCTATAAATGAAGGATAAATGCACACAATAAGCATCTTGGGCTCTTCAGTTATACTATATATCAATTTCAATATGTTTGAAATAGTGTAAAATTATTAAAGTACATTGCACACTATTGTTCCCCATAGAAAATTAGAAAGGACAGAGTCACTTGAAAACTCTTTTACGTCGATAGATCCCCCTAGCGAAAAATAGAGTAATCAGATAAAATTGATTTTTGTGTTAAACTTTATGAAATGGTACTCAAATTAAAAATAGGTAGGTCAGATAAAACAGAATTATATTTTACAGTGTCCCCGGTTGTAAAGAATAACTAAATTGGAGTAAAATTCATTTTTTTTAATAAATATTCAAAATGAGCTTCAACCGCTGTCAAATTCATGCTTTGATAAAAATAATCACATCATAGATTTTTTAGACTGGTAGCGCTCCTAGTAGGATATTGCATAACTAAAATTTTAAATTGGATCTTTTTATGTTTTCTCATATGACAACCATACTCCAAGTTAAAATTAGATAGAACAGATTCAACTCAACTTTTTTATGCTGATAACGCCCCGTAGCAACAACAAAAAAAAAATAATCGCGTTTAAATAAAATTGATTTTTTATGCGTCGTTGTATGACAGCTTTACTCAAGATAAAAATTGGTAGTACTGATTTAACACAATTTTCTTTTGTGTTTATAACGATCCCTGGTGGTAAATAGTTTAACTACATTTGAATAAAATTGATTTTTTTTATACTTTACTGTATGAAAATATTTACGGTGATTACTTTAAATTTAAAACCATTTCTAATCAAAACAAAATTTTAACTTATGAATATGAAAATAACTGCAAATTAAAGGTTCGTTGTTAATGCTAAACAATCAAATTACAACTAAGTTGTTAGATAAAACAGCCAAACGTAAGATATACGCAATTTATCTGACTGGAAGTCTGTCCTTCCAGGCGCAATTTAAATTTCTTAAAATGCTCTCAAAGTGCTTCGATTTTTTTTTTTTGGGGGGGGGGGGGGGGGGTGGTAAATAATAGTTTGCTTCTACCTCTGGATGAATAGAAACAAAATTTAAAAAGCTCGAGTCTGCTGAAATTCAAGGCTTTTGTTCTAGAAAGGAGCATAAGCAGAGCCATCTGGAATATAGTATATGGAACATTCTCACAATCTTTTGACTTTTAAGTCCCTGAAAAATAACTTTTATTTTAGTACATATTCTTGTTTTTTTTTTTTTTTTTTTTTTTTTTTTTTTTTTTTTTTTTTAATTTCATATACTGGAGAACATCCCATTGCATGACTGTATAACAATATTAACGAGATAAATAAGTTTTGGACGATGTTGGGGGTCCAAATATCTAAGAAACTCTCATACCGTCCCGTGTCCCTGATGCTGATTTTTAAGTATGGAGCTGTCTGTATCAAATAGTTTCAATAAAAGTAACTCAATGTAATTTTTTTCCGAAACTGGGACAATTATTTTATATAAATATGCAGCAAAAAATTAACCTGCACGCATTTTTACGGTTGTTGATATTTTTTTAACTCTGTCCCTGTGTTTTAGATTCCTTGCCGTCCCTCTACTAAAATTATACAGAAAATTACTTCAGATGCAGCCACAGAATTTTTTTCAAGTTTTTTCTCATGCAGAAATGCTAGAGAAAGTATGCCTAAAATTCTTTGACAGGAAATTTACTGCAGAATTCGAATCAGCATTTAAATATCAATTTCAAACATCTTTGCTTTATTGGTAGTCTTACCGTCCTCAAGATTTATTCCTGCGCTTTTCGAGGTAAATTAATTTTTTTTTAATTTGATCCAATGTAAATAACTGTTTCTAAAAATCAATGAACATTGTGGCTATCGCTGAGTCTTAACATGATTTGCCTAAAAATAGGTGGTAATTTTCCTTACCGTTCCATCTTTATCATCCCTTTTTTTCCCATTACCGTCCCTTTTTTCCCATACCGTCCCCCTTTTTTTCCTTACCGTCCCTTCTTTAACAACCCTTTAGGACAATGTTATGCAAAAATTTTTTACTAAAAATACTATATTTTTATTATTTCCTATTTGAATGTCCTGTGGGTACTATGGAAATTGATCATAAGTAAAAATTAAGAAGAAAATAAAAAGTTTTAGTGGTAAAATGATAAGGAAAATTAAACTCGCAAGTTTAACTTAAATCTCAGTTAAATAAAACATTTTTCGCTGCTGACCATTTTTTCTTTATTTTGAATCATTAAGGCATTCGTCTATAAGTTTAAAATGTTGTTTTGCTAAATTTAATTTCACCAGATTTGTATTCCTGAAAGTCAAACGATTGTGAGAATGCCTCATATACTGTATGTTCCGGCGTAAGGTTAGTTGGGGTAGTTGGGCCATGATTTTACAATGTGACTCTGGAGCTTCTGACAATTCAGCTTCAAAAAGCTAATGTTCATTTGAATTAAAGTCTGAACTTCTGTAAATGTGTTCAGTTAGGTTCCCTCTATCAGACAGAAATGCTCAAAAGTACATTTTAATATTTAAAAATATAAAAATATGCATATTTCATCTTTCTTTCCTCATGGGTTCAGTTGCCCCAAAAAATGGGGTAACTGGGTCTATGTTCCACACGCGTTTATATTTTTTCATATCGAATATCGGTTCCTGTTTGAAAAAGTGTAAGCAACTTAAAAAAAATTAAACCAGGCAGATCATGTAAATTATATGTCAATAAACAGCGTTGTAAGGGAAACCTTTGCTATCAATATGTCTAAAAAAAGCATTAAAAGTGAAAATATTAGATTTATTTATACCAAAAACATAAAACTTAAGTAAATACTTATGTACTTTAGTATAGATAATAAGTATAAAAGTCACATGGGTATTTTAAGGAAAAAAATAGCAAGGTAAATCTATGAACAAACGGCTACGTAAGTACTTTATCTTTCTCCAGGGGTCGTATTATATAGGGAAAATTTTATTGTTCCTACCAGAACCCTTAAAGAAAGGTGCGATGAAGATATTATTTTCAAAATAGTGGTAGGAACGATAAAAGTTTCCCTATAGAATGCGACCCCTGATTATAGTACAATTTCAAGGTCTGGCTATCTCACTTTCAGGGGCAAGGTACTTGCATTCGTAAAATGTTGAAATAATTTAATGACACCAATATTTACAAGAGAATCTATCTGAAAACAAGTAAAAGTATATTTTCGCGTACTTAATAAAGGTGAAATTTTCATTATACAATTCAGGTGCCAATGTGGCAATTAGGAATTAAAATTATGTGATGCCATAACAGCATCACCGCCTCTCAAGGGGTCAAGAAATTTGGTTTGATATCACCCAATATGCTTTTTTTTAAATTTTATTACGTAATTTTAATTAGGTATTCTAGAATTTTCTTTATTGTAAGCAAAAAACAATGGAGAAATTTACATCCCGTAGTAAGAGAAACACAAAAAAAACTATTTATAACTATTGGGGTAACTGGATCCAGCATGGTCCAGTTACCCCGGATACATGTCCCAGTTACCCCATTCTTGAAAAAAATATGGAGTAACTGGGACACCAGGCTTACATTTGAAAGATGAAGTAAATATGTATAGATACCTAATAATATTAATGTAGTTATATGTCTAATCTTTAAAAAAAAGATTGTTTAATAAAAGTACAGGGTGTTTCACAAAGGACCCCTAACTTTAGTGGTAGAAACCAGTGGTATGTTTAATAAAAAAATAGTAAGAATCTTATACATAAATCTTAAAATTTAGTTCAAAATAGCCCCGATAGATGGCGCTGAGAGCGTTAAGAATCCTTGGGCGTGTTCAAGATGAACGCGCGCGAGCTCAGGAGACAGGAACATGGAGTGGGTCTTTATCGAAGATGGAATAAATTTTCAGTACGTTCAGGAAAGGATCTTGGATTTGATTAATTATTGTGCTAATTATAAAGATAATATGTTGCAAATGAAAGGTGCGCTAGATAACTGAATGGACAGAGTATTGAACTCGAGACTAGGGGTTATTGGTTCCAATCCTCCGCGCCCCAAATTGTGTTTATGATTTTTTCAATTTATTGGTTGCTTTATATTTTCCATAATAAATAAGATATTTTTGATGAAGATAAATTTTTATGTTGATAATACAGAAGCACATGTGAGTTTTTATCGAGACTAGGATGCAGATCATATTTTACAGTGTTAAAATGAACATGGAAAATATAAAAATAAAATGTAATAGATGTACATTATTTTAACTAAAAATATCTGAACACATATTTTCTAGAAGAGATAAAATATATGGGGTTTGTCGTCTAGTTTTGTAGTGAAAAAGTATGATTAGAATGTTTATAAATTTCAAGAATGTTTATAAATTAAAAAAAATATGATCTGCATCCTAGTCTCGATAAAAACTCACATGTGCTTCTGTATTATTAACATAAAAATTTATCTTTATCAAAAATATCTTATTTATTATGAAAAATATAAAGCAACCAATAAATTGAAAAAATCCTAAACACAATTTTGGACGCGGAGGATTCGAACCCATAACCCCTAATCTTGAGTTCAATGCTCTGTTCTTTTCAGCTATCTAGCTCATCTTTCATTTGCAACAGATTATCTTTATAATTAGCACAATAATTAATCAAATCCATGATCCTTTCCTGAACGTACTGAACATTTATTCCATCTACAATAAAGACCCACTCCATGTTCCTATCTCCTGATATCGCGCGCGTTCATCTTGAACACGCCCAAGGATTCTCAGCGCCATCTATCAGGGATATTTTGAACTAAATTTTGAGATTTATGTATAAGATTCTTACGATTTTTTTATTAAACATACCACTGGTTTCATGTTTCTATCGATCACCGTTTCCGAGTTATTGATTTTTAAAGTTAGGGGTCCTTTGTGAAACACCCTGTACTTACAGTATTTTAATAAAAAGCCGAGAAAGTTCAACCATATTGACGTTGTTTTTAATAAAAGAAACGTAAATTGTTGACAACCTATCACAGCAAAGTGAGAGTTATGATAGAATTGATACACGTTGTTTTAGGAAGTTGAGATTAAGGGGCATTGTTCACAAAAGCTAAAACTTAAAAAACACCAACAGTTTTTTAATAGCCTATGGCCCAGTTACCTCGTGGATCCAGTTACCCCAACTAACCTTACAACCCGCATTTACGATTTGAAAATGTATTTTTCTATTTTTAGGGGTATTCGCCGTATTACGCGCAACCCCCTTATTAAAAAAGAAAACAATGAAACATTCATGTGATATGTAGCATGAAGGTACATTAATGAGCGTTAAAAAGTAAAATAATTAGCACAATCATAAAGTAAACATCATTCGTCAAGATTATGAAACAGTCTATGTGATATCAGAACAGTGATATCAAAATGAAAAATTTGGAAAACTCGGGAAACATATTTGAAAACTCAATTTCGACAATTACCATGTATAGTACAACAAAAAATCCATATTCTTTCAGACTACAGATGAAAACGGCTATGTACACGAATTCTTTTGTACAGCTCTGTGAAATATCTATATAATTTATACACACCAAGTAATATAAAAAAAAATTATATTTAAAAACGCATAACACAACTGAAAGCGCACTATGAATTATAGCTCTTAGACAATACTGTAATCGAACACTTTTCTGTGTCTCTTTATATAAACGATAAATGCTAAGTATAGCATATTCAACAGTAAACATCTTAAATAGTGTAACATTATTAAAGTACATTCTAAACGAACCATGAATGCTAACCACTTCAGTTTCAATACCGAACATGCCATAGTAAATCTCTATAATATACATCAGTTACGTAGAAAGACGTCTATATTTATGCAACTATAGAACAGATGGACAGCCGGAGAGACAAAACTGAATTCATAAACACTTTTCAACTATGTTCAAAAGTGTTAACCCGAGAGTACTCGCGTCTTTTTTTTAGAACGTTATTAATTGTGCGCGGTCTTTTTGCCGCCGGCCCCTTACATACAGAAAATGTAAAATGAGACACATTTTTCACTTAATATTCGGCTATTACATTTCAATGAAGCTATAAATTTGCAATTTACTTAAATTACACATTTTATTCGTGAGATTTGGAATAATGGGAAAAAGTAATAATGATCTGACATTAGTGATCGTTGCGTAGACTTTTCCATCAGTTTCAACTTTGCTTGTAAATATGCATCTGAGGGAAAAACATAGATATCTTGTTACTTCACTATGGGGATGGAGAAACATTTAAAGTCAGCTACATGGTAGTTCTCCATTGTATTTGTAAGGTGATGTGAGTTAGGAAACCATAATTTATATGGGAGGCAAAAATACAGACACGCGACTACTGCCGGGTTAAAAAGCTAATACAGTATGAGAACAAAGGCTACTTCTAAGCTCATCTACATGAATCTCCACAAAGCGTTTGTAATCGTACTCTCACTCATTCAAGTAATCATGTCGCACACTGGGTCAGGATACCTAAAAAACTGGCAGAAATTTTAAAAATAAAAATGTGTATTCAAATGATAGTGCATTACCCTTAGGAGCTATGCATATTTAACGTTATCATTTTAGGGGGGAGGGGGGGTCTGGCACATGATATCGTAAGATATCTCTAGAGGGGGTTGTCTTTTGATACCGTTATCATTTTTTATCCATTTTTATTTGTAACTTGATCTTTATACCAAAATAGTATGTTATCTTTTTTATAGTATAATATTTATTTTTATGAAAGAACAAAGTTATTATTAAAATCATTAAATGATTATAAAATTATTCAATTCCAAAATATGGAACACCCCATTTTTTTTATTCCTATTCTTCTGTCATACGTGTATGCATATATAATCCGCTATCCGACAAACCATATGCGAAGTATGTTTGAAATGATACTTGTGTTTACTAGTAAATAAAAGAGAAATATCACTGTCCACCTGTCTTGATAAGAAGTACTGTCTGCCCCACCCCGTGCAGGAGCAAGTGCAAAAAGACATTATTACTGTCGAATGCATTATGCAACAAAAATCTATTATTAAATACTTTTAAATAATAACTATTTCTTTATGTGTTGTTTGATATATAAAATGATATTTTATTGACTTCTCTTTATTTGAATTAACACAGTAAGTGAAAAATAAATGTAACCCTATTTGTATATCATTCCAAACAAAAGAAAAAGATTCTGAAAATCTAAATATTTTATACATTGATAACGATATCATTACCCGGGGGGGGGGGCGGTTCGAGGGATGATAACGTATGATATCGTAAGGGGAAGAGGGGGTACAAAATTACCGAAAAGTTGATAACGTTATGTATGCACAGCCCCTTACGAGTCATAAAACAATGTTGTTCTCCACCTTATTCCCCCACCCACGCTTCGAGTAAAGCTTAGTTGCAGTGAGTTATTCCCCAAGGTAATACGTACGGTTTGTTGGCGAAATTTGAGAGTTGTCGTGCGTCATCATTATTGCAATAAATTTTATGTTTGTGATGGCATCTTCAATCTCAAGTATGTGGACATCTTTTAAAAATTTTGGATTAATAAAAAAGTGTGATAATAACGTTAAAATCGTTTTTACGGTGAAAGACTTAAATATTTATTCTATGTTCCGAAGCATTGAGACTTTTAGTTGCGTTCCAAGGTTATCCAAGCTTTTATTTTTACAGTTTTACAAAGCATGTTTATTTCTCAATTTAGGACCATGACAATTTGTTGCCGATATTTTGCCTTTTTTCAGTAAAAAAGGTTTTAGGATGCGAGGTCAGAGCAAGTTTCTAGTCGGTATTCTAATTTATTTTTGTTTCAGGAACGAGTTCTGACATGATGTTCATCAAAAGAAAAAAGATTATTATCATAATGAGACGTTGTGGAAGCAGTTAAATGGAAAGACAATTTGATCTTCAATTTATAAAAAAAAAATACACACAGTCATGATAGTCACTGTCTGTTGCCAGTGGGTATGAAATCGATTCTATAATTAAACTATTAAAGCCTACCAACAATAATTGTCGGAAGTAAGTTTTCAGTTGTGATATGCGTTTTTAAATCTATTTTTTAAATATTACTTGCTGTGTATAAATTCTATAGATCATACACGGGGTCTCACAAAAGTTCTCAACACGATCCGTTTATTGGAGGAATTTGCTAAATTGAAATTGTCAACAGTGTTATGCGTTTAACTGAACTAACTTTTAGCATAATATGTATACATATCTGTACATCATATACAGGGCTGCAAAAAAATTTAATATTTTAATGACTATTCGTGATAATAGCAAAAATTGATTTTTTAAATGAATTATGCGTTTTCCAAATTGCTCATTTAGACATCAACTTTTAACTTAGTAAACTAGGAAGTTTGGTTATAGTATTCTGAATGTGTTGGAAAGTGTTTCATAATCTATGCTGTGCGCATGATTTTTCTTTTTTTGTTTGCATTAAGGGGCCTCAGGACTCTTAAAACTCTAAAATTTTCGAAATTTTAATGTTTTTAGATGTTAACCTCTTCGCTTCTGAACATTTTGATATAACTGTTTCCTTGAAATTTTCATTAGAACAGAAGTTATGGCTTTTAGAATTATACCCGCTCAATAGTTGGAGCAGCGTTTCCAAAATTTTGAAGTAACCTGTTGCCGTTTTTGGGCATAACGCGCACGATATCTCAAAAACTTCTGAATATTTTTACATGAAATTTTCAAAACATATGTTTCATGTTAGTTTGTATAAATTGAACCTAAAATGTCTTTTTTATGGTTCAAAAAAATATTTTTGTGGGTGATAATACTGTTGAAATTTTATAAATTTTGCATTAGCAAAATACAACTTTGTATTAAAGATATAAAAACGCTTTAAATACAAATTTATTTAGGTTCAGGGTAATTAATATAATCTAAAGAATAACTAGGCAACCAAATTTTTCATTCAAGTTGCACAATTTATTTTGTAATCCCCCCGCGTAATCTGTTATGCCGATTTTCTGCTCGTCAAATGTCTGACAGTTTGGAGCCCCCTGTAAATGCTAATTCTGCCTCTTGCAATTTTTTAAATACATGAAATGAAAGAACATACTAATATATTTCATCCCAATTAAAATTGTGTCTTAAAATCAGATATATTTTAAGATATTAAATGTTGAAAATGGTCTTTTTTTTCCTTTTTTCCAATTTTAAGAATCCTGAGACTCCTTAAATGTCCAAGCATTGTATTATGCGTTTCGTAGAAACTACTAGAAATATATTTGTGGTTGCTCCTTAATTACACTTTGGAGAATTTTCTCTTTTCAATGCTTCAGAAAATGTAGATTTTAGTAGATACCTTTCCTTATACAGAATCCATTTAGAAAAAAACTTTCCATAATGCATCTTTAGATCTCTGTAGCATCTTTAGAATTTTTGACGTCAGCTGAAAATTATATAAAATCTCTATAATTCTTTTATCTATTATACTATGATTTTGCTCAAGAGTAAAAATATGTGTGTAGAATATTTGTATACGAACAGCAAACTTTTTAATAGAAAAATTGAACTAGGTCAATATTTTTCCTTTGGTTCGATTTTTTATCTTTAATATAACCACATGCTATTATTGCCAACACGAAATTTGTTCTAATATTGAGCCGCGTGTATGTTAAAAAATATTGGTGAAATAGTGGCAAGAAATATTTTGCCATATCATTACCATTTTCTGTCAAGGGAAAACAAACATTATTGCAATGATGGTAATTCAATGCAATGCAAATTCTTAGCCAATATTGTTATTTTTAAAAGTATTTCCGATTGATGTAATATAGACACAATATTTTAGTGCAATATGACCAACATTAGTTTCATACTGGGTAATTTTCAAGAAAATATTCCAATTAATCTAAATGGTAAACAAATATTCAGAAATTTATTAACTATCATTAGTAAAAGTACATTATATACACTGCTAAAAACAATAAAATATTCCAATTAATCTAAATGGTAAACAAATATTCAGAAATTTATTAACTATCATTAGTAAAAGTACATTATATACACTGCTAAAAACAATAAAAGGATATTTGAAATTTTATATAAAATAAAGATATAAACGAAATTTTTTTTGCCGAAAATAGAAGAAGAGAATCACAAATGCAAATTTTTCTGGTTTTCAAACTGTGGAGTATGCAAATTTTGAGTTCGACGTCAAAAACGTCGCTTCAGCGGCAGCGAATGAAATTTGACTTTCAACTGGTTAAAGAGAATGAAGACAAGGATGATCGGCATTCAGTGATTACTTTGTTTCGATGAGTACGATGTCTCAGCGAAGTCATTTTACAGATTTAGAAGCTTTGAGAATTGTTGGTAGGTTAGAAGGGGGCCAAACTCAAGCCAAAGTAGCGCAAGCCATTGGAGTGTCACAAAGTGTCATTTCCAGGATCTGGAACCGTTTTTTGGAGAGTGGATGTGCAGGCCGAAGACCAGGGCAAGGTCGTAGACGGGCAACAACGCCTAATGAAGATCGGTATTTAGCGTTAACAGCTCGGAGACACCGAACCATGGACGCTACTCTTCTCCAACAACACCTTCGCTCGGCTACAGGCACCACGATTTCAACTCAGACTGTCCGAAACCGGCTCCATGCTGTAGGTCTGTATGCTCGCCGACCGATGGTATGTGTTAGATTAACATCAAGGCATCGTCGCGACCGCAGGGAGTGGGCAACCGAGCATGTCAACTGGAGGAGAAATGAATGGAGCAATATTCTGTTTTCTGACGAGTCCCGTTTTCCTGTGCATCCGGATAATAGGCGTATTTTCATCTGGAGGGACCGTGGCAGTAGGAATAATCCTGCGTCCGTGCACGAAAGTGTCAGATTTGGCGGTGGAGGAGTGTTGGTGTATGGTGGCATCTCCATTGACGGGCGCACTGACCTCTACATCATTCGAGATGGAGCTCTGACTGGTCGCCGATATAGGGATGAGATCCTCAGACCTATTGTAGTCCCTTACGCTGCAGCAATCGGAGATAACTTCATTTTAATGGACGATAACTGCAGGCCACATCGTGCAAACCTGGTGGAGGATTTCCTTTTCGAGGAAGGAATCGTTCGAATGGAATGGCCAGCGTGTTCTCCAGACATGAATCCAATCGAGCACGTTTGGGACGCTCTAGGAAGACGAGTTTCTGGCCGCCTACAACCCCCACAAACTCTCCAAGAACTGGAAAGAGCTCTTCTGGAAGAGTGGGGCAGAATACCCCAACTCGTCATTAATAGCCTCATTGAGTCCATGCCTCAAAGGTGTTCAACGTTGCTGGCCGCCCGTGGAAACCATACCCCCTACTGAAAATGATTTTCTTTGAAGAAAACACCTTTTCTTATTCTTTTTTTCTCATATGCACAAATTGTGTTTTTTTCCTTTAGTACACAAATGCGCAATAAAATGTATTTTTTTCTGCCAAACATGTGTAATTTATTCTCATATAACCTACTATGTCTGTCGACCATGTATCAATCAGCTAAACAGTTTACCAGATACAAAATCCACCTAAAACTGCAATATCCTTTAATTGTTTTGAGCAGTGTATATATTTTTTTAATTAGAAACATTGCTAAGATTATTTTTATGAAAGCTTACATTTCTTGCATTATTTTTACTAAATCCATTACTTTTATGAAATAATGACTGAAATCTCATAAGATTATAATATAAAATATTTTCTAAAATTATTAAATTTTCTTAGAATTGTTAAATTTTCTCCTAAAATTATATTAGACTCTCTAATTTCGAAGAAGCTATTATCAGGTAGGGGAGATTTGGGGCAATGGGACATGTTTTATATTTTATATCGTAGAAAACCTAATTTACACTCGTATGTATATTTTTTAACAGGCAATTACTTTAAATTTTTCTATTAATCTATTTTTTTAAAAAGTTCAGTCATAGCTTAATTATTGGAAGAGAAGTAGCCTTAATTCTTGAGATGAAATTTTGTTCTATTAGACCATAATTATGGGGTATAATGGGACTTACCATGTGTTTATTGGGACACATTAATTAAACATGTTTCCTAAATAGGAGAATTCTATAGTTATACGAGGGTAAAACTGAAATGCTTGAGACAGAGGCAGACAATATGCGGCAAATAGATATTATATACATAGTATATCGGTCTGATACTTAAATGTGAACACTTTATATCTGCAGACGATAATTTGTGGTAACAATTGTAATTTATTTACCGTAGAACAAATTTTGAAAAAGAGAAAATGTAGTTGACCCAAGAGCATTATCGAGCTGTAATTGACTATGATTTTAAAGTGGGGCCAAATCAAGAAAAATGCTTTCACCGTCTACATATGAAAAAGCTCTATTTCCTGTCATTGTATTAAAATGTTTCATACACTTTAGAAGAGGTCAAAATTCTCTTTTTTGAAGTAGAACACACAGGAAGAACACATAGGAAGAACTTTGTCATCTGTAGTCCCAAAAAATATGTCGGCCGAACGGAAAATATTAATTTATGATAATCACCGTATCTACCAAATGATACAGAAAGAACTTAATATTGTGTCCCTACCTATATATAACATTTTTCTGTAAATGAAAAAAAAATGTTTATCCTTGGGTCGTACAAAATTTCACAGAACATCAAAAATCGGAGCGTATCAGAATCAGTAAAGAAACGCTAAAAGATGGCATGTACAGCATTATTGCTAAAATCATAACTGATAATAAGACTTGTATAAATTTTTTGATGTTTCAGTACGTCAAGAAAGTGAACTATGGGTTGATGAAGATGACCCTCAAACCAGCAATGGTGAGGAGGTAACGAGCAATTAAAAAAGCAATGTATGCCGTGTTTATCAGACGTACAGGGCTGATCAAAGACATAGAGTAATTCCGGTATTTATGACGCATTTTTTTTTAATTCGTGTATAAAGTTACATGGTAGACATAAAAAAAATCATGCTGTGCTATTTAATGTTAAATATGCAACACGTGTACAGCGACAAAAGATTTAAAAACAAATAACTATTATATTTTTACAATTTTTTCTAAAACATTACACTGCGGCTCGTCACCCGTACATTCAGGCTGAGACGCCGCACTTGTGCGGTAGTTATACCGCGCTTAATAAATTGTTGCCAAAATGATAGAAGAGGAATTGATCTAAATCTTCGATTGCTTCTCACTGTTGGTCTTCCAGTCATTGTTTCAATTTCTCCATGGCCAAAATTATTTCTTCCCCTGCCTCTCCCTCTCACTTGGATTTTCATGAAACATTTTTTTATTTCTAAAAATTCTGATAATCTTGTCAATGATCTCTCATCATCTCCTTTCCTCTCTCCAGCGTGGACATTACTTTTGTAATTCTTTTTCCTCTTCTCTTGTTCCTTTTCTTTTTATTTTGTTTGAGGGAAAAAAGAGATATTTTGGTTTTTTCTTGTTTTAGTCTTTTATATTTCTTTATTTATTATTATTATTACATTTTTTAATTTACTTCTTTTATTTTATTTCATTTCTTTTATTTCCATTTTTCCCTATCAATTTCTCTTCTATCATTTTGGCAACAATTTCGTCTTCTGCATGTGACTCTTTCAGCTAGCGCCATCTGTCGCATTCTTTGCAAGCTCTATTCTCTACCTTTCAGTTCATTTTTGACCTTGTCCCCTCTCGGATACGTGTTTACAGAAGCTGGTGACGAGCTGTTAATATTTTAGCTCGAAACGCGTCCTATGTTTTATTTTATTTTATGGTGATTTTTTACAAAGCTTTATTATTTTAACAATCTTTATGTAACCACATTTGACACATGATGCAACGAAGCCAATTACACTTCTTCTTTTTTGGAGTAGTTTTCTAAACATTCCTTGCAAAGAACGTCTGCGTCTCACGCGTGATCCAACTTTTCATTATTATCATCTTGGCTTGCATTTTTCTTCGCCTTCTTACATTTTCTGCTTTTTCTCCTTTGGTGTAGTAAACTTGATACTGTGTGAACATTCATCAATGTCTGATGGACTGTCATGGTATCCTCTACCTTAATCAAAATTAAATTTTCTCTTGGTAGTTTTGTATCTTTTTTGTTAATTTTCTTACACCAATTGTCAATAGAGGTTAAGTTTACTCCCGTTTTCTTAATTCTGTGCTTTGCTGTCCCCTAACTAAGTCTCGGAACAGGCAATATTTTATGCAGGTGCTTAGTAGATGATGGTGGTTTTGCACTGCTAGTTCCAGGTTCTGCAGGCTTTAAATTGAATTGAGATGCGTTGATTAGCACTTTACTTGATGGATTTGCCTCCTCTTGTCTCGTGTTTTCTGGTGAGGGCATTTCACTATCCGCTAAAGCAGAAAAGAAATGATATGGGAGAGCATTGTTGTTGAAAGGGAAGATACCAGTGTCCTTAAAGCCACTAGTAGCGTTGCCAACAAGTTCCGATTTGTTCCAAGCATCGCAGATTAAAGACTCTACCTGATACAGAATCAATCTACGCCCAACATGCTGCATTAACCTTTTTGGATACCATTGTCCTCGTGAGCTTACACCTTCTTTTCTTTTATAAAAGGTGGACATTTCTAATAAAATATGTAAACAAGTTTAAAATTTATTTAATTTTGAAAAATAATATTTCATTAAAACTCGGACGTTAAAATGCAAAATCATTACAATTACAATTAAAGACTAATAGCATGCCTAACTTGGTTAGTCTGTACAAAAAGAAAAGGAAAAATTAATAACACTTAATCATCCCGTACAAAAGGAACTGCGGCATGTATACCGGAATTGCAGTGCAGCATGTATCACATTTTGTATGGTACAGACGTTGCACATCACTGTTACCTAACCTCGCTAAGGAAAATGGCGTAAACATACACACATTACTCTATACAAACTCTACGCTTAGTTTTTACATCGAAATCATACATGCATTTAGTAATTAGTGTATAAAAGGTATTTAAGCATAACGTGTTTAAAAGTTTGGATAGTGAAATAATGCGCTTACGTCAAAGTAAGGATTGTACAGCTACTAGTAAGCATCGAAATGAGATTCACGCTATACAATCGTTAAAATAATCTCTTTGTGCACCTATACTGCGCGTTTGACTGCCATCTATCGGTAGTTACAAGAAATACAAAGTGCGGCACCTATCCCGGATGCGGCGACTCTCCCGGAGTTACTCTACAGCTAGATGGACAAAAGACAGTTACAGCTAACTTCTGAATGACTAAGTGTCTTTTAGAAATTATTCAAGAGGTGAATGTTATAGAACTCATACTTCACCATGACAACATGCATTACAGTCGAATTTCTTGAAGAAAAAAAATCAAAGGGATGGAAGATCCACACTATTCTCATAATCTTATTATGTGTGATTTTTTTCTATTTTCTAATCTAAAAAAATTACGCGGGTGTAGTTTCATTCCGAATCATAAGATTGATGGAGCTATAAAAGCGTATTTTCCTTTATTCCAAGAAATGGATGGCTTGAGTCGTTTAATCTTTGAAAAATTCTCTTACAAAAACGCATTGGTCTTGAAAAAAACTGCAACACTCCTAATAGTCCAGGCAATAGGGAATTTTACCTAGCAAAATTAATGGTAGTTCTGGAAATTGGCTTACTTTATGTTTTTTGGGTCGCTGAATCCAAATTTGTAACTTCCCACCAAAATTTCCCCCGCCAACCCCCCCCCCCTCACCCAAATTTTGATAAAAGCCCCCTAAAAAAGGTTTTTATTAAATAAGTCAATTTTTTTATTGTTTTAGGGGGAAAGTATCTATAAATTCAGAAAGTAGACAAAATTTGCAACAAATTAGATGCATGACATTATGACTTAGGATGGTGGGGAAGAGGGGATCGGCCTCGGAATATGCGCGCGGTGCTGCGTGGACTAAGTTGCGCAATTCCACTTAACCACTCACACGTTTACATTCGCCCTCCCATCTCCCCTCCGAACTTTCCTTATAAGGTTTACTTTAAGTTTTTTGGGTCGCTGAATCCGGATTTTTAACTTACCCACAAAATTTCACCCTCCTACTCCCCCCCCCCCCACACACACAAAATAGTTGTTTTTAACTTAAATTTCTTATTGTTTTAGGGGAAAAGCATTACAAAATTCAGAAACTAGACAAAATTTGCAACAAATAGGATATATGACATTATGACGTAGGATAAATGGGGAGAGAGGGGGCTGCCTCGGAACATTCCCCGCGCGCTTTTCTCAAAAACCAAATTTTTTCAAAAAATCAATTTTTTGGGGGGTTGCCGGGTGAAATTTTGGTGGGAAGTTACGAATTCGGATTCAGCGACCCAAAAAACATAAAATGAGTCGAAATCCAGAACTAGTATTAATTTTTCCAGGTAAAATCCCCTATTGCCTGGACTTCATAACTTAGTGCACGTAGCGCCGCAATGCATGTTCAGAGGTAGGCCTCCCCCTCCCCGTTCATCCTACGTCATAATGTCATATATCCTATTTGTTGCAAATTTTGTCTAGTTTCTGAATTTCGTAATGCTTTTCCCCTAAAACAATAAGAAATTTAAGTTAAACACAACTATTTGGGGGGGGGGGGGGTTCGAGGGGAAAATTTTTGTGGGGAAGTTAAAATTCGGATTCAGCAACCCAAAAAACTTAAAGTAAACCTTATAGAGAAAGTTCGGAGGGGACATGGGGGAGCGAATGTAAACGTGTGAGTGGTTAAGTGGAATTGCGCAACTTAGTTCACGCAGCACCGCATGTTCCGAGGCAGATCCCCCTTCCCCTTCATCCTAAGTCATAATGTCATATATCTAATTTGTTGAAAATTTTGTCTACTTTCTGAATTTCTCCCTAAAACAATAAAAAAATTGTTTTTTCTTAATAAAAACCTTTTTGGGAGGCATTTTACCAAAATTTGAGGGGTTACCGGGGGAAATTTTGGTGGGAAGTAAAAAATTCGGATTCAGCGACTCAAAAAACATATAGTAAGCCTTTTTCCAGAACCATGAATTTTGCTAGGTAGAGCCCCTATACCAGGGTCGGCGAACCTTTTTGTTACCGCGTGCCAAATTTGTCGAAAAAAATATTTTACGTGCCCATGACGTGCCAATTAAAAAATAAATTTAGTAGGAATGAAAGTGGAAAAATAATGGATTAAAATTGCTAAAACTTTTCTATTAAGATTTTAAAAAATATGAGGAACATACATGTAGATATTACACTATAATAATTATGGCAACAAATATATTTTAGAAATTAATTTAAGAAAAATTAATGCTATGTAATTTGATTTCTGTTGTTGCATCTAATATCAGGTTAATTTTAATGCAAACTAAACGCCGGATTTATCTGACAAATGCTTTCAGTATGAGTTTTGATATTATTCAATTGTGAAAACAGTGGCTTGAAATCAAAGATAGACAGGAAAACTGTTAAAATGGCAAAGACCAGTTTCTCTGAATATCTCTGAAATATATTCTAAGTTGCTATAACTTTTCATTAGAATTTAGTAATGTCTAATGACCAATTTTTGTCGATAGTTTTCAAATATCGTCTTTCTTTGAAAAAAATTTTGGGACAATAATTAATTAGATTGGAATATAATATGCCGCAATTAAAATTTTTTCAATTTCTATTTAATCGAATTTAGAAAAGATCAGTCGCAATTTTGTGTAATCTCACTTTATTTTGATTTAGAGCCACAAGCAATGCCGTGCCAAAAGTGGCACGAGTGCCATAGGTTCGCCGTCCCTGCCCTATACGGTCTCTATTGCCTGGACTATAAGAGATGGTAAAATGATCATGCTTGTTTCGTGGTACTATTTAGTTGTATCTGGAAAATTTCTGTGTGACCCTCGTATTAGCACCATTGTAAATTCAATGAACAAAACCGTTTAACATTAAATTTTCCATCTAATTTTGTGTAATTTACTAACCAAAAAATTGACTGTGGTTTTGTCACGCTTTTATCGAAAGCTAATTTGATAAAATGTATTCATTTTAGCAGATATAAGAAAAATAAGGCATATTAAGTTTTTTATACAGAAAATGTATCATTTAATCTAAATATTAGATGCAACGTGTTTGCAGGGCCGTAGCTATAAATATTTTTTCGCGGGAGGGAGGGGGGAGGAGGAGAATTAAAAAATTTCCCAACTTGAAACAAATTGCTTTATTTTCCAACTGAAATGATATGTGCAATGTGTGTTTATGATAATGACACTTATACTTAAAAAATTGCTTCCAAAAAAAATACTGAAACTAAAAACATAAAAATTATAATTATTGGTTTGTTTAATGAAAGATTAAATACACCTCTTTCATTTAAATAATTAAAATCAAAACTAGATTAATTTCTGTTTTCCTATCATGGAATCATTGAGCATGAAAATGAGATATCCAGTTACTAAGTGAATAGATAAGGAAGCAATTTCAAACAATACAGTACATGTAAGATTTAAACCTAGAAAAATTTCATATATTTAGAAAAAGCCAGCATTAGTTTAAGGTTTGCAAATTTTTTGTCTTCTATTACGTACGAGTCATAATCGCACTTCCTATGAAAATACCATCATGTTACTTTGGGAAAGGAACAAAGATTTGGAAGTAATAAAGGGAATATATTAAAGACACTGTTGATGGACAACAGTAGGGAATTCAGGTCTGGTAGATTTATGATATTTTCGGAGCATAGAGAAACACAATGACAAATTGAATCTGGCTGCTTTTTGTACTTCTTTTCATAATTTAACTTGTTTACTGTTACAGAACTCAGAAAGGCAGTTAGAAAACCAATAAAAAATTCATATTTTTTTACTATTATTTAAAAAAAAAAAAAAAAAAAAGTCTTTTAAAAATCTAGAATTTCCCATCTCTAAGCTCAAATTTCCCAAGTTCACATATATTGGAGGGGGAAGCTCTCCCCCCCCTCATAACCCCCCATCGCGACGCCTCTGCGTTTTTATGCATAATCGTATTGTGGCTCCTAAATCTGACATAACCAATTAGTCCCCATGCCATTTCAGACTGCATGTAAGCTTAATGTAAATTAATTATTTATCTTTTATACAAAACGAAGATTGTAAATAAATCGCATTGATGAAAAGCTTTATAACCGCATGTAAAATTATTAAAATCATTGTTAATACATTATCAAAACAAGTATTTATTAAACATTAAAAAATCCTTTACCGTTCCGCATATTTTTTACTTCTTACTTTCAACCAGCTAATGGAAAACAATTGTTCAGTACATGTGCTTGTGAAATGCTGGTACTGCTATCTATTGGCGAAAGCCTGAACATTTAACTGACTTATTTTATGCGAAAATCCACTTCTATTAGCCTTCAGTTTTCTCTCAAATGCTATATATATATATTCTTTTTCTTAAATGCCTGCACTAATGCAGTATTGCATAAAAGAAAGAATGTGTTTCTTTCTTCTTTGTGCTAGCTAGATTGTTAGCCATTGCATTACGTCCTTCACACAGACAATGTGTTTGTGGTTGCTATTTGTTTTAAGCACCTTTTGGAGAATTTTAATTTTTCAATAATTCGATAACGTAGATTTAAGTTAGACATATTTCCATTTAACCGAATGTATTTAGAAAAAGATTTGCCATTATGATTTCTATAGTGACTTCAGAATTTATTATTCGGCTTAAAATTGAATAAAATCTCTAGAGTTCTTTGATTTATTTTACCGTCAATTTGTTTGCGAAGGAAATTATGTGTGCATAATAAATTTAGGAGGAAGAGTAAACTATTGAAGAAATAGTTGTTCTTCTTGAAATAAAAGAAAACCATTTATGTTTTCTTTAAATTCAAAATATTATTTTTCTTTTTTGTTCTAATACTAGGGGGGGGGGCTCTGCCCCCTACGAGCTTCGCTCGCCAACCCCCATTAAGACTCTAAAAATCCGTTAATTTGATTGGCTTAAAAAAGATTACGGAAGATTGAATTAAAAAACCAGTGGCGATATCCCTGTAAACGGCTTTCTATTTATTTCTCTTTTAACGAAGGATTTTAAGGCCAAAAAAGCTGCTGTGAATTACTGTTTTCATGTTTGATTAAATAAGATTAGTTAAACGTCTGAAAATTAGCTAATATAACATTAAGTCAACTGAATCTTTGCTTCCAGGTATTTTTTCAGTTATAAGAAAAGGATTTTAAATCACACGATTAAAATCTGACGTAATTTTAACCAAACTTTTCTTTTTGTAATATTCACCCGAAAACCTTTCAATTGTTAGAAAGGAAATATTATTATTTGCGCTGTCTTTGGCAACAGTAGTTAAAAATTTTATCTCGAAATACGAAATAAATCTCACGTGTATACATATAAATATGTATGTTAATTAGTTGTTTGGCAATATTATTTGGCTATTTGATATAGGACGTAATTCCACTCGCATTTACTGCTTTTAACACATATTAAATAATTGTTTTAATTTTTTTTTTTTATTCTTTTTAAATATTCACGTGTATAAACAATTTTTATGACGTATTTTTTTATATTTTCCTGCTTTTAACACGTAATCATTTAATTCTTATTTCATAGGGGTTTTATCTGTTCATGATAGTCACATGTAAATAAATTTTCGATTTAAAGAAAATATTATTATTTGAGAAGTTTTTACAATTTTGGCAACAATTTAAAATATTAACCTTTTCTAAAATATGTAAAAAATGTCTCTGGAAATGCTGAAAATTTGAATTTAAAATAGAAATAAACTCTCAAAAAATTAGTCACATTAAAATAATAAATGCAGTCTACACACCGGGAACTTCAAATGTATAAAATGATCTAAAAAATATTAAATTCCTATGTTTAGTTTTTGCTCCTATAAAACTTTTTTAATGGAACGATTTTGACAAACTTTAACATTAAATATGTCTTAAAATAATTCTTCGAATTAAAAACTGTCTGCATAAGCGTGTTTATCGAACATTTCTCTCTAATACCACCTATTTTCTTATTTTTGTATGCAGTAGTTTTCTTAATGTTAACGAAGAAAGACCCCAGGCCACAAAAAATTCAAAACCGGCGGCAGCGGAGACAGCGTCAGTAACTTTATTTTGGAATAGAGAGATTATATTTAAAATTTTTCCATTGTATTTAACCAATATTTGTATTTCATTGGAAGAACTTTTGAGTAATACAATATTTGCGCAATATTGCGGTCAATCGTGTACGTTATTTGTCCATCCATTACTTTTAATAAAAGAATGTAGTAAATCTCATAAGAATACTTAAATATTTTTCTCCTAAAATTATACTAGACAACTACACAATATAAATTCAAAAAGACCGCAATTCTCAAATGCACAAACTGTAAATACGTTTCAATAAGTGCATACGCTAATGCAACATTCCGTGAAAGAGTGAAAGTTTCTTTTTTCTTTTTGCCTCTAAACGTTCATCCATTTCATTACATCTTTCCTGCAAACTACAAGCAATGTATTCGTGGTTGTACCTTAAGTACCCTTTGGAGCATTTTTTCTTTTCAGGGCTTCAGAAAACGTGGTTTTAAGTAAATATTTTCCCTTATACCAAATCCATTTGGAAAAAAAACTTTTCATGATGATTTCAACAGTCCCTTCAGAATTTTATCACTCAACTGAAAATTATATAAAACATTTAGAGTTATTGTATCTATTTTACGGCATTTTGCTTGCCAAGGAAAATATGTATACCATATATATTTATGCTGGCTAGCAAAGTGTTGGGGAAACCAGTAAATTGTTGCTCACGAGTGTAAATATGTGTGTAGAATATAATTATGCTGAACAGTAAACTTTGTAGTAGAAAAATTGAATTGGGAAAATATTGTTTTCTTTGTTAATATTTTGCTTAATATTAGCAATATTTACATGAAATATTGTTCTAACATTGAGCTCTATACTTGTTGAAAATACTTGTAAAATAGTAGTCAGAAATATTTTGCCATTGCATTGCCATTTTTTGTCAAGGAAAAATAAAGATTGAAATATTGGCAATTCAATGCAAATATTTCCAATAAAAAGCAAATAGCGAATATTGGGGTTTTTTAAGGATTTCAGATTGATGGAATATAGACGAGAAAATGTATATTATTCGAGTTATTTCCGTGGAATGTAATATTTGCACAATATTACAGCCCAATATAAGCAATATTAATTTCCTACTGGGGAAGTTTTAAGAAAATGAACATTATAATGTAAATAGTAAATAATATTCTAGGAATTTATTAAGTAAAATCTTTTTTAAGAACATTGTATAATAGGTTTTTGAATTAGAAAAATCGTGTACAGTTTTTGACTATCCATTACTTTTAAAAAAGAATGGCATAAATCTCATAAGAGTACTCAACCCTTAAATGCCTGACTTTTCAAAAATCATTGTAATAATGTTTTTCGGCTTTCATTTTTTAAATAAATCATGGAAAAAATACTTTAAAAAATCATATTTTGTTTGTAAGTATAGTTTACGGCTAAAAAACAGTTTGTTACTAATCGGCAATACTGGTGTTTAATTGAAAAAATAATTTCCCTTGATAAAATACTATAATATTAAACATACAAGAATTTTAGGAACTATAATAAGAAATAAATTTTACTTGCTCACTGCAGGTCAAAATAGGGTATTTCGCAAGCTTCCAAACAAAACAAAAAGAACAAGTAGCATCATTTGAAAAAATAAATTTATCTTTATTCTTAAACAGCACAGGTGTTGCCATCTAAATGTTGAAAATCGATTTAATAATATTTTCAGAATGTATTTCATTGGCAACATTAGGCATTATAGCTTCAATATTATTCTAATAGTATTTTAGAGCCTAAATTGGGTATGTTGCCGAAAAGCAACAATAGGCATTTAAGGGTTAAATATTTTTCTCAAAATTACTATATTTTTCTCCTAAAATTATACTAGATAATTAAACACTATAAATTCGAAGAAAGCATTCTCAAATACACAAGCATTAAATAGGTTTTTAATAAATGCACACGCTAATGCAATATTCCATAAAAGAGTGAAAGTTTCTTTTTAGACGCATTCGTAATTATATAAATACATAGCACCTATAGTTGTCGTTTGGTCCGTCTGTCTGTCCGCATATAACAGGGCTAAAACTACCCAACCGAATGGTTTGAAATTTAAATATATAACTGTTGCAAAATTTTGTCGAGTCATTTCAAATTTTCTGAAAATCGGATGCATAGTTTAATTACAGGGACAGTCAAAAGTTTTCCGTTACATGACGGCCATGGTAAAAAATTATTTCAAGTGCATTTTAAGGATGTTACAGCCTTTCGAACAGAATGAAATTGGTATGCACTTATGAAGTGCACTAAAATATACATTAAGTGCAATATGCGGTACAAAAAATATTTATAAAACTAGTTATAGTACGAACGCACCTCATTTGCCACGTTTGAAGTGCAATTTCCAACTGTTTATTAGATAAGCCGTGCACGGTTATTTATGCATCCATTGCTTTCACAAAAGCATGGATTAAATCTCATAAGAGTACTTAAATATTTTTTCTCAAAATCATTATATTTTTCTCCTAAAATTATACCAGACAACTAGACACTATAAATTCCAAAAGAGAATGTATTCTCAAATGCACAAGCAATAAATATGTTTTTAATAAATGCATACGCTAATGCAATATTCCGTAAAAGAGTGAAAGTTTCTTTTTTTTTTTTTTGCCTCTAAACGTTCCATTACGTCTTTCCTGCAAACTATAGGCAATGTATTCGTGGTTGCACCTTAAGTACCCTTTGGAGCATTTTCTCTTTTCAATACTTCAGAAAACGTAGATTTAAGTAAATATTTTTCTTTATACCGAATCCATTGTGGAAAAAAAACTCTTCATGATGATTTCAATAGTCCCTTCAGAATTTTATCACTCAGCTGGAAATTATATAATTGTAGAGTTATTGTATCTATTTTATGGCATTTTGCTTGCGAAGGAAAATATGTATACCGTATATACCGGGTGAGCCAAAAGTTCGTTACAACTATAAAAATTCATAAAAAAGGGAGAAATTATGATAAATGAGTGCGGTTTGCAAGAAAGGGTTCACAAGTTAGTCAGATTTTTTTTAGCAGCAAAAAATAAAAATTAGTTAAAAAACCACATGTAGAGGGCACTGACGACTCGAAACACAATGAAAAGGACAACAGTTGAGTCGTACAATGTTCTGCAGGTCATGTTTAACATTTGTTATTGGAAGAACAAATGAATGGACCGTATTGTTGTCATGTTCATTGTGTTTCGGGTCGTCAGCGCCCTCTACATGTGATTTTTTTAACTTTTTTTTCTTTTTTTTTGCTACTAAAAAAATTTCTGACTACCTTGTGAGCCCTTTCTTACAAATCGCACTCCTTTATCATAATTTCTTCCTTTTTTATAAGTTTTTAAAGTTGTAACGAACTTCTAGCTCAGCCGGTACTTATGCTGACCAGTAAATTGTTGCTCAGAAGTGTAAATATGTGTGTAGAATATAATTATGACGAACAGTAAACTTTGTAGTAGAAAAATTGAATTGGGACAATATTGGTTTTTTTTTTTTTAACATTTTGCTTAATATTAGCAATACTAATACGAAATATTGTTTTAACGTTGAGCCGTATACGTTGAAAATATTTGTAAAATAGCAGCAAGAAATATTTTGCCATTGCATTGCCATTTTTTGTCAGGGGAAAATAAACAATGAAATATTGGCAACAAATATTTCCAATAAAAAGCAAATGATTCGCCAATATTGTTTGTTTTTTTAAGTATTTCAGATTGGTGGAATATAGACGAAAAAATATATATTATTCGAGGTATTTCCAATGAAAGGAATATTTGCACAATATTGCAGCCCGATAAAAGCAATATTAATTTCCTACAGAGGAAATTTTCAGAAAATAATAATGTAAATAATAGTAAATAATCTTTCAGGAATTTATTAACAAAAATCATTTTTTAAGAACCTTGTATAATAAGTTTTTGAATGAGAAAAATCACACACAGCATTTAACTATCCATTACTTTTAGAGAAGCATGGCATAAATCTCATAAGAAAACTTGAATATTTTTCTCAAAATTATTATTTTTTTCTCCTAAAATTATACTAGACACCTAGACACTATAAATTCGAATAAAGTATTCCTAAATGCACAAGCAATAAATATTTTTTTAGTAAATTCATACGCTAATGCAATATTCCGTAAAAGAGTGAAAGTTCATTTTTTATTTTTGCCTTTAAACGTTCATCCATTTCATTACGTCTTTCCTGCAAACTACAAGCAATATGTTCGTGGTTGCAGCTTAAGTACCATTTGGAGCATTTTCTCTTTTCAATGCTTCAGAAAAAGTGGATTTAAGTAAATATTTTTCCTTATACCGAATCCATTTGGAAAAAAAAAACTTTTCATGATGATTTCAATAGTCCCTTCAGAATTTTACGACCCACTATCTATTTATCTAACTATATTTAATTTTAAGTATCTACATTAATGTTATAAACAAATGAAGGCATATGAATCATTAGATAGCCGATTTTCTTTGGTCGAGTTTCGTGAATAACGACATCGCTTTTTGCTGGATTTGTGAATTATTCTGCGATAGTGACATCATATGCATACATTTCAGTACATGTTGTTTAAGACTGGATTGCAAATGTAGAATTCTTTAGCGAATGCGAATAAGATCATGTTATATAAACTGAAAGTGTATGTTTTAAATCTTAGAACTGAAATATGTTTTGTGCTATCTATATTTATAGACATACATTTTTTTCCAACGGGGGCGACGCTAAATTCTGAAAAAGTAGAATTCTTGTTTTCTAGTTTGTTTTTTGTTTGTATTTTGTCTCTAAGCGTTCATCCATTTCATTACTTCATTCCTGCAAAGTTCAGGCAATGTTTTCGTGGTTGCACCTTAAGTACCCTTTGGGGCATTTTATCTTTTCAATGCTTCAGAAAACGTGAATTTAAGTAGATATTTTTCCTTATACCGAATCCATTGCATAGGTTTTTTAATTAGAAAAATTGCGTACAAGATTTAAATATGCATTACTTTTACAAAAGCATGGCGTAAATCTCATAAGAATACTTAAATATTTTTCTCAAAATTATTATATTTTCTCTTAAAATTATACTAGACAACTAGACACTATAAATTCGAAGAAAGCATTCTTAAATGCACGAGCAATAAATATTTTTTTAATAAATGCATACGTTAATGCAATATTTCGTTAAAGAGTGAAAGTTTCTTTTTTCTTTTTGTCACTAAACGTTTATCCCTTTCATTACGTCTTTCCTGCAAACTACAGGCAATGTATTCGTAGTTGCACCTTAAGTACCCTTTGGAGCATTTTATCTTTTCAATGCTACAGAAAACGTGTATTTAAGTAAACAGTTTTCTTTATAAAGAGTCCATTTGGGAAAAAAAAAAAACTTTTTATGGTGATTTCAATAGTCCCTTCAAAATTTTATCACTCAGCTGAAAATTATGCAGGGTGTTCCAAATTTCGACCAAGAGGGGTGATAGAAAGCATCAAGAGGATGAAAACTTACTACAGAACATGGAGTCGCAAACCACGTATTTAATAAAAAAAAAAATACAAGGTGTTCTACGCTAACTCAATTTGGATTGACGCTAATAACTTTCAGAAAACTGAGATTATTATATTAAAACTTTCAAAAGACATTCTCACTGTCAGGTTTCTGACGCTAGTGAGCAGATAACTAATGAAGATTACAGTTATCTTGATATTATCTGTTACTTGTCTATCGTATTTCACATGTTTCACTTTTTGTGTACTTGGGGTTTAAAGTAATATTTTTCTTTATCTTGAAGTTGATCTGAGCTATTTTAGTTAGATAGTATGTATGTGGACAAGCTCCATCATTGTATCGAAGGATTCCAATTTTCCTTTCTATTCAAGAATTCATACCTCAGATAAGGCAAACAAAGAAGTTGGCGGACTATCTAGCTAGATAGCCGGCGTACGGGAAGGGGAAAGTTTTAGATAAGAGATGGGATCTCGGGTGGAAGAGAAAAACCCCGGTAGGCTGGCTTTGGAAGGCATCGCTGAGAGAGAGAGAAAGTAGTTCTGGGGTAGACCTCGTAGAAGGAGGTTGAGTTCTGTGGTAGACCAGGGAGAGGGAGGTTGAGTTCAGGAGTAGACCTCGGAGAGGGAGGTTGAGTTCAGGGGTAGACCTCGGAGAGGGAGGTTGAGTTCTAGCGTAGACCTCAACATACGAGGTTGGTGTTCTCCAAGTGTTGTTTTCAGGAAAGACTTGAGTCTTGTGCAGAGAAAGATTACGCAAAGGGAGGTCCAAGGTGATTCTCCGATAAACCTGGTGAGATACCGTAAGATGAGAAGGGAATGGGGTATTTTAATAAGTTAGCCCAGTGCGCAGAAAGTGCTTGCTATATGTAACTTAATATCGAACCGAATCATCAATATCTGAACTCTTAAATGTAAACAATGTTTTAATTATGTGAAAATAATTTGTAAATAAATTGTTCGTTAATTTTAAATTGAATAATTTTAACATTCTTTTGATAATCCTTCTCACAACGTGCCCGATATCACGTATATATATCGGTGGTGACAGCATATCAAAATAAAAGAACATTTTTTCGAAGTCTGTGCGAGTGGGGATCGTGGGTCTAGGAACATTCATCAGCGTAAGGACTAAGAAAGAGTGCAACACTCACCTTTGTTGTAAATGTGTTAATATAAAAGAAAAGTGATAGAAGTTTCCATTATACGCGCCAGCAGTATGCACTCGACGCTCCACATTTTGCACGGCGATTACCAGTTCATACGGTATCATCGATTGCTTCAACACCCTGTTTTTCCAGAACTTTTCGTGATGTTATAATATTACACACGATACAAGGTACATATCATATCATTTTCATTGTAATGTTTTTATTTTTCTCAAAATTATTACAGTCAACCCAAGTTCAGTTAGGATGAAACACCCTGTACTTGTGGCTAAATGGTTTGTCATCCCATATTCTATTGCAATTTTTCATCCTCTTGATGCCTTCTATCAACCCTATTAATTTGTCGGTCGAATTTTGGAACACCCTGTGTAAAACTTTTGGAGTTATTTTATTTATTTATGGCATTTTACCCACGAGTATATATGAGTAGAATATAATTATGCCGAACAGTAAACTTTGTGGTAGAAAATTTAATTTGGCCAATATTGTTTTCTTTGTTAATATTTTGGTTAATATTTGCAATATTGACACGAAATATTGTTCGAAGGTTGAGCCGTATACATGTTGAAAATATTAGTGAAATAGTAGCAAGAAATATTTTGCCATTTCATTGCCATTTTTTGTCAAAGAAAAAAAAGAAAAAATGGCAATTCAAAGCAAATACTTCCAATACAAAGCAAATGTTTAGCCAGTATATTTCTTAAGTATTTGAGACCGATGTAATATAGACGAGAATATATTACATTCGAGGTATTTCCGAGGAATGGAATATTTGCATAATATTGCAGTCCAATATAAGAAATTATTTCCTACTGTGAAATTCTTGAGAAAATAAACGTAATCTCTCTATTCTAAAAAAAAGTAACTACCGCTGGCACCGCCGCCACCGCCGCCGCCGCCGCCGGTTTTGAATTTTATGTGACCGGAGGTCTTTCTTCGTCAATATTAAGAAAAATAATGCATACAAAAATATGAAAATCGGTGGTATTATACAGAAATGTTTGATAAACCCGCTGATGCAGGCAGTTTTTAAATCGAATAATTATTTTAAGAGACATTTAATGATAAAGTTGGACAAAATCGTTCCACTAAAAAAGTTTTATAGGAGCAAAAACTTTTCATGGGAATTTAGTCATTTTTAGATCATTTTATACGTTTGAAGTTCCCGGTGTGCAGACTGTATTTCTTTTTGTAATTTGACTAATTTTTTGAGGTTTTATTTCTATTTTAAATTCAAATTTTCAGCATTTCTAGAGATATTTTTTACAGATTTCAGAAAGTGATATTAATTTAAACTGTTGCCAACTGTATAAACAGCGGAAACAATAATGTTTGCTTCAAAAAAATATATATATATATTTATACGTGTAAATAAATTAAAAATTTGTGACTATTATAAACAGAAAAACAAAACATTTGGAATAAGAATTAAATAATTGTGTACAAAAAGCAGGAACTTATTGAAAATTACGTCTTAAAAACTATAATTACACGTGAATTTTAAGAGAGAAAGGAATTTGTAAAATAATAAATTTATTAACATGCGTTAGAAGTCTTAAATAGGAGAAATTACGTCATATTTACGTCATATTACAGTTATTACATAAAATGAACACAAAATAATATTGCAAAACGGTTTAAATTTAGAAATTGCGCTAGACATTTATTTGATATTTTGATTCAAGTATTTTTGTTAGGAAAGCGCAAATAATATTTCATTTCTAACACAAGTATTTTCACGTGAATATTAAAAAGAGAAAGAATAGTTTGGTTAAAATTACGTCAGATTAAAAACGATTAATTTAAAATGCCTTATTTAAAAGAACTTTCTTTTCGCTTTGTTAAAAAATACCGAGAAACAAAGATTCTGTTTACTTAATTACTTTTATATTACCTTATTTTGAAATGTTTAACTTATTTTACTTAATGAAAGACGAAAACAGCGATTGACATATGTATTTTTGGTACTACTTAGCTATCCCGTCGACAAAAATCTATCATTTGCCAAACTATCTATATTATAAAGGACAAACATATCTGTGCGTAACGCGTACGTCATTTTGCGAATGGCAACACTTTGAAATTTGAAATAAAATTTTGGTTTTGCAATTTTCTCTACTGCAAATTTTTAAACTTCTAAACATCGCACATTTTAAATTTTTACACTGTCGTATAAGGAAAAAAATGCTCTTTTAAATGCAATTTGTTTGAAAGCTGTATGTCAATTTATTTTTGAGATATTAATGTTTTGTAGTTTTTAATACCATTTTTCTTATCGTGGCAACGAAATTACCCCATTTCTATTGAAAGTAAACGGAAAATAGTCGAAAATATGAGATACTGTATCTTTTTGTTGCCATTTTCTCATAAAACCTGAAAAAAAAAGTTGAAATTAAAATATGGGCTACGTCAAGAATATTGTCTGCTATTCCGTGTTAATGACGTCATATCAATACTTTTCTACAGACGAAGTTTATTTGTATTATAGAAGGATTGTAAAAGTGGATTGCTTTAGCATATGCAAATGACGTCATTTTATAAAAAAAAACGTGTATTTTAATTCTTAAACCTGAATTATGTTTTGTAGAAGTGCGCCATTTTCACAGCCAACTGCTTCGAAATTCTTCACAGGTGAAAATTCATCATATTTGAAAATAATGTAATCGAAATCACACACTGATAAAACGCAATGTTTTACAAAAATTAAGAGTGTCTTTATAAAAGAGAGGTGGCATGAAAATAATAGCGATTTATATTACAGAAATTGATGATTCTCGCCTGGATGGATTTGCTTCGCCGAGTTAGACAAGCAAACAAATAATTCGTGGTTTAAAATAATATCATGTTCCTGAAGTTTTTTTTCCAAAATTCATTCGAATAATAAAATTTTAATGCTATTTTTTAGGACATTCTACTACAATTTTATCAAAATAACATAATTTACTTAATTTAATTTTTCCCAATTTTATATACTATATATATTTAAAACACAAGCGTGTTTTTTAGTCATCTGGCCTGATCTTTCTGCTGAACCAATTTTACTAATATATATTTTTTTTAAATCTGAAAGCTTTTCATTTATAGATGTGATCGCACTATCTGTTTTTTTTTTTTAAATATCCCCACTTTTATATTTTAATTTTAAAAGCATTTTATGAAATTTCTTCAAAATGGTGAAAATTAGATAGCTTTCATTATTGCAAACAAGAGAGAAATAATGAGGTATTTCTATCTTTATTCATGCTATTTTCTGATAAAAATTCAAAATTGTTGATAAAAATTGTTGTATCGGGTTTAATGGCTGAGCAGAATATTATATTAGGGGCATAATAACGGAAAATGACATACTGCTTTTGAAAACACGCATTTTCCTCATAAATTTTATATATTGTTTTTCCTTCTGCATGTGTACTGATACTAAGTTTCAGACATTAGGCGAAAGGCTTATTTAAGTGAACATGAAGTCATATTTAAAAGAATGCGATCATTTCCTTAGATAAAACTAAGCATTTTAACACAAATGCGTCTAAAAAACATAAATTACGGAAATTTTTACTCTCCGGCATTGAGATTAGAATCTCAAGTAAAGAGTGCGTCTGTTCACATAAAAGATGTTGCTGACAATCGTGACTTCAAGTTTTGACTTAAAGCGATTTTTAAATGATCAAACAAAATACAATTTTTTTTTAAATGATGAATATGGATATCAGAAGTGCGTATGTAAATTTTGAGAAGGTGAAAATTGCTGTTTTTCATTCCGGAATACCAAGCATAAAAGACTCAATTGATAACCACATCCTAATAACTGATCTTTATTATATTTTACTGATTAAGTATCTACCTATCTATATTATAAAGAACAAACATATCTGTGCGTAACGTTGACGTCATTTTGCGAATGGCAACACTTCACGATCAAATTTCGATCTTGAAATTTTCGCTACTGCAATTTTTTAATCTTCTGACCATCGTACATTTTCAATTTTCGTCTCATAGGGAAAAAATTTACTTTCAAATGCAATTTGTTTAAAAACTGTATCTTAATTGACTGATGTATTATATTTTCCAAAATAATCTTTAATCATGATTTTTTTAAAGTTTATCTTATCACGTGCCGGTTTCAATACATAATAATAATAAACATTTTGCACATAAAGCAACAAACATTTTTCAGCATTTGTTTCTGACTATTTTTGCATAACGAAATTAATACTTCCTTTATAAACAAATAAAAGAATAATTAAAAAAAAACCCACCAATCTAACATATTTGTCAAAGACAAATTAACGAAATTAATACTTCTTTTATAAACAAATAAAAGAATAATATTGAAAAAATACAAATCTAACATATTTGTAATCGTACAATTTAAATTTTTAGAGCGCCAAATAGGATTTTTTTTCAAATGGAATTTGTTTGCAAAGTTCATCGCAGTTGACTGATTGTCTATGGTTTTAAAAACAATTTTAAAGCATGAAATGTTTTTTAATTTATCCATATCGCGCGGAGCTCGATTGCGAAAGATTAATCCGTTTGACCTTAAAACAAAATAGAGTTCATCATTTTCTTACGGCTAATATCCATTTAAAAAAACTTCCCTATGAATAAATAAATAAAATAATATAAATAAAACACAAATTTAACAGACATGTATAAGCTCTGAAATTATCAGAACATAAAAGGGTGCCGTAAGTAGGAAAATCTTGGTCAAATAACTCTTAGCATGCGGCTAATAAGAAAATATCCCTGTTGATAAATTTCAAAAATTTATATGATTGTACATTTCGTATTTTCCATATGAAAAATGCTCTTTTAATGTAAGTGGGCAATCTAAAAAATTTTTTGCATATAAAAAAATTATTAGTTTTCAATTTAAAAAAATGTTTTCACCTATATTCTTTAACCCGGGAAGTCCGGGTACGATCCCCTAGTAAGATTAAATGCCAATAATGGTTGATCGTAAATGTCACATTAACTTGACTTTAAGCAAGTTAAACTTGTCTACGTCATCAAGTTACTTTTATTTCGACGTTTTATTTGTATTTTTAATAATGTTGCACTAATTTATTTGTTCTTTCGTTATTTAAAACAAAAATTATGTCAATTTGTATAATTTGGCGAGAGGTTTGGCGATTTATATAATTTGGCCAAATTGGTCCGGGATAATCAAGTAGTACCGCAGCGGATTTGGCCTTAAAATTCCCCAATCAAAGAGAAATGAATAGAAATCCGTTTATAGGGAGATCGCCACTGATTTTTAAATTATAATTCAATCTTCCGAAATCTTTTTAAAGCCGATCAAATTAGCATACTTTTAGAGTCTGCGGTGTCTGAACGGGGGTTGACGAGCGTAGCTCGTAGGGGGCAGAGCCCCCTAGTAATGTAAATAGTAAATAATCTTCTAAGAATTGATTAACTAAAATCATTTTTTAAGAACATTATGTAATGGGTTTTTGAATTAGAAAAATCGCGTACAGTTTTTGACTATCCATTACTTTTACAAAAGAATGGCGTAAATGTCATAAGAATACTTAAATATTTTTCTCACAATTATTATATTTTTCTCCTAAACTTGCACTAGACACTATAAATTCCGAGAGAGTATTCTCAAATGCACAAGCAATAAATATTTTTTTAATAAATGCATACGCTAATGCAATATTCCGTAAAAGAGTGGAAGTTTTTTCTTTCTTCTTTTTGTCTCTAAATGTTCACCCACTTCATTACGTCTTTCCTGCAAACTACAGGCAATGTATTCGTGGTTGCAGCTTAAGTACACTTTGGAGCATTTTCTCTTTTCAATGCTTCAGAAAATGCGGATTTAAGTAAATATTTTTCCTTATACCGAATCTGTTTGGAAAAAAAGCTTTTCATGATGATTTCAATAGTCCCTTCAGAATTTTATCACTCAGCTGAAAATTATATAAAACTTTTCGAGTTATTTTATCTATATTTCACTGCATTTTGCTCACGAGGGAAAATATGTGTGTAGAATATAATTGTACCGAAAAGCAAACTTTTTGGTAGAAAAATTGAATTGGACCAATATTGTTTTCTTTGTTAATATTTTGTTTAATGAAGGCAATATTGACACGAAATATTGTTCTAAGGTTGAGCCGTATACATGTTGAAAATCTATATATATTTCTCTTACGTGGCACGGAATTGAGGCTGAATTTATAGCTTGCCATTTGGACACAACCACAGCGACGATTCTCAGGCGTTAATTTACTGTCACATGACCCGATATATTCAGCAAATCAAAATTGTCTTTTTGACACAGCAGAAAACATTTTCTTTACATTTCGATCACGTTATACATAGCGTGTCATAATGTTTTTCAAAGAATTTTGAATGAATTTAAGCCGGGCTGTGCAATATTATAGGCGAAAAAATAAATTTTTATTTGCATTTTCAATGAAGTTTTCCATTACTTTTTTATACATTAAAAATATTCTATCTAGAGTTGATGCAAATAGTGGCGAGCGAGCGAAGTGGTGCCAATGTGAATCGCGTTGCAATTCACGGAGTTGGGGAGCGTTAGCCAACAGGGATTGTCCCTTTTTGTATTTGTGAATTAGTAGCAAGAAATATTTTGCCATTTCATTGCCAATATATAATTTTAATTAATTTTTCGATTAATTTTCAGCAGTGAAATTACGCCCGAAATTATTGACTATTTAGTACGTGATTTATCACATTGCTAACTAAGCGTAGAACCAACAGAGTGAAATATAGAACCAATATTGGAGGTCAGTGTAATAAACATTAGTTTCATACTGAGTAAGTTTGAAGAAAAAAAACCTATTAATCTAAATAGTAAACAAATGGTTATAAATTTATTAACTGTAATCATTAGGAAAATAACATTATATATTTTTTTCAAAATAGAAATATTGCTTACATTATTTTTATTACATCCATTACTTCATAAAAGAGTGACTGAAAACTCATAAGAATGCTGAAATATTTTTTTCAGAACTATTAAATTTTTCTCCTGAAATTATATTAGACATTATAAATTCCAGGGATAATCTCAAGTAGGAAAGATTTGGGGATGTGTAATTCATACATTCTTATACAAAGGAAAGTATGTACGTTGATAATATTTATGTCGATTAGTAAACGCGCTAATAGAAAAATAATATTAGGTCAATACTTTTTGTATTCGTTATATCTTGCCCAATGTTGGCATCAAATATTGTTCTAACATTGAGGTGTTAGAATAGCCGAATTTGGACCACTTCACTTATTTTCAGGAGTGACTCACTTCATTTTTGGACTATCTGCAAAATATCACTACACGTGGTTAATCTATTCATCTACTAACCAAATAAATCTTTAGAACAATTTCTTTTTGAAAGTTTTATTTTAATTTGAAAAAACTTTCAAAAGTGGTCCAAATTCAGCTACTGGTCGCCTAAATTGGACCCCAGTCTCCTAAATTGGATCAAATAATATTAGGCTGTTATAATGAGTAGGGAATGTAACTAATTTTATAAAAAGTAAAGTTTGCAATTAACGAAACAATCAAACAAAACAACAGCAATGACATATAATGAAATCAAATGTCTGAAAGTAAGAGTAATTGTTTTAAATCCAAATGTTTTCAAAGTACAAATCAAAGATATAAGTAATTAAGAATGGAATTTATGGAAGTAATTGACAGTTACTTGAATGTCATGTAAGAAGTGGTGCAAGGTTTACACATGAATTTTTTTTTTCATTTTTTATTCCAGCGCACACAACATGGCACCATATTTGGCAATCTGAACACTGAATCATTTCTCCTATTTTATTTTTCTTACAAATTAGGCAAAACCAATCATCAGTATCTTGATTTTTATTTTTAGATTCTGAATCACTTGACATTTTTTTTTTTTGCAACAGAAGTTTTCTTTACCTTATGTCTGTAGTTCTTCCGTTAGATCATTTTCTTTCCAACTGAATTGCGCCTATTTTTTAAAACTATTTATTCCAATTGCTTTTTCGATTTGAGAGCTTTTTGTTGTTGTTGTTTTCATTTCAAGGTTTACTTTACATGGCGAATATATTAACACAGCTGTTTTTTAGCTCCCTCTGTATTTTGACTTAACTGATTTTGGCAAGGGAGATAACATTTCTAATGATTCTTTGGCTTTTTGGGGGGTTTTGCAGCTGCAGCCTTCTTGCGTGTCAATTTCTTCACAACTTACTCTTTCCCTTCCTTTCCTATATCTTTGACAACTTTTGCTGTCACTGATTTTTTTCTTTCGGATTGTTTGTCTCTGTCGTTTTCGAAATTCATTACTTTCTTTTCAAATTTATGATCATATATCTGGTCCAATTTGAGAAATTCAAATTGATCCAAAAGGCAACTGTGCCAATTTTTAAATCAGATAATCTCATGACTAAAATCAAAAACGATGGCAAACAAGTCCTCGAGAAAAATATGCACAATAGACACCCAAATTTAGATATGTATATGAAAACATAACAAAATACCTTAGTTTTAAAATTTTCTCTTACGCTTCATAGGAAAAAAATAGATCAAAACAGCTCATTTTTGTTATGTTTTAATTGTCTGAAAACAGCACATGCTTCTTCTATTCATAATTGACGTCATTCTGATGAGTAGGATTTCAGCGGTAGATGGCGTCTCTTTCTGTAATTAACGGCAGATTGACAGCGGTCCATTTAAAACGGCGGTCCAAATAAAGTTATCTCCTCTTAATCCAGGCAATAGAGACCGTATAGGGACTCTACCTAGTTGTTTAATCAGTCGTTTCATATATTCGTTTCATTAGGATTTTATATATATAGGGTAGATATTACTTTCTATATGAAATAACTTTATATCAAATAATAGTTAAAAGAAATAGTTACTATTTAAAAGTATTTGAAACAAGGAATATAACTGAAATTCGGTTTCGGTTTTAAAAACTTGTTTCGCTGTTAAAAACTTGTTTCGGTTTTAAAAACTTCTTTCGCTGTTAAAAACTTGTTTCGATCGAGCACTAATTATAACCATACGAAGATTGCAGGCAGCTACTAGGTGCAGCCTTTTAAATACGATTCTAACGACGATTTAACGTCATTCAACGACGCGCGCATGCATACCTCGATATGCGCGATGGATATTTTGTGCATCTTCTTCTGCAGACATATCCAAATACCGATGTTCATGTTTGCAATAAAGTTTCTTATTTTTTGCACCGGATATGACGTCATACTTTTCTTCCGCATTTTTCGCAAAAACTATAGGTCTTAGAGGCATAGTTCTTTGGGCATCTTTTATGCACTCCAAACGAGGAATCTGGCTGTGCAGAATTTGGGCGGTCTTGATGGAACACCCTGTATAAGGTTCTCTTACTAAATATTTTTGGTCATAAAATTTCTAGACATTTACTCATGCTTTAGATTTTAAGGTTTGTTTGTTTTTTAACTTCCCTAATAGGTTAACAATATTGGTTAAATTGAGCTGCAATTTTGTGCTCATATTCCGTTTATCGGAAATACTTCCAGCAAAATACTTGTATAGGTTAAATATTGGATTTGCATTGGAAATGCTTGCAATGAATTGCCAATATTAAAATATATTGTTTTACTTTGAAAAACGTCTAAAGGAAATGCCGAAATATTTTTTCTCAATTACACCAATATTGTCAACTTATAGATAGTCCAGGCAATAGGGAATTTTACCTGGCAAAAATAATGGAAGTTCTGGAAATAGGCTTACTTTATGTTTTTTGGGTCGCTGAATCCGCATTTGTAACTTCCCACCAAAATCTCCCCCCCCCCCAAAAAAAATAGTTGTTTTTAACTTAAATTTCTTATTGTTTTAGGGGAAAAGCATTACGAAATTCAGAAACTAGACAAAATTTGCAACAAATAGGATATATGACATTATGACGTAGGATAAACGGGGAGAGAGGGGGCTGCCTTGGAACATTCCCCGCGCGCTTTTCTCAAAAACCAAATTTTTTAAAAGAATCAATTTTTGAGGGGGTTGCCGGGTGAAATTTTGGTGGAAGTTACAAATTCGGATTCAGCGACCCAAAAAACATAAAGTGAGTCGAAATCCAGAACTAGTATTAATTTTTCCAGGTAAAATCCCCTATTGCCTGAACTTCACAACTTAGTGCACGTAGTGCCGCAGTGCATGCTCAGAGGCAGCCCTCCCCCTCCGCGTTCATCCTACGTCATAATGTGATATATCCTATTTGTTGCAAATTTTGTCTAGTTTCTGAATTTCGTAAGGCTTTTCCCCTAAAACAATAAGAAATTTAAGATAAAAACAACTATTTGGGGGGAGGGGAGTTCGGGCGGCTAAATTTTGGGGGTAAGTTAAAAATTCGGATTCAGCGAACCAAAAAGCTTAAAGTAAACATTATAGAGAAAGTTCGGAGGGGAGATGGGAGGGCGAATGTAAACGTGTGAGTGGTTAAGTGGAATTGCGCAACTTAGTCCACGCAGCACCGCGGCGCATGTTCCGAGGCAGATCCCCCCTTCCCCTTCATCCTAAGTCATAATGTCATATATCTAATTTGTTGCAAATTTTGTCTACTTTCTGAATTTCTAGATACTTTTTCCCTTCAATAATAAACATTTTGATTTTTTTAATAAAAACCTTTTTTGGGGGGGCATTTTACCAAAATTTGGGTGGGGTTGCCGGGGGAAATTTTGGTGGGAAGTTACAAATTCGGATTCAGCAACCCAAAAAACATAAAGTAAGCCTATTTCCAGAACTTCCATTATTTTTTCCAGGTAAAATTCCCTATTGCCTGGACTATCTATAAGTTGACAATATTGGTGTAATTGAGAAAAAATATTTCGGCATTTCATTTAGACGTTTTTCAAAGTAAAACAATATATTTTAATATTGGCAATTCATTGCAAGCATTTCCAATGCAAATCCAATATTTAACCGATACAAGTATTTTGCTGGAAGTATTTCCGATAAACGGAATATGAGCACAAAATTGCAGGTCAATTTAACTAATATTGTTAACCTATTAGGGAAGTTAAAAAACAAACAAACCTTAAAATCTAAAGCATGAGTAAATGTCTAGAAATTTTATGACCAAAAATATTTAGTAAGAGTACCTTATACAGGGTGTTCCATCAAGACCGCCCAAACTCTGCACAGCCAGATTCCTCGTTTGGAGTACATAAAAGATGCCCACAGAACTATGCCTCTAAGACCTATAGTTTTTGCGAAAAATGCGGAAGAAAAGTATGACGTCATATCCGGTGCAAAAAATAAGAAACTTTATTGCAAACATGAACATCGGTATTTGGATATGTTTGCAGAAGAAGATGCACAAAATATCCATCGCGCATATCGAGGTATGCATGCGCGCGTCGTTGAATGACGTTAAATCGTCGTTAGAATCGTATTTAAAAGGCTGCACCTAGCAGCTGCCTGCAATCTTCGTATGGTTATAATTAGTGCTCGATCGAAACAAGTTTTTAACAGCGAAAGAAGTTTTTAAAACCGAAACCGAATTTCAGTTATATTCCTGGTTTCAAATACTTTTAAATAGTAACTATTTCTTTTAACTATTATTTGATATAAAGTTATTTCATATCATATTCATTTCATATTAATATTCATATTAATATCTACCCTATATATATAAAATCCTAATGAAACGAATATATGAAACGACTGATTAAACAACTGATTATGTTTCACGGCGATTTCTCCTAAAATACGAAATACTTTGCGATGAAATTAACACCAAAAATCCGTATTGATTCATCGATCTCAAAACTGGTATTAGAATTTTTAAATTCGAATTAGTTTTCGAAATATTAATTTTTTTCTAATTTTATATACTTTTCTTCTCTAATGATGGCAACTCAAATTTTAATCATAACAGATATTTTTTTTTTCATATTTTAGAAAAGGTTGTATTATTTTAAACTAATCTGGCGACCAGTTTGGCATCTCTTAAATATATGCTAAGAAATGTATCATGTTACTTTTATTCATAAATTCAATTTATATTTCATTATAATTTTATTTAATACAAAACTTTCATTTAAAACTAAAACATTTGAAATAAATGGCTTTCACCTCTTTCTTTTTTTTTAAACGAAACGAAAAGAACAATATTAGGCATAGATGTTACATACGCAACGCTGAACCTAATTGGCGCCAAAACGGCGTTATTTTGCCTGACATGGTAACCCGGCTATTGTTGCTTATTTATTAATAAATGTTTATTTGAATTCATTTTCTTTTTATTTATAAAAAATGCTGTAAATTGTTTCGTTCTACGGTTATTAATTAAACTTTTATTTGTTTATTGTTATTTCATTTAAAAAAAATAACAGAAAATAATTTAAAAATATATATGTAACTGGTATTCGAAAACGAGGCTTTCGCCAAATTGTCCTGAAAAATGCGCACCAAACCCGGTGCGTATATGACAATACAACAAATCATGACATTTAATTTCAACTTCAAAGCAATGTTTTGATGGTACAACTTCTCCCGTCGAGCAATTTCGCCGAATTATATAAACAGCCAAATCACTCGCCAAATTATACAAATTGACATAATTTTTTTATTTTAAATAACAAAAGAACAAAAAAAAAAGCAATTTATCAAATTACAATGACCATTTGGAAAATGATTTTTTTGAAGACTAAAATTTAAGACATAAAAAATCGCACGGAGTTTATCATACATTACGTACGCCATGAATTAAACATTAATAGTGTTATTACACGTAAAAATTGCAAGCCAAAAATATCGCCTGCGACTCGTCAGATTTCATAAAGCTTAAGTATTATCCACCTGAAACTTACGTAAATATCCAAGCATTTCATTGGCTGTTCGGGAAAAGGGTTTTCCATCGTCAGATTTCCAAGATATCTGACGGCCAATTTTAAATGAAATTTCATTCTTAAACTGCTAAACATCCGACAGTATTACTTTTTACACCGTCGGATACAGAAAAAAAATGTACTTTTAAATGCAATTTGTTTGAAAGCTGTTTCTCAATTTGTTTCTGAATTATTAATTTTTTTTTGTAGTTTTTATTACTTTTTTGTCATAGTGGCAACAGAAAGTATCCATCGTTGTTGAAATTAAAGGGAAATAAAGATAACTGTATAGACCAATCAGAAAACGAATAAATTGCGGATTAAACCAATGAAAACCTTCAGATATGCTTTTCATTTCCCATCCTGACGAGAACAATAACCATTTTTCCAAATGGTTAATAAATTTGGTACTTCTTAGTTATCTCGTCACCAAATTACTGTCGCCAAATTGTAAGATTAAATGCCAATAATGGTTGCCATTAATTAATTAATTTTAAGATTAAATGCATATAATGGCCAATAAAACCATTAATTCGACGTTTTATTTGTATTTTTATTAATGTTTTACTAAGGCACAGATGTCATGCGATTTTTTTCTGACGCCAGTGTAATATACGCAATGGGTAATTAACTGGCACCAAAGTGTCGTATTTTGCTCGATATGGTAGTCCGAATGTTGTTATTTATGGTGTTGATGTTTTCGCCAAATTGGCGTCGAAAAAAAATCGGGCATCTGTGCCTTATTGAAACATTAATATTAGCAATTTTGTGCCTTTACTAATTTATTTGTTTTTTCGTTTTTTAAACTAAAAATTATGTCAATGTGTATAATTTGGCAAGTTGTTTGGCGATTTATATAATTTAGCGAAATTGGTCGACGGGATAACTAAGAAGTACTATAAATTTGTATAACATTAATAAAAATACAAATAAAACGTCGAAATAAAAATCACTTGATGGCGTAAACACGTGTAACTTCTTTAAACTCAAGTGAATATGACATTTACGATCAACCATTATTGGCATTTAATCTTATAGTTTGGCGATAGATTTTAGATATAACCGGCAAAGATTGTGAATCAAATTTGAAAACAACCATTGGATGTCTTAACAGCAACTGATTCTGACGTAAATTTTTGCAATCAAAGGGACCTATTTACAGGGAGATCGCTACAGGTTTTTTCAGTATAATTCAATCTCCTCTAATCTTTTTTAAAGCGATCAGATTAGCGTGCTTTTAGATTCTGCAGTGTCTGAACGGGGGTTGGCGAGCGTAGCTTGCAGGGGGCAGAGCCCCCTAGTTTTTTTTTTACTTTTCTTCATTTGAATCAATAAAATATAAATAAATGTAAAAGATAAAATTAATGTAAAAACATGTCTGTAGATCACTCGAAACAAAAGAAAAAAATTCCAAAAATCAAAAGAATCTCGTGACATTAATAACCATATCATTCCGGGGGAAAGGGGAGGGTGTCCAAAATTACAAAAAGGTTAATAACGTTATATATGTATAGCCCCCTAGTGTTCACGGGTTAATTAGAAACATCGCTTACAAAAAAAATTTTATCCTTTATGATTTTAAAATAATAACTAAAATATCAAAGAATATTTAATTTTTTTTTTTCAAGCTTATTACATATTTTTTCCTTCTTAGACTCTATAAATTCCAATTGACTATTTTCAAACACACAAGCAGTAAATAATATTTTCTATAAATGCTCTAATACAATATTCAGAAAAAGAGTGAATAAGTTTATTTTTCGTTTACTCTAAAAGTTCAGCCATTGCATTACGTCTTTCGTACAAATAAACTGCAGGCAATGTGTCTGTGGTTGCTCCTTAAGTACACTTTGGAAATTTTTCTCTTTTCAATGCTTCAGAAGACGTGGTTATAAGTAGATATCTTTTCTTATATTGAATCCATATGGAAAAATGCTTTCTATAATGATTTCTATTGTGTCTTCAGAATGTTAGCACTCTGCTGAAAATTATATAAAATCGTGAGAGTTCTTTTACCTATTTTACTATTATTTATTACTATTATTACTGTTATTTATTACTATTATGTATTACTATTATATATTTTACTATTATTTATTACTATTATTACTTCTTTTATCTATTATAAACTATAAATTCCAATTGGCTATTTTCAAATGCACAAGTAATAAATAATGTTTTCTGTAAATGCACTAATACAATATTTAAAAAAAAAAACTGAATGATTTCTATTGTATCGTCAGAATGATAGCACTCAGCTAAAAATTATATAAAATCATGAGAGTCCTTTTATCTATTTTACTGTTATGTATTACTATTTTTACAATTATTGTTAGCAAGGGCCATGTGTTTTTAAATCTCACATTTAACGAAAGTAATTTTTTCCTCCTGCCCGTTATTTTGCTAACGAGAGCATTTTTCTCTTCGCGCGCTTTTAGGGTTAATGTAATAATATGACGTAAGAGGGTAGAGGTATTTTTATTATTCAGACAGACATGTAGTTTGAGAGCTAGGGTGATACTAGGTTTTTTGCTGCGAAAATGCGGAGTTTTAAGAAAGAAAAAAGGGTTCGGTTCGGATATTAACGGTTTTTGACCGATAACACTTAAAATTGTTTGTTGCGTTAATCACCCTTGAAATATTTGCTGCGAATAAGAGTATAAAAATGCACGTAGGGCATAAGTTATATTGTGTGCGTGTGTGCAAAGTTTATGTTCTAAAAGTTTTACAGATGAGATCCTCTGCCCACAGGATAAATAGTAATTAAAATTAAGGGAAGCAATTATAGCTGCGTCACATTTGTAGAAAGTTAGTCCTTTTTGAGTTTATCGTAAAATGAGTTATTTGCGATTTATAGTATGATTATTTCTGAAAATGTTATTTCTATGTATATAGTGTATGATAATTATGTGTTTGTTCTAAATTTAATTGTGTAAATATTCTATATTCTAAATTTAAGCGTATTGTGTATAGTCAAAATTTAAGCAGTGTGCTATGTTTATGTTTAAGAATTGTATATATAAATGTTTCATTAAAGTTGTGATTCATTAATTTGTTTTGGTTTAAATTTGAAGTTTAATGTGTATTTTTTTTGAGTAAGTATAGCCGCCCTGCGGGCGTGTCATCGCAGTTTAGCGGCACATTTCTATGTCATTTTTTAAGTTGAGTTTCTGACATAGAAAGTGGCGAGCCTGCCAGGATTGCGAGTTTGATTATAATCTTTGATTTTGAATTTGAGAAGTAATCATACTATTGGTTAGTTCCATTTACGTTAGGAGTAACAATAACTGATGCCGCATATTTAATTTATAATATATTTTCGTTTTCATACTCATCGGGCGGTGAATTTTTATTTATTGTATTATAATTATAATGTTGTGATTGTTGAGTTTAGAATTTATGAGAATTTATGAGTCATTGTTAGGAATATTGGTAAGATTTGTATTTGAGATTTTGAGTATATTTTCATTTATATAAAAAATGAATGTTGATACATTGAAGAAAAAACGTGCAACGGCACGTAGCTCTTATACTAGAACAGCTAAGGTTCTAAAGGACGAACTAGAAAAAGAGCAACCGGACAAATCCATTTTAGAGGATAAATTTGTTAAATTACAAACAATAATTAGTGAATTAAAATCTTATGACTCAGAAATGTTAGATTTAATGATAGCAGCTAAGGCTACTGATGATAATTTAGAAACGGAAGTTATAAGTTGCGAGGAATATTCCGATGAATTTATAACGCTCAGCCGTCGAATAAAAGAACAAGTTGGAAATTGCTCGTCAAACGTGGCAAATGAGGTGCGTTCGTACTATAACAAATTTTATAATTATTTTTTGCACCCCATATTGTACGGAATGTATAATTTTTTGCACTTCATAAAGTGCATAGTCTTTACATCATTAAAATGCACTCCCAATATTTTTTTTCCCATTCCCCGAACACTTTTGACTGTCCCTGTAATTAAACTATACATCCGATTTTCCTAAAATTTGAAATGGCTCGACAAAATTTTGTAACAATTATTTAATATATTTAAAATTTCAGATCATTTGGAAGGCTGTAACATCATTAAAATGCACTTGCAATAATTTTTCTCATTGGCCGTAATGTAAAGAAAAACTTTTGACTGTCCCTGTAATTAAACTATACATCTGATTTTCCTAAAATTTGAAATGGCTCGAAAAAATTTTGCAACAATTATATCTTTAAAATTTCAGACCATTCGGAAGGCTGTAACATCACTAAAATGCACTTGCAATAATTTTTCCCATTGGCCGTAATGTAAAGAAAAACTTTTGACTGTCCCTGTAATTAAACTATACATCCGATTTTCATAAAATTTGAAATGGCTCGACAAAATTTTGCAACAATCTTATATTTCAAATTTCAGAGCATTCGGTTGGGTAGTTTTTGCTCTGTTATATGCGGACAGACGGACGGACTGAACGACGACTATAGGTGCTACGTATTTATATAATTACGAACGCACCTAAAAAACGGATAATTCAGACTTTAAAATTAATATGAGCTCTAATGTTGAGAATAGTGTAAATACATGTAATGAAAAACGATACAAATTGCCGAAAATTCAAATTAAAAAATTTGATGGTCAGTTGTTAAGTTATCTTTCGTTCTGGGGCCAATTTAAAAAATCCACGAGGATAAGAGTCTGGATGATGTTGACAAATTTCATTATTTAGCTCAATCAATGTTACCGGGGACTCGAGCTTATAAGTTAATTGAGAGTTATCCCTTGACTTCGGACAATTATCCGAAAGTCATTTCTGCGTTTGAGGAGCGTTTTGGTAATAAAGAAATTTTAACTGAGATATATGTGAGGGAATTATTAAAATTAATTATCCAAAACGTACGTTCACAAGGTAAAGATAAATTACCCCTGGTGTCATTGTTTGACAAAATTGAGTCCTATCTCAGAGCACTTGAATCTTTAGGTGTACACCAAGACTCCAATACTGCGTGGCTATATCCTATGGTTGAATCATGCTTATCGGCTGAAATGATTAGGGTGTGGCAGAGAAGCGTTCTATTTAATAACAAGGGACCACGTCTCTCAAATCTTTTAGAATTTTTGCGAAAAGAAGTTGAAGGGGAACAGAGGGTCAAACTTGCACGGTCGGGGTTTGAAATTTCTCCTCCCTCACGTGAAGAACGTCCTAGAGAAGTCAAATTAAAAAATAAAAAACCTCCCATGAGTGCTGCAAGTTTGGTAACAACCAAGGAGCAAAAGTGTGTATTTTGCGGAAAAAATCATGAGAGCAAAGAGTGTTTTTTGGCTCGGTCTTTGCCCCTAAAAGAAAAGTTAGATAAATTAAGAGAGTTAAAGTGCTGCCTACGCTGCCTTAAGCCTGGACATTTTGCTAGAGATTGTAAATTATTTATACAATGTCATGTATGCAAGCAATCTCATCCCATTATTTTGTGTCCCGAGATTCAGGAAAAAAAGAATGAGACTGTAGGGAGTGCAAAGGGGTCGACTACGGTACAAGCTACTATGTCTACACCTTCGTGTATGAAAGAAGTCCTACTTATGACATTAATGGTTGAAGTAGTGTTAGGGGGCATGAGGAAAAAAGTCAGATGTCTTTTAGATTGCGGATCTCAAAGGTCGTATGTGCTGAAATCTACGGCCGAAGCTTTAAAATTAGAAAGCCTTTCATCTGAGAATTTAGCGCATACTCTGTTTGGGGAAACAAGAACTGAGTCTAAAAATCATAAACGATATTCTATGAGATTAAGTCCTGCAGGGAGACGTACTGAATATCAATTCTCCTTTCTAGATCAGGAAAAAATTTGTGGAGGGATACCACGCGTCTCTAAAGGTCCTTTATTGAAGGAATTAAAAAAGCATAGAATTTGGATTTCAGATGTGGGTGACGGTTACCCTGAAATAGAAATTTTGATAGGTAGTTATATTTATGGACAAATTCTTACGGGTGATGTAATTCAACTTAATGAGGGTTTGACAGCCATTAATACTAAATTGGGTTGGACTTTGTGCGGAGAACCAATAGGATTAAATGTTCAAAGTTTTGAGGGTGTCCAATCCATGTTAGTAACCAATCTTCATGTTAAAAACATGAAAGTTTCTGGTATGTGGAGTTTGGAAACAATTGGCATTGCCGATGAAGCGCAAACGTTTTCCAAAGTGGTGGAGGATCAATTAGCGCAGGAACAATTTTTGAAGGGGCTTCATAGAAACGAAGATGGGAGATATTGCGTAAGCTTGCCTTGGGTTCAAAAATTTCCCCCTAACATTTCCTCTAATCGGCATATTGCAGAAAAAAGGCTTTTTGCCACTACTCGTAAATTAAAGAAATTAAATAACTTTGACGAATACGATAAGATATTTAAAGAATGGCTGTCGGAAGACGTAATAGAAAAAATCCCGGAATCTGAAAAGAATGAAAAGGGACATTACTTGCCACATCATCCAGTTATCAAATTAGATAGTTTAACTAGCAAAATTAGGCCCGTTTTCGATGCCTCGTACAAATCAGATAATTCGTTGTCGCTAAATGATTGTTTGATAAAAGGTCCGAATCTCGTAGAAGAAATCCCAGCGATTTTAATGAGGTTTAGAGAAAAGGCGATTGGCGTAACTTCTTATATTAGACGAGCGTTTTTACAGATTGGCATAAAGCGGGAAGACCAAAATTATCTGAAATTTCTTTGGTGGGAAAATAACAAAATTTGTGAATTCCGCCATAAAAGGGTTGTTTTGGGGGTTACCAGTAGCCCATACCTGTTGGCAGCGGTGATCTCATTCCATCTTAAAAATATTCCTAAAGAATTCGAAGTTGTTGCCCAAAAACTTTCAAGTTCCTATTATGTTGATAACTGCGTAACCTCAGTGGATACGAGAACAGAGCTTGAAGAATTTAAGAACCAAGCAACTGACATTATGGCAGAAGCCAAAATGGAATTACGTATGTGGACCTTTGGTCCCGAAAATGAAACGTTACCTTCACAGAACACTGATACTGTCTCTCCCGTTTTAGGTCTTCAGTGGGACCGTATAAATGATGAGTTTATAATTCCCTTTAAACCTGAGCAAATCTCATCAGACTTATCAAAAAGAAAACTTTTATCTATAATTCATGCGATATTTGATCCACTAGGCTTCATTGTGCCAATAATGGTACCTGCAAAATTAATACTTCAAGAAGCATGGGCAACTAAGGCAAATTGGGACTTACCTTTGCCAGATGAATTAAAAACTCGGTTCTTAACGTGGTACCAAGGTTTGTCTAGTATTTCCCAGCTTAGGTTTCCTCGTCGCATAGGTTATGGAAAAACAGATACTTGGTCATTACATGTCTTTTGTGACGCCAGTAGAAGCGCTTATGCCACGGTTATATTTTTAAGAAGTGAAGACGACGGAAAGGTTCATGTGAGGTTCGTGGCAGCAAAATCTCGTGTATCTCCATTGAAGAAGGTGACAATTCCGCGCCTCGAGTTACTTGCGTGTGTTTTAGGCGCACGTCTAGCCAAATACATCTCTGACGCTGTGTTCTTGGAAGAAGTTCCAATCTATGTTGTAATGATATTTTACAACATCCCTTTTTATTATATATTTTCAATTATGCAGAAATAATTTAATTATTTTTATTTATTTGATTATACTAACTATAAAGTATTACTCATTATTTTATTCCTTTCAAAATTATTAAAATAATAATTTAATATTTAGTATCATTTTAAAGCTTTCTATTATTCACATTAAAATCCAAAAGTTAAAATGTAATAAAATTAATAGGTAAGTTATTAAAGGCAAAAGTTAAAATGGAACCAGTTTTTTTTTTTCTTAATTTGGTCACCTTGTTTACAAAAAAGTGACAGCTATTTGTCACGTTGGCTCCTCATTGTCATGGAGAAAATTCGAGAAGATGCTGGAAGGCCCACGAAAAGTCTGGTACACGGATGGCTATAACAGCCAATAAAAATAGAGTACGGGAGCCTAGTAACAAAGGGGGTTTCGTGGGCCTTCCAGCATCGTGAGAATGTTGTAATGATATTTTACAACATCCCTTTTTATTATATATTTTCAATTATGCAGAAATAATTTAATTATTTCTGCATAATTGAAAATATATAATAAAAAGGGATGTTGTAAAATATCATTACAACAATCTACTACTGGACGGATGCGACTGTAGCTCTTTGCTGGATACAGCGAGAAGAAAACTGGGGTGTATTCGTAAATAATGGAGTCAAGGAGATTCGAAATCTGTCGAAGAAAGAATGCTGGAGACACATCCCAGGAAAATTGAATCCTGCTGATATAGCCTCTCGTGGCTGCACGTCCCAGCATCTGCTGCGATGCGGTTGGTGGGAGGGACCTGAATTTCTGAAAGCAACTCCCAAGGAATGGCCTGAATTTAAATTTTCTCCAGATGAAGAATTAATCGCATCAGAGTTAAAAAGAACAAAAATTATTAACCTAAACGTGAAAATAGAGAAGCCTGAGTGGTACGAACGTTTATCCAGTTTTTCTAAAATAGTGAGAGTTTTCTGCTGGATGTTGCGGTTTGTGAATAAACTGAGAAAGAAGCCTTCTTATAATACTAACACCCTAACAGTGGAAGAAAAAACTAAAGCTGAGATGATTCTGTGGGGTATAGAGCAGAAAAAGTATTTTCACGAGAAAGAAAATTCCGTCCATGGTCTGCTGGTGGTGCGAGGTGATGACGATGTTCTTCGAGTGAAGACTAAAATCATCGAACGAGATGATAAACTGTCCTTTTTATATCCAGTTCTTCTTCCGTCCAAACATTACCTAACTGATTGCTTGATATGGCAATATCATATACAGTATTGTCATGCGGGTGTGCAGATATTGGCTGCCAAATTAAGGCAGCAGTACTGGATCATTTCTTCAAAAAGAAATATAAAATCTTGCGTCAACCGTTGTGTCATATGCAAAAGATTCACGGCTAAAGCTTTAACTGCGCCTCCAATACAGTTACCCCTTGACAGAGTAAGGGATTCTGCGGTCTTTGAAACAACAGGAGTTGATCTGTGTGGGCCTCTACTTTTAAAGCCAAAAGGAAAAGCCTGGATCGTATTATACACTTGTGCAGTGTATAGGGCAATTCACCTTGAGCCCCTCACGGCACTCAGCACGGAATCCTTCCTGCAAGCTTTCCGAAGATTGATCGCCAGGAGAGGACGTCCGTCAACTGTGTATTCCGATAACGGAACCAACTTCAGAGGAACGGACAATGCATTGAAGAGGCTTGATTGGCAGAAAATCTCTGAAAATGAGTGTTATCAAATCAAGTGGAAGTTCAATCCCCCTACTGCAGCCTGGTGGGGGGGGGATGGTGGGAGCGTCTTATTCGGTCAATTAAGACTTTACTCGTGCGAATTTTAGGAAGATCCTCTGTGAATTTTGAAGAGCTTTTAACGATCCTTTGTGATGTGGAAGCCACAATAAATAGTCGTCCATTGACTTGCATTTCCGATGATTCTGATGAGCTCATGCCTTTGACACCCTCCATGTTTTTACAAGATGTAAAACAAATAGGAGTGCCTGATCTGGATTCCATCGATTCCAACAAACTGAATGTGCGTGTGAGCTATTGCAACACTTTGCGACAAGAACTGAGAAATCGTTTCCGCAGAGAATATTTGGTTCAACTTGTTCAGAAGGCTAGTGATAAATGCCAAGACCTTAAAGTGGGGGACGTTGTCCTCATCGAGCTTAAGAATAAAAAACGTGTGTTGTGGCCCATGGGCAAAATTGTGAAAATCTACCATAGTAGAGATGGTGCTTCCAGGGTAGTACAGGTGAAAACTAACAACGGTTGTTTGACACGACCAATTCAGAAACTATATCCACTAGAAGTTTCAACTGCTGGAGATACTGTGCTCACCCTTGGAGCGGAAAATAGATCCAAATATGGAAGGTTGCTCAAACCACGTAAGAAATAATGTGTAAGACTGTAAATAATGACTTTTATTTCATTAATTTAGTTATTGAGAAGTGTAATTTATCATGTCATGTCATTTTTATATTGTATTGTGTTTAATTAGTTATTATTTTGTTTTTTATGTCATTTTATTTAATCTAGTAATGCTCAGTTTAACTTTAATTTCTAATATAAAGAATTTTTGTGAATTATAAAATAGTTGATTTTAAGAAAATCAAGGTGGGAGGATGTTAGCAAGGGCCATGTGTTTTTAAATCTCACATTTAACGAAAGTAATTTTTTCCTCCTGCCCGTTATTTTGCTAACGAGAGCATTTTTCTCTTCGCGCGCTTTTAGGGTTAATGTAATAATATGACGTAAGAGGGTAGAGGTATTTTTATTATTCAGACAGACATGTAGTTTGAGAGCTAGGGTGATACTAGGTTTTTTGCTGCGAAAATGCGGAGTTTTAAGAAAGAAAAAAGGGTTCGGTTCGGATATTAACGGTTTTTGACCGATAACACTTAAAATTGTTTGTTGCGTTAATCACCCTTGAAATATTTGCTGCGAATAAGAGTATAAAAATGCACGTAGGGCATAAGTTATATTGTGTGCGTGTGTGCAAAGTTTATGTTCTAAAAGTTTTACAGATGAGATCCTCTGCCCACAGGATAAATAGTAATTAAAATTAAGGGAAGCAATTATAGCTGCGTCACATTTGTAGAAAGTGAGTCCTTTTTGAGTTTATCGTAAAATGAGTTATTTGCGATTTATAGTATGATTATTTCTGAAAATGTTATTTCTATGTATATAGTGTATGATAATTACCGGGTGTCCCAAAAAGGACTGACTGATTTTAAAATTCAATAACTTGCAAACGGTGACAGATATTAAAAAAATTCTTGCAGGAGGGTTATGCATAAGGTCAAAAGTTTTATTACAGTGATTTTCAAATTTAGTTCGATTTACAAACAATAGATGGCGCTGTAAGCAATAGTCGCTAAATACAGGCTCGATTTTTGATCCTTTATCTTGTTCCATGCAGAAAAAGGAGATGGAAATGTATTATCCGGGCCACGAAGTACCAAAAATTGAGCCTGAATTTAGCGACTATTGCTTACAGCGCCATCTATTGTTTGTAAATCGAACTAAAATTGAAAATCATTGTAATAAAACTTTTGACCTTATGCATAACCCTCCTGCAAGAATTTTTTTAATATCTGTCACCGTTTGCAAGTTATTGAATTTTAAAATCAGTCAGTCCTTTTTGGGACACCCGGTATGTGTTTGTTCTAAATTTAATTGTGTAAATATTCTATATTCTAAATTTAAGCGTATTGTGTATAGTCAAAATTTAAGCAGTGTGCTATGTTTATGTTTAAGAATTGTATATATAAATGTTTCATTAAAGTTGTGATTCATTAATTTGTTTTGGTTTAAATTTGAAGTTTAATGTGTATTTTTTTTTTTTTTTTTTTTTTTGAGTAAGTATAGCCGCCCTGCGGGCGTGTCATCGCAGTTTAGCGGCACATTTCTATATCATTTTTTAAGTTGAGTTTCTGACAATTATTTATTACTATTAAATATTACTATAACATAATTTACTATCTATTATTACTTCTTTTATTTATTATACACTGTAAACTCCAATTGACTGTTTTCGAATACACAAACAATAAATAATTTTTTCTATAAATGCATATATACTATATTTAAAACAAGAAAGAAAAAAATCATGCTTCAAGCATACATTATGAAACACATTTCAACACATTCAGAATAATGATACAAAACTGCACCGTTTAATAAGTTAAAATATTATGCCTGATTCAACCCTATGGAAACGCATGGCACATTTGAAACCCCAAATTTCAGCTGTTCCCATCTACAATCAGAAAATTATGGAATTCTTTGATCAGCCCTGTATATGTATGTATTGCCTATTGTATAGTAATCATCTTATGAAATTCAGTTATTTATATCAATTTCAATACATTTGGAATAGCGTAATGTCATTAAAATACACTGTAAGCGATTTTTCCCCATTGACTATAATGTAACGAAATTCTTTTGAGTGCCCCTGTAAATGAACTGCTAATACCACATACTTCATATACAATACCAAACATGCCTTGATTATCCTAAATAACGTTTATTAATTGCCCGAAAATCCGAGTATATTTGCGGGAGTTAGAACGTGGGCAGACGAACAGACAAACCGAATGCATAAACACTTTTCAACTTTGTTGGAAAGTGTTAAAAAGCTGAATTATTTCTATTGTATCTTCAGAATGTAATCTAAGCTGAAAATTATATAAAATTATGAGGGTCCTTTTATCTATTTTACTATTATTTATTACTATTATTACTATTATTACTATTATATGTTTTACTATTATTTATTACTATTATTACTATTGTTTATTACCATTATATATTACTATTATATATTTTACTATTATTTATTACTATTATTACTTCTTTTATCTGTTATACACTATAAATTCTAATTGACTGTCTTCAAATTCACAAGCAATAAATAATGTTTTCTATAAATGCACTAATGAAATATTCAGAAAAATAGTGAATAAGTTTATTTTTCGTTTACTCTAAAAGTTCAACCATTGCATTACGTCTTTGGTACAAATAAACTGCAGGCAATGTGTCTGTGGTTGCTCCTTAAGTACCCTTTGGAAAAAATTTTCTTTTCAATGCTTCAGAAGACGTGGATATAAGTAGATATCTTTTCTTATATTGAATCCATTTGGAAAAATGCTCTCCATAATGATTTCTATTGTATCTTCAGAATGTTAGCACTCAGCTGCAAATTATATAAAATCATGAGAGTTATTTTATCTATTTTACGACATTCTGCTTGCGAAAGAAAATATGTGTACCGTATATATTTATGCAGACCCGTAAACTGTTGAGGAAATCAAACGAAATTTTAATAGTTCTTGAAATAAAGGCAAACAAAAATTTTTGTTCACTTTAAATTTAGTATATTGTTTTGCAATTTTAACAACAAATTATTCTTTACACTTTCTTTTAACTTGTAATTCTGTTTGTATGTTTGTGTGTGGAAGTCAAATATTGTTACTCATTTTTCACCCACTTTCTGCTGACATAGAGATTTGAAATTTGAAATATACAGTCGGGTCTCGTTAATTCGAAATCGGATAAATCAAATCTTCGCTTAATTCGAACTAAACATGAAGTCCCGAAATTTTCAATGGCAGAATAACGTTAAAACTTTTCCTTTATTCGAACTCATTTTCTCTTGACTTCGTTTAATTCGAACTAATGAGAATTCCATTTTTTAATTTTTCCTTACTTTCTCACGGACTTCAGATCCTTGAAATAACTTTCTTTCTTTCATTTTTGTCAGAATTGTTCTGAACTAGTATAATAATTCCATGCATTTGAAATCCGCTTTCTTAGTGCGCCCTGTCTGTCCATCAATGACACATCCGCCCCTTCTTTCATTGTGCTTTTCCTAATCCCTTCTGTAGCATTTGACCCAGTGACATTCCAAGAAATTCACTGAGTGGACATCTGTTAAAGATAGGAGAAACCTGTTTTATCACTACATTCTACTTTCACTCTGAGGATCGAATTTTTCAGTCAATGGTTTTAATTACTGCTAAATTGTTTTTTGAGAAAGTAAAAGGTCTTGCTTCTTTAAAATATGGCTCCACGTGGAAGTTATAAATCTTTAACTCTAGAAGCCAAAGTGGAAATTATTAAAAAGGTAGGATGTGGCCAATCTAAGACAGAAATTGCTGCAGAATATGGAATAAAAAAGAATACGCTGTCTACTTACTTGAAAAATAAAGAATTCATCCTGAAATCATGGGAAAAGGAAAGATTTGCTAAAGGACGAAAACGTATGAGAACAGCAGCCCATGAGGATTTAGAGGAAGCTTTACTGTTATGGACAAAAGATGCATTGGTAAGAAATGTACCTTTGAGTTGACCTAAATTGGCAGCTAAAGCGAAAGAACTTGCACTACTCATGGGTATTAAAAATTTCAATTGCAGCGAAGGATAGCTGACACGTTTTAAGCAGCGAAATAACATCGTACACAAAACTGTGTGTGGTGAAAGTGGTGCTGTAGGCCTCGCTGCTTGCAATGAATTCTGCGAAAAGCTACCCGAACTTGTTTCTACTTATGCAATGAAAGACGTGTTTAATGCCGATGAAACAGGGTTTTTTTACAAACTTTTTCCTAATAAGACTTTAACATTTAAAGGTGAAACATGCACAAGTATAAAATTAGAAAAGACAGGATAACTATGATGGTAGGTGCCAATATGGATGGAAGTGAGAAGTTAAAATTGTTAGTTATTGGTAAATCAACTAATCCACGTTGCTTCAAAGGAGTTAAAACACTGCCTGTTGATTATGTGGCAAATGCCAAAGCCTGGATGACGCGTGAGATCTGCATCAGTTGGTTAAAAGAACTGGATAAAAAAATTTCTCGTGAAAACAAAAAAATTCTATTGCTGCTAGATAATGTGCAGAATCATTGTAAACTACCAACACTTAGCTCTATAAAGATTGAATATTTACCCCCTAATACCGATGGACCAAGGAATAATTCAAAATTTAAAAACTGATTATCGTAAAAGGATTCTAGAACAAATTTTATTTTCGATTGACCTTAAAGAAAGCTACGACATAACATTACTCGCGGCCATCAACGATTTATATGCGGCGTGGGACGCCGTACAACCTGAAACAATAGAAAAATGCTTTCGACATGCCGGATTTATCCATCCATCTAAAAAGAGTGGTTATAATGCAAATGACGAAAACGACAGACCTTTTGAAGAAATAGAATTTCCAAACTTTTCTGAAAAGTTCAGATGCGATATTACGTTCGCAGAGTATGTAGCAGCCGACAGTAGTTTAGAAGTATCTGGACCCCTAACTGTGGAAGAAATTGTTGAAACAATTCACGAAAAATGAATGAGGAGATGGAATCGGATTCTGGTGATTCTGCTACTATGTCCCAAGTGCTTTCCTTACCCACAGAAAAGTCAATTGCACAATCAATTGAGTGTTTGCGTACATTTATCCTGATGCAGCCGTCATCAGACAAAAAACTTAACTGTTTGTTACAAATAGAAAAACTGACTAAAAAGTCAAAAATGAATAGGACTAAGCAAACAACAATTGATAATTTTTTCATAGAGATGATAAATAAATGTAAATAATTTCTTAAATGTTCATCTAATTTCAGGTAAGAAAATTATAGTACAATTAAAATGTAATTTTAAATGCCGTTGTTCTATAGTGTATTATTAATTTTTATGTTTTATTTATATTATTTTAATATTATTAATTATTTTATGTATTTATATCCTTTAATTTAATATTAAGTCATTCTAACGATAACATCCGAAATTAAAAAAAAAAAATACTATAACATTAATTCCTTTGTAATAGTACCCCTTTAAACATGTTTTCTCTCATACTTTCAATAATTCGAACTCTGGATAATTCGAACATTTCTTGTGGTCCCGACGAGTTCGAATTAACGAGAGCCGACTGTATATGTATTCATGAGGGCAATACGGTAGTAAACATTGATTTTTTAAAATTCGATCCCTAAGGGGGTGCAACGGGGATCAAAATTAAAATTTAAAATAATCATCCTATCTCATAACCAAAGGAAATAAAATCTTGAAACTTGACATGCGTATAGTATAACTGAAATTAGTAAGCACGTGTTTCGGAATTTTTCAAAATTCGACCACAAAGGGATGTCCTGCCGCCAGCGCCCTCCGTTTTCGAAAGACATCGCAAAAACAACACTTAAACTTAATGGTTACTCAACTATAGTTTGATTTCCTATGGAGAAATCAGTGTCAGCTTGAACAATGAATTTTTTTTTTTAGTACTAGTGGCAAGGTTACCATAATTGCGCCAAATTTTGGACAAATTTGGCAGTGCATTTAAAAAATATTTTTTTTTTCTACATTTTAGTGAATTTTAATGAAAGCATTTTTTTATTATTTTTTTATTAGTAGTATTTTAGTTACCGTACAATATACGTACAGTTTTTTTACTTAAAAAATTCATCTCATGTTTCTAACTATTAATTAATATTTAAGTTTTTTGCGTTAATAAAAATAATTTAACTTTAAAAGAATGTTTTAGTAGATTTTCGATTTTGTACATTTTTAGAATTTTTCCATAAATTCTGCTGATAAGAGCTAGACACACTTTAATTTGGTTACGTTTTAAAAATGAATCAACTCAAACATCTATGATTAATTTTAGTTAATTCTCCAACTACTTCTCAGCAGTGGAATTACGCTTGAAATTAATAAATATTAAAGACGTGAATTATCACTTTGCTAATTAAGCGCAAACCAACAGAGTGAAAAATGTCCAAGCCGGGAATCGAACCCGGACCCCTGGAATAGAGCTCCAGTGCTCTACCATTAAGCCACGAGGACGATGTCCAGTTTGGCATCTCTCACACACATAAGTCGGTAAGTCTGTTACTGCAGCTATTAGATGGAAAAGTTTTCATGAGCACACAATCTTGCGGAGTAATATGTCGTCATGTAGGGCATCGTCCTTGTGGCTTAATGGTAGAGCACTAGAGCGCTATTCCAGAGGTCCGGGTTCGATTCCCGGCCAGGGCATTTTTCACTCTGTTGGTTTACGCTTAGTTAGCAAGTTGATAATTCAAGTCTTTAATATTCATCTATGATTAATTTAGCTTAGCGGTTAGTACTAGAGCGTTGTTACTATAATTAAGCGTGATCAGGGATTCCAGTCAGAATTGTAAAGAGAAAGTTAAAATTAAAAAAACAATTGTTCTTAATAATTTAATATTTAAATTACTATAATTGTGAATATTTACGAAAAGTATTTTGATGCATGAGACGTATTTTGAGACGTTTATTGATTACTTAATTAATTAAGAAAAATAAAAAAAGAATCAAGCCAAACCACTATGGAATCTAATCTAAAAGAAATCGAAGACATGATACCAAAACATGTAAAAATTAAATTTGAAAAATAAAAAAACCCAACTGCGTAAAATGTGAACTAACTAATTATTTCTCATCAATGTGAAACTATTTTTACTTTCTTCTATCTTTACAAGAAGAAAGTATTGGATTCATGAAAATTTTCGAATTCCGGTTTTCGACGGATTTACACGTTTTAGGGGTCAGAGATTCCAAAAAACATGTTTTTACAAAATGTCTGTCTGTGACTCTGTGAGTCTGTCTGTCTGTCTGTCTGTCTGTCTGTCTGCCTGTCTGTCTGTCTGTGTGTATGTGACACAAATTTTGTGGGCGCTCTATCTCAAGAACTAATGCACGGAATTTAACAAAAATTCATATTCAGTTAGTCCCTGATACAAATTGATGCTGATTAGTTTTTGGTGCAAATCGCTCGACAGGTGGCGCTGCCATGCTGCCTTTTTTACGATTTCCGCAATGGCTCTATCTCAAGAACTAATGCACGGATTTTCATGAAACTTCAGATTCAGTTAGTCCTTGACATGAATAGACAATTTAGAGATTTTGGTGTAAATCGCTCAACAGGTGGCGCTGCTATGCTGCCTTTTTTACGATTTCCGAAATGGCTCTATCTCAAGAACTAATGCACGGATTTTCATGAAACTTCAGAGTCAGTTAGTACTTGATATGACTTGATGCTGATTACGTGTTGGTGTAAATCGCTCAACAGGTGGCGCTGCTATGCTGGATTTTTTACGATTTCCGCAATGGCTTTATCTCAAGAACTAATGCACGGATTTTCATGAAACTTCAGATTCAGTTAGTCCTTGACATGAATAGACATTTTATATATTTTGGTGCAAATCGCTCAACAGGTGGCGCTGCTATGCTGCCTTTTTTACGATTTCCGAAAGGGCTCTATCTCAAGAACTAATGCACGGATTTTCATGAAACTTCAGAGTCAGTTAGTCCTTGATATGCCTTGATGCTGATTACGTGTTGGTGTAAATCGTTCAACAGGTGGCGCTGCTATGCTGGATTTATTACGATTTCCGCAATGGCTCTATCTCAAGAACTAATGCACGGATTTTCATGAAACTTCAGATTCAGTTAGTCCTTGACATGAATAGACATTTTATATATTTTGGTGTAAATCGCTCAACAGGTGGCGCTGCTATTGGGCATTTTTTGCAATTTCCGCAATAGCTCTATCTCAAGAACTAATGCTTGGATTTTCAACAAACTTCAGATTCAGGTATACCTTGATATCAATTAGTGCTGTTTATGTTTTGGTGTAAATCACTCAACAGGTGGCGCTGCTATACTACATTTTTCAGAATTTCCGCTATAGCTCTGTACAAGAACTAATGCACGAATTTTTACCAAACTTCAAATTCAGATATATTGTGATATGAATTGGTACTATTTAAACGATTTAATTGACGTTACTTATATAGAAGAAAGTTTTGTGATGGCCACAACATACTAGTTTATATTACTTACCTATTTTTTTATTTACTTGTATTGATGACTTTTAAGTTGTGTTTAATTGTTAGTTCCTATCTATAAACACTGTTTTGATGAGGCCTATAGATGTCTATGAAGGTTAGAGTTACAATAAAGCTAGAGATCCTACCTACAAAGCTTTCAGGTTGTGTAATATTTAAACGGAGCTTCTGACTGTAAAATAGTTTAGGAAACATCGTCTTCATTTTGAAAGACCTATCCAATCATATGCCACTTAATAGGGTGCGTAAAAAAATTTTTTCGTCTCTACCGCCATTTTGTATTTTACGGCCGCCATTTTCAATTTATGAAAACAAAACCTAGCCTATAACCATCGGACGGTTAAGACAAATCGATAGAGACCTCGTTCATTAAAATCCATCCAGCTGTTGGGATGTTTCGAGGGTATAAATAAATCCACATGCATACCCAGATACGCGTCAAACATATAACCCTTCTTGGCAGTTGGGTAATTAATGGCGAAACAGAATAATTAATTAATGAGTAACTTTTATTTATTGCTATATAATATACATTACACAAAAACAAAATAAAAAGCAAAGCATTAAATTAAAGAAGCTACCATGTGTAGCTGAATTTAGTATCATTAACTTCATATCTTTTTAAAACATATTAATTCTCCTTTCGATATTAAATGTAAGCATGGCATATTTAATTTATTATGTGGTTTTAACGTAATCACAACTGTTTGTTGTGCTTTACCAAAAATTATTACTTACATATTACAATTACTTGAATTTAATTACTATATTCAAAATTCCAATACCAAATATTATTACTGAATATTACATAAAGATTTACTTATTCCGTGTCTCCCAATTAGTACTTTCCAACAGTAAATGTACATATATGAACAAAATCATAAAACTAAGAGGAAAGAAAACTAGTCAGATGTACCAATCCCAAAACTTTCTTCTATCTCATACATGTTAATACTTCAAAATTTGCTATCACATTGCCAAAATTAAATGGCAATCTATGCATCTCATGAGGATTCTAAAGATATGAAATTCCGTGCATTAGTTCTTGAGATATGACTATCGCTGAAATCGTCTAAATCCAGCAAAATGCTGCCTAGCAGCGCCACCTATTGGGTGATTTATACCAAATCCTAATCAGCAACAATTTATGTCAACGTCTGACTGAATCTGAAGTTTGGAGAAAATCCGTGCATTAGTTTTTGAGATAGAGCTATAGCGAAAATCGTGAAAATTCCTGCATAGCAGTGCCACCTATTGGGTGATTAATACCAAAACCTAATTAAAAACAACTTGTGTTAACGTAAAACTAAATCTGAAGTTAGATGAAAATTCGTCCATTAGTTCTATAGATAGAGCTATTGAGGCAATCGTGAAAAAGGCAGCACAGACGCGCCACCTGTTGAGCGATTTACACCAATACATAATCAGTAGCAAGTCATATCAAGGACTAACTGAATCTGAAGTTTGATGAAAATCCGTGCGTTAGTTCTTAAGATAGAGCTATTGGGGAAATCGTGTAAATCCTGCAAAATTCATCGTAACAGCGCCACCTGTTGGGCGATTTACACCAAAACGTAATCAGCATCAATTCATATCAAGGACTAACTAAATCTGAAGTTTGATCAAAATCCGTGCATTAGTTCGTGAGATAGAGCTATTGCAAAAATCGTGAAAAATGCAGCATAGCAGCGCCACCTGTTGAGCGATTTACACCAAAAACTAATCAGCACCAATTTGTATTAGGGACTCACAGAATATAAATTTTTATTAAATTCCGTGCATTAGTTCTTGAGATAGAGCGCCCACAAAATTTGTGTCACATACACACAGACAGACAGACAGACAGACTCACAGAGTCACAGACAGACATTTTGTAAAAATATGTTTTTTGGAATCTCTGACCCCTAAAACGTGTAAATCCATCGAAAACCGGAATTCGAAAATTTTCATGAATCCAATACTTTCTTCTTGTAAAGATAGAAGAAAGTAAAAATCATGCGCCAAGCATAGATTATGAAACATTTTTAAACACATTCAGAACACTGTAACAAAACTTTAGAATTTAATAAGTTGAAATATAATGTTTAATTGAACCATTTGGAAAGGCATAACTCATTTGAAATCACAATTTCAGAAATTTCCATCTACAGTCGGAAAATTATCCGAATTCTTTGTGCAGCCCTGTATATGGTGTATAAATTTGTATTTATAATCTGCATGCATGCAAAAACTTAGTTCAGTTAGGAAATAGATACCGCAGTTGAAAATTCCCTTTCAGCAATTTCGTTAATACGGAGAGTGGTACGTGAATTCTTTTATGTAGCTCTGTATACGAAATATAGAATTTATATACAATGAGTAACATGCAAAAATTAATTAAAAGTGAAAGCGCACACAGAAATTGAAAACGCACTTCCAGAAATTATTGCTTAAAGACAATACTGTAATCAATTTCTTTTGTGAGTCCCTGTAAATGAAAGATAAATGCTATGAATGCTGTATTTTATAGCAATTCTGTGGTAAAATTCGGTGATTTATATCAATATTAATACATTTGAAATAGCGTTATATCATTAAAATACACTGCAACGATATTTTTCCATTGACCATAACATAACGGAATTATTTTGAGTGCTCCTGTAAATGAACTATTAATGCTACACACTTTATATTCAATACCGAACATACCAGTGTAAGCATCATTAACATATATCAATTGCATGAATATCTGAGTCTATTTACGCAAGTTAGAGCGTGGATAGAGCGACAGACAGACGGACAGACAAACCGAAATCATAAACTCTAACTAGGTTGGAAAGTGTTAAGGGGTCTCAGGACTCTTAAAATTGGAAAAATTGAAAAAAAAAGACCATTTTCAACATGTAATATCTTAAAATGTAATTGATTTTAAGACAAAATTTTAAATTGGGATGAAAGATATATGTATGTTCTTTCATTTCATGTATTTGAAAAATTACAAGATGCAGAATTAGAATTTACAGCGGGCTCCAAAATGTCAGACATTTGACGAGCGGAAAATCGTCATAACAGATTATGCGCACGATTACAAAATAAATTTTGCAAGTAGAAGGAAAATTTTGAGTCCTGCTTATGCTTAACAATGTAATAATGACTCTGAACCTAAATAAATTTGTATTTAAAGCATTTTTCTATTTTTAATACAAAGTTGTATTTAGTTAATGCAAAATTTAGAAATTTTCAACAGTATAATCACCTATAAAGAATATATTTCTGAACAATAAGAAGGAAATTTTAGGTTCAGTTTATACAGACTAACATGAAACATATGTTTTGAAAATTTCATGAAAAAAAATTGAGAAGTTTTTGAGATACCGTGCGCGTTATGCCCAAAAACGTCATTTGAAGAAAATTGACTTCAATGTTTCTAAAACGCCGCTTCAGCTATTGAGCGTGTATAATTCTAAAACCCATAACTTCTGTTCTAATAGGAATTTCAAGGAAACATTTATACCAAAATGTTCAGAAAAGATAGTAGTTTAATATCTAAACAATTTAAATTTCGAAAATTTTAAAGCTTTAAGAGTCCTGAGACCCCTTAATAATATATAATGAGGTATACCTGAGAATCTTCTAGGAATGCTGATAATCTTGGGCGTCATCAAAAGTCTCCTGAGACACGGACATAAAAAGTGGCACAATATACAAAATTTACAAAAATGACTAATGGCACAATCTACAAAATCATATTAATTTCAGAACTACCTAAAGTTAAACTTGTAATATTGGACAAACAAGTCTAAATTAAAACAGCGTCTAGAACTTTAAATAAATGTAAAGCATCCTAAGATACAATTAACGGGTAGTAAGTCAACGTTATAGACTCCAGACTTATTCATGAGCGAACTTTCTCTCATCCTGCAAGCATGTAACAGTCATGTCAGACTCACTAAGAATTCTAAAAAATATAATCTTAAAAGTCAAATAAACACATCTCTACGAATGTGTTTACGAATTGTGTGAAGGAAATTTCAAGAGCAAATAGTAAGTCCGAATGGTGAATGTCGAAATCAAACTCGGATGTCTTAGAACCCCCTTTTGTAGCCAGAATACCTTTACGGCTGAACAACCTCTGCATGAGTTCATGAAATTCGTTATGCGTGCATTTTAATTTCATTCTATTTTCACACAAGATCGCAGGTCGTCTGAAAAAATAAATACATCCGTGAAAATTAGATTATCTACAGAGGCAGCGTCAAATATTTGAGACCAATTTTAGCGCCGATGATTTTGGCATATATAATGAATTATATAGTACAAATAGCGAAATTGTCAGTCAGCTAGGTCACTCGGAGGATGAGGGGGTGTGAGATGCTGCCATAACAACATGGCGCGCCCTGCATTTTGAATGACACATAATGAAATTAAAATGCACACAGAATGAATGAACACACAATTTTCAAAAGGAGTTCTGTAATTATTCCACATTTAAAATTATTCAGATGTATTCCATATTTAAAATTACCCGGATGTATTGCATATTTAAAGCCAACTTTGAGGTCAGTTTTTAAATTTGAATTCGTGACTGAGTCTGTTAAATATAATCTATTTATTTATTTGAGTGGTGTTTGATATTTGTATTCTGCCCACTACGAGCTACTCTCGCCAACCCCGGTTAAATCACTACAGGCTCTCAAAACACTCTAATTTTCTTCATTTTAAAAAGATTATGTAAGATTGAGTTATAATTAAACGGTCATTGGCGATCTTCTGTAATCGGATGAAATTCATTTCCCTTTGACAGAGAGATTTTTCGGTTCTTAAGCCAGAATCAACTGCTATCGCAATAGATAACACATGATTTCGTGATTGGTTAAACAAGATCAATTAATCATTTGAAAATCAGTTTGCATAAAATGTTTAAGAAAAAGAAGTCGCTGCATCTCGGAGTTTTATAACGACATTATAAGAAGATTGTTTTAAATAAGACGTTTTAAATATGAAGTAACTTTCGCCAAAGTTGTCTTCCTCTATTACACATTCACGTGAAAATCCATTTTTTAATTTAAAAGTAATATTTTCATTTGCGCTGTTTTAAGGTTAGCAACAATAGCTAAAAAGATTTTCGAAATATCAAATGAATCTCTCGAGTAAATATATTTTTAATCCTCTCTCTGCGTAAGTAATTCTTCGCGATGAGTGCCTTTTACAGAATTTTTAATCTTTTATCACCGGCTCTTTAAAGCAGAATTTTTTTACTATCGTAATCGGGGAAAATGTTCTGATTAAATCAGACAAAGTTTTCGCTAAAAAATAACTGGTCGGAATAACCAAATAGTATTTGTTAGACGGGAAAATGAATGCCCGAGTATTTCTCGGGTTGCGCAGCGAGAGGGTTAAACTGAAATTCTTTGGCAATATTATTATGTCGGCAGTTTCGATGTGGAGTAATTTTCCACATTTACTGCCTTTAATACGTAATAATTTAATTAGCATTTTTAACTTTTCTTTCTCTTTTTAATATTGGCGTGCAAATACATTTTTATGACGTATTTTTTCCATTTTCTGCTTTTAAACACGTGATCATTTAATTTTTATTATAAAGTTTTCTTTCTGTTTTTAAGATTCAGTCAAAAACAACCAGTGAGAGAAAAACAGCATGAAACAACTGAGTGGGCAAGTAGCGACATCTACCGGAGGACGAACGAAAAAGAAACTAAAAAAAGAGGGGGGGGAATAAATTAATGTTTTCCAAATACTTAGAAAATCAGGAGTACTAGATAAGTCATTGACTAAAGAGCGAGAATTTTTGGTGATGTGGTAAGCTTCCCAAAAATCAAGATCAAGGTCAGAAGAACATCTTTGTACAAGGATAGCTGAGAAAAAAAATGAACCTATGTTAAAAAGACGAAAATTGCTGAGCAATAGAAAAACGTTTAAGTTCTTGATTTTTAACATAACCTTCATGCTCTTTTAAATGAAATCTAAGAGCACGTTTAGTCTGACCAATATAGGGAAGACCATACCGGTAAGAGACTTGGTAAATACCTCAATTATCTATACGAACAATGGGGTGTTTGAGATTTGAAAAGGAGATTTTATTAACAGGAGAAAAAATAACATTCAAACCAAACCTTCTTAAGATTTTAGCAGCTTGCTGACTGATTTTAGGATAAAAAGGCAAAACAACTAAAGTATCAGAGTTGGAATTAAAATTCTTTTCAGAATGGACAGTAGGGCAAGCAACATGGGGAAAATTTTTTTTAACGTTTTCTTCGGGGGGACCCTCCTAAAAGTTGCCAATTAGTTAGAAAATGAGATTGGCAAAGTTTCAGTTCAAATAAATAACATTAACCCGTGCCTCATCGAGGTTAAATTCTTGAAAATTTGCAATTTTTGGCAAAAAATTGTCGTTTTTCTTTCTTTACGTGAAAAATATTTGTCTTAGAAACCTGATTCTTGTTTTATTTCATAGAAACTGTTGTTGCCTTGAACTTTTACCCTCATGAAAACTTATATTTAATGAACATTTAGTATTTTTCAGGACAGCTAGTGAACCATACCCCCAAACTCTGCATTTTTAAAACATAGGTAAAAAATGATAAATTAAAAATTTTATTACTTTTGATAATTTTTTTGTATTATTTTTATTAATAGGCAAAAATAAGTGACCAATTTTTGTAACTTTAAAAATATTTCACGAATTATAATTGATTATTAGTTATCTAGTTCTGTGTCTAGTAAGAAAGAGCTTCTCAATTTGTATTGCAGTTGAACCTCTGAATTTCTCTTTTTATTACAAGGCTGCTTTTATCTGTTATGGTTATCTATTTTTAGAATTGACGAAACATTCCGTAAAACCCCTTCCCCCTCTTGATATGATGGCAGAAATGTAAGATTTTTTTAATTGGCCACATGTATCATCAAATCATCGACAGTAAGCAGCCAAGTAATTGTCAAGTTTTATGTATTTTATTTTATAATATTCGCAAAATGAACTGAACGCCAGAGAAGCTGCTAGACTTAGAATACATCCACTAGCTAACCACAGACATCGACTCTGCAAATAACTGTTTCTGAAACAAAAAACTGAGCTCATCAAAAACAGATTTTAAAATTCCCGTTTAGAGAGAACTGTTGTTCACTGGGGTGGAAAACTGCTTCACCATTTTTTGAATAAATAAAATGTAGAGTGAATAAAAGTTTTAATTAGTTGTGGGGATGGCGAACAGTTACTATGAGTTCCTCAACTTGAAAATAGTATCGGAATAATTCAGGCGAAAGCTGTATTTTCAGCAGTTGAAGAGTGCAAGGAAGTTGGTAAAATCCAGGCAATATTTTTCGATACAACTGCAGTAAACACAGGTCGCCTCAGAGGAACCTGCAATTTTCTATAGCAATTGTTAAAGGAAAAGTCTTCTGTATTTACCATGCCGCCACCATAACTTAGAAATTTTCCTAAAACCTGTTCTTGATTGTAAAATGGGTATAATCGCTGCCCCTCAGCCAGATATTTAAAAAAAAAACCCAATTCTGATTGGTTGGTCTAAATTAAATCAGAGTAAGTATACAAATGCTATTGATGATGAAATACTAGGTATAAATAGTTAATTCAGAAGAAATTTCAAATTTTCTTACAGGAACTTTAAAAAATTAACAGCTCAGGGATTATTATAAAGAGTTTATCCAACTTTGATTAATTTTTATAGAACTCCTTCCTGCAAAAGACTTTTTTTCAGAGCACCTGGTGCTTTTAATCATGTCAGATGGATGGCGGCACAGGCCATTCATTCTCTCAAGATATATTGTTTCAGGGATCATCTTTCAATAACAAATTTAGAAAAAGAAGGTATCAGAGATCTTATTTTTAATCAATATTTATGTAAGAGCGTGCTTCAATACTTCCACTGCCACTTTACCCCCCAATTCAAGACCTGCAAATAATAAAATCACTTGTTCACTACAGAAAATTTGATAAATCGGTTACAAACAAAGCACTTGCTAAAATGACAAACCGCCTTTGGTATCTTAACTCGGATCAAGTTGCATTTTCATTTTTAGATAATACTTTGGTAAAAAAAGTCAACATAAGCCACCTTATCTAAACCATTACCACTTAATTCCTTTCCGGCGCAGTGTCCCAAGCCGGGACCACCTAATTTTAATTCCAAACTTACAAACGGCACGAAGAATATTTTAATAAAATTTTGCTTTTACAATGAAAGGTTAAAGTAATGTGTTTTTAATTTCTAAAAATGTCGTTTGTAAATTCCGGGGTAGACAATCGTTTCACCTTTTACGAACAGAATTTTTCTGTGCCGGAAAGGGTTAACGTGACAGTTGTAAAGGAAAATAATTTATTTTCTTTATTATGCCTCCTTTCTTGTAACACAACTTTAATAATAAAATGCAATTGAGCATTATTTGCTCTCATTTCTATACTTCCTTTGCCCTCCCTTTTTTTAGAATTCTTTCAGTTTAAAATTCGATTTGTTTCCTTTTCTTTGGATTTTTTTTTTAATCAAACACTTTATTGGACTTCACAAAACGAAAAACAGAAAAACAAAAGGTGGAAAGCAGATGAAATGGAATGGTACAATTTTTTTTTTTTTCGCTTTTTCATCAAAAGTCAATTTTTAGGATTCAGGTAATGTCTGGTCCTGAAAAATGCGCATATTTTTAAATCTATACATTTTTAGAAAAAAATGGTGTGTGGTTCTTCAAAGCAAAACTTTTTTTATAAATTGAGACCTGCATTATGTTTCTAGGTTCAATTGTATTCATTTCATGGAGGAAAAACAGCATTTTTTTTGCGAAAAATCACGTTTTTTTTCAAACTTAAACCTCAATGAGGCACGGGTTAATATTATCCAAATGAGCTGAAACTTAGCCAATCTCATTTTCTCGTCAATTGGCAACTTTTTGGGGGGTCCCTTCGAAAAAATTCGAAAATTGTTTTCTTGTGACCACCCTAGGACAGGTTTCGTCAATTTCTTATAAATAGAATCTATAATATTAGAGAAATAACCACAATCAACAGCTTTGAGATAATTAAGTTCAGCATTAAGTAACTGAGGAGTGGAACAAATATTGATAGTCCTAAAAGCAAAAGTATTGAAAGCAGCAAATTTCTGGTTAGGAGGATGAGAAGAATACCTGTGAGGTGGAAGACTGACAGCAAAAGGTTTACGAAAAACGGTAGTCTGAAAGCCATCTTTAGACCGGATGTTAAGGACATCCAGGAAATAAAGGGAATTATTGTCCTCAATTTCAAAAGTAAATTGAATGCAGGAATCAATGGAATTCATAATGGATAGAATATGATTAATATCCAAATACATTTCAGTCAGGACATAAACATCATCAACATAACGAACCAAGAATGGAAATTTTAAAATTTCAAAAATTTTCACATCAAAATAGTGCATATAAATATCGCATAAAATTGGACTAAGAGGATTACACATAGCCAAACCGTCAGTCATACGAAAGAAATTCTCATTAAAAACAAAAGTATTTTGCGACAGGCAAGCACTAGTGAGAAGAGTAAGCTCCTTGATTTCAAAATAAGAAAAATGGAATTCACAAAGCCTTTTCTTGAGGCAATCTAAAGCCCCCTCAAACGGAATGTTTCTAAATAATGAAGTAGCATCAAAAGGAACCATCCTATAACCCTATGACTAAAGACTATGAAGTTTCTTAACAAATTCAAGAGTGAAACATGGCTCAAAAGTGGATAAAAACAGAAACTAAATATTTGGCAAGCTTATAAGAAGCTGTACCGATACTACAGGGTCTGAAAGGAATGTCAGGTTTATGGACCTTAGGTAAAGCATAAAACCTGGCACAATGCGCAATAGAAGGAATTTGAGACTTCTTAAAATTAGCAGAATAATTGAAAAAGACTTGGTAGCGGACTTAATAATGTTAATTTCAATACTGGAAGGTCTTTGTGGATATCAACATAGGGACCATCACTAGTTAATTTATGGGATTTTTCCAAATATGTAGATGTGTCAAAAAGAACAATCTGATCACCTTTGTCAGCCTTTGTAATGATTAAATTTGGATCAGAACGCAAACTTTTCAGACAATGTTTAACAGGATTCTTAATATTGGGCTTATAAGCATTAGAATTAAAATCAACAGTATTGGCATGAGATGCCTAATAGACTCTTTCTGAGAAGAATTTAAATCGCTATGCTTAAATGCTCTTTCAATAGGAGCAATTAGATTGGGTAACGAAGGAATAGAAGAGATATAAAAATTGTTATTTAATTTGAGAGCATTGTGCTCGTTTGTAGATTCGAAACAGCTGTTTGCGGCTTTTTGCTTATATATTATTTGTGCATTTTTAAACGTTGATTTTCTGCCTTTTAATATTTTCGCACAAAGCTTTTATTTGCTATTTTTACATCACTGATTTCCATGCTTTTTAAATTGTGCTAAAAAAAAAAGGTGTTAACGTTAGAAATAATATATATGTTGGGTTTCACCTATATTGTGTAACCCGAGAAGCCCAGGTTTATCCCCTTGTTATTTTACAGAACTTATTTTATGTGTTATTTCAAAAAGACCTTTAAGCTTAAAACGCACAGTGCTTCATCTGCTTTTCTGGGCCATATAATTAATCATTTTAACATAGAAATTAGTAATAAGCAGGTTACGTTTGTTTGTTTTATGTAACATATTAAAGCAAAATTTTTGTAACATATTACATTAGTTTCTTTATGTAAGAACTTACATTTTTTTTTTTCCTGGAAGGTATTTTTTAATGTTACTTAAATCTTTTTGAATAAGCTTTAGCAATTTCGGATCAAATTAAGCGATTTTTTGAATCGTCTTCTTTTTTCCAGTTCTGTCGATTCTGTCTTTCTGAATAAGCTTCTGCAATTTCAGATAAAAATTAACCCTTTATCCGTTGCATTATGATCTACAGCAATTTTTTTCATGAAATATTTTTTTTTCAGTTACTAAAATGAAAATTAAAGGATAAACATAAAAAAAAATACTCACCCGTGAGAAATTTAATTATTTAGAGGTAATTAATTAAAGTGGTACTTTAAAGTACCGTCAGTACACTATGACTAAAATATCCTAACAGAAAGCACACAAGGTATTTCAAATGGCACCAGAAAATATTTTCGATTTAATAAGCATGTGAAATATATGCTTTTTCTTATTTACAAATAAATCTTTTGGCAAATTCCGGTGCCAATCATTTATTTCAACACTTTAGAATTGAAAATGCTTTGCTCCTGAAAGCGTTAAAAAAAATTATATATATATTACAAAATTTAAATTTTTGAGCCAAGTTTAAAGTATGTTATGTAAATTTTCCTTTTTCAGTAATATTCCGTATATTATACCGGCTTATTAAATTAAAACCCTAGTCTATTAATCTCTAAGATCTTAATTCATATTTATTCCAAATTGCGTAAATCTAAAAATGGCTCGATTATTTATATTTCTTTAATAAAACTTTTATTATTTAAATTCCTATTAAATTCCGCTATTAAATCCCGGTATATCATATTCCCCTTAAATCTTTATTTAACTGCTAAAATATTATTCTGTCTTAAAGAAAAAACCTACTTATTTCAATTTATTCTTTTATTTAAAATATCCAGGTGTAAGTAAAATATTCCAATTATTAAAACTTCGCAGACATAAATTCATTTCTTCTATCGTCTGAAGAGGGAAAAAGGGGTTATTTTAGCATAATCTCGACTACAGATTTTAACATTTGTTTATGCTTTAGATAGCTGGTGCGAGAATATAAGAAGTTTCTAGAACAATCTTTTCAGCAGAGTATAAATACGAATGGCGGGAACCAGGGAGATGGCATAAAGCATAAAGCATATGGTAGATGGGCTGTGAGCTTAGAAGCTTTTTCGTTTTTTTTTAGCATGTAGAAGTGAACGTGGTGGATTGCAGTCGTAGCAGACTGGATACTCAATGTGATTGCTCGATGGAGGTAGTAAAACGTTGGATGAATACTGTTTATTATGTGAGTAGAATGAGGAAGCAACGGTATCGTAATGGGTGATAGATGTTAGATATTAACGGATTAAAGACTAGAACGCAGGCAAGAGATGGAGTGTTTTTAAACTAATTGTGACAGGAAGAATAGACTTTATTCTTTTTACCATGGAAGGAGAGAGCATCTTCCCTAGATTTAATCGAGAGTGTGGAAATAAAGTGAATAATGTTCCAAGCGACTGCCTTATGTTAATTCTTCATTTTTCTTTAGTATTTTAAAACCAATCGGCTGCTACCTGTGTTGTGTAGGAATGGAAACCCTCATTTTTTTTTTCGACAATACAAACTACTTGCCGTCGAAACGTCACAGAGAAAAGAAAAGTCCGACAGGATTTAGAAGTGACGGCAATAAAAACGAGTGTGTCTCCAAAATTAAAAAAGGGTAGTGGTACTGGTACACGATAGCTTATGATAGTTACTAAAGATCAGTGCCGGAAAGTTAAAAATTTACATCGCTAATGTGAATAGCAATGTATAGTGCTGGTGATTGTGAGACAAGATGACTGGAGTGAGTTCTTTTCAAAATATTTTTACACCTCTTATATTATTATTGTTTGTTATTTATTGAGATTTATTTATTATTAAGTATGAGAATTATTTATTTATGAGATTTATTTATTATTCATTTATGAGGTTTATTTATTATTTCGTGAAGAGTATTTATTTATTTATTTATTTATTTATTTATTGTAAAGTTTATTATGAAGTCATGAGAATTATTTATTTATTTATTATTAAAGTCTGAAAGAGTACTTAATCTATTATGAAAAATAGAACTCTATTAGTTTAAATGTTGTTAATGTCAGGTTGTATTAAAGAGAATAGAAGTGCTTCTTTTATTTTAATGAATACTGATATAATGGCTGAACCTAAATTAATTGAGTTTGATCCTAGTACTGGAATGGAAATCCAGGCTTGGTTAAATTATTATGATGATATGAGTATTAGAGAAAATAAAGATTTAGAGTGGAAATTTAAATCTATTCCACAGTATTTAAAGGGTGAAGCACTAAAAGTCTATATCAATGATTGTGTTAATTGTACTAGTTATGAACAGATTTCAAAAATCTTGATAGAAAAATTCATTGAACTAAATGTTCCAAATTTTTCAGATTTCTCAACTCTAAAATTAGATAATTTAGAAAATTATTTTCACAAAAAGGTAGGAATTGGGAGGAAACTCCATCTTTGTGAGACTCTTCTAATACAAGGATTGACAGATGGATTAAAACCAGAGTATAGAAATAATATTAATGTAAACCCTCCAAAAAGTACCACTGAATGGTACCGGCTTGTTAAGCAATTTGTTGAAGTTTCCACTCCTCAAATTTCAAGCCAAACAGTAAATCAACAACCAGTTAGACAAAATTTTCAACAATTTCAACCACCTAGCTCTTGGACTCAACCAAGTAGACCTAATTTTCAGCCAAATAGGCCCAATAATGCACCTAGGAATTGGATTCCACAAAGACAGTATCAAAATCAGGGGTCTAGAAATTTTCAAAATAATTACTTTCAGAAACCATATCCTTCTAGACCATGTAGAATATGTACAAATAAAGGTGTAAATAATGCATATCATTGGGAACAAGAGTGTTTATTTAGGAATGATGCAACATCCTCTGATACTCTTCCTAGTAATTCACCACCTACTATTCCTAATATTTGACAACTAATTGTGTATGGATTTACCAATAGTTATAATTTACCATGTATAGTGGACACTGGATCCACTACGGCAATATTACCCCTCAAATTTGTTAAAGAACTAAATGCTAAAATTGAAACTATACCTACAGTTATTATTGGTCAGGCAAAAGGGATGTTAAAATTAAATCAAAAATGTAAAATTTCTCTAAAAGTGGGTAAAATTACCAAATGTGTTAACTTTTTAGTGTGTAATACTAATTTGGAGTATGCTATTTTGGGTTTAAGAGAATGTTTCATGAGCAACCCATAAAACAAACAAAACCACAACAAACATCACCACCACAATTGCCATCACAAACTCAAACTAAAGTAAAAACCATAGATTAAAATTTAATTCTGTAGATGTCTTTTTCTCTTCCTCAAATAGTTTTCAACATTACCAGGTATGACCTTGGGTCGCCACGAGGATATTACTTGTTTTGGGGAGTTTTGGGGATTAGGTAGACACTCTATGCAGGCATAGGATGTGTATTTAATTTTGGGAATTTTCAGATTGATGTTGAAAAATAAAAATAAATATTTTTAATTTTATATCAAGTTTATATCAAAATAAACTATATTTATTTTATTCCATTGTCTTACCCAATTGTTTACAAAAACAGTAAGAATTGATAATATTAGTATAATAATATAAACCTAGAAAATTGATAATTGTGATGAGATTTTGTAGTGATTCAGTAGCAATAGAAAATTAAGTACATAAACAAATTATCTTTAATTCCTATTTATTTTCTTTATTTTACCATTCTAAGTTTATCAAATGCACGTATATTCATCAAGAGTATCAGAGAGATAAATTATTGTAAGGAAATACTGGTTGAGAGTCCACTTTCTAAATATTTAGAGTTAAATTTATTTGGACTTTGGAATAATTATTATTATTTTTTTTTTTTTTTTAATGTTTCGACTGGCAAAAATACTTTCTTATACAAATAAAAAATAAGAAAATAATTTAATTGCTATGTATTATTTTTATCCTCAACCATCATTTTCCGTGTCAATAAGTAAACAATCTGTGATATTTTCTTAGAATATAATATTGTTATTAAGTATTATTATTGCTATTATTCAAGTATACTTTTGAGAATTTTATTATTATGATTATGAATTGAAAGTATTATATTATTTATTGAAAGATTCATTATTTATTAAAGAAAAAGAGAACATAACTTATAAGTGAAAAGTTATGATATTTACTAAAACAAGTGAGAAGTTTTAAAAGATGGTGAGTCCCAATTAAAATGGGAAAAGGAGCTCAAAAAAGTAGTTGATAAACAAACGTTAAAAGATAGTTGAATAACTACTAGGAATTTGTTTATTAAAATAAAACTACTATTGTGATGACAAATAGTATTTAAACATAATGTAAAGAGTTTAGTAGGTAGAGTAGTCAAAACAAATTTAGTAAAAAATATTTATTGCAGCTGAACTTTTTACTTAAGGACTGTGTCACTATTTTCGCTAAAGGACTTTTATGACCTACGAACTGATTAAGCCAATGGGACTTAAAATTCTACTTGAAGTAAATAAAGTGTTAAACATTACTTGATTGGAAATATGTTTGTGATAAGAGAAATGGAAATACACTAAATTTCCATAAGATAAAAGAATTTGTTGTTAGTTATTACTATAGTTTTATTATTTCTTATTATTTATTTCTTATTGTATTTATACTTATTCTTTATTTATTATTGTGTTTATATTTTCCTATGCACTTACAAATGATAAGTGATGTTGTAACCATTATTTGTATTCTTTTACAGGGGAAATGCTCTCAGCTAAATTTAAATGCTCTTAGTATTTTTTCTTTCTCTTGCATTGCTAAATTTTACTTTTCCATCTCTTCGCTGACGTCTCTAAAATTTTCAATATTCAAAAATCAACTTCCAAATTTATTACAAATCTGTTGTCTGAAATTGTAGTTAATTAACCACAAATTTCATACAAAGTCTTTGGGGAGGGGGGATAATATTACAAAATTTAAATTTTTGCGCCAAGTTTAAAGTATGTTATGTAAATTTTCCTTTTTCAGTAATATTCCGTATATTATACCGGCTTATTAAATTAAAACCCTAGTCTATTAATCTCTAAGATCTTAATTCATATTTATTCCAAATTGCGTAAATCTAAAAATGGCTCGATTATTTATATTTCTTTAATAAAACTTTTATTATTTAAATTCCTATTAAATTCCGCTAGTAAATCCCGGTATATCATATTCCCCTTAAATCTTTATTTAACTGCTAAAATATTATTCTGTCTTAAAGAAAAAACCTACTTATTTCAATTTATTCTTTTATTTAAAATATCCAGGTGTAAGTAAAATATTCCAATGATTAAAACTTCGCAGACATAAATTCATTTCTTTTATCGTCTGAAGAGGGAGAAAGGGGTTATTTTAGCATAATCTCGACTACAGATTTTAACATTTGTTTATGCTTTAGATAGCTGGTGCGAGAATATAAGAAGTTTCTAGAACAATCTTTTCAGCAGAGTATAAATACGAATGGCGGGAACCAGGGAGATGGCATAAAGCATAAAGCATATGGTAGATGGGCTGTGAGCTTAGAAGCTTTTTCGTTTTTTTTTAGCATGTAGAAGTGAACGTAGTGGATTGCAGTCGTAGCAGACTGGATACTCAATGTGATTGCTCGATGGAGGTAGTAAAACGTTGGATGAATACTGTTTATTATGTGAGTAGAATGAGGAAGCAACGGTATCGTAATGGGTGATAGATGTTAGATATTAACGGATTAAAGACTAGAACGCAGGCAAGAGATGGAGTGTTTTTAAACTAATTGTGACAGGAAGAATAGACTTTATTCTTTTTACCATGGAAGGAGAGAGCATCTTCCCTAGATTTAATCGAGAGCGTGGAAATAAAGTGAATAATGTTCCAAGCGACTGCCTTATGTTAATTCTTCATTTTTCTTTAGTATTTTAAAACCAATCGGCTGCTACCTGTGTTGTGTAGGAATGGAAACCCTCATTTTTTTTTTCGACAATACAAACTACTTGCCGTCGAAACGTCACATATATATATATATTTTTTAGGTTTCGATCTTGTTAGCAGTCATTTAGTTATGCGACGTCTATATTCCAGTGACAACATGTTCTCTCGCATCTCACATATTCAACATATGAATTTTAATATGCCATTTCTAGCATAGCAAAAACGAGCCGGTGCGACAACTTTTTCAATTTCCTATAAACAATAAGAATGAAACAGAAAAGAAATACCAGGGAAATCATTACTACACCACATTTTAGTAATTACATTTTAAAGCAGATGAAAACGATGGATAACTACACAGACGAAAAGTAAACAAGTAATTTTTCTCCAACACGCAGTGTACTGACGGTACTTATTAGTACCACCGAGTAATTCAACTGTTAAATCAAATACATACATCGTTCACCTAAAATAGCTAGTCAAACTGTATTCTAAGTTCATAATAAACACATTAAAAAAATCCAACACTCATCTTATATCCTTTACTGTGTTTGCAGCTATAAAAAGACGAGCGTGACAATCTGTACAAAATGTCGGCACAAAACCCATCGTCTGTGTCAAAGATAGCCTTCTTCCTCGCTAAAATAACAAACCTAGAACTACTGCTGCCATGTATCTGGATAAAGTGGAGTTAAAAGAGTGTTTTTGCAAAGTACCATTAGAATATTAGTAATATTCACTATGGGATGAAAGTTTAAAGGGAATGGTACTTATAAGTACCGTCAGTAGATAAAGGGTTAAGCTGTTTTCCGAATAGTCTTATTTTTTTTCCCAGTTCTGTCGATAAAAACAAGAGAGAAAAATCCATTAAATTCTGCAAAGCTAGAGATAGAGGAAAGAAAATTAAAATATGACGCAGTTGTAGAAATCTAAAGAAGACAATGAAAGAGAAAACGGTAATGAGTAATAGAGATAAACTCCACGGAAAAAACTGCACAAAAAGCGAAATTGGAGAATGTTTCTTACGAAAGTAGTTGAACTTCAAAACATATCATAACATTTTTGTCCTTTTTATCAAAAAAGGAAAGTTTCATGTGAGTTAAATCATTTCAAATGAAAGTTTCATTATATTTATTTCTACCATACTTAAAGAAATTTTGAAATACTGTATCTAAACATTATCTATATATTTATAAAACATCAATTTCGGGTAAATTGGAAGATTTATTAAAATTTGTTTATTTATTTTTGTTTCCAACTTTGTGAAATTGTTCTTCTAAAACGTATGTCACTTTCCTATTTTTTTTTCTTTTACTTTATGAGGTCCTATTAGAATTCTTATTTCTCAAAACTTATTTACCAAATATCTGCTGACAGTTAAATGTTCTTTTCATTGATATGGCGACGTTTATTTCACAGTCGCAAACATAGACGTTGAATCCAGGGCTGCGGAGCCGGTGGGAAAAATGGACGACTCCGACTCCGACTCTTTCGCTCAAAAATGGGCTGACTCCAACAACGCAGACCTGTTTCTAAAATGGACGACTCCGACTCCGGCAATTTTAACAGATCCGACTGCGACTCCGACTCTAATCGCTCAAAAATGGGCCCGACTCCGACTCCGCAGCTTTGGTTGAATCATAGGCCTTAGAAACTGAACAATGTAAAGGACGGCCGGCCAGGAAGGAAAGATTTGAAATGACAGGCAACGGTATTAAAGGGCCTTGATATGAGATTGGCGACATACGGGTTATTAGAACATTTGATTGGTTGAGATGATTCTGGACAAAGGCGAATCACCAAGCATATTGGCGAGCATATCGCCAAGTTAAAGCTTGTTAGCTTGTCTCACTGGTGTAATCTAATTCGTTCAGGCGGGTATCGCCAAGTTCTTGATGTAAGCTTGCCGTAGTTTGGGAAAAACATCAATCTAAGCATAGTCGGAACATGCGCCCTGCGCGTATGTCGCCAGTCTCATATAAAGGCACCCTAAGCATTATAACTATGATATAGCTCCTAGAATATATAGTGTGGAAATCGGCTATCCCTGTAATACTTAAAAAAGAGCTAAAATATTGTATCCCTTAAATGTGCAACGATGCTGCTGAAATATGAAGATCACAGAGACATCTGCAGGATATTTTCTACAACTGAAAGATATTCCTTGTCTATACAATATAATACGAAAATCCCGCAGATGTCGCTGCGATCGACACTTGGGATTTTAGCAGTATCGTCGCACATTTAAGGGATACAAATTTTTAGCACTGTTTGGATAGCATATTTCCGCACTAAGTATTCTAGACGCTGTAACTATGATATGAGAAAAAGGAACATTTGACCATAAGGGTCGTGTGGCAGCCAAAGTAGATGTGAATTATAATAATTACAGAAATTAATTTTTCTGGTACAGCAACCAAGGCTTGTAACTGTAAACATAAAGTAGCCCAACAGTGTTATCGATCATGCTTTACTGCTTTACTATAGAAATAAACAGTAAGTTAAGTCGATTATAGTCCAAGAGCCGACATCACAAAAACCTATGTCATCAAGCATAAGAAAAAAAAACCTTTATTTTATGGGAGAGTAGAAATAGGGGAAATCCAGTGATCCATGTCTGCCGGAAGAGCAGTGGTGCATAAGCCAAAAAAATAATACCACCAGTGGTTGACTAGTAGGTTTATCATTGTATTTGTCCTACAAACAAAAGTATGAAAACATGGAGGACTGGGAGCAGGAAAACACAATGATAAACCAACGAGTCAACCACTGGTGGTATTAATTTTTGGCTTATGCACCACTTCACTTCCGGCAGACATGGATCATTAGATTCCCCTACTTCTACTCTCCCATAAAATAAAGGTTTTTTTCTTGTGCTTGATAACATAGGTTTTTGTGCTGTCGGCTCTTGGACTATTATTTTATTTTATTTATTTTGTTTTCAAATTATTTATTCTTTTATTTACTTTTTTTACTTATTTATTTATTCTTTTTTTATTATTTAAATCTCTTTATCTTTTTTTATAAAATATAATACAAACATTTTTGTAAAAGTTATCTTGGTAACTTAATTTAAGAATTTATTTTTTCCCCTCCACTGAATTTTTTAAAGGAATTTCTTCTTGCTTAAATCTTCCTGAATAAGCTTTAGCAATTGCCGAACAAATTAGGGTTTCTTCTAAATCTTCAGAGGGTTTTTTTTTCAGTTTTGTCGATAAAAACAATATATAGAGAAAAATGCATTAAATTCTGCACAGCTAGAGATTGGGGAAAATAAAATCTAAACCTGGTATAGTCTAGAAATCTAAAGGATACAATGAAAGATAAAACGAAAATGAGTAAGTTAGGGATAAACACCAGGATAAACTGTCAATAAGAGAAATTAGAGAATGTTTCCTACTACAGTAGTTAAAAGTTCAGAACATGTCATAACAGGTTTATTTTTTTTCTCAAAGTAAAAATGACATTTGAAATTAACTTGTTTTTTATAATTATGTCTATAAGATAAAAAATTTTGAAATGTTATATCTAAACATTACATGTACTATATAAATCACAAGCAAAGGTCGCAGATTTGAGCGTGTATTTGTTGAAATGAAAAAATTTGCATTTGTGCGCGTATGATGGAAATTATATTGCTACTAGTGTAAATACCCGTCCTGGGACGGTGAGTAGAAATCATAAATTTGAATTAAATTAAATTTGAAATGATTGATAAAAATATTCATATACTATTAATAATTGTTTTTATTATTCCATTTCAGACATTGATACGCAGAAAATCGAGTTGAGATGTCTAAACTTCTACTTATAAAACAAAAACTAATTACGTTGATTTGTGTTTGGTAAGTTGAACTCAGTAATTTGTACATATGCTGGTTCAACTATTATAAGTTTTGTTGAATCTGTATTTTCTTTTTTTGCAAACGTTACGGGTGTATTAGCCACTTGTCAGGAGTTAAGGCTGCTAGTCACTCAGCTTCGGAATTCTCCCTGGTAATGTTAAGCCTATGGGCGTTTAATGCATTTTTATATTCAAAATATCTCCTGGGTAAATTAATATTTTTATCTTCTTCATTCAGTGTTCTCTCCTTAAAAGATGTCACTTTTTTTCTTAGTTCACAAAATATTTCTAAAATCTATGCTTAATTTAATATTTTATGTTTTAAAAACTAACGAACTGTGAGTAAAATTTTAACACTTCATATAAAATTAAGAGTAGATTTTAAAAATATTTTGAAAACTAAGAAAAAAAAGAGACATTCTTTAAGAAGAGTACACAGTGAAAAGAAGTTAAAAATATTACTTTCCTGAGGAGATATTTTGAATATGAAAATGAATCAAACGCCCATAGGTTTAACATTATCGAGGGGATTTCGAAAGCTGAGTGCCTAGCAGCCTCAATACCGAAGAAATCGTTAAAATTTGATATATTTATAGCAGATCTTTTTTGAGTCTGATTATTTCAGTTTCGATTACATATTTGTTAAATTTGTGTTTTACTATGAAGTCTGAATTTTGTTAGAGTATATGAGCCAGAAACAAACGGTTTTAAGTGCAAACGTGTTAATGTTCCGTGATAGAGCTGTTTGGTTTAAAACTCATAAAAAGTCAGTAAATTGAAATACAGTTTTCGAACGTGTTGCATTTGAAGGTACATTTTCTTCCCTATTCAACGGCGTAAAAGTTTAAATTATGCGATGTTGAGAAGTAATTAAATTTATTAAAAAAATGGAAATGGATTGATGATTCATCAAATCAATTAATTTTACGAAAATAAATTATACATAGAAAACTGAAACAAACAAATAAAAGATGAATGTTTAGTACGTTTTCCATTTCAAAAATTAATTCGCAGAAAATCGAGTTGAGCTGTCTAAACCTTTTCTTCTAAAACAAAAACTAATTTCACTGGTTGAAAGACGAATGACGTCAAAGGCTTTTTTGACGTGAAAGGCCCGGCCCGACTCATAGAGAAAAAAATCCGGCCCGGACCGGCCCGATAAAAAAATTAAAAGTTCGGCCCGAGCCCGGCCCGGAAAAAAGTTAAAATATCGGCCCGAGTGAATTTCTACAAAACATTGATTTTTACGTCGAATTAGTTAAAAATTTATCTCGTACGAGGAGTTCTGACCAAAAATATTTACCTTAACTTTTTTTTCTCATGTTTATAATCTTCATTTTTATAGAAGGGCCGCAGGTTGCGATATTTATTTTTTTAATGAATCTCTATTTCTTGTATGTAAATGTTTCAGTTATCATTAATATTGTTAATCCATATTCCATGTATATAAGTGTTAAAAATCTGAAAAGGGCTATACAATAAAATCTTCTAAGGCGGAATTGCATAGAAAAGAAAAAAAAAATGCGTTATAGGCAAGTTCCCTTCTTAGCAAGTGTAAATGTATTGTATATTCTTTTCTTACTTATTACTAGGTTGAGCAAAAAGTTCTGGAAAATTTGTGAAAGTTGCGTTGTTATGCGAAATTTAACAACAAAAGCAACAAGGACTAATCTTCAAAGTAGAGACCATCATAGTCCACGACTTTCTGCCATCGTTCTGCCAGATTCCGGATTTGCCGGAAGTACCATGGCGGCTTCTTGGAATCGAAAAACTCTTGACATGCTTCTTCAACTTCATTAAAGGATTCAAATCGACGGCCCTTGAAAAAGTGTCGCACTGATCGAAAGAGGCCATAATCGGATGGAGCCACGTCTGGACTGTAAGTGGGGTGTGGAAGAATGTCTACGCTGTCCAACTGTGCTATACAGGGTGATTCAGCTCGTCGGTGACAAACTTTAAGGATCGATAGAGCACACCTAGACGAACATTTTTGAATAGGGAATGTAGGGTCCCTGACGCGATGGTAAGGCGCTAGGCGCTTTCGAAAATTTGGGTGCCGAAATTCGAAACGTCATAAAAACTAGGGAAATGGTTAGATTTTCTTGCTTGTTGCGTCGAAATGATTCTGTTTGTTTAGACTTTCTTCAGTACCAATTTGATAAGCGTATCTCTTAAAACATGGATAGGGGGCGCTGCAGACTTTGGAGAGCTAGACAACAACTTTAAGCCCGTTATTTTGATAATTTAACACATGCTCGCCAAAGTTTATACTCTAACTTAAAGTTTGAACCCAAAAGTAGAGCCCTGCAAAAAGCGTAAGAGCCGGAATAAAATGTCAAAGTACAGGGTGGTCGAAACTCGAAGGCTCCTAGGAGATAAACAAACAGATTTCTTGACTTATGGCATGCATTTTCATGATTCTGTTTGCTGGGGCTCTCTGAAACTCAGTTGAACGGTACAAAAAGAAACATCGATAGGGGGCGCTTTGGGCAAAAAACATAATTCGTTGACATTTCGGACGCTAACTGGAAACGGGGCGCTACGATCAGTTAGAAACAAAACAAGAGAGTAATTTACTTATCATAAGAAGCTATTAAAACTGCAGTTTGTTTGTTTATTTTAACAAACATAGCTGGTTTCAATCATGCACAATGCGCGCAATAAAATTTACATAAGGTGCTTTTTGCTGATTTATGCAAAAGATATCGTACCATATCGATATGCAAAAGATACGTAATGCGTAGACGACAACGCGAGATGACGTAGTTGTATGCGCAGACACGTCTTTTGAACGTGCGGTACCTACTTAAGCTTCGGGTTACTTGTCTGCAGATCGGTAGTAGGATGGAACGGTACACAAACTCTGAATTGGCTGACATGCATTTGGCGTATGGCGCTGCTGGTTGTAATGGACGAGCCGCTCAGCGGTTGTACGCCGAGCGTTACCCCAACAGGCAAATCCCCTGCCATGCCTTCTTCGCTCGAGTACACCAGAGGTTGTCCACAACGGGATCTTTCGACGGAGGCAGGCCTGAACGGGAGCGATCAGTGAGCACCCCCGACAACGAAGAGGCTGTGCTTAACCTGGTTGAGGACAACCCAGGTCTTAGCACGAGAGATATCGCCAGACATGTTGGCATTTCGCAAGCAACTGCGTGGCGCATCTTACGTTCCCGGAATCTGCACCCCTACCACATCCAGCGGGTGCAGTTGCTCAGAGAGCAGGATTTTGGCCCTCGAGTGGAATTCTCAAGATGGTACTTGGCGATGAGATCCAGGGATCCCCGTTTTGTAAACAGCATTTTGTTTACGGACGAGTCCACTTTCAGCCGGGAGGGAATGTGGAACGCCCACAACAGTCATGTGTGGTGTGATGAAAATCCACATGAAACCAGAAGCCGAGCAGCCCAGGAGCGTTTCTCAGTAAATGTGTGGGCCGGCATTCTGGGGGATTGCCTCATTGGCCCTTATTTGTTACCTGAACGGCTGACAGGTGGAAATTACCTGATTTTCCTGGATCAAGTGCTGCCGCAGCTTCTGGATGAGGCGCACGTACCCGAAGGTTCGCGTCGCCAGATGTGGTTCCAGCACGATGGAGCTCCGGCCCATTACACGAACGACGTGCGTCTCCATCTAAACGCAAGGTATGGCCAGCGGTGGATCGGGCGTGGGGGTCCAGTTCACTGGCCTGCCCGATCACCAGACCTCACCTGCTTGGATTTCTTCCTTTGGGGTTACCTGAAGGCCGAGGTATACCATACACCTGTCAGCAGTGCTGAAGAACTTGTGGCGCGCATTGTGGCAGCTGCAGGGCAGATCAGAGATACTCCTGGCATTGTTGGAAACACACACTCCTCAATGCGACGGAGGTGCGAAGCCTGCATCATGGCCCAAGGTCGAAATTTCGAGCATCTTCTGTAGTGTTATTTTTTGTAAATAAATTTCCAGTATCATTGATGTTTTTGGTCTAAATTTATTCAGAAGTGTTGAGCAGAGGTAGAAAATGTGTTTTCATTATTACTAACTGATCGTAGCGCCCCGTTTGCAGTTAGCGTCCGAAATGTCAACGAATTATGTTTTTTGCCCAAAGCGCCCCCTATCGATGTTTCTTTTTGTACCGTTCAACTGAGTTTCAGAGAGCCCCAGCAAACAGAATCATGAAAATGCATGCCATAAGTCAAGAAATCTGTTTGTTTATCTCTTAGGAGCCTTCGAGTTTCGACCACCCTGTACTTTGACATTTTATTCCGGCTCTTACGCTTTTTGCAGGGCTCTACTTTTGGGTTCAAACTTTAAGTTAGAGTATAAACTTTGGCGAGCATGTGTTAAATTATCAAAATAACGGGCTTAAAGTTGTTGTCTAGCTCTCCAAAGTCTGCAGCGCCCCCTATCCATGTTTTAAGAGATACGCTTATCAAATTGGTACTGAAGAAAGTCTAAACAAACAGAATCATTTCGACGCAACAAGCAAGAAAATCTAACCATTTCCCTAGTTTTTATGACGTTTCGAATTTCGGCACCCAAATTTTCGAAAGCGCCTAGCGCCTTACCATCGCGCCAGGGACCCTACATTCCCTATTCAAAAATGTTCGTCTAGGTGTGCTCTATCGATCCTTAAAGTTTGTCACCGACGAGCTGAATCACCCTGTATATGATACAAATTCTGGCACCTATTAGATAAAAAAAATTTCCCAGAACTTTTTGCTCAACTTAATAGTATATTAATTTAGCATGGATCAGCACGTTTTTCAGTTTAAAACAGGGTTCCGTCATAGGCAGGTTCCTTTTCACACATTTTACTATATTTTAATTTAGCTATATTTTAATATGATTAGAATATACTATTCTTTAAAAATAATAAATTTTAATGTTTAAGTGTAGAATAATGGCAATGCAAAAATGTATGCATTTTTTGCAAAACTTTTTAGGCCAGGCCTAATTTAACTGACCTTTAAATGGACCAGGCCACGCTGAGACAATGATTTTCATACGGGCTGGCTCAAAACTAGGACTGAAAATTTTGGGCCGTGAAGACTAGGAATGAAACCAGGCCCGGCTCTGTACAGAAAAATTAATTTAGGCCCGGTCCGAGTGCCGTGAATGAAAATCGGCCCGAGCCCGGCCCGTACAGATCTCTAATTACAGTATTTTAAACATATTGAAATTGATATACATCACTGAGGTGTACTACAAGGTTCTTACTATAGAATATGGTGTGAATAGAACTTATCGTTAATTTACAGGGACACACAAAAGAATTTGGCTATAGAAGGAAATGAGCAATAATTGAACTATTGAAGCCTACGGACAGTGATTGCTGGAAGTGCATTTTCAGTTATGGTATGCGTTTTTAAATGTAATTTATATTAAATGTTACTTTGTGTATATAAATTCTATAGATCATATACAGGGTCGCGCAAAAGTTCTCAACAACATCCGTTTATTGGCGGAAATTGCTGAGTGGAAATTTTCAACAGTGCTATGCGTTTAACTGAACTAACTTTTAGCCTACTATGTAGTATGCATGCATATCTGTAGATCATATACAACGCTGCACAAAACAAAATTGTATATTTTAAGGACTATCCATCGTAATAGCAGAAATCGGGTTATCAAGTCCGTTGTGCGTTTTCTAAATTGTTCATTTAGAGACCTTTACCTTAGTAAACAGTGAAGTTTTGTTATAGTACTCTGAATGTGTTGGAAAGCGTTTCATATTCTCTGCGGTACGCATGATTTTTCTTTCTTGTTATTGTACTTGTTTGTTTACATTAACAAAATTAAACGTTATGATTTCGATATGAACTATTAAAATACACAAAATTTAAACATTAAAACTACATGAGTTAAAATATTCATGTCCGAAAGTTTTCCAACATAGTTGAAAAGTGTTCATTAATTAGGTTTGTCTGTCTGTCAGTGCTCTAACTCGTGTAAATAGGATCAGATTGCCAAGAAAAGTATATGTGTTATTGCGGTTTACTATGGCCTGTTCGGTACGGAAAATGGATTATGTAGCATTTTCGGTTCATTTACAGGGCCACTCAAAAGAATTCCGTTACATTACGGTATATGAGGAAAAAATCGTTTGCCGTGTATTTTAATGATATTACAGTATTTTAAACATATTGAAATTGATATACATCACTGAGGTGTGATACAAGGTTTTTACTGTAGAATATAGTGTGCATAGATTTTATCGTTTACTTATAGGGACACATAAAAGAATTTGACTATAGAGAAATGGTCAATAATCCAACTATAGAAACCTACGAACAATAATTGCTGGAAGTGCGTTTTCAGTTGTGGTATGTGTTTTTAAATTTAACTATTTTTTAAACATTACTTGGTGTGTATAAATTTTATAGATCCTATATAGGGTCGTACAAAAGTTCTCAACAACATCCGTTTATTGGCTGAAATTAAGGCAGTGGAATTTTTCAACTGTTCTATGTGTTTAACAGAACTAACTTTTAGCTTACTATGTAGTATGCATATATATCTGTAGATTATATACAGAGCTGCAAAGAATCGTATATTTTAAAGACTATTCATGGTAATAGCAGAAATGTAGTATTATACATTTTTCAAATTGTTCATTTAGACGTCATCTTTCACCTTAGTAAACAGTGGCATTTTGTTATAGCATTCTGAATGTGTTGGAAATGGTTTCATAAATTATGCTGTACGCATGATTTTTCGGTCTTGCTTTTTTCTATCAACGCATCTCAAAAGGTATGACTCATTTCACAGCTCATTGTTTGTTTTACAATAGCAAAATTCAATATGATTTCTGAAATGGTTTTTCAGTTGCTCAAATCATTCACATTTTATCAGTTTTGAATGTGTTATAGAAAAATATGCTGAACAGCGGTTATATGAGGTAGAAGAGATTTTTATTTAGTCAGATAAGTTTTCTGATACACGTTTCAAATCGAAACTAAGCCTACTATGGTAAGATGGATGGGTTCGCACCGGAATCGTCACGCTGTGTTTTATTATATTTAAGATTGATAATTTAAGTGTTACTAATTAAATCACGTTCTGGTGAAACGTCGTTGTTGTACCGACATAAGATGAACGTCAGTAATAAAACTATTCTATTGAATAATAGAATACAAGTAGGAAATATTCATTTCAACCCATTTGCAGCTATCCCCTTGAGGAAAACAGCTAAAACGTTGGCCTTTTTCTGAACTCCATTTACCGTGAGTCAGACATCCCGATATAAAATGTCGCTTTTGATTGAATAGAGAGAGTGACCGTTATAAAAAAGAAGGAATTTTTGAAAGAATTTAATCTTTTTAAATTTGGAATTCTTTAAAAGTACAGTAAATTCCTTTAGCGAGCATTTTCGTCTTAAAAGTAATCACTTTACAAAATTTTAAGTTTTTAGCCTCAACAATTTTAAAAGAACACTGTAATTTTCGAAAGATTTTCGTTCCATCAACTCCTTGAGGGAGGAGTTCCGATATTAAAATCAGCCTATTTTTAAGCGGAGACATTCAGAATTATTAAACCTTTAGGCACTGAATAATAAATTCATGAAAATTTTATCTCCTAGAGCATTTTTTGCGAATTTCAGAAACTAGAATATTTACATAATAATTTAATAAATTTTAGAATTTTAAAAGGATTAATTAAATTTGAATTTATAGGGATTTTGTGCAATATTTATAAACCCACTCAAATCTTTTATTTTAAATATTTTTCTTAGTATTTTGTTTAATTAGGAAATGTACAAATATAATGTTCTTACAATAGAAATGTAGAAATATTTCCGAGATGAACCCCCCCCCCCCCCAATGCCAAGAAAGCTTAAAAGATCAAAGGCAAAAGAAATCATCCTTTTAAAAATATTTTTGTTTTGTGTAACCCATAATGTTTTTGGAACAAGATAAAGTAATGTATCTATAACTCATTCCAAACTGTATTACTACTAATCGATGTATTAAATGAATTTTTTAACAAGTTATTTTAATGGTACTTATAAGTGACGTCATTAGATAAAGGGTTAAACCAGAGGAAATTTTGAAACCGATTCGGTGGTTCCGGAGAAGTCGTGATTTTAGAACGTTTTCATGTCATTTTACACTTTAAAATTTTGATTCCTTTCTAAAACCATTCTTGACCATCGCTCATAGTCTTAAAAGCAAGCTCAATGTCAAATCTCAAGTTTCTAACTCTAGAAGTTACAAATAAATCGTACTTGTAGAACGGTGTTCTCTCTTGTATCTCTTGGGAGGCATGTATCACGATATTTAAAAAAAAAATAGCTTATAGCGGCGTTTAAGAAAAGCTAGTAATTTTTTTATAACTAGGAGAAAAATTTAAATCGTCAAATACATTTGAGAGTAATTATGATTTTGTAACATTTTTCACTCATTTAACTTTTATATTTCGAAAAGTTCAAAGACATTTTTAACGATTATTTATTCCTTAAAAGTAATCACAACGTCAACTTTCACATTTCTCGCACAAAATGGTTTCAAAGAAATCGTAATGTTAGAAAGTTTTTCTCTCTTATATCCTTTGGAAGGCAGGAATCCCGAAATATAAAGTAACCTATGTTTAAGCAGTGTTCAATATACACTATGACGCAAAAGTTTAGACAATGAAGAAATTCTTACATACTTTGAAAAATATTTATTCAATTTTCAAATCACTGCTTGAAATTAATGTGCTGTACATATAAACAATATTTATAACAAAGAAAAGTGGAATTGTGCATATTGCAATAAATTAAATGGTAACAAAAATAAACTGCTGTCTCAAAAGTTTAGACACAAATTAAATAAAATCGAAATAAACAATTTTTAAAACCTGGTTGCGCATCCATGCTTATGTATTACGTCATATACACGAGATTGCATGGAAGAAACTAAATCTTGCATAGTTTGTGGATCGATATCGTACCATGCATTCTCAATAGATGTCTTAAGTTCCTTTTCAGAAGAGTATCGTCTAGCGTTGCTATAAACTTTGCGACACATGATGCTCCAAAGGTTTTCTATAGGGTTAAGATCTGGGCTACATGCTGGCCAGTCGAGAACTCTTATATTATGGGAATTAAACCAAGATTTTGAATGTTTTGCAGTGTGAATTGAAGCATTGTCTTGCTGAAATTCCCACTGAGGACCCCCTAGAAGCTCAACAAATGGCAGTAGGTTTTCTTCTAATGTCTGTGTATAACGCTGTGAAGTTTGACGACCACTGGTGAAGGTCAGAGATACTTGTCCATTATAGCAAAAGGCTGCCCAAACCATCACCGAGCCCCCTCCTTGTCTGCGACTAAAAAAACGTCGAGGTTCCTTCCGCAAGTCATGCCAATACGATAAACAACCATCTGGACCATCCAGATTCCACTTTTTTTCATCGCTAAATATGACTGACTGCCATTTCTCTCCATATGACATATGCTTTCGAGCCCACATAAGTCTTTGTAACTTATGATGTGGTTTCAGAGCTGGTTTCTTCTGCATTTTGCTATAAACGATTGTTCCTTTTTCCAAAATTCGTCTACGAATCGTATCCTTTGATACAGAGAGTCCCGATGAGCTTTGAACTCCACGTACGCTCATTTGTTGAGTACTCGCTAGTCTTTGTATCAGGCGATCCTCTCGTACATTTGTCACACGTGGCCTCCCAGACCGACATTTTGCTTTATATTCGGAACCACTCGATAAAACTCGATAAATAGATTTTTTTGACCTATTAATAATAGCAGAAATTTCAGAAACGCTCTTCCCTTCACCTTTCAACTGCCAAATCCTTGAAACCTCATTCACTTGAATTTCTTTAGCTCTCGGCATGTCGAATATGAAGCGCAATCGTTTGCAGAACTTAAGTACTCCAAATTTGTGACATCATCGATTCTAAATTTGCATATGCCAGCGAATATTCAAAGAAATTTAGAATAGTGTCTAAACTTTTGCGACAAGCACATTTGAATTTTTATGAAAAAAATTAGTATTATAGTAAATAAAACGACTGTCTTTTATACATAGCATTTTAAATCAGTTTTTGAATATATTTACAGTTTTTTGTAATTCTGACGTCATAATTCTACATTTTAAAGCTGAATGACGTCATTGTCTAAACTTTTGCGTCATAGTGTAAACCGTAAGAATTTTTAATCGGTTCTGTAACTTAAAATATTTTCCACTGATATAAGTTCTTGTTTCATTAGTTTCATTAAGGCTAAGTTTCATTAGTTCTTGAGATAGAGCTATTGCGGAGATCATGAAAAATGCAGCATAGCATCGCCACCTTTTGGTCGATTTACACCAAAAGTTAATCAGCACCAATTTATATCAGGGACTAACTGGATATAATTTTATTAAATTTCGTGCGTTAGTTCTTGAGATACAGTGCCCACAAAATTTTTGTCACATACAAGCAGACAGATAGACAGAGTCACAGACTCATAGACAGACATTTTGTAAAAACCTGTTTTTAGGGATCTCTGATCCCTAACACGTGTAAGTCCGTTAAAACCCGAAGTCGAAAATTTTCACAAAATCAATACATTCGTCGTGTAGAAGTAGAAGAAAGTAAAAAGAGACATCCTTTAAGAAGAGTACTCAGAAAAAGGAAGTTAAAAATATTAAATTCCTGAGGAGATATTTAAATATGCGAATGCATTCCACGACCATAGCTTTAACATTAACCAATGGAATTCGGGAGCTCACTGACTAACATCCTTAAGCAGACTGAATTAATTCTCATTGTCTAATCTTAAGTCTAATTTCTTTATAGATATATATATGTGTGTATGTGTGTGTAGCATTTTCTCAAAACTTGTCGTGTGAATTGCAGCATACTGGTTGTAGATTAATTATACAATCTACAACGGGAATTTTCGCATGTCGATAACAGGCAATAGAAGAATCACTCGTATACATCACCAACCAGAAGTATTAAAAGTGCAGTTGTTCCGTCATGATCGGCAGTAAGGCAAGGATGTTAGGAATTTTCCATAAATAACAAAAGAAGCGTGAGATCAATCAATAGTTTATTGATGACAAGTAAATTTCTCCATCTCCACTAGTCTAGTAGTATTCATTTCGAGTAAGTTCACATAGCTTAAGATGATAAAAGGATCAGAAACGACATCACGACTGAAAGACAAGCTACTCTCCAAGTGACGTGGACTTTTTAAGCAAAACAAAATCGTACAAATATCTGTCTCCCTAAGAGAATGTAAGAGGTTAACTACTCAAAACAAAAGAATGCGGACGGTTAAATCACGTTGCAGTGGACCAACTCCGTGAAGAGAGGGAGGAACGGGACGGCAAGCCACGCTAGCGATACGATAAGACCTAGAAAAGAGACGGAGGTGCGTGACGTATATGACAGAACTTAATGCTTACTGGCGGAAGTTTTATAACGTAAGACGCCGAGCTCGCAAAGCTTTCTGGGATATGGAATGATTTAATAAAATAAAATGGTATTGATAACTTTCGAACGAGAAAAGAAAAGGATTTAATGTCTCAGAATAAAATGAAAGAAATAATGTAATTTAGTGGGTTTTATAAAGAAGTACGGTTATGAACATCAGATTAAAGTTTTTTGAATTATAAATAAAAGAATACGCTGGATTAAAGGCATGGGATAAAAAGATAAAAGACATTTAAGATATTATTAAAGACAGGTAAATAAGGTAGATATTATAAGAATTTGGAATAGTTTAACTAAGATAAAAAGGGCAAAAAATTTTATTATTACATATATATATATATATAATATGCATAAATTTCTGTAATATGTTACTTAGTTTCTTATTTTAAAAACTTTCATATGTCCCTCTCGACTGAACTTTTTTATAAAATTTGTCGCTACTTGAATCTTTTCAAATAAGCTTTAGCAAAATTAAAATCTCTACCAAATCCTCAGTTTTTCCCCCTTTTAGGTTCTGTCGATAATACAAAACAAACAGAAAAAGGGCATTAAATTCTGTTAAGCTAGAGCTAGAGGAAAGATGATCAAAATCTGACACAATTGTAGAAATCTAAGGAAGACAATGAAAAGAAAAACAGGATTCAGTAAGTTAGAGATAAACCCAATATAAAAACTGCAAATAAGCGAAATTTGAGAATAGTTGCCGAAACGTCAGTGAAGGCTTACTGTGGAGACACAAAAAGTTTTGGTTTCTGTTAGTCTGTCTGTTAGTCTGTCTGTCTGTTCCGCGATAACTGCTGCAAAAAGCATCCGATCGGCTTGAAATTCACTGGGCATATTGATGAGGTACCCGGACTTAGCTGTATAGTTTTTGGTTAAATTTGGTTCATTCGTTCGGGAAATATGGAACATTTTTTTTTTTTGCTCTATAATGCTTTTCTATGGCAAGTCAGGCGATTTTCAGATTTTCATTTGTTGAAAGAAATGGCTCATATGAAAAATGGATTTAAATGATAAATTTTTGATGCTGAAATTTTTAAATAAGATTATTCCAATTAGTTTGAAATTTTGTCAATATATTTGCGAGATTTTTTTAATTAGGTTTATAATATTGGGGGGAATTTTATGCATGTTTTCCAATAATATAAAGGATTTTATTTTATCAATTTGACGTAATGCATATTTCATTTTTTTTCCTTTTCTTTCATCTGTTGCCTAGCAACGTATTTGGTCCTAATAATATTAGTAGAATTGCGTGTATAATGTTTGAGTAAAGCCAACGTCAAAACGGATGAATTAATGCATTTGTATCTTTGCATATAGATGAATTTTAGCCCAGAAATAAAAATAGGCAATATTTCATTTATTTTATTCAAATATTTTGCTTAAAAACACAAAAGTTCATTATTTTCATAGAGAATAACGTAACATTTTTCCATAACATTTACCAATATTTCTTTAATTGTTGCCAAGAAAATCAAAACCCGGAATAATATTTTCTTTTAAACAATTTTCAATTGAAATGTTTTGTCGGGAAATGGGAAAATGAAAAATAAAATTAAGAATAGTAAAATTAATATGGCGGCATATTGGAAATAAAAAGAAAACTCTCGAGTATTTCTTAATATAACAAGATGAAAAGTTTTGAGTCAGTACGCATAGCAGGTGAATTAGACGTCATTTATCGAAAACAAAGATGCTGGAATAAAAAGATCTTGGGTAAAATAAAATTAACTATTATTCACGGAGGAAAGAGATAGATGGAGATTAGAGGTCTGCACGGGCCGGAATTTCCAGGCCCGGGCTCGGCCCGGCCCGAACGAAAGCTATCTTGGCCCGGCCCGGTGTAAAAATTGGAAGTTTGGCCCGAGCCCGGCCCGTTTGCATTTTTACAGTTCTCGGCCCGGCCCATACAAAAATCAGTGAAAACAGGCCCGGCCCGGCCCGACACAATTCCTACAAAAAAAAAAAAAAATCCGTTTTTTCTCAACATACAATTAAGATTCTTTTAATGAATACTACATACATATTTATGGGAACATTTTACAGTATACTTTACATTACTAAGATGTTCGCAAAACAGAGAGCACACAATAGTAAACATTAACGATTACTTACAGTGTTTTAGTCATCGTGTCTACAGACATTTCAAAATGGTAATAAGGATTCATTAAAAGATTAATGTAGTTAAAAACATAATAATTTTTGAAGCTGTATAATAAAAAGTAAATTTGTGAAAATATTTCTCTCATTTTTAAGGCTTTTCTCAAATCCAAAGGAGCTACATTTCGACACATTTATGAATTCTTTTCTTTTCGGAAACGCGTAAGTTTGGCGGGTATTCTTATTCAGAAGCTATGTAAATGTCGTTTTTTTCATAGATAAAAGCAATATATCTTTCTGAAAATACTGTCAAAGTTAGCGTTTTGAATTGAATTTCCGGAAGCGATAGCACAGGAAAGGGGGAAAACGTACAATCACGTGACAGGAATCTCTGTTATCTCTGTATAAGTAATTTATCAAATATGGAAAAAGCTATTCGTTTCCAAATGCCTTCAATAGGCAGGCCTGTCAATTTTATGCCTTTATAGTTAAAAATTTTGTCAGAAAATCTGTCTGAAAGCTTCGCATTGTTGAGCAGTGAATATGAGAACCACCTTAAGGTATATTTCCAAAGATACTGTTAAGAGAAGTTCATTATCACTATTAATACTACAAAACACAATGACTGTTCTACACATCCTGAGATCGATTAAGACCAGTTCCGTCCCGGCACTAGTCTTCTGAAAAAAAAATTACACTCGGAATCAGACATCTTGTAACTGTACGATGTCGATCTCTACGATGGACATGTTACATTTCTGAAATGATGTTGTTAAACTTGCATCGGCTCATGACGCACATTTATACTTCTCGAGAAAATCATATTAATTGAAAATGGCTCGTATTTTATCTGCTTCGCTTAAATTCTTATATCGGGCCGACAGGCCCGATTAATTTTTTTGCCGGCCCGGCCCGGCCCGTTTATTCTGTCTGTCGGCCCGGCCCGTTGAAAAAATTTTCCTAATTCTGCCGGCCCGGCCCGTTTGAAAAATTCACCTTCATTCCGCCGGACCAGCCCGGCCCGCGGGCCGGGCCGGGTACGGGCCTCGGGCCCGTGCACACCTCTAATGGAGATGCAATATGCCATAAAAACTGTTTGCAATACGATGTGCGTTATCGCTCGGATTTAAAGGCCCTCATTCGGTCCAAACAAAACAAGCACGTGGAACAGGGACCGAATTCTTTGACTTCATCCGTGCATTTTTTCTATAAAATGAAAATGATCTGCTTATATTTAAGCAATAAGCATTCTAAGGTAGCATTTCATTGTATTGTGAATTAAAAACTGTATTACAAAAAATATTCATTTTTAGTAACGTAGCACGTCGTTGTGTTGTGCCGAATGGAGCGGATTTTAGGTTTACATTTTTGGCGTCACTTCAAGATTTATTGTCTGTGTGCGATTAACATGAATATTTTATTTTAAATTTAAATTTTATTAATTTATAAAAAAAATCCTATGTTTATCCTTATACTATAAGATATACTATAACCGTCCGCACAATCAATAAAAAATTACGAATGTAAATTTAAATAGGCTACTGGGGGTTCAGGGGGGCAGAGCCTCCCTGAAGAAATGCAATTTTTGATTTAAAAAGTTACCAGATTAAGTAGCTCATCAGAATTTCAGAACATTAATGTATAACCACTTGTTTAACACTTTTAGTTTCTGAAACTTTACGAAGTATCTTGTATGCTTATAAATATTTATGTAATTTGAAAACTTTAAAAAGCGATTTGTAGGAAGTTGAATATTACGTAATGAGTGTTAAAAAACAATGACTTGCAAAGATGACGTTGAGGCTCCTGATCTGCAGATTTACTAGTTAAAAGTTTAGAACATGTCATAATAACTTTATTTTATTTTTCCAACTCAAAGTGAAAGACATATGAAATTAATTGACTTCCACAATTACATCTACAAGACACTTATTTTAAAATACAATACCTAAACGTTATTAATATCTTTAACCTCTTCACTCCCTAAGTCTGCATACGTGGTCCTTCGTTCTTCCCCGTTTTATTAATGATATACTCGAACATAATTCAATTTTGATCTCAGAATGATGTGCTTCAATGTCTAAGTTTCCAAATAATTCAAACAGATTAAAGCTCTTGTTCTGAAGTCAAATTGGAGAAGAAATAATTCAGTAATAATCAATAATATTGCATTAATACGAGTAGAGAAGAGAATAAAGCAATGATTGATGATACATTTAAATATTTATTCAAAGCTATGTTGTTGCCTTTCCTACTCTTGAGATATTTTTTTCACTTCAAAGAAAAAAAAAACCTTACTAAATTTAATATATTTATTTTAAATATGTTCAAGCATAAATTTTGAAACTATCCGTTATGAGGAAATGATGTCGGCAGCTATCGTCCGAAATTCCCGAGTGGGAAAAATCAGCAGAAAATGGCATGAAATGTGAGTGAAAATGAGTTCAAAATAAAGCGTTCATGGCGTAAAATAGTTCGCTAACAAATATTATAGATGAGTAATACAGCTCCTATTCAAAATATTAGAATAATTACTTTTTTTTTTACAAATTGAAGATATCGTTCGGTAATTTAATGTCTCTTAATGCCAATATGCAAACGATATTTTTATTAAGAACTTATTGTTGATTAAACTTATTTATTACCTTAAAATTAATATCCTTTTTGAAAAGATTAATTGAAAAAAAAAATATTTTGAAAAGTCAAAATATTAGAATATTTATTCAAATGGTTCAAAATATTAGAATATTTCACGTTAATTCTCCTTTAATTATCACCAATTCATAACTGGTGGCATCATTGATTAAATTCGGGTGATTTTATTCAAAATCAGTATTCTTTTTGCAGTTTGTTTGCATTTTCGTCTTAAAATGGGTCGTGTGAGTGATATTCCTGAATCTATTAAACTTCGTATGGTTGATTTGTATCAGCACGGTAAAAATCAATGTTATATAGGGAATTATTTACATTGTTCGCAATCAAGCGTTAGTAAAATACTAACACAATATTAAAAAAATGGAAATTTTGAAAATAATCGCCGAAATGGCGGCTAAAAACCAAAAACATCTGCTAGAGACGACTGGAAATTGAAGCGCATAATTAAGAAAAACCATTTTAAAATTGTGCTATTCTTGCACTGAAAATGGAAAGAAGAAGGAGTTGAGTTTCTATCAAGCGAGTTCGTTGGCCAGCTTCATCCGCCATCTTGTTTCGAAATGGCGGCCATTTGAATTTTGTAGACACTTTTGGGAAACTTTTAGGTTTCCTAACTTTCTCTTTAAAATGACCTGTGTTGTTAATCCTCCTAAATCCTGTGTTGTTAATCCTCCTAAATCCTTCAATCCCTCCAAAATCATTCTAAAATATATTAAATGATTATGTAAATCTTCTAATGCAGTTTCAAAAATTCACGAAAAACGCTTCAGAAAATAAAATTTTCATGAATTCATAATTCAGTGCATAAAGGGTTAAATTACCTTTTCCATTCCTTCCTTTCTCTAATCGTTTGCATCCTTTCCTTACAAAGTACTTATACCGGGTGTCCCAAAAAGGACTGACTGATTTTAAAATTCAATAACTTGCAAACGGTGACAGATATTAAAAAAATTCTTGCAGGAGGGTTATGCATAAGGTCAAAAGTTTTATTACAGTGATTTTCAATTTTAGTTCGATTTACAAACAATAGATGGCGCTGTAAGCAATAGTCGCTAAATACAGGCTCGATTTCTAGTCCTTTCTCTTGTTCCATGCTGAAAAAGGAGATGGAAATGTATTATCCGGGCCACGAAGAACCAAAAATCGAGCCTGAATTCAGCGTCTATTGATCGCAGCGCCATCTATTGTTTGTAATTCAAACTAAAATTGAAAATCACTGTAAAAAAAACTTTTGACCTTATGCATAACCCTCCTGCAAGAATTTTTTAAATATCTGTCACCGTTTGCAAGTTATTGAATTTTAAAATCAGTCAGTCCTTTTTGGGACACCCGGTATGTGCCGTAGCGTGTTGCACATATAGGGGGGCATATTTCAGTCTAGAAATTGTAGACTCAATGGTTCCCGAACGGCGACCAAGAAGGCCAGCCTTTATTACTCTTGGTCGTGTTATGTTTACTTGCTCCTTTCTGTTTGTATTTGTAAAATAATTCTTACTGATCAGTTTTTTGACTCCAGGTGGTGCTTGATTTGCAATAATGAAGCTCTCGAGAGCGCAGATCTAGTGCTTCTTTATTTTTAGTTAACTAGGGGGCTCTGCCCCCTACGAGCTACGCTCGCCAATCCCCGTTCAGACACCGCAGACTCTAAAGGCATGCTAATTTGGCCGGTTTTAAAAAGATTTCAAAAGATTGAATTATAATTTAAAAAAACAGTGGCGATCTTCCTATAAACGGGTTTCTATTCATTTCTCTTTGATTGGGGAATTTTAAGCCCAAATCAGCTGCTATTAAAAGATACAATGGCTGTTTCCGCCTTTGATTAAATAAAATCAGTTAAACATTTCAAAATAAGCTAATATGAAATGAATTAATTAAACAGAGTCTTTGTATCCCAGGTATTTTTTAACAAAGCGAAAATAAAGTTTTTTAAATAAGACATTTTAAATGTATCGTTTTTAATCTGACGTAATTTTCACCAAACTTTTTTTTTCTCTTTTTAATATTCACGTGAAAATACTTTTGTTAGAAATGAAATATTATTTGCACTGTCCTAACAAAAATAGTGGAAAAGATCTTCTCAAAATATCAAATAAATGTCTTGCGCAATTTTTAAATTTAAACTGTTTTGCAATATTATATTTTGTTCATTTTAAATAAAGTGTAATAAGTGTAATGTGACGTAAGTGTGACGTAATTTATCCTATTTAAGACTTGTAACGCATGTTAATGAATTTATTATTTTACAATATTCCTTCTCTTTTAAAATTCACGTGTAAATATAGTTTTTATGACGTAATTTTCAATGAGTTCCTGCTTTTTATATTTTCTGTTTATAATAGTCACGTGTAACTAAATTTTTAATTTGAAGCAAATATTATTGTTTGCGCTGTTTATACAGTTGGCAACAGTTTAAATTGATACCATTTTCTAAAATTTGTAAAACATATCTCTCGGAATACTGAAAATTTGAATTTAAAATAGAAATAAAACCTCAAAAATGAGTCAAATTAAAGAAATAAATGCAGTCTGCACATCGGGAAATTCTAATGCATAATATTATCTAAAAATGATTACATTTCCATGTATAGTTTTTGCTCCTATAAAACTTTTTAATGGGACGATTTTGTCCAAGTTTAGCATTAAATATCTCTTAAAATATTTCTTCGATTTGAAAACTGTCTGCATCAGCGTGTTTATCAAACATTTCTCTATAATACCACCGATTTTCATATTTCTGTATGCAATATTTTTCTTAATATTAACAAAGAAAGACTTCTGGCCACAAAAAATTCAAAACCGGCGGCGATGACAGCATTAGTTACTTTTTTTTAGAATAGAGAGATATTTAAATATTAGTTTGAACACACTGGAGTTTATAAATACTGCACACTGAAGCCCACCGGAACAGTGCTCTGTGTTTATTTTGCTACTTGATACAAAAACAACTCGGCGAGCAGGATTTCCTGAAAATCGTACACTCCTGATTTAAATGTTTCTGTTCCGTTCATTTACTGAATTTTATTGTAATACTAGCTAAAAAAAAACCGGCGTTGCCCGGCGTTTTAAGAATGTTTGTTTTGAGAAATCAATTTCAAAATTAAACATACAGTATAAAACAAACTATTAAAAAAGCAGTTGAAGTGTTATACGCATGTATCAAACGAAAACCCAATATAAAAATGCTTAAATTTATATAACAGACGCGCAAAAAAAATACAGCTATAAATGAGCTTATTTCCATTCATCATTGGAGCAATACATACACGCATACACTCACGTATATATATGGAATAGATTTCACAACAAATTCAGAGAACCTCAAAATGTTAAAATATTCCAATATTTCCATAATCGGATTTTTATCGTGTTTCAATATGTTTTTTCAAATTCATATGACGTTATATATTCAGCTGCTGACGTCCATTATATTTCCGATATGATGTAATATTCACTTTTTTTTTTTAATTAATCAAACTATTTATTTCATTTTCATTTTTCACGTGGAAATCTTGCAATAGAAAAGTAATTGTTGTGGTAAGAATTTTATTGTGGATATTTAATTCTTGGCAACTGCTATAACGAAAAATCTTTAAATTTGATTGAAAATTGCTGTTAAATTCGTGTTTTTTTTTTATTAATTAAAAATTAACTATGAATTATTTCGATTCCAGATTACTTTAGTTGCCTCGGCCGTGTTTTAATACATATGCACGAAACATCTCACAATTCTGGATTCCAAACCGTGGATTTGTTTAGAATTACAGAGAGACAGACAGACAAATTTTCATTTTTATATATTAGATAAATGCATATAGAGTCAAATATATTACAAATTTTCTTTTGCTGAAGATGAAATTGCTTTAAAGTTTTATAATAATGTACGAAATGTAAATATGCGAATGAAAGCGATGGGTAATACACTAAGGTTGTTATTACTGCAGAATATTAGAGCTCCGATATTTTTTTTTTTTGTAAAAATTAAGCTCTGAACCCAACATCTCAAAAAGAAGCCATCGTTAAATGAATGAAAATACTATTCTATGTTCTAACATGATATTTTCGAATGATAGATGATTCAATCTTGATGAGCCTCATAATGATTTTTTACTACTGGCATTATATGCAGTGGGACACAGAAGTTGCATGAAGTCGTCAAAATAACAGATTTCAATTCTGGAACGCCTTCATTTTCAAGCGTTGCAAAACAGATTGCAATGCTGGTAGTTTTTAAGCATAACTCAAAAACTACTTGGTGGAATGAGTTCTAATTTTGAATTCGCATATCTGAAGCTTCTAGAAATCGATTTTTTTTCTGTAGTGGACTATAGAAGAGCTCACTATGGAATAAACAATTAAGTTTTAAAAAATGAAAAAACCCGACTGCGTAAAAAGCGAACTAATTAATTATTTCTCATCAATGTGAAACTATTTTCTTTTCAATTCCTACTATTAGCTTACACTCTGGCTATATATATCTTATTAAAATTTTCAGTCGTTAATAAAATACTTATTATTCATCCAATCGAGCTCAAATGATTTTTTTAAACCTGTAGTGGATGACACTTGATGTTAATCTAGTTTTTTTTTCAAATATTAATTCATTAATTAAATTAAATTAATTAATTTTCAATAATCGAGAGAGCCCTCTTCTTGATCAAGGTATTTTAAGACCGAGAAAGCTCTCTTCTTGATCAAGGCATTTTAAGCGCCACTCAAGAGAAAAGAAGAATGGGTGAATAAAAAAATTCTCTTATTGACCTAAGTAGGAATTGACTGAAAATATTTTTTTTTATATTATTATATAAACAGACTTGTTTATATTACTCACCTATTTTTTTATTTACTTGTATTGATGACTTTTAAGTTGTGTTTAATTGTTAGTTCCTATCTATAAATACTGTTTTGATGAGGTCTATAGATGTCTATGATGGTTAGAGTTGCAGTAAAGATAGAGATCCTACCTACACAACTTCCAGGTTGTATCATATGTTAACGGAGCTTCTGACTGTAAAATAGTCAATGAAACATCGTCTTCATTTTAAAAGACCTATCCAATGATATGCCACTCAATAGTGTGCGTAATTTTTTTTTTTCGTTTCTACCGCCATTTTGAATTTATAAAAACAAAACCTAGCCTATAACTATCGGCCCGTTAAGACGCATCGATAGAGACCTCATTCATTAAAATCCATCCAGCAGTTGGGATGTTTCGAGGGTATAAAGAAATCCACATACACAGATACGCGTGAAACACATAACCCTTCTTTTCAGTCGGGTAAAAAATACGAAGTTGAAAGAGGTCCGCGGTCATCCAAACTTTTCTGAGGCAATGGCATCCTCTTTCTACGGATAGTACAATATATAGACAGTTAGTCAATAAATTATTTACATGTAGAATCTCTACCTATGAGGCGAGATGACAGGAAGTGGTACCAAGTGCCTCGTTCGGCCCATCCCAGCTATGTCTATGTTTTTTCATACCAAATCATCAAACATACACTGTAAAAAAAATTCTGTTAAAATACGGAAATTGTACAGGCAATAGAGACGGCAGTACTATTTCCATATTAACGGAATTTTTTCCGTAAATTCCAGAAAAAAATTCCGTTTTTTTCACAAAATTTACGGAAATAGTACTGGCATTTCGATTATCAGTACAATTTCCGTATTTTAGGGGGAATTTTTTTTACAGTGTACAATGCGCCAGATCTTAAGAAAGTGTGGAAGCAGGAGCCCATTTGTAGATTTTTTTTCTAAAATCAATTTTATCCTAGAAATCGCTGTGGGTTGTAGATCTACAGGGTGTCCAGCTACAAAAGAATGTCCCAGTTTCAATGATTATAACAGTGTAATTTATGCTATTAACAACAAATCATACATCAAATTAAAGGTAAACTAACCTAGTTTTTCTTACAATTGTTCAATATGTGTACCTTTAGTTATACAACGCACATTCAACCTAAAGTCTAATTCTTCCCACACTTCGATTAACAAGTCCGGAGTCATGGAAGCCATAGCCTCTTCAATTCTGTGTCTCAACTCTGGCATATCATTAGGTAGCAGCGGAACGCAGACACGATCTTTTATAAAGCCCCAAAGGAAAAAATCGCATGGCTCTAATGGCTTTTAAATCTTCAGCCTAGTAATACCGCTTCGCGCTCAGGAGTCCTCATTTTGCATATGTGGCACTGCAAGCGAATCAATAACAAACCAGTGCTCACGCATGCGCTTACCTAAAACTGTTTGTGTTACTCTTTATTTTTTACCTCGAACCAACACTCTACAACGCTTATAGTTGATACTACTAAAATTTATAACTGGGACATTCTTTTATCAATACCTTGTATCAGAGCACTTGATTAATACGATCAAAATAAATATATTTTTATTATTATTAAAATTGCTCTATAGCTTTAGATTTACAGTAAAACTGCGAACTCTCAATGAAGAAAAATCCATTTCAGAAAAGAAATTTCTTTCAACAGTCTATTTTTTTTATATCAACTCTTTTTTTAATCTCCCGATATGCTGTTTGTTTCGGCCAGTTATTAAAGTGTCGTCTCTAAAAGATAACGTTCCGTTGTATAAGCCAGCTGCAAAACAAAGCGGATGTATTGTACGGTTAAATACTCTACAGCAATTTTTTAAACTTCTAAGCAACGTACATTTTCAATTTTTATACCGTCGTATTGGGGAAAAAATGTACTTTTAAATGCAATTTGTTTGAAAACTGCATCTCAATTTATTTTTGCGATATTAATTTTTTTGCAGTTTTTAACACTATTTGTTTAACATTGGCAACTCAAGTACTCCGTTTCTGTAGAAAGTAAAGGAGAAATAGTTGGAAAATTGTAATTAATATCTGTTTGTTGCTATTCTTCCATAACAATTGAAAAAAAAATAATTAAATTACGTGCTAGTTTGAAAAAAAACATAAATGAATGATTTCTGATAAAACATGGAGCTGTTATAAACTATATTTAATTTTAATTATCGATATTAATATTACAAACAAATGAAGGCATATGAATCATGAGATAGCCGATGTTTTTGTCGAATTTCTTGAATGACGACATCTCTTTTTTTGATTTGTGTATTATTCAGCGATAGTGACGTCTTATGCATACTTTACCATGGAGGAAAGAGATAGATGGAGATGCAGTAAGGTGACTGGGGGTGACGCCAAAAAAGTAACCCTAAAATCAGCTACAGCCGGTCCAAACACAAGCACGTTCTTTCACGAAAAAAAGAAGAAAACTTTCAGTAATACAGTTTTTAATTCATAATACAATGGAATGCTGCTTTAGAATGCTTAAAAATAAGCAGATCACTTTCATTTAGAGAAAAAAAAAATGCATGGGTGATGTCAAAGAATTCGGTCCCTGTTCCAGGTGCTTGTTTTGTTTGGGCCGAGTTCTCACTCATTTAAATTTCAGCGATAACGCGCATCATATTGCAAACCGTTTTCACGGCATACTGCATCTCCATCTATCTCTTTCCTCCATGATACTTTACTGTAGATGTTGTTTAAGATTGGATCGTAAATGACGTCATTTTGTATAAAATAAATGCGTATGTTTTAAGTCTTAAAGCTGAAATATGTTTTGTACTATCTATACTCATATACATTTTTTTTTTCTTCGTTGCGATACTAAATTCTGAAAAAGCAGAAAAATTGTTTTTCAGTTTTTTGATTTAACAAGTCATTTGCTACATAAAATATGAGCTAAACTGGCGTCAGTGAAAATGAGAATTTTCATTCAACTGTGCTGAAATCTTTCAGTTTTATGAATGGAAACGCATATTTTCTTTTAATTGTAGCGTCATTTTTACCAGCAAAAGTGTTCCACCATTTAAAGACAAGCTCTCTACGATTTCGTCAGGATGATTATTAATATTCGTTTTATTTTCGTTAGGATTTGAAATATTTTCGTTTAGACAGGTTTCTGTTTTACAATATTCCATTTTAGCGGGTTTTACTCTGTAAGAACAAAGTACTGCACTGTTCAAAAATGTTGAATAAAAATTTAAATATTTTTTTAAGTAATATCTTTTTTAATCTTTATACGTATGAAAACTTGAGCTATGATTTAATTAATAATTTACTAAATATGAAATCTTATTTTTTTCTTGCACATTTCATAGATTTTTTATTATATTTTGTTCTTTCTTAAAACTTGATGTAAGAAGTATTCATCTAAAGGTACTTTAACGGGAAAAAAAAAAATTTCTTTTTAATCTTTTTTCCTTCGTATATCAATTTCACAGCTTATTTCTCTTGAATGTAAAAAAGTTTGAGCAAAAATTTTCTAATAGGAAGAACTGGCATCAAATATTTTCGCTTATGAACACTTTTAACTTATCTTATGACGCTTTAATAAAGACACCTCTTTTGTGTAAGAAAAATTAAATGAACTCGTTAAAAAAGTAATATTTTTTATCCCAGGGTTTCTGGTGAAAACTTTTATTTTGCGGTGTAAAATTAACTTAGTAGAATCATCGATTTTCCGGTTGAAGTCTATAAAAAAATTAGTTGAAACAAAAAAGCGTGAAGTTTTATCAATATAGTGAAAAGAAAATAAAAAGAATAAGTAGAAACGTTGTATAGATAAGAAGCAGACGATAATTCATGGAAAATGAATAAAATGAAAGTTGTAGTACTTCTTTGAAGTCAGCACATGAAGTTAGGAAAGTCATCTATAGAAATAAAATTTTCATCGATATTTCCAAATGTCTTTAAAAGAAAAATTTAAAAAGAAAAATTTAAAAAAAAAGCAATCACGAATTTTCCAATTTTGTAGAGTAATTTAGTCCTTTATTTTATTTTTATTTTTTTTTTCGAGATTATTTAGATACTTAAAAAGAAAGTCATGTGCATAAATAAGTTTTGAATCGACAGTGTAGCTTATTTAATCTGCTATAAGAATAGAAATGTTTGAAAAAAATTCTCCTATTTTACATGATAAGTCTAAATTGGATTTTTTATTTTAAGAAAGAAATGATAAACGTTAGAATCTGTTCACCAAATCAGCTAACATTGGTAAGTTTTTGCATGCATAAATATGCAACAGTAAAATTTGCACGAATTTAAAGATTTTATTCAACAGTGTGACTTTACAAAATATTCAAGTAAAATTTCTTATTCATCGTGACAATTTACATATTTTCCTCGCAGTTATTTAGAATATGAAGTGCATTTTAAAAATTTAAGAATATAACGTGTAGTCTAAAAATTAAGAAATGATTAAGAACAAAATAGCTAAATTTATATCTTAAAGATTTTTTTTTTTGTGTGTGTGTGTGCTAGAGATACCTTTTATATATATATACAGGGTGGTTATAATTAAATTTCCCCTATAAACGGCATCCTACAGCGCAAACGGGTGAACGGAACGCAACGAAATTTGTTATATAGACTACACACGAGATGCGCTCACGGAATTTCGAAAAAAAAAATTAGTTCCAAAATGTCCACCAGAGGGCGCCTTTTCCGGAAAAAAGCATTAAATTTAACACAAGAAACGTCCAAAACGGAATACAGAAATAATATTAACAATTCAGAACAAGAATTATGAGTAATAAAATGTAAAACCGGCTGTTTTGGCCGTTTATTGTGTTAAATTTAATGTTTTTCCTGAAAAGGCGCCCTCTGGTGGACATTTTGGAACTATTTTTTTTTTTTTTTTAAATTTCGTGAGCGCATCTCGTGTATAGTCTCTATATACCAAATTTCATTGCATTCCGTTCACCCGTTTGCGCTGTAGGATGCTGTTTATAGGGGAAGTTTAATTATAACCACCCTGTATAATGTATATATATATATATTCTAGAACATGTGTTTGTTATTTATATTTTTTTATATAATATTCTACTAGGTGCAGTCAATAAGTAACAAAGCAGAGGCTATTTCATACAATTCATTTAATGAAACTCTAAAACATTGTCCGCAATTGTTTAGGTATTTATCCCATTTTGAGAGTAGTCACAAAAGCCATTGCTCGTAAAAAACTTTTGGCTGCTGTTTGAACAAGTTGAGCACGCACTTCTTGATTACATCGTCCGTTTGTAACCGTTGTCTCCGCACTGTAGGAAAAAGGTCTAAAATATGGAAATACTACTGGTAATCGAGGCGCCATTACTATTTCCGTATTTTAACGGAACTTTTTCCCGGTAAATTACAGAAAAATTTCCTTTTTTTGGCATTTACGGGGGGAAACTTATGCTAAAATACGGAAATAGTACTGGCGTCTCGTAGTATATGGTACATAGTACTGGATTTTTTTTTTTTTTTTTTTTTTTTTTTTTTTTTACAGTGCGTAGTATTTTTTTTTTTAGCTCACCGAAGATGTAGAAGTCACATGGTGGCAGGCTTGATGAGCTCATCCAATTTCGCAACATGTTGGTCTGGGACATGCTTCGGTGCTCCACTCCACGAGTCATCCTCAAGTGACATGCGGCCTTCACCAAAGCGCTTGCTCTACTCCTTAACCCTTGACATGGACATACAGTTCTCCCCATAAATAGTGGTGTAGTCGTAAAAAAAAAAGCAAAGGGCATACGCTCTAAGCAGAGCGTATACGCTCAAGGAAGAGAGTATACCCTACAGTGTATATACTATAGCTTTTTTGAAAAACAGAGGGTATACGATGTTCCTTTAAAAAATCCAGAAGGTATACGGCGTATACCACCGTATATCCTCCACTACATCCCTGCCCATAAATCTTTTCCATTCGTCGATGGATTTCACGACGTCCTACACCTTCTGCTGTCAAAAACGCAAAACAACACCCCTCTGCTCCTCTTTGGAAGCCTCCATTACTCATCGCTTTTAGAAACGGAATGAATCGACTTGTCATCTGCTCGGGTATCATCATTTTATCACCGTTTGCATGGCACGTATCAGCACCTAGCGAGTAAAAAGCGAAGGAATCCTTTTCGTCAAACCAGCAACTGCATTTCAGGCCCATCTCATTTGTTCTAAATACTATACTTTTGGTGTACTTGACTCTGCCTCGTTATTTATTGATTGTATCTAATATTATACCTAATTTAATTTTAACGCATACAACGAAACTAAACTAGTCGTTGGGGGCCACCGTAATACTTACCCATCATGGATATACATAACATAAAATATGAAAATAAAACATGTGATACATGCTATCATGTTACTTTTATTCATAATTTAATTTACTTGGACTCCCTTAAATATAATTAATATAATCCCTTAAGCTAATATTACTTTTTGTTGCTTTAAAATATCTCAGTTTGTTGATTTTCTGTAAGCAAGTAAACACTAATGGTTTACAATGGAAGTCTATGGGAATTTGGCGTGGCGATGTATCTTTGAATTGAAATTTGAATTAAATACAGGGTCATGAAAAATGGAAGAGTGTGAAAAATATTATTACAAATATCTCAGTAACTAATTATCCGATCAACTTCATTCTTTATGCAAAATTTATGTTTTTTATTGTCTTTTATATTCACTCCTTCAAATAAACAATTTCGAAAATTTTTGTATTCCTTTTATCAGAACGAATATTTCGAGAGTCCGAAGAAAATAGTTCCGGATAATCGAGGTTACTGATATTCACTAGGCTTCTTCCCATTATTACTTCCTAAGTACAGACCAAATTTCAAATCTCTATCTCAATTTGTTTGGGAGATAGAGCGTTTACAGACACACACACACAGGCGGACGGCAAAATTTTTTTCCTAAAAATATGTTTTTCGGAATTTCCAGTGTCTGAAATGTGTAAATCCGTCAAAAAAATTTTTGATTTTTAAAACGATTACAAGACTTAACCTGTACTACGCATGATGGGTAAGTAAAATCAATAAACAATGATTATGATACATAAGTTTAATTTCAAATGCCTAAATTAATCATATTTAAGAATGAGATAATCTAGAAAAAAAAGTATATGTTGTGACCATCACAAAACTTTATTCTGTATCATTCTGTTATACATAAATTTGCTTTGTTGTTGTTGTTTAGAACAAATAAATTAACACTTCTGTGTTAAAAAGAATAAGGAAAATTTTGTGCCCCGCATCGATCATGGTACTAGTTTACACATTATATAAGGCAGAATGCAAAGTTTATTTAAACGATATGAGCACACGTTTCTTCTTTATCGCATGCATACAGCTATTTGAAATAAAAATGTAAAAAACCACTAATGTATTAAGAGAAGAATTTTAAAATTTAGTTTTAAGAAGTAGCAACAAAAAAATAGCATTAACCATGTAACAAATTCTGGTGTGTAACTAAAATCTGGAAAAAAAAATAATAAGAATTCATTTAAATAAGTGTTAGAGAAACTGCAGTTATATTACGAGAAGAATTTAAAATAAATGTGTTGTATCTCTTCTCTCTATTCTAAAAAAAAGTAACTAACGCTGTCACTGCCGCCGTAAATGAATTTTCTGCGACTGGAAGTCTTCCTTCGCTAATATTATGAAAACTGCTACATACAAAAACTAGTCGTTGGGGGCCACCGTAATACTTACCCATCATGGATATACATAATATAAAATATGAAAATAAAACATGTGATACATGCTAAGCATTGTATCATGTTACTTTATTCATAATTTAATTTACTTAGACTCCTTTAAATATAATTAATATAATCCCTTAAGCTAATATTACTTTTTGTTGCATTAAAATATCTCAATTTGTTGATTTTCTGTAAGCAAGTAAACACTATAGGTTTACAATGGGAATTTGGCGAAATATTAGAGATACCGCCAATTTGGCTTCGCTTTTGGCGACTAATTTTGGTCGCCAAATTTGGCGACATATTGCCCAGTTGGCGACAAACTTGGCAGAATTTGGCGACAACACAGGATCCCCCTATGGTAACCAACCTTATAGGTATGCAGATGCATTAAATGCTTGACAATTACGATAAGTCATTATTGGCATCTAATCTTATAGTTTGGCGATAGTTTTTTGGTTGGCGGGATAATCGTGTAGAACCGAATTGCTTAAAAGAAACATCCTTATAACTCGAAAAATTATTATAATATTAACTAACAGTTTATTGCGTCGGATTAAGCGTCTCATTTCCAATTAAAATTTAACTTTGAATTGAAATTTGAATGAAATACAGGGTCATGAAAAATCGAAGAGTGTGAAAAATAGAATCACAAATATCTCGACAACTAATTATCCGATCGCGTTCATTCATGATGCAAAATTTAGTTTTTTTATTGTATTTTATACTCACTCCTTCAATTAAACAATTTCGAAAAAATTTGTATACCTTTTATCAGAACGAATATTTCGAGAGTTCGAAAAAAATAGTTCCGAATAATCGAGGTTACTGATATTCAATAGGCTTCTTCCTATTTTTACTTCCTAAGTACACACCGAATTTCAAGTCTCTATCTCAATTTGTTCGGGAGATAGAGCGTTTACAGACACACACACACACACACACACACACATACAGACGGACGGCAAAATTTTTTTTTTTCTAATAGTATGTTTTTCGGAATCTCCAGTGTCTGAAACGTGTAAATCCGTCAAAAAAAATTTCGATTTTTAAAACGATTAAAAGACTTACCCTATGCTAAGTATGATGGGTAAGTAATATGAAAATGATTAGTATTATAGAGAAATGTTTGATAAACACGCTGAAGTAGACCGTTTTTAAACCGAAGAATTATTTTAAGAGCTATTAACCCCTTGGGGACGAGCGACACGTATACGTGCCGCATGAAGCGCTCAGAATCCTTGTTTTTCCTCACCAGTAAAATTTTACTGTAAAATTTGCCTTATTTAATCAGCGCATTTTCTCGATTCAACAAGACACAAATTTCTGTTTTTAAAAAGCGGTGACAAAAGATTAAAAATTTCATAAAAGGCTCCCATCCCGAAGGGGTTAATTGTTAAAGTCGGTCAAAATCGTTCCATGATAAACGTTTTGTGGGAACAAACACTATACATAGCAATTTAATTATTTTTTCTATGGATTTACTTAATAAACTTGTGGTCTTCAGACTGCGCTTATTTTTTTTAATTTTGCTAATTATTTTAGAGGTATCTTTCAAATTTGTGTTGGAAATTTCATCATTTCAAGAGATATTTTTTTCCTATTTAGAAAAAGTCATTTTTTTTCCACTGATGGCAATTTGCAAAACAGCGCAAAGATATTTCCTCTCAGATAAAAAATGGATTTACACCTGACTATAAAAACAGAAATGAAAATCGAAATATCTACCCTATATATATAAAATCCTAATGAAACGAATTTATGAAACAGATATATGAATCGACTGATTTAACAACTGATTATGTTTCAAGCTATTTCTCCTAAAATATGGAATACTTTGCAATGAAATTAACACTAAAAATCAGCATTGATCCGCAGATCTCAAAACTGGTATCAGAATTTTTAAATTCGAATTAGTTTTCGAAATATTAATTTTTTTCAAATTTTATATACATTTTTCTAATGATGGCAACTCAAATTTTAATCAAACAGATATTTTTTTTTCATATTTCAGAAAAGGTTGACATGGTAGCCCGGCTATTGTTGTTTATTTGATAATAAATGTTTATTTACTTTTATTTCTCTTTATAAATTATATAAATTATTTTGTTCTATAATTATTAATTTTTTTTTTTTACATATGTCCTTTAGAAAATAAAAGAAAATAATTTAAAAATACGGTACTACTTAGTTATTCCGTCGACGAATTTCGCCAAATTATACAAATTGACATAATTTTTATTTTAAATAACGAAAGAACAAATAAATTATTATAACATTAATAAATATACAAATAAAAAATCGAAATAAAAATCACTTGATGACGTAAACACGTGTAACTTGCTTAAAGTCAAGAGAATGTGACATTTACGATCAACCATTATTGGCATTTAATCTTATAGTTTGGCGATAGATTTTTGGTCGACGGGATAACTAAGTAATACCAAAAATGCATATGTAACTGGTATTTGAAAACCAGGTTTTCGCAAAAATTTTCGTAAAAAAAAAATAAAAAAAAAATCACGCCAAACCTGCTGTGCGTATATCTGGCATCTGGCCAAATATTACCACTCGAAAAAAAAATGCTAACTGGCGAGCTGAAAAAAAGCTATTGGCGAGATTTGCATCCGGTTAGCGTAACAGTACCAAGAATTCTTTTCAACCATGGCAAATTTTATGTACTTTTATTCGAAAAAAAAATGATTTTTTAATCAAAATAGAAAACTTACGGTCCCATATTGGCGCGATTTTTTTCTAACGCCAATGTCATATACGGAACGGGCACTTCACTGGCGCCAAAGTCTCGTTATTTTGCTTGATATGGTAAGCCGGATGTTGTTGTTTATGCTGTTGATGCGTTCCCCAAATTGGTGTCGTTAAAAAATCGCACCAATATGAGACGTATATGACATCTGTGCCAAACTTTCATATGAACGGCGAAGGGATGAGACCGTATTTGTTTATGGCAGTTGATGACTTGAACTATTATAATATAGATGAAATGATGGCGATAGAATATTATTTGGCGACTTATCACCTGTGCCTGGCTAACATTAAAGTACCAAAATGGCACCTAGAGTATAAAAAGCGAAGTGGTCCGCCTGGAACTGTTGATGATACTCACAAGACTTAGGCTATTGTTATAGAAATTGTTTTAAAATACCGGGAGACAAAGACTCTGTATACTTAATTTATTTTATTTTAGCTCTTTTTCAAATGTTTAACTGATCCTCTTTAATCAAAAACGAAAACAACAATTGGATGTCTTAACAGCAACTGATTCGCCCTTAAAGTTTTGCAATCAAATGGAATTGAATGGAAACCCGTTTACAGGGAAATCTGCACAGCTTTTTTCAGTATATAGTAAAGTGGGGACAGACGCCGTGGTGGGACAGATGCCACAGAGATTGTGTAGGCGACACTAGACCAATTTTAGAAGTTCGTAGTGTTCCTCTGTGCTGTGTGATGTGTTGTATGCGTTTCCACCGCTTAATTGTTAGTATTTACCTATTTATGCCAGTTTTTATGGCTCGAGACTGTATGGTAAGTTGCTAAAATTATTCTAATGAAGATTTATTACATATTTTAAGAAAAATAAACAGAGATCTCATCCCAAAATCGATAGTAACTATAGACTAGATCCTCGTAGAATACAGACATGTATTTGCCTTTCTCTCGCGTCGCTTACATGACACAAAATGGCGGCGCGGCATCTTACCCGCCACTATGGGACAGATACCGCACCGAGGTTAAGGGACAGATGCCGCAAAATATATTTTCGTTTTCCGGTTCAGTAAATTCATCACTGCGATTTAAGTAGAACTTACATTTAAATGAATGTATATTAGCGCATTCTGCTACTTATCAAAATATTCTCAGCAACAATGTTGGTTCACCATGTGTGAATAAGGAAAACGTAGGTCGTTTGCAATTCTCACCATCTAAACTGTTAAACAAAATTTCTCCTACCCCAATGGTCAAAAGGCCTATACAGCCAAGTAAGAGAAAGTAAAAGGATACAAATATTAGAAACACAGAGTTTATAAACAATAAAAAGAAGAAGGAAATGAAAAACAAAAGAAACTAGAAAGCGTCGAAGAACGACATCTTGGCGGAAGTAAAATGTGTTAAAAAAGGAAGGGAAAGATCAACTTGAAAACGCCTTACTTGAGGAAAAAACTAAAATATGATTCATCTTCCGACAATGGGTAAATTGTTCCTCTTGTGTATTCTGATGGAAGAACTAGATTGGAATTTGATGACTCTGCATATGTTGAGTGGCTGGAGTCTTATCAAGGAGCAAAGTCTAAAGCGAACAGGATTCAGTGCATCAAGTTCAATCGATAGCTGCATGAAAAACGCTTACTTTACTTTTGCAACGGGTAGTGTGGTGTGATTGTGGACGAATGGAAATAAAAAATCAAAGAATGAGAAGAAGGGCCAAAAATAAACAGACTAGGGCCTAAATAGAATAGAACTAATACTTACATTAAGAGCAAACTTCAATGTTCGCCTGGATGTAAACCAGTGATTTATATATTTTTTTTTTTTGGAATTATGCTGTCGATTGTTTCCAGTAATTATGCTATCCATCCAGGTAAATTCAAATGATTTTCTTTTCATCTTCACATTTTGTCTTAAGTTTTGTTTATAGAGATCACACTTTTGCATTTTCGTTAAACTTTTCACAATTTAGTGATATATATAATTTTTGTAAGTTTACTGTTATTTATTTTCTTTTTAAATAGTTTGAGAAAATAAAAATGTGATTTGCTTGAAAAAAAAAAAAACAGCCTAGCATTTTTCTCCATGCGGCATCTGTCCCACATACCATGTGGCATCTTATCCAGCACATAAAAAATGATGTTAAAAAAGGACCTGCGGGAAAATAACTATGCCTACTTTATTAAGAGGATTTTAACTTGTTTAACATAGAAATTAGATTCTAAAGGGTTTGATCAATGATTTCTGGTACTTAGTTTGTTGTTTTTTGCTTTATTGTACATTTTACAAGAAGAAAAGAAAAACTGCGGCATCTGTCCCCACTTTACTACAATTCAATCTTCTGTAATATTTTTAAAACCCATCAGATTAGCGTGTTTTTAGATTTTGAACGGGGGTTGGTGAGCGTAGCTTGCAGGGGGCAGAGCCCCCTAGTCTATTTATATAAAATCCAAGTCTCTGTGTGTCCCTCACTATTCCGGTAGGACCGCCTCATTGAAATGAGTAATTGTTGAAAAATATTAATGCAGGGTTACCACAGTAGCGCCAAATGTTAGCCAACTTGGCGATAGCTGGCTTATTTGGCGAAATTCCAATTTAAAACCATTAATCTTTCATAATGGAGGTCACCGAAATTTAATTTAAACTCCACTCTTTTAAGATATTTTTTCGAAATCTATGGGTGAGAATTTAAAGTACATCTTTACATCTTCCTCATGATGCTACTAATAAAATAACCGCCAATAGACAACGGTGTACTGTGTGAGCTCCTAATTGCGCGATTTTAATGTGCTTTAGGTACTTTTCCAGTATAGGTGCCTTGGCGAAAAAGGAAATTTGGTAACATATTTTCCGGGAACCTATTCACTGTTTCATTTTATATACACACGCATTTTTTCGATATTTATACGATTTATTTAACATAAAAAAGCAGTTTCTCTAATTTTATACAGAAACAGATGTAATTTGTACATAAAAACATCAATAATATACATATAAAACAAACAAAAACGCTCATCAAATTTGTTTTCATAGCTGTTTATATGATTTGACAACAAATCTCGATATTTTTCCGTTATACGGACACCATGCCAAAATGTATGCTAATGCGCCAATTATTTCAAAATGCTAAAAGATATTTGTAATTTTATGCCAGCAGTTTAATATGAGTTTTATTTTATTGCTGTATTTTATAGCAGTTATTTGTTCACTTATTTTAAGTATATATTTGTGATTTGATGAAATAGTTCGTAAAAATCTGGAATTTTTAAATGTTATATTTTTTAAATGCTCACTTTAGTATCGACAATGGTTTTTCTTTTATTTTTCAAATGCTTCAGTTCACGATTTTGCGCCAACTATTACGCTTGGCGACGATGGTGTCCGCATAACGGAAAAGTACCCAAATCTCACTTTCTGATGCCCAAATTACACCAAGTTTTTTTTTAAAAATGCCAAAGCCCCTACAGTGGAAATGTACCAAACTGTCTATTATTTTGCGCTATCCGTGTTATAGTTTGTACTATATGCAAAGGGAGTGGAGCGAAGAGGTTAAACATTAAATATTAAAGTTTCGGCACAGATGTCATATATTGGCGCGATTTTTTTCTGACGCCAATGTCATATACACAACGGGTACTTAACTGGCGCCAAAGTGTCGCAATTTTGCTTGATATGGTAATCCGGATGTTGTTGTTTATGCTGTTGATGTTTTCGCCAAATTGGCGTCGGAAAAAATCGCGCCAAAAATGGCGCGATTTTTTTCCGACGCCAATTTGGCGAAAACATCAACAGCATAAACAACATTCGGGTTACCATTACAAGCAAAATAATGACACTTTGGCCCCAGTTAAGTACCCGGTGCGTATATGGCATCGGCGTCAAAAAAAATCGCGCCAATATGGGCGTATATGACATCTGTGCCGACAATTTAATATAAAAAAAGCTATTTACCCATTTTTATAAAGAAACAGAAGTAATTTTTGCACAGATGTCGTATACGCATGGGGGTTGGCGTTATTTTTCTATGACGCCAATTTGGCAGAAATCTCGCTTTCGAATACCAGTTACTTATATATTTTTCAATTATTAGCTATCATTTTGAAAAGGAAATAACCATAAATAAATAAAAGTTTAAATAATAACTATAGAACAAAGCAGTTTATATAATTAAAAAACAGAAAATAAAAGTAAATAAACAATTTATTAATAAATAAAAAACAATAGCCGGGTTACCATAGCAGGCAAAATAACACCATTTTGGCGCCAGTTAGGTATCCCGGTTCATATCTGAAATCTGTGCCGTAATTTGTATATAAAAAAAATTATATATATTTAGAAACGATTTTTTATGTATATAAGTGCATATATAAACAAAGATAAAAGTTCATTAGATTTGTTTTCATAGCTGTTTATATATTTTCGCAACATATCTCGCCTTCTGATGCCCGAATCGCGCCAAGTTTTTTTTAAAAATGCGCTATAATGGAAAAGTACTTGAATAAATAATTAACAGAAATAACAAATTATACAAACTAAAACTTTTTATTTCGAGATCAAAGCATTATTCTTGGATAACTTCAATTTCAATTGAAATTAGGTTCACAGCTTAATATCTCATTCTATAAACCTAGACAAACACAAGTGATTCATTCATCGTAAAACGTCAAAAATATTAAATCATTGAGGTTCACAAAGTAAGTTCTCCAACAATCAATGGGCAATATTCTAATGACGTCATAGTAGGTAAAAGGGTGGCGGTATCGTTTGTTTATGGTTTGTAATCACAAAGATTGAATTTTGCAATGTCTCTTAGTTACATTATTTTATTGTCATATTTATGAGCTCAGAACGAAAGCCTATTTTTCCTTATTTAGTTATTAAAGACGGAAAAAAATCATAAATGTATGATTTGAAAATTTTAAATAAGTTTCTTTCTTAATATTAAAAAATAACATCGGGAAGTAACAGCGGGTTTAAGTTAAATAAGTTTCACTGTTTAATTATGTTGTAATATTCAAAATAACTGTATTTATTAGATTTCAGTACTCAACATCAGGGCCCGATTAAACTTTGAAGTTAGAGGAATTACAATGACATTTCAGGACCTTTCTTTTGGAGAAGCTTTTCTAAATTCCATATATACATGGAAAATCTTCAGTGTTAGAAATATTATTCCTAAGACTGACATAACACGAGAACGGCCTGCAATTTTACACAAGTTTTTGGAAGCTACTTTATATCAGAAATTGTACTAAAAACTGGTTACTTTTTTGTTATAGCGGCCCACACTATTAGGATTATGACAAGTTGCAGCCAACTTCGCCAACGTCGTAACCAAGATCGTGAAGCACACACATATAATACCATTTCATGAAATCGTATAGATAATTTAATAGTTTTTAACCTTACTTCAAGTGTGTTATTTATTTATTTTTAAGGCTCAACAATCTAAATTGTCCAACATATGAATTAAAAAAAATGTAAACAAAGATTGAATAGACATGACCGCAAAAAGCCTCAAATCTGCATAAAACTTGGAACCAAACTGTGCAGATTAGTGGTCTTCTACTGTACACAATTTTTCATAAATGATTTTCGTTCTTAAAATGTGTTATTTTCATCTATCACTGCGGAACCAGCGAGAAAACTCATATTCTTGCACATGAGTTGTACATATCTTTATATCTAAATTTCCGTCATTTTTGACGGGCTACCTTTCTAGTATATATATAAAAGGCAAGTGGGTGTACGTAAAGACACACTTTTCTCCATGACCACCCACTGCCACGCACTCGCGCTTGTAGGGGAAGATAGCCCTTGGTCTCCTGCTATTAGTAAGGGAGTTTGGTCGAGGAGGATGTGGATGGCAAAAATGTGAAATGAGATATATCTCTCTTTTTCTCACACATTGTGTTTATGAATAGTCTAAAATCTTTTGAGTGCCATTTGATGTGTCAGTGAGGGACAGAGGTGTATTCGGAATTTTCTAGAAAGTTTCAAAATTTTCTAGAAATATCCAGATTTCTCCAGAAAGTTTCAAAATGTTCTAGTATTTTCTGGAATGATCCAAATTTTTGCAGAAAGTTTCAAAATGTTTGAGAATAAGCTAAAATGTTTCAGAATAATCTAAAGTGTTGTAAAATAATCTAGAATGTTCTAGGATGTTCGATAATAATCTAAAATGTTCTGAAACGATCTAGAAAGACCTAGAATGTCCCAGAATAATCTAAAACGCCCTACAATAATCAAGAGTAATCTAAAATCTCCAGAATATTCTAAGTTTTTCTAAAATAATCCAGAATGTTCTAGGATGTTCGATAATAATCTAAAGTGTTCTAAAACGATCTAGAAGGATCTATAAGGTTCCAGAATAATTTCGAAGTGCTCTACAATAATCAAGAGTAATCCAAAATGTTTTAAAATAATATGAAATGTTCTAAAAGAATACAGATACAGAATAATATAGAATGTTCGAGCAATGGTATATAAGTCGAAGATTATGTCATAAAAATTGTATTTGCACGTGAATATTAAAGGAGTAAGAAAATCTTAAAATAATTAAATTATTACACGCAACACGCATTTATAGTGATAGTTACGTCATATGTAAAATACCCAAATATGAAATATAGTCGTATGTAAAATGTCTAAAATAATCAAATACATTACGTATAAAAAACTTTTAATGATGAAAATTAGTTCATATTTAAAAAGCTCAAATAATAATTTTCCCAAACACTTTTAAATCGAATAATATATTTACACATGACTCTTAAAAGAGGAAAAAATTTTTAAATAATTAAATTATTTACGCGAAACGCATTTTATGATGAAAACTACGTCATATATTAAACCGATACATTTAAAACTATTTTCTTATGGACAATATGCATGTGACGTCGCATTGGGAATCCTCGAGGCTAACCGGAAAGGCAGGCTACCGCGGTGCATTCCACGTATCTTTTCTTACGGATCGCTGGAGTCACGTGATGCTCGAATGCACCAATGAAGGTGTGCGGAAAGAGCATCACATCACTCTAGCTGTCGTTAAAGAAAGACACGTGGGATGACCGCGGTAGTTTGTCTTTTTCGTTAGCTTCGGGAATCATGTGGTGTAAAAAAAAACGCGGCTGGCAAATTTGTTTATACGAGGGTCACTCTGAAAATTTTGAGATGCAACTAAGTTTTTAAAGTTATACTTACAAAATTTTAGGTGTGTTGAAAGTAGTCTCCTCCAGCATCAATGCACTTTTGTAGACGAATTTTTCACAGATTAAATGCCTCAAGCCATTCATTTCTTGGAATAGATGAAAAAAATTAATTTATAGCCACATCAATCTCTTCTTCTGAATGAAAACGACGTCCACGTAAGTTCTTTTTTAGATTAAAGAATAACCAAAAGTCACACATAGCTAGATCAGGCGAATACGGCAGATGTTCTATCACTTTAATTCGCTTTTTTTTTAAGAAACTCAATTGTTAATCCGGCTGTATGTGAAGATGCATTGTCATGGTGAAGCATTAGTCCCCTAACATCCACTTCTTGTAGAATTCTGAAAGACATTCAGGGGTATACCAGTTTGCTGTTACTGTCTTCTGTCCTTCCAACTTGATGGCTTTGACCAATCCCGTACTTCTGAAGAAAACGGCATACATCACTTTTTTCAGTGCGCGTTGTCTTTTCACCATTGTCGGCGTGGGATCATCTTCAAAGACCCATACTTTGCTTTCTTGACGTGTTGGAACGCCGAAAAACGGTATGTATGTTTCATCACCCGTTACAATTTTAGAAATGATGCGGTGGCCACCATCATTTAGCAATTTAAGAGTTTCTTTACTGATTCTGACACGGTCCTCTTTTTGGTGCTCAGTTAGATTTTGGGGAACCCAACGGCAAACTACTTTTTTCATATGCAATTTTTCACGAATAATTTTGTGTATGGCTGCGGATCCAATGTTAAGTTCCTTCTGTATCATTTGATAGATACAGCGATTATCATCCATTAACATTTTTCGTATGGCAAACACATTATCCGGGATTACTAAGTAAGTAAGTAAGCACCCACCCTGGGAACCCGCTTTTGGCTTATGGTTAGGTGTAACCCCCAAGCCCAGGGCAGGGAAAAGTTTTACTACCTGCGAAACTCCTTAATTTTTTTTTTTTTTTTTTTTTTATACAGTTTAGGAGAAATAACAATGTTAGGTATATGACAATTATTGACAATGTTTGCAATAAATATTTACAGATGACCCCTATAATTACATTTGAGAGAAATATTCATTATTATAACATATAAATATGCATAGTTTTTAGAATTTGATATTAAATTTTTTTTTTTAACACAATTACCTACATATTTGCAACACTTTTATGTTATTTTCAGGATTCACAATACTAACATCAATTTAAACCATGTACAAATGTGATATTTGCAACACTTAAAGCTATTTTCAAGATATATGATGCAAAATTATTTTTAACTCTATACTAAAAATAAGTATTAAGGTACAAGATGCAAACAATAATTAATATTATGCACTATTATGAAAGTATAAGTAATTGTAGATAATAATTACCTACAAATTTACAATACAATGATACTGTGTTTGAGATATTATGTAAGATACATGATGCAAAAATTATTTTTAAATCTACACTAAAAATTTAGTATTAAGGTACAATATGCGAACAATAATTAATATTATGCACTATTACAAATTCTTTTGAGTTATTTAATATTTGACAATATGACCATATGGTCCTACTGAACACATCTTCTATTTGCCAAGTGTGATTGATAAACCGGACACGCAGTGGAATCCGCTGAATGTTTTCTATAATTAGGTAAGTGGAAACAATTTGTGCATCTATATTGCGAGGGAACTCCCGCAAAAGGGCACTCCGAAGTGCAGTGACCTCTCGAACATTTGGCGCAAATTGGCTGTCTCCTGCAGTAAGATGTCTGATGTCCATACAGCTGGCAATTGCCGCATCTAATTATTGGGCGAAAAGAACGAATATAGCACTTGTTGAGACCCACCTGAATAAATTTTTTATCCAATAGTTCTTGTGATGCTTTTGTTTCTAATTGCAATATGATGTGATGTAGTGTAGAATTGTCCCTCTTTAGAATTTTCAATAAGGTGATGTTTTTATCAGATAAATTTTCTTCAAGATATGATATTATTTCATTTGTAGGTACTGAGGATGGAATACCGGTGATTATTACTCTTTTGTAATTAGTCAACTTATATGTGATTTCTGTTAACTTTGTAATGTCAGGAGTGTTTTCTATCATTTTTAACAAATGTTCTGTATTGTCATCTGTATTAGATTGTATAATTATTGTATCTGGATTTCTGGCATTTCTGCAGTATATTATTGGAACTTCCTTCACTTTATTAAAGTGTTCGTTAAGTAATGCTTTGAGTTTTGGAATCCTTATGTGTTTAGCGGTTGTTCTAATTAATATTGCAGAATTAGACTTCGCCAAAGCAGGGGGAACGCCCGTTTTTGTGCCATCACCGCATTTCACTCCTTGACAGCCCCCACTAGAGTACTCCAGGTTTCGCGTCACCAACTCCTCAATTTTCTGTAGTCTGTTGGATAATTGAATGAACCCTCCTTCACCATTTTCTTCTATTCTGTCATTTTCGTTATTTGCCATTATTGTTTGAGTTGCTATTGTTTTTAACTTAACTTCTGTTTGTATGATTTTTTCTCTAGTTTGTGATTTTAATTGCTTCTGTTGTCGTTTTAATTTATTAATTTCTTCTTGAAGGGTTACAATATCTGCATTAATATGTTCTTTATTTTGTTCTTCCTTGACCAAAGAGTCTTTTAATTGTTTATTTTCTTGTTTCAATTCTTCCAATTTATTTTCAATCTTTACTTCTGCATTCGATCTTTTTTCTATTATTGTTTGAGTTGTTGTTGTTTTTAATTTATTTACTGTTTGTGAAAATTTGTCTATAGTTTTTTTCTTAAGTTGCCTCTGTTGACTTTTTATTTTATCTATTTCTTCTTTAAAACTTTCTTTTATTTGTTCTTTACTATGTTCTACCTCAGTTAAGGAGATTTTTAATTGTTTATTCTCTTGCTTCAGTTCTTCCAAATATTTCTCAAATTTAATTTCCACTTTTGTATTTTCTTTGAGCTTTAATGACAATTCATCATTCTGTGTTTGCAAGATATCCAATTTATGTTGTAATTTTTTCATCTTTTCAGGAGAATCCTTATTTATTTCGTTGGAATGTTGTATAAGAAGTTTCTCATCTCTTCTTGCTTTAGAAAAGATTGTTTCGAGATATTTTTTAGCTTCTTCTGAGCTACTATTAGATCTGTTATTTAATAGTATATTGTACTCCTGAATGAGCTGTTGGATGGATAGTGACTCTAGCTGGTTTATGGATGGTGGTATTTTTAATGGAAGTGGTGATCCACCTAATGCATTTTGTATAATTTTTTCTTTGTCTTTTAATCGAGTCTCATTAATTTCTTCTGCTAGTGATATTTCAGTTTCCAAATTAGACTGCTTTCTTTGTTCGGTATTCTTGGTACTGGTAGTTTTTGATTTTAGTTTTTCTGGTTGTGGCATGTGATCATTCTCTTCCTTTAGTAGGATCAGAAGCTGCAGATGATTGAAGAAAGGACAACTAGCCACACATGGTCTTCTGTTTTCTTTATGATTTAGTTCTATAATTCTGTTTCTTATGCTAATTATTTCTTCACTTTTCATTTCCCGATGCAGGTTTATTAGTTCAGTATTATTTGCATGATAATATGGTATTTTGTTGTATTCTTTATAATGTATTGCTCTGATGTGTTGTAACTCAAATTCCAAAAATAGTGCATTTTTTCTTAATTGGGCAGCTCTATCACCCTTTGCTGTCTTCATACGATATTTTTCTGGTTGATATATATTATTTACAACATTATAACTTTGTATGTTGTATATGCCATAGTATGGGCTCTTTGAAAATTCTCCCTTCTCCACAGCCTTGATATGTTCTAATTGATTTGTTAATAGGACCTTAAATTCTTCATAACGTTGTGGATAAACCGCCTCGACCTTATTTATCAACTGTTGAACAACATGACTCGTAATTAGGGCTGGTTCTGTCGCCGGAATAACTCCAGATGATTGGACGTCACCCAATTCATTATTAGATGCCTCTCTATTTATTGTACTTGTTTTCACTACTGTGTCCATATCCAATCTTGTCAAGTTGACTGTTGGATTGATTCCTTTTTGATTCATTACGTATCTTAGCATTACTTTAAGTCCACTTTAACAAGACTGCTTATCAATACTTGGGATTATTTTAGTTAACCAATTTCAATTAGTAATTATGCAATACTTTAAGAGAGATATTATTAAGAATGATCGAAGATACTATTAAAATGATTTTAGATACTACGTTCTATCATCATATGCCAGACAAGCAATTTAAAGATATAATATGTTTGAGTTATATTAACAGTTGAAGATAAACACATAAATGGGGGTCCACTAGATCCGCACCACATATCTTTGAAAGAAAGGGATATAGATAGAAAAAAGCAAAAACCGGTGGTCGTGACCACCGAAAATGAGTAAGATAAAATTTACGAGCCTAATAAGGGGAAAATTTTGAATAATAAATGAAATAAAAATAAAATAAAATAATGATAGTAAAAGTTTACTATATCAAAACAAAGAAAAGGGAAAAGTATGTGCATTTGCCCCTCGTGCTACAAAAACCATACACTAAAAAAGAGATATAAATCAATTGTACAATTCTCCCAATAACACCATACCCTGTCCAACTTTGTAATTCCGACAACCACAATCATAATTTTATACAAGTAACAACAAATTTCAGTATGTGAAGATTATTACTGTGTTTGTGATCAAAAATGGTCTCCTAGTTTAATTCATCTGATATGATACAGGAATAACAGTGTGTTATGAATAATAAAATAATAAAATGAAATAGAGAACAAATTTACATATTTACACTCTCAATGTAGAACTGATGTAGACAATTACAACAACATTGCTGCAGCAACATTGTATATTGCCTATCCAATCCCGATTTCCCACACTTGGACAAAATAAGGAACAGACATTGTAAAGGCTGACTGGGTGGACCAGAAAAATAAAAAGAATGTTAAATGTTACACTAAAGTATGAAAGTTAACAGTACTCACCGGACGCTACTAGGGTCCCGCCGCACTTGCCTGAAAAGAAATATGGTACACAAAAGTATAGATGAATAATTATGATGTAAATGCGCCAAAAATCAGTGCAGGGACCAACCAATAAGTGTGAGAAGAAACCAAAAACTTAACACAAGAAAGAAAAAAGATGCTATTGTTAAGGATAATGTGTGCTGAATGTAAAAATTTTAAGTGGGATCAAGAATATGAGTAATACGAGATATCCCATTGAAAAAAACAGGAGAATAACTCAAATAATAAAAAAGTTGTCAATGTTAGGCAAGGAATTACGAGCAAGGTCAAAAATTTAAGTGGGATCAAAACTGTCGGCAACCTCTAGCATATTCAGGAAATATCTTGATAATTGAAAAAGTTGCCAATGTTAAGGATAATGTGTGCTAAATGTAAAAATGTTAAGTGGGATCAAGAAAGTAATTAATACGAGATATCCCAGTGAAAAAAAAAAAAAAAAAAAAAAAAAAACAGGAGAATAATTCAAAAATTAAAAAAGTTGTCAATGTTAGGCATAGATATACGAGCAAGGTAAAAAAAAAATAAGTGGGATCAAAACTGACGGCAACCTCCAGCATATTCAAGAAAAAACCAGAAAATTATCTTAATAATTGAAAAAGTTGCCATTGTTAAGGGAAATCCTTAACAACTGGGAAATAGTGTGAAATATGGAATGGGATTGGTTAGAAAGTCAAAAATGACTAAAAAATAGAAAAATCCAAGTCTCTAGCTTAAATAGCAAAGAAGTAGCCAATGTTATAGTTAAGGGAGGGGGACAAAAAGTGGAGCAGAAGATGTTGACAAAAGTTAGGATAAAAGAAGAAATGAAAATGTGACAGTAAATGTGACAAAGACTAAGATAAAAGCAATAGAAAAGTAGCGCCCCAAAAAACCCGTCCCCTACAGGCTTCTAATTGAGCTAGAGCTAAACGAAAAAGCGGAAAAGACGGGGGGGGGGAGTTCACTTAGGTGGTTTGCAGCTGAATTTGGCGCAGCGAAAAACCTCTACGACCAGTATTATTTTTTGAGATATTTAGCATTTTGTGCTAAAATTCTAATGGAGAAAACACCCATTAGAAACAAAATGGCAGTTTTAAGTGTTAAGATGGCAAACCTAGTATTTAATTTTATATCTAAAAGTTGAAAATGACTACCCTAAACATGTTGCCATCGAAAAAATTTGTAGAATATAACATTTAGTATTTTCTTTTCTTTTTTTTTTTTATGAATTTTTTATGTAATAGCTTTATAGCAATGTGATCTTTAGTAAGAAACAAAATGGAGAATAATCTTTAACATCCCACATTTGTGAGATCTTTATAAGTTTTATCATGAGTGTACCTCTTAAGACTCTAAAGACTATAACCAACACTCAAAAACAAGTCTTAGATAAAACCGGTGTACTCTTCATTAGTTTAAGTTATTACCATTACCTTTCCCATAGGGAAAATACGTGGCCAAAAATGGCAATTAAAAGGTCCGTAAAGGGCTAAGTGGATATATCTAGAAACGCGGACGACCCCAGAAGCCCAGCTAAACCCTAACAAATCCATTATAAACCCTCATAGAGAAAACCGGTATCGTTTTAACAAGTATAACTTTAATGAAAATTTCAAAAACATTGGCTGTCGGATAACTTGACTCTTATTTACAATAATCCGGCCAATCACCGTGTATTAAGCTGGTATGACATCAAAATTAGTAACTCAATTTTAAAGGCAGCCCATTCATATGATCAATTATGTTAAGATATTATTATTATTTTGCCCTTAATGAACACAGATTGTGTGTGAGCAACCGGTGTCCACCCAATCGCTTCATTTCAGAAAATACCAATTTTAAAATTGAAATTAAAAATACTTAGAGAAATAAATTTTTAAAACAAATGGTACCGCTGAATAGCTCAAAGATTCAGCTATCAGAATATGTAAATAGTCAAAAGATCGGAGCATAAATAATAGTTAAAAATTTAAGTTCAAAAAGTAAACAACCTAATACAATCGTATGTGAAATCGGGAAAAAACTCCAATAATTTGACACTTTTTTAAAAATCAATTAAAAATTATTATATCATCCTAGAGAAACATGGATGATGGCGAAGAAAAGCTAAAAGTTCAAATTATCGAGATCCGGCGTTAGTTTTTCAAAAAGTTTGGAAAATGTGAAAATATAGCTATGTTAAAATATAAGAATATGTGTCCAAAATCCCATGTTTCTCTATAGGAATGAGGGTTACTGTAAATTCTCAAAAAACCCAAAAAAGAACACTTTTTAAAAAGATCATTTAACATAGTAAATCTTAATATTTTGCAACATAACAGGTATCATTTTAAAGCTTATACTCTTATCTAAGAGCAAAATACAATATATTTTCATTTTAAACATTTTTAGGTAGTTATTAAGACAATAGAATTCCATTGTTTATCCCATGTTAAGTCTATGGGAAAAATGTTCAAAAATTGCAGTTTTTGATGTAATGTATAAAGGGTTAAATCTAAACGTTAACTTTGATCCAATGGTACTAAAATGATCTACGTGCTTTAATTAAGGTGAATGAAACATTAGTTATTAGTTTTCTGATAGATTTAGTTAATTTTGAAGGATCTGAAAAATGTCATTTTTTGAAAATGGCTCCAAAATTTTAAAAGTAATTTAAAGAAGTTATGTTAAAATTAATAGATAAAAATGACTTAGAGATACAAGATAGGACTTAAAAGAAAGCTTAGGAGTTAGTGAAGGTCACATGAGCCATTAAAAAACATTATAGGTAACTTAACATGGTCAAAATTGCAATGGAATCCCATTGTTTTTCCTATGTTATCTCTATGGGAGAAAAACATGAAAACATCACTTTTTAAAATGGATATTCAAGGGTTAAAACTTGGTGAAAACTTAATGAAAATGGTACCAAATTAATATACAGAGTTTAATTAACACAAAAGGAGCCATTGTTTTGAGTTATCAATTAGTTATATGTATCTTATAAGCTATTTAAAACACCTTAAAATAAAAATGGCTCAAAGTAAACAAAAAGTGCATGGTCTTTAATGGGTTAATTTTGTATGAAAACTACATACCAGAAGACACAATAGATATCAAAATGATTACAAATGTATATAGAATCTAAATTTATCAAGTTTCATAAATTTTGAGATAGTTAAGGGGGCACGAGAAGCAATTGAATAGGTAGCAAAACCTGGTTCAAGGAGAAATCGAAAGTAAAGAAGAAGAAAGTTTAACTACATATTTCTCCTAAACCCCTATACATAACTGCACATACTATATATCATTTTAATCAAGATTAAAAGAGAAAGAGAAAGACATATGGCACGAGGCTCTAGCTTACCACATTCCTGAGAAATTTATGTTTTCATCCGGAGCAAAAACGACAGCATGCTACTATGATTGTTACATGTGTTAAGCTTTATCCGGGATTACTGCCGACGGCGGCCTTCCTGTGTGTTCTTCATCCTGAAGAAAATTGCGACCTCTGCTAAATTCTTTAAACCATCTGAATACAGTAGCAGGAGCTGGAGATTCATCACCAAATGCTAATTTCAACCGTTGAACGCATTCTTCTTGATTTAATCCTGCTTTAAAATCACAGAAAATCATAGCGCGAAAATGTTCTCGCGTCAACTCCATTTTCTCTTCTGTTTAAAATTTATTCTACGCTTAACAAGTTGAAGTAAGACGGTAAAAAATCGTTTGCTGTGTTAAAATACTTTGTATTTTAAAATTAAACCGTTATTTTTATTTTGCAAATTCTCATCTGCGCGTATCTCAATAATTTCAGAGTAACCCCCGTATATCATCACTTGATGCAGCACAAATGCAGGTAAATGCATGCACAAAATACTTTCGATTTATTTTGGTTGATTTAAAAAAAAATAACATTAACGGGATAACTAACTGTGTTGCATAAGTAAAATGTAGAATAAATCAAGAATTGTTTTAACATTTTTTTTAAAAAACTAAACGTAATTCTAAAAGGCCAGAATTGTTAAGATAAAAGTGAAAAGGTTTAAGCACAAATGAGTTACAATTTCTTCGCATAATTCTGTTTATTTGCAGACAAAAGTTATTCCTCCGCTGACGACGGGAAATAATGTGTATAACCATTCGCTGAGGCAAAAGCAATAAACAAGTTAAAAGTGAAAACGCAGTTCATAAAGCTTTCATTTAATATTCTGTTACATCAAGCATTTGAAGAAATTAAAGAAAATTGTGTTGAATAAATTAAAAAAAATAGCATTAATTGTGCAACAAACTCTGTTGAATAATTAAAATGTATAAGACAACAAGAATTGTTTTAACATTTTTTTAAAAAACTAAACGCAGTTCTAAAAGGCCAGAATTTTTTAGATAAAATTGAAAAGATTTGAGCACAAATGAGTTACAATTTCTTCGCATAATTATGTTTATTTGCAGACAAAAATTATTCCTCCGCTGACGACGGGAAATAATGTCTATAACCATTCGCTGAGGCAAAAGCAATAAACAAGTTAAAAGTGAAAACGCAGTTCATAAAGCTTTCATTTAATATTCTGTTACATCAAGCATTTGAAGAAATTAAAGAAAATTGTGTTGAATAAATTTAAAAAAATAGCATTAATTGTGCAACAAACTCTGTTGAATAATTAAAATGTATAAGACAACAAGAATTGTTTTAACATTTTTTTTTAAACTAAACGCAATTCTAAAAGGCCAGAATTTTTAAGATAAAATTGAAAAGATTTGAGCACAAATGAGTTACAATTTCTTCGCATAATTATGTTTATTTGCAGACAAAAGTTATTCCTCCGCTGACGACGGGAAATAATGTCTGTAGCCATTCGCTGAGGCAAAAGCAATAAACAAGTTAAAAGTGAAAACGTAGTTCATAAAGCTTTCATTTAATATTCTGTTACATCAAGCATTTGCAGAAATTAAAAAAAAATTGTGTTGAATAAATTAAAAAAAATAGCTTTAATTGTGCAACAAACTCTGTTGAATAATTAAAATGTATAAGACAACAAGAATTGTTTTAACATTTTTTTAAAAAACTAAACGCAATTCTAAAAGGCCAGAATTTTTAAGATAAAATTGAAAAGATTTGAGCACAAATGAGTTACAATTTCTTCGCATAACTATGTTTATTTGCAGACAAAATTATTCCTCCGCTGACGACGGGAAATAATGTATGTAACCATTCGCTGAGGCAAAAGCAATAAACAAGTTAAAAGTGAAAACGCAGTTCATAAAGCTTTCATTTAATATTCTGTTACATCAAGCATTTGCAGAAATTAAAAAAAAAATGTGTTGAATCCTTCTATATATAAAAAATAGTAACGCTTTGGAAATGGACCAATGAAAATCTGCGTAGATACCGAGAAAAGCATCTGACTGGTCAGAGCTTTCTAACGCTATAAGGTGGGTTACCAAGGGGGAGGGAGCCGCCTCTGTCGCCAAACGGTGCCAAGTTTGTTGCCAATGGGGCAATATATCGCCAAATTTGGTGGCCAAACTTAGTCGTCAAAAGTGACGCCAACTTGACGCTGTAATAGCGTCCGGCGAAGTTGAAAAACTTTTTTTTTATCGAATGTCGAGAGAGAAAAACAACTTAATCGAATGCATCGTCCTGCGAAGTAGCAGTTATTTTCTTCAATCGAATGTCGGCGGAGAGAAAAGAAATGAAGAGAGAGACGGCGCGGAAAGCGGCGAGGGAGGTCGTGCGCTTGGAGCTCGGTGTGAGCTGAATTGCTCTTGTTATTGTGATAAGAACGTTCTGATCGGGATTTAAAAGAATAAGTCTGGATGTGGTGTGTAAACTCCAGTGAAGATAGCTGTATAGATTATTTTCCGTGTACATATGTAAATACAGTGTTGTTTTATTAAAAGTGTTCCATTGTGATATTGGATTCCGTATTAATTCAACATTTATATTAGCTGTAGCGGTCGTTATTGGAGTAAAGACGTCATAGCTATATATATTTTTGGTGGCAAGCGGTGTGACATAGGAACTAAATGAATTAGTTCCGCGAACTCACAGATACTTCTATAAATATTTTGAGAAAAGCAGTCTAGCTATTATTATGTGTTAAAAAGTGGTGCGGACTGAGAACTTTGTCGTCTATTGCTGTGACTTGTTTCTGTGCCAGCGATTATAAAAATCTATCTCGACGAATGTGATGATATTGTGTCCTTGTGTGTTAAAAAGTGGTGCGGACTGAGAACTTTGTCGTCTATTGCTGTGACTTGTTTCTGTGCCAGCGATTATAAAAATATGTCTCGACTAATGTGATGTTAAGCCCTGTATAATTCAAGCATCGAACGGTAAGTCCCTATTCCTCTTTCATGCTAAATTTTGGGAGGTTCCAGTGTTAAATTTAGTATTAATATTGTTTGCTAGGAAAATAAAAATAGGGTTTTTTTTGTTTTTGCAAGGTTCATGCATAAGGGTTATCTGTTTGTTATATTTTTATATATTGTTTGGTAATTTGTTTGCTATTTTGTTTTCAAATAAATATTAAATGTAGAACTGGAGTATAGGTATTTTATGTGTAATTTGTTAGTAATTTTTATAAAGAGTAAATTGATTTTCATTGCATGTGTAATGCGGTAATGCAACTTAACTGTATAAGTTACAGTGTAAAGGTTATTGAATTAGAAAATTGAATTTACTGAAATTATTTGTTTGAATTTTTTTTATTTATAATTGATGTTCCTAGTGGAGAGGAATTTTATTTGAAATTTTCGTAGAGCATTAAAGCAAAGTGACTCAGTAAAGTAAATTAATGTACAGTTTTTTATTATGCATTATTTTTTTTATTGGGCTTTGTGAAGGGAGTTACTCAGTTTTGAAAAAAAAAATCGCATCCTTGATTTTCTTTGGTAATTTAAGTGCTAATTGTGCTCGGGAAAATTACAGTTATATTTTGTATTTGTATTATTTGTAGTGAGATATTTTCTGAGTTCAAATATGGCTACTTTCTTGAATAGCCAAAATAAAAATGTATTGCTTTTGCTCGCGGCAGAGTTTGATACAGAAGTATCCGCTGACGATAAAAAAGTGCCAATAATTACGGCAATTTTGAATGCTTCTGATTATGATGAGCAAATGGCAAAAGATATGTTAGAAGAAATTATAGAGGAGAGGAAAAAATTAGCAGAACAGGAAAAATTAGATAAAATAGCGGAACAGGAAAGATTAGATAGATTAAAGCGCGAAGAGCAGGAAAGTTTAGAAAGGGAGAAAGATAGACAATTGGAATTAGAGAAGGTGAGATTACAGTACAGTGTAGATATTAGCTCTCTAGCTTCCACTGTGTCTGTGACGGCTGAAAATAAAGATAAAAAAGTGAGTTTAAAGGATTTAGTGCCAAAATTTGACCCTAAATCGATTGATATTACCTTGTTTTTTATGATTTTTGAGAGTCAGGCCTCAAAAGAGAATTTAGAAGAATCAAAATATGTATCTCAACTTATACCTTTGTTACCTGTAGATGTAGCTGAGATTATTGTAAAAGAGCCCCTAGAAAAAAGGGATGATTATCAGCATATCAAGAGCGTTTTGTTGAAAAGGTTTAGATTAGGAGCAGGGGCCCTGAGAACAAAATTTGAGACTCATCAAAGAAAGGCGGGTGCACTTTGGTCTGAGCTTGTTTATGAGTTGAGAGGGTATTTAGAATACTGGTTAGAAACTGTTGAAGTAAACGATTTTGAATCGCTCAAAGAATTTATTCTTACAGAGCAGGTGAAACGTAGAGTACCTTTTGAAATTAAGGATAAATTCTTAGATGAATGGGACGAGATTAAGAAAGCGTCGTATTTAGCAGAAAAATGTGATAAATACGAAAGTGTGAGGGGGAATGTTAGGAAATCGGATAACAAAATCTGGAATAATAAACCATATTTTAGAGACAAGAATGGACAGGATAGTGCTAGAAGTAAAGGTGAACAGGCAATTAAATCAGGTGGGGATGATAAAAAAGATCATGTGCGTAGAAATTCTTGGGATAAAGATAAATTTGATAGAAAAAAGCCTATTATCTGTTTCCAGTGCAATCGAGCAGGGCACATCCGACCAGATTGTCCGGATTTAAAACGTAAGAGTTCTGGAGAAATAGTTGGTCACTTGAATGTAGATGTAAGTTTAGGAGAGTGTTTTGCACCGTATTTCAAAAAGGCAGAAATTAATGGGATAGAACGAAATTATTTACGGGATACAGGATCTGGGATTGACCTTTGCGACCGTAGTTGGATTGATAATGAGGATTTAATTGGTGACGTAACGTGGATAAAACAACCCCTGGATAATGAGTGTAAATGTTTGCCATTGGCGAGAGTTACAATTAAGGGAGATTTTGGAAAGGTGGTTACCAAGGCTGCTGTGATACCTATTAAGTTAGAACAAGGTTATTATTTGCTGGGAAATAAAACTGCTGAACTTATTGAGAAATCAAAAGATAAGCCTGTATTGGTGAATGCTGTAATAACGCGCAGTCAGAAGCGGGAACATGAAAGGGAGATATCTGCGGTTGAAGTTGAGAGTGAAATTGGTTCGGAGGCTGGATATCAGGAGGAAGTGGAGTTTAGAGAAGAGGAAGGGATAGTTATACCTGAAAAGTTGGAGATGGAGTCAGGTTTGGTAAACGTATCTGCGGAGAAATTTAAGGAAGAGCAGAAAGATTGCCCTTCGCTTAAGGAGTTGTGGGAGAAATCCAAAAACTCTAATGATAACGAATTTTGTGTTAGAGGAGGTAAGCTTGTGCGGGTGTCGAAGTCAAGGAGAGATGATGAGAAAGTTCAGTTATGTATGCCGGAAAATTATTGTAGAGAAGTGTTACCATTGTGTCATGAGCAGGTATCAGGACAGTTAGGTGCGACTAAGTCAAAGGAGACAGTCCTTAGGTGTTGCTCTTCGCCAAATGATTATCGCCATATTGAAAAGCATGTTCAAACTTTCGATAATCAAAATGTAGATAGTAATTGGCATAGGTTTAAGGTCCCTCTAAGTTTGATACCCACAATTTCGGGATGCTTTTCCATGATAAATCTGGATGCGATCGGTCTCGTCCAAACTAGCAGCAAAAAGAATAAATACTTTATTGCTTCCATTCGTCCAGCTTCTAGCTCCCCCGATGCTATTTCAGTGGAAAACATGATTTCCACATCCATTATTAGTGTTGTGGATGTCAATACTCGAAAGTATCCTGAATTGACAATGAAAATCGGGTGTCGATATTTTGAAAATCCAAACACAGATGGTTTTCTTAATGTCATTGGTTTTGAATTCAGTCATACTAGACTGAAGAATCCTGTTGAATGTACGACTGTGGGTCGGAAAGTTGATTGGATAGATTTTGGCTGGTCCCGTCATTTAAATGAAATGAAACTTCTTAAAGTCAAAAAGTATTGTTTCATGGGTGCAAAAAGTTGTTATACAGTTTTTCATGTTGATTTTGGAGGTACTTCTTTCTGGTATCTTATCTTACGTTGGAAGAAACTAGTTAAAGAGCGCAAGCATGATACAGAGGATTGCTTGGCAGATAAAGAAACTGAAGGACGCAGAATGTTTTGGGGTAAGGAAAGGTTTAATCGTGATCGTTTTGAAGAGCGCTTTGGTGACGAAATGAAAGTAGAGGGTTTCAATTTAAAATGTTTGCGAGAACAAAGTTTTGTGAAACCGGTTTTAGTTAAAGACAAAGATGGTCGGAGAATAAGGATGTCAAGAGCTAATTTTACTGTTAATGAAATCCGAAAGTGTGTTGGTAGGCGCAGAGTTTTGGGTGGTCTGGAATTGTTTGCCTGGCCTTACATTGATGATATTCTGCTATTTTTACTTACATGGGAGTGTCGCATAAAAGATATTCCTGAGATTCAGAAACCGTTGTTAGAGGTCGGCTTAACAGTGAAACCTACAAAGTGTAAGTTTGAACGGGATAGTGTGAGTTTTTTAGGTCTTGAGGTAGGAAAGATGTCCCCCAGTGAGTAGAACTGAGTAGTGGTGTTCTATAGATATTAAGTTTCAGTCAGTTTCACTCATTTACGTATATTGTGTTTTTTTTTTGTAAATAGTATATATTTTATATCGTTTGGTATTGTACATGTTTATATCATTTAGTATTGTTCCCTTATATCACTTGTTCAGGCATCGCACTGCGTCATTTGTTGTGCTCAGATGAATATCTCACACTTTTTTTTAGTGAATTTAGTTTTCATTCTTTAAATTTAGAATTTAAAAGTAAAATTTAGGATGATGATAAGTATTTTAAAACTGAGTACGCGTGCGTTGTATGAACCTCTTGCATAGAAATTTTAAAATGTATTAGATTTTAATGTGCTTAGGTGTTGTGACCTCTCAGATTTAGTGTGTTGGGAATGAGGGGCTCAATGCCGTGTTTCAGCTCTACATTTTCATAGGTGCATGCACCGTATGAAATTTTTTTTTTAGGGGGAAGGAGCTGTAATAGCGTCCGGCGAAGTTGAAAAACTTTTTTTTTATCGAATGTCGAGAGGGAAAAACAACTTAATCGAATGCATTGTCCTGCGAAGTAGCAGTTATTTTCTTCAATCGAATGTCGGCGGAGAGAAAAGAAATGAAGAGAGAGACGGCGCGGAAAGCGGCGAGGGAGGTCGTGCGCTTGGAGTTCGGTGTGAGCTGAATTGCTCTTGTTATTGTGATAAGAACGTTCTGATCGGGATTTAAAAGAATAAGTCTGGATGTGGTGTGTAAACTCCAGTGAAGATAGCTGTATAGATTATTTTCCGTGTACACATGTAAATACAGTGTTGTTTTATTAAAAGTGTTCCATTGTGATATTGGATTCCGTATTAATTCAACATTTATATTAGCTGTAGTGGTCGTTATTGGAGTAAAGACGTCATAACGCTATTTCCAGTATTTCGCCAATTTTCCATAGATTCCCATTGAAATACTTTACTTGCTTGCTTATTTGCTTGATTTTACTTGCTTGCAGAAAATCAACAAATTCGGATATTTCAATGCAACAAAAACTAATATTAGCTTGTGAATAGAGCTTAATTGAACTATTTACATTATTTTTAAGCACAAACACTAACTATTTACAATATTTGTAACACTATATATATAATTATCGGTATATTTAATAATTCGATGTTACGAATATTGATATAAATATGTCATCATTTTATAATTTTACCCATATATGTTAGCGGAGAAAAGGCGGCGAAGTGAAAATTTCAGAGGAGAGAGGAGATTTATATGATAAAATTATTTAGTGTAACTACAAATTATTGAATGTATAGAAAATAAGGGATCACGAACCGATCCAGAATCGAAACGCGAAACAGTTACGTCTGGGGTTGGCTAGAAAATAGGGATTGTTTCGCGATACCGAATGGAATAGCGAAGCGATTACGCGGGGGGTTGGTGAGCGAAGCGAGCAGGGGGGCAGAGCCCCCTAGTAAATTTTAAAAAATAGCATTAATTGTGCAACAAACTCTGTTGAATAATTAAAATGTATAAGACAACAAGAATTGTTTTAACATTTTTTTAAAAAACTAAACGCAATTCTAAAAGGCCAGAATTTTTTAGATAAAATTGAAAAGATTTGAGCACAAATGAGTTACAATTTCTTCGCATAATTATGTTTATTTGCAGACAAAAGTTATTCCTCCGCTGACGACGGGAAATAATGTCTATAACCATTCGCTGAGGCAAAAGCAATAAACAAGTTAAAAGTTGAAAACGCAGTTCATAAAGCTTTCATTTAATATTTCGTTACATCAAGCATTTGAAGAATACAAAAGAGGAGATTGATGCAATTATGTTTACGGGTCAGGAAAACTTGGAAATTCTGAATTTCATTTTCCAAAAGAGAAATGTTTATTTCAATTTCACTCAAAATCTGCGTTTGTTTAATGTGCTGTACCTTTTCGTCGGAGTAATTCCGGGAAAATTTATTGCTCCCAAATAAGAAAAGCAAATCCGGGAAAAGCGCACACAAATCACGTGGCATAAGTGCCGCATATTTCTTTATTAAATAACATTAAAATTGAAACTCTGGAGAGAAAATGTGCGCGAAACGAAAGAGGTTTATTGCACTGGCTATTATTCTTTCTTAAAAGCTTCGTACGGAAAAAAAAAGAAGGGGAAAATGGTGAAAAAGCAAAATACAGGCACAAGATATTTATAACGCCATAATAAACTGTAGGTTATGGTTACATGCTGGAAGAAAAGTTTAGAAGTGTTTTCAGGGAGTTAGATATTTAAGAATTTATTTTGTAAGGATAATTATTTCAGTTTAAAATAAAGCTCTAAATTTAAATAGTTTTAATTTTTAAATGCAATTTTCGTTGCTAAAGTAACATTATTTTAAAGTGACACTAGACACAATTTTTAACTATTTCCAACATAGTTGAAAAATGTTTATGTCATCGGTTCGTTTTCATTTTAGCCTGTGTATCTTTTCTCACGCTAACTTTCGTAAGCATGCTCGGATTGCTACGAAACTTAAATATGTTATTAAAGACACTATAGTACAGCGTCTAGAATACCCAGTGTGGAAATATGCTATCCAAACAACGCTAAAAATTTGTATCCCTTAAATGTGCGACGATACTGCTAAAATCCCAAGTATCGATCGCAGCGACATCTGCGGGATTTTCGTATTACATTGTATAGACTAGCAAAATCTTGCAGTTGTAGAAAATATCCAGCAGATGTCCCTGCGATCTTTATATTTCAGCAGCATCGTTGCACATTTAAGGGGTACAATATTTTAGCGCTTTTTTAAGTGTTAAGCGGGGAACCCACATGCGGAAAATATAGACGGAAATCTGCAGCGGCAAATTTTCCGCTACGCTAAATTTCCGACTTGGAAATGAAAATCGCACTTGCGTTTTTCGCTGGCGCTTCCGCGTTAACTACTGCGCATGTCTGTGACAAACCTACATAGTTTGATTTCTACAGATGCCGTCGCGGAAAACGGAAAAAGTTAAAACATGTTTAACTACAATTCCGCTCCGTTTTCGCATTTGTACGCGGCAAATATGGGGTCAATTTGCCGTTCCGCTGTCCAATTCCGTCCTATTTTTCCGCATGTGGATTCCCGGCTTTAAAGGGTTTAGCCGATTTCCACACTATATATTCTAGGCGCAATAACTATAGTTCAGCGTCTAGAATACCTAGTGTGGAAATATGCTATCCGAACAACGCTAAAAATTTGTATCCCTTAAATGTGAGACGATACTGCTAAAATCCCAAGTGTCGATCGCAGCGACATCTGCGGGATTTTCGTATTTGACTGCCTAAGGGGAACTGCTCAGACGTGGGGACCACGTCTGTAGAGCATAGATGTTCCCCCCGGACACCTTTATTAAGGTCATAAAAAAAAGAGGTTACATCAATGAGTTTGTAGACTAAGTCGCCGGAAATTAAAACGCGAGCAATGGGCGACTTATAGAAGGATAACAAAAAGTAAGATACATTGGTATATTACAGATTATGGTCGTGGACTAGATCGCCAAAAACGCGACAAGGGGCGATAGTATGTCCAACGCGACAACTGTTTAAGGTAAGAGAAAATGGAATTAATTGTTTGATAGATCCATTAAAAAGCTAAATATTTGTTTTAATTTTAAACGTAGTGCTGGACGGGATAAAATATTACTTAGCCAATTTTTAGGTATGGATAAGGGGCGCCGAATATGCCAGCGTGAGGTAAGTGGACAAGTATAGTAGTAGTGTGATGCACTTGCTAAATCGCCACATTCGCATACAGAGGAGCTTGAGCAATGGAATTTATACAGGTACTCTCTAAATGGGCCATGCCCTGTAAGGAATGCGGTAACGGCAGAAGAGAGGGGAGGAAGCTCTAAGGAGACCTTTGGAACCAGGTCATGTGTGAATCTACCCTACTCCGAATAGTCCCAGTGATCCTGCCACTGCTCCAACAGTTTTGCGTGCAAAATTCTCTTAACATATGAGTGCGGAGCTGGCAGAGAGTAGTCTACTACGGGGGAAATTGTATAGACTAGGAATATCTTGCAGTTGTAGAAAATATCCTGCAGATGTCACTGCGATCTGTATATTTCACCAGTATCGTTGCACCTTTAAGGGATACAATATTTTATCACTTTTTTAAGTATTACAGGGATAGCCAATTTCCACACTATATATTCTAGGCCCTATAACTATTGTATGTACCTTATTAAGGGGGCTCAGGGCTTGATAGACACCGAAAAACATGTAAACAGAGCTCTCGATTCGAGTCCATATAAAAACAGAAGTATTCAATGTAAAGAATTTAAACTTTCTGATATTTTTAAGGTGTGTTTGTAGTCTTATGAAATGAAGTACAGTAAACTCTGTCTAAGGCGGAATCGATCGGGACCGAGAAAATTTGCCGTAGTAGACAATATTCCGCCTTAAACAAATTTTATTCTATGTCTGTGGATTCGCAGGGATTTGAAAAATTTTCCGACTTAGACAGATTTCCGTCTTACACAGAGTTCGTCTTCCAGAGAGTTTACTGTACTTCAATGTAACAAAATAAAAAAATGTAGCAAAATTTATATAACGCAATCTTCGATAAAAAAAAAAAAAATTTAGTTGTCATATCACTATCTGTAAGATATTTTAACGTTGAATGGACATAAGAACCTAAAATTTGCTTTAAAATGATCAGGAAACTTTACTCTATAGAATGAATTAAGGATATAACTATCACTCAAAGGAAACCTTATTAAAATCTCTCAAATTTGAAAATTTAAAAAAACCCTGAAAAATAATTAGGATAATTAGTTGCCGAGATATATGTAATCCTATTTTCCACACTCTTCGATTTTTCATGACCCTGTATTTCATTCAAATTTCAATTCAAAGATATATTTTAATGGGAAATAAGACACTTAATCCGACGCAGTAAACTGTTAGTTTAATATGATTATCATTTTTGGAGTTATAAGGGTGTTTCTTTTACATAATTCAGTAATAGAGCATTTTAAGTTTATGACATCACCAAGTTACGATTTTAAACACTCTACCTACCGAACAAATTGAGATAGAGGCTTGAAATTTGGTATGTACTTATAGAATGTAATAGTGCGACAAAGTCTATTAAATTTCAGTATTGAGCATTTATTTTTACATTTTATATTATGCATATCCATGATAAGTAAGTATTACGGTGGCCCCCAACGACTAATTTTCCTTACACAGAGTCATTCAAAATAATTCAAAAGCATTACAAATATTAATTGAAGCACTTTTCGTTGATATTACCAGTTTTTAAACAGAACGAAATTTTGTTACAGTCACAAACTGTGAAAGATGGGTTTTATTTGACACATACTACCGCTGCTGGAGAAATACTTTTAAAAAATTTTGCGATTAAAAAATAATGTATTGGCCATTTTGAAGGTGGACTAAAGAAAATATTTTGTAGAACATTTCTCGTAATGCGGGAAAGTTTTTCATAATTCATGCGTGACGTAATATTTATGTTTCTTGTCCCTATTGCTAAGGATCTGTCTTTTAAACAAGATGGCAAATGCAAATAGCTTAAGAATACATTTATTATCAAGAAATGGTAGCTTTATAAAACTGAAAACTTGACATAGATGTGGAGTGATTACAAACTACAAAATGGAAGAATAATTCATTTTTCTCGTTATTACAACGATAAATTTCGGCATTCATTGGTACTTGGCACTACAAATTTCAGTTTATTTCTTTCAGATCAAATTTCTGTTGTTACGATATATGGAATAATACAAAAACTATTTTGAATATTTCAACTCTGCAAATTTTAAACACAACAATGCGTCTGGGACTTTTGATCATATCCATAATAAATAAGTATAAGAGTAAAAATATATTTCTTAAAAATAACTCTTTTAGAAGCATTGAAAGTTTATCTTGAATAAAAATCACGCCTAATTTTTAACTGCAATTCATATTTTTTTTTTCATAAATTTCGGTTATAAATTCATTAATTTGGCGTGGTCTCTGAATTCGATTATGAAATTTTTTTTTAACTGTTTATATTTTAAGACAGTTAACATGAAAGTAAAAATGAAACATTATCTATATTATAGAGGAACAATGCAGGCAATTCTGTTTCAAGATGATATTTTGAAATTTGTAACAGTAATTCAGTTTCAAACCTTTAACCTGATAGGAATTTGGTTTCAAACATTTAGCCTTTTAAGGTAAATGTTTTCTTCTGCAATTTCTGAACTGTAGCAATTTTTAATGCGATTTTCAATGCAATTTTTTAGGGGGAGGGGGGTAGCCGACTTCTGCGGTAGGAATTCTGTTTCAAAGTTTCAGCATAAAATAATAAATTTTCTCCTATGCGATTGTTGCGATTTTAGCTCTTTTTATCGCGATTTTTTTTGCGTTTTTCCGCGTCTCACGGCGTTGTTTTTGACAGTTTTTTCAGGTTTGCGTTTTTTACCCTCTTAAACATTTGCGGCCATTTTTTGACATTCGATTTTTGACCTAATATAGTAAATTCTTCCTACTTTTCAGTAAAGTTTATTCGGATTTCGTACTCCAATTCTCGAATTTTTTGTGAATTTTTTATGTGATTTTTTGTGTTATTTCGAGATTCGTAAAAAAGCTGATATTTTACCGACTTGATTATATTAGCAGAAATTGGGTTTCAAATGCGGTATGAGTTTTTCAAATTGTTTATTCAGACATCATATTTCAGCTTAATAAATCATAAAGGTTTTTTTTTACAGTATACTGAATATGTTGGAAAGTGTTACATAATCTATGCTGGACGCATGATTTTTCGTTCTTGTTTTTAAAATATTTTTACTTGCATACTTATTTCAACGTAGAAACAACGCATAGATATTTCCTGGATAGCTGAACACATAACTCACTCTGAAACAAACCGAAAAAATATTGAACACATAAATGAAAATATCCTTCTCAAAAATTACTTTTCGAGAGATTCATCACCGTATGCTATCTATTCTTTTAAAAATTCACTGATGTCAAAATTCTAAAGCCTGTAAGAATTCTCACAAATCACGAAAAGCAGAAGTTCTCGTATTTCTTCATTAAATAACATTAAAAATGTCAGTCTAAGGAAAGTATTATGGAACAGAAAAGATTAATTATCCCAGGCATTTGTCTCTCTAAACGATCCCCGGGATAAAAGAAAACGAAGACCGAAATGCTTTATCCTGCATATTTATGGCCAAGTAACAAATCTCTGAAAACACAAATGCTGTATCTAAATTTCGGTGTTTCTAAAAGATTTCTTTTACCGCTTCCTTTAGATTAAAGGATATTCTGGCAATAGATTCCATCTTCGTTTTCGCTAAAGCTTTGCTATGCATATAAAAATTCAATATTTAATAGGTTTAGAAAAATGCTATTTTGATTTTGTCTAAATTTTCGATAAACTGAATGGCTAATTGAAGAAGGAAAGATATTACGTATAAGTAAAAAAAAAATAGTTGGTATTTAAAAATATTAAGGTTACAGAGAATATTTTTAATGCACTGTCATTTTTATTACACCGTCAATATTAATAAACTTTAAACATTCTAAATACATCTTAAAGGACTAGTTATACAGGGTAACACTATTTATACATTTCTCGTTCATTTTTAGGTGCGTTCGTAATTATATAAATACGTAGCACCTATAGTCGTTTTCTGGTCCGTCTGCCCGCATATAACAGCGCAAAAAGTACCCAACTGAATGGTTTGAAATTTAATATGTATAATCTTTGCAGAATTTTTTCGAGTCATTTCAAATATTATGAAAATAAAATCAAAACTTAAAAAGTGATAGTTAAAAAGATATTAACTCAAGACTTTTATCTTAAGTTATTATTAAAAAGATAAGTACTTATTAAAAAGATATTATCTTTAAGACTAAAAGATATTAAAGATAAAAACTTAAAAAGATATTAATAAAAGTTTTCATCATTCTATTAAATCCTTTTATACGTAATTAATTCAATGATATCCCATGACAGGTAATGATTCTAGATTGCCATTGCGATTGCGTGCTGTTTAAGATGGAATCCTATTATTTCCGCATTACTTAATTTAATATATTTAATCGTAATAAATTTTGTATTCATGCATCTTTGCATAAGGGTGCAATAGCTATTGTACGAAGATCTGAATATTTATAAAACTAGTTATAGTACCTCATGTGCAACGTTAGACGTGCTATTTCAGACTTTTTTTTTTCAAATTACTAGGGGGGCTCGGCCCCCTACGAGCTACGCTCGCCAACTCCCGTTCAGAGCAGTCTCTAAAAGCACGCTAATTTGATTGTCTTTAAAAAGATTTTGAAAGATTGAATTATAATTTAAAAAACAGTGGCGATCTCTCTATAAATGGGTTTCTATTCATTTTTCTTCGATTCGAGAATTTTAAGGAAAAATCAGCTGCTGTTAAAAGATACAATGGCTGTTTTCGTCTTTGATTAAATAAAATCAGTTAAACATTTCAAAATAAGCTAATATAATAAGCAAATCTGCATCGAAATGCAAATATATTTTACAAATACCAATGACTTCTTTTGACGGAAACGACACAGAAGATTAACGAATCTTAACTAAACCATTTAAGCAATTTCTTTATTTTCTGCTTCACAGATTTTTCTCTTTCAAATCATATTTTTTGTCGATGACACTTCATTTTCAGCTTGTAATATTTTTTATTTTTATTACACTAGGGGGCTCAGCCCCCTACGAGCTACGCTCGCCAACCCCCGTTCAGACACCGCAGACTCTAAAAGCACGCTAATTAGATTGGCTTTAAAAAGATTTCGAAAGATAAATTATAACTTAAAAAACAGTGGCGATCGCCCTATAAACGGGTTTCTATTCATTTCTCTTTGATTGGGGAATTTGGCCAAATCAGCTACTGTTAAAAGATACAATGGCTGCTTCCGTCTTTGATTAAATAATTTTAGTTAAACATTTCAAAATATAAAATGGATTAAGTAAACAGAGTCTTTGTCTCCCGGTATTTTTTAACAAAGCGAAAAGAAAGTTTTTTTTTAAATAAGACATTTTAAATAAGACATTTTAAATATATCGTTTATAATCTGACGTAATTTTCACCAAACTTTTCTTTCTCTTTTTAATATTCACGTGAAAATACTTTTGTTATGAAATGAAATATTTAAGCTCTCCTAACAAAAATAGTTGAAAAATATCAAATAAATGTCTCGCGCAATTTTTTAAATTTAAACTGTTTTGCGATATTATTTTTTGTTCATTTTACGTAATAAGTGTAATGTGACGTAATTTCTCCTATTTAAGACTTCTAACGCATATTCATGAATTTATTATTCTACAATATTCTTTCTCTTTTAAAATTCACGTGTTAATATAGTTTTTATGGCATAATTTTCAATGACTGCCTGTTTTTTATATTTTATGTTTACAATAGTCACGTGTAAATAATTTTTTTAATTTGAAGCAAACATTATTTGCGCTGTTTATACAGTTGGCAACAGTTTAAATTAATACCATATTGTAAATTATGTAAAAAATATCTCTCAAAATGCTGAAAATTTGAATTTAAAATAGAAATAAAACCTCAAAAAATGAGTCAAAATAAAAAAATTAATGCAATCTGCACTCCGGCAAATTCTAACGCATAAAATGATCTAAAAATGATTACACTGCCATGTATAGTTTTTGCTGCTATAAAACTTTTTTAATGGAACGATTTTGTCCAACTTTAGCATTAAATATCTCTTAAAATAATTATTCTATTTGAAAACTGTCTGCATCAGCGTGTTTATCAAAGATTTCTCTATAATATCACCGATTTTCATATTTTTGTATGCAATATTTTTCTTAATATTAACGAAGAAAAACCTCCGTCACAAAAAATTCAAAACCGGCGGCGGCGGCGGCGGTGACAGCGGTAGTTACTTTTTTTTAGAACAGAGAGATTACTAAATAATCGCTCGAAAGCAGTCTAAACGCGTTCAATAAAACTAATATTAATCTTATTAATATAATATCAAACTATCAAATTAATGTCTCTCGCAATTTTTAAATTTAAACTGTTTTGCAATATTACTTTTTGTTCATTTTACGTAATAAGTGTAATGTGACGTAAATGTGACGTAATTTCTCCTATTTAAGACTTCTAACGCATGTTAATGAATTTATTATTTTACAATATCCTTATAAAATTCACGCATAAATATAGTTTTTATGAAGTAATTTTCAATAAGTTCCTGCTTTTCACACGTAATTATTTAATTCTAATTTGAAAGTTTTTTTTCTGTTAATAATAGTCACGTGTAAATAAATTTTTAATTTGAAGCAAACATTATTATTTGCGCTGTTTATACAGTTGGCAACAGTTTAAATTAATACCATTTCCTAAAATAAGTAAAAGATATCTCTCGAAATGCTGAAAATTTGAATTTAAAATAGAAATAAAACCTCAAAAAATGAGTCAAATTAAAAAAGTGAATGCAGTCTGCACACCGGGAAATTCTAAAGTATAAAATGATCTAAAAATGAATTAATTCCCATGTATAGTTTTTGCTGCTATAATACTTTTTTAATGGAACGATTTTCTCCAAATTTAGCATTAAATATCTCTCAAAATAATTATTCTATTTGAAAACTGTCTGCATCAGTGTGTTTATCAAACATTTCTCTATAATACCTCCGATTTTCATATTTTTGTATGCAGTATTTTTCTTAATATTAACGGAGAAAGACCTCCGGTCAGAAAAAATTCAAAGCCGGCGGCGGCGGTGACAGCGTAAGTTACTTTTTTTTAGAATAGAGAGATTTTTACTTTTGTAATTATTTCAGTGTAGAAACAACGCATAGGTATGTCCTAGATAGCAGAACAATGCTTGGTAACAAACAGAAAAAAAATATTGAACCCATAAATGAAAATACCCTTCTCAAAAATTACTTTTCGAGACATTCATCACCGTGTGCTATCTATTCTTTTAAAAATTCACTGATATCAAAATTCTAAAGCCTGTAAGAATAATGGAGTTATGAATAAAGACGAGGAGACATATAGTGTACTGTCTCCCAGTTGCGAATGAAGTAACTGAGGAGATTGTCACAAGATGGCGGGTGCTTTTTTTTTAAATCGGATCTTCAGTTTCTGATTATCGCCAGGGCAAACATCCCACCAGTAAAATTGAATAGAAAATTTCCTCTTAATTAAGCGTCTTGCTCATGGTAATTTTTCTGAAAAATGTCGTAAAAATTTCTATTTGTATTTACTGGTGTCAGTATGCCTTGTAAAACTGTAAGTTTGTTTCCCTGGTTGTCACAATATGGCGGAAATGCAGGGCCTAACAACCGCTAAAGCGAACTGCTACCAGTAAAAATTAAAATCTTTTTCTACCATTATTTATGACTGAAATTTTGTAATAATAAAGCGTTTAAGTAAGTTCAAAATTTTTATAAAACTAGGGGACTCGGCCCCCTACGAGCTACGCTCGCCAACCCCCGTCCAGACACCGCAGACTCCAAATGCACGCTAATTTGATCGGCTTTAAAAAGATTTCGAAAGATTGAATTATAATTTAAAAAACAGTGGCGATCTCCCTATAAACGAATTTCTATTCATTTCTCTTTGATTGGGGAATTTTAACGCCAAATCCGCTGCGGTACTACTTGATTATCCTGTCAACCAATTTCGCCAAATTATATAAATCGCCAAACCACTCGCCAAATTATACAAATTGATATAATTTTTATTTTAAATAACGAAAGAACAAATAAATTCGTACAACATTAATAAAAACACAAATAAAACGTCGAAATAAAAATAACTTCATGACGTATACACGTGTAACAACATTTCAAAATAAGCTAATACAAAAGGAATTAAGTAAAGAGAGTCTTTGTCTCCTGGTATTTTTTAACAAAGCGAAAAGAAAGTTCTTTTAAATGAGACATTTTAAATTAATTCTCAAAATATCAAATAAATGTCTAGTGCAATTTCTAAATTTAAACTTTTTTGCAATATTATTTTGTGTTCATTTTATGTAATAACTATAATGTGACGTAAATATGACGTAATTTCTCCTAAGACTTCTAACGCATGTTAATGAATTTATTATTTTACAATATCCTTTCTCTTTTAAAATTCACGTGTATACTTTTTATGACGGAATTTTTAATAAGTTCCTGCTTTTTATACGTAATTATTTAATTCTAATTTGAAAGTTTTTTTCCTGTTTATAATAGTCACGTGTAAATAAATTTTTAATTTGAAGCAAACATTATTGCTTGCGCTTTTTATACAGTTGGCAACAGTTTAAATTAGTACAATTTTCTGAAATCTGTAAAAAATATCTCTAGAAATGCTGAAAATTTGAATTTAAAATAGAAATAAAACCTGAAAAAATGAGTCAAAATAAAAAAATTAATGCAATCTGCACTCCGGCAAATTCTAACGCATAAAATGATCTAAAAATGATTACACTGCCATGTTTAGTTTTTGCTGCTATAAAACTTTTTTGTGGAACGATTTTGTCCAACTTTAGCATTAAATAACTCTTAAAATAATTCTTCGATTTGAAAACTGTCTGCATCAGCGTGTTTATCAAACATTTCTGTATGAAACCACCGATTTTCATATTTTTGTATGCATTATTTTTGTTAATATTAACGAAGAAAGGCCTCCGGTCACAAAAAAATCAAAACCGGCGGCGGCGGTGACAGCGGTAGTTACTTTTTTTTAGAATAGAGAGAATCTACTGGTGGAAGTTTGCACCAGCGGTGAACAACGCCTGCGATAGCGGTTGCAGTTGAAGCTTCACTATTTTAAGGATATGTCTGTTCCTCTTTATTAATAGTTCCATGGTAAGAATTCTCACAAATCACAGAAAGCACAAGTTCTCGTATTTCTTCATTAAATAACATTAAAAATGTCAGTCTAAGGAAAGTATTATGGAATAGAGAAGATTAATTATCCCAGGCATTTGTCTCTCTAAACGATCCCCGGGATAAAAGAAAACGAAGACCGAGATGCTTTAGCCTGCATATTTATGGCTAAGTAACAAATCTCTGAGAAACACAAATCCTGTATCTAAATTTCGGTGTTTCTAAAAGATTTCTTTTTCCGCTTCCTTTAGATTAAAGGATATTCTGGCAATAGATTCTATCTTCGTTTTCGCTAAACCTTTGCTATGCATATAAAAATTCAATATTTAATAGATTTAGAAAACTTCTATTTTGATTTTGCGTAAATTAAGCTTTAATGGCTAATTAACGAATTAAAGATAATCGCATAAGTAGGTAAAATTAGTTGCTACTTAAAAATATTAAGGTTACAAAGAACAGCTTTAATAGTCATTTCAAATTTTACGAAAATCGAATCAAAACTTAAAAAGATATTAATAAACGTTTTCTGAATTCTATTAAATCCTATATCATACTTAATTAATTTAATGATATCCCATGATAGGTAACGATTCTAGGTTTCCATGGTGATTGCGTCCTATTTATGATGGAGTCCTTTTATTTCCTTATTACTGAACTTAATATATAGAATCGTAATCAATTTTGTATTCATGCATTTTTGTATAAGAGTGCAACAGCTATTGCACCAAGTTCTGAATACTATTTTTAAAATTAGTTATAGTACGAACGCATTTCATTTGCCATGTTTGACGTACTATTTCCGACTTGTTGAATTTAAGTTCCAAATCATACCTGAAACTTCTTATGCGACAAATGTAAATTCTTAATTTATTAAACGCTATTCAATTCAGATAAATTCTGCATTTAGTATATTTAGAAATATATGTTTGTCATTTTATAAATATCTAAGACAATTAACAAGAACGAAAAATCGTGAGTCAATTATAAATTATGAAACATTTTTTAACATATCCATAATACTTTGCCAAAACTTCATTGTTTGATAAGGTGAAAAGCAATTTGGAAAACGCGTAACATATTTGAAAATCCAATTTTAGGAATTACTATCAATAGTCGAAAAAAATATCCAAATTCTTTGTTAACCCCTGTATATAATCTATAGATTTGTAATATTAGTATGCTAACATTTAGTTCAGTTCGGAAACGTATAACACAGTTGTAAAATCCCCTTAAGAGTGTATTCGAAAAAATATTTTTCCACCCTCAACAGCTCGACATTTTCTGAGACATTTTCTGACTCATTTTTAAAAGTAAAAACATGAAACTTGCTGAGGTGATTTTTGATGAGATGTATGAAAGACCGTGTGATTTCATTTTTTGCTCAATTAATTAGAATCTGAGTACAATTATTTTCTCAGTGTCATTATTTTTTTTTCATTCCCAGATCTTCCGCTTCGGAAAATTCGGTTCAAAACGCCAACTTTGGCAGCATTTTTTACAATATTTTCTGCATTTATAAAAAATGAAACGAGAAGCACTGTGCATTATGTAGTTTCTAAATAAGAGAATTTCTCAGTTTGATGCGTTTGAGAGCAAAAATGAATTTTAAAATGAATCAGAAAATAAGCAGTTTTGATTGGAATACACCCTTAAGCCATTTTCGTCAATAAACGGAAATGTACTCGATATCATTTGTGCTGCCTTCTATATGATCTGTAAAATTTATATACACCAAGTAATACGCAAAAAAATAGTTTGATTTAAAAACGGATACCACAACTTAAAACGCATTTCTAGCAGTTATTGTTCTTAGCCAGTAATGTAACCAAGTTATTTTGTGTGTCCCTGTAAATGAACGATGAATGCATGCACAGCATATTCTAAAGTAAGCATCTTGTAATGCACCTCAATGATATACAGTGAAACTTCCATTTAACGAAGTCTCGTCGTTACACTTAAATACTCGGTATGAAGAAAATTCGTTAAATAGAAATCAACTCAAATGCATGAAATTTGTATAATAAAATACATATACATTAAAGGAAAAATACACATAAAATGGAAATATTGGGAAAATGTATTTTAGGCAGTATTTTTTTTTTAATGCAATGTAGACACATGAGAAAAATTTTATTAGGATAATGTCTAAAAAATCACATAATAAAGAGAGGTAAACAAAAACTGAAGCGTAGCGTAACTTTTCTCCTTTTCTCAGTATTTCAAATCCTTAACTTTTAAAATGTATTTAATGTTTCTTTATTACAGGCTTCTTATAAAAAATACACTTTTCATAAAAAGTTTTCCACCTTTTTTAAGCATCCGAACAATTAATCTGTAACATTTTCGTGAAACTGGAATCCCTTCTTCTTGTATCGAAGGCTTTTTAAATTTCTTCTTTTGAATGGAAATGATTAAATAAATAATTTCATTTTCATACAATCCGCTGAAATAAATTCATGCATACGTCGCAACAACAACCTCCCCGTTTGATTGCTGTACACGCACAAAAGTGGAATAAACTTCGTTATATAGAACATATTTTTCGTAATATGGAGATTAATTTACATGCTAATTGTGTTCAAAGTCAAGGTTCAGCAGAAAATTTCGTTAAGTAGAAAACTTCGTTAAAGCGAAGTTCGACTGTATATAATTTTCAATTCGTTTTAAATAGTGTAACATCATTAAAATACACTGCAAATGTTTTTTCGCCATTAGACCGTAATAGCATAACGGAATTCTTTAGAGTATCCCTGTAAACATGTATTAACGCCATACCTTTCATTTTCAGTACCAAACTTGCCATAGTAAACCTCAATAACATATATCAATTACATGACAATCCGAGTATATTTTCGTGAGTTGGAGCACGGATAGACAGCCAGACAAACAGAATTCATAAACACCTTCCAACAAAGTTGAAAAGTGCTAAAGATTGCATTTAAAGGGAAAATACCTTACTGAAATGCAAATTTATGAATCTGTTCGTAAAAATATGCATTTATTGATATTCCAGTTAATACAATATTAAAATTTGTATTTATTTCGAATTTTCGAAGTTCTATCTTTGGGGAATTCCAAGTCGGTATTTACTGTGTAAGACAAAAAAAAAAAAAAAAAGAAATGCATTTTTTGGACATGTTTAACTAACATATCTAAACTAATATTTTAACACAATCAAACTGAATGGTAAAGTTATCATATACGAATTGAATATTTCCAAATGAGCGAAAAAATGCCCTGGCCGGGTATCGAACCCAGATCCTTGTCTTATAGGGCCAGTGCTCTACCGTTTAAGCTGATTGGGCCGACAACCGATGAGCATATTTCGCTCAGATAACCTGATTGGTGTTAAAATAATAGTTTATCTGCGTAGGGGAGACCGGGGCTAGTAGGTGCAGTTTTTAGTTATTAATTTTTATTTATTTTTTGTTTACGTTTTTTAACAAACTTTAACTGCACTTTTAAGTTTGTAGCTTTTGTATAGTTTATATTTAGTGGAAGCCTAAAGTAAAAGGAAAATTGTGCGCCAACCTACCCCGTCACGGGGCAAGTTGCCTATACTTATGGGGTAAGTTGGCACACGCTTTATAAAAATTTAAATAAAACTCAAATAAGACACGCAGTTAAGAGAAATCAATTTCATTATTACCAGTAAGCTTAAACAAAGGCGTTATTGCCGTGCAATATAAATTCTAAATTATATAGACATAAAAATAATGAATAAAACATTAACATTGAGTAACTTCTATCCTACTCGATATCATCATCAGAGTGACAATTGACACAAATAAAAATTCGACTGTCTCCGTTTGGGCAAGCCTCATGTGCCCAAAATCTTGCATTGCAACCACTTTTCTCGGTGTTTGCTGTTTTTCAAGCTACCAGCACACACCAGACACCGAGCCAACTTGTCCCGTGTTCAATGCGCCTACTAGTCCCATAATAAATTTCTTCACAAAAGGGACACGTAACCTTTTAAACATAAATAATCCAAGTAAATCAAAAATGGGGTAGGTACAGTTAATCATACACTAAGAAAAACTACACAAGTTAAATTATTAAGATAAGTGTTAGAAATTAGAAAAAGAATGAAGCAACAAAAAATTGCTTATGAGTACAAAAAACAGAAAAATCGTAATAAATGTCCACTGCACGTAGGTAACGCTTCAAAACTACAATGAGGATTGTATAAAAAGCAAGAAGAAAGGTACTCTGCGACTGGTTGCGCAATCTATCCACAAACAGGAGATTTATGAGGACTGCGCCTACTTACCCCTGTAGCCAACTAGCCCCGGTCTCCCCTACCCATTATTTATATGGAGTTCCTATACCTACAGTTTATTCTGTTGAGCTGTCTACATGACAGAACATATGTTTTTACCAATAAGGTTATCTGAGCGAAATATGCTCCCCCCGTTGTCGACCCAGTTGGCTTAAGCGGTAGAGCATTGGTCGTGTAAGCCAAGGATCTGGGTTCGATTCCCGACCTGGGCATTTTTTCGCTCGGTTGGAAATATTCAATTCGTAACATATCTAAATGTATTAGACCGGGAAGCGGCTACACAAACCACCACCTCATCGAGTTGACGGCTGAAATTCCAGGATTAGACAAAACTCGATTAACCTATTAAAATGCAACTAGTCTGCCAAGTCATATCTTGGAAGAAAACACCTGCAAACCCGATTTTAGTGGTTGACTCATATGTTTATTATTGGATTTTCCTGCTTCCAAAGGTATGAAAACATGGAGGATTGGGAACAGAAAAACACAATGGTAAACCTGCCAGTTAACCACTAAAATTGGGTTTGCAGATGTTTTGCTCCAAGATAGGTCTTGGCAGACCAGCTGCATTTTAATATGCGAATCGAGTTTAAACTTGTCATGGAGTTCCAGCCGTCAACTCGATGAGGTGATGGTTTGTGCAGCCGCTTCTCGGTCTACATGTAAGTTCCATATTTTTCTTTTTTAATTGTTTCTAATAAAATTTATCTCATTAACCCTCTTCAATCAAAGACACATACAGGTACCGTATAGAGTGCTGTTGTTGTGCAGATTCTTGCACGAATATTGTCAAAATGTGAAAGTGCACACTAGGATAGTACTAACTGGATTAAAACTTTTCTACTCGTGGCGTTGGGATCACGATTTTATTCGGATGTTATTAATATCCCCTTTAATTATAGTTCACAATTAAAGTTGTTGCATTCAAAGTCAAGAAGATTGATTGGGGATGCTACGATTATATTTTACATAAGAGGGCTAAACAGATTGGGGCCTCTGTTTAAAAGGAAATATGACCCACTACACACATCCATGCCTGAATTGGGAATCGAACCCATCATCTCTTGTCTAGTGGAAAACGTCCTAACTACTACTAGTAGGAGAGCTGTTGAACATTTTTGAGTAGGTATTTGAGGCACCCTGAAAATTTGTGCAACACTTCTTTTGTAATGCCTGAATACAAAATCGAATGTCTGGCTGAAGGATCGTGGCCCAAAAACTGTGCCAGACAAAAAATGGCACTTGACACGTGTCTGGCACAGTATTTGTGCCGACTAAAGTGTATGTCATTTTCAAAATATTTTTTTCTAAGCATAAATATTATTCTGTCTCAATCTCAGCGTGCCTCAAATACCTTTTTTGGGTAGTCAAAAAATGGCACTTGACACGTGTCTGGCACAGTTTTTGGGCCGACCAAAGTGTCTGTCGTTTTCAAAATATTTTTTTCTAAGTATAAATATTATTCTGTCTCAATCTCAGCGTGCCTCAAATACCTTTTTTGGGTAGTAAAAAAAAATGGCACTTGACACGTGTCTGGCACAATTTTTGGGCCACGATCCTTCAGCCAGACATTCGATTTTATATTCAGCCATTACAAAAGAAGTGTTGCACAAATTTTCAGGGTGCCTCAAATACCTTCCCCAAAATGTTTAACAGCTCTTGGACTATACACATCCAAAGTCAACATTTAATTTTTCTATTAATCGCCTTCTTTACAATTGTTTAATCAAAAAAACTTTTGTTTTTGTATAAGATTAAGAGAAATTTTAAAAATAACTTTTCTTTAAATCACAAATCTAAAATACGAAATCCAATCATCACTTATAAAATACTTTGGGGTGATGATTTCTCATACTAAAAATTTAGTTATTCTTTATTAACATATATTAGTAGACGCTTGTAAAGTTTTATCATTAAAAAATTTCATCACAGCAATGCCGGATAAATACTAATGGACATATCTCCCAAATAACTAAATTATTAAATTACACATATATTTTATCATAATCACACAAAATTATAAATAGTTATAACAAAGTTATAATGACATTTTATTCAATTATGTACTTTTATCATGAAAAGCCTTAAAATATGCAATTGCATATAATCCGTTGCCTAGTCATAAATAATTTATTTCTACTACTAATATGCTAATACTTTTAAACCTATAAAATAACACAAATACACAAAATTTATAACTATAGACCATCTTTCTGATATTGAAATTCACATAAAATATTAATACGTAAAGTGGTAAAATTGAATTTAAATTTGTATGACTCAATAATGATAAAAAAATTATATAAAGCTGACTTTATAAACAAAAAGAAAAGAAAGAAAATGCCCTATTAAGTTTGTTAACTTGCGAATAAACATATCGGGCCTTCCTGCCATATTAGTCTAACCAATAACAGTAACTGGCAGATTACTAAAGAGAGCCAAAAACTCCGACTGCGGAAGACCTGTCTGAAATTTAGTGATTGGCGGAAAATTTAATTTCATTCTTTTAAATTGACCTGTTTTAATAAAGAATTAATGAAAAATAAATTTTATTTTTCATGATGTTTTGAATTATGATCATTCACAACTTGTGTTCAACATGTTACAACGTGTGACAAATTTATAGCATGTGAACATGCGGAGAACAAGAAATTTCATCAACCATTGCTTATTAGCAAATCCACCCAGAGTTACTCGAGCCCGAGATAATAATCTTTAATATACATAAAACTAGTGTTGAATTCAGACATTTTTATCTGGGGAAGATTTAGTGTTGAGAGCCCCGCTGCCTTGACAACATACGCCCTCGAATTTTACATTTTTGAATAAAACTCTACCCAAACGAACCTATAGAGTTGAAAGCACCGCTCCCTTCAGCTGCTTACTATCTCGAATAGGCATGATTTTGTATTTTTAAACAAAAATCATTCCAAACGAACCTACAGTTGGGGGCCCCCCCACTGACTTCGGCCACATACACCCGGCATGCTACGTATGCTCTAGTCTGATTTTGTAAACGAACATCGAATTTATATCATCTAACATCATAATTTTTAAACTAAAATCGTTCCAAATGCACTAAGAGCCGCCGTCAAAATTATTACCGGTTTAATTTCTGACATTCATATTTACTATTACACTTTCAACTCTGATGAAAGTTCCTGGGGAAAACCTAAATAATTAAACAACAATGTAACCTATCTTATTCTTTTTCTGTCTTTAAATAAAGAAAGTTGGTTAAAAAATATATCAAAATCGGTCAGTTAGTTGTTGAGCTATTAAATTATGACATTTCTAACATGGCGAGAAAAAAAATAAAATCACCTGCTCTATCCCTTGCCATCTTTTAAAGCGTGAAATGCTATCTACGATTTTTAAAAATAGAGATGATTCCCCGGACTTGCGCAAAAGCGATCGCCAGAACAATAGCCAAAAATGTTCTTTAGCATTCGGTAAGGGGTTTTTAGTAAATCGACCTTCAGAAAATATTTTTTTAAATAGTAAATATTAATACTTTTTAAACAAAGAATACCGTTAATTAGTGTGTGTGGGGGGGAAGAGGTCATCCGGAGAACGGTGATGACAATTTCAAAATGCAGAAGAAACAGAAAAAAAAATTAAATTAAAATTATATCAACCTCCATAAAATATTTTTTGAAAGCGTAAATATTAATGTTTCTTAAGCAAAAGGTACCGTTGCAAACGGGAAGGTACCCTAAATAAATTGCCTGCTTGAAAAACCTCGGATTCTTCGGATATGGGCGGAAGCGATGCTAGCAAATTTCTGAAAAATGAAGCTGATTTATTAGAGTCTTAAGTAATATCTCGTCGAATTATCAGAAATAAAAAATCTCAACCTCAGGGTGCATTCGGACCTGTCTTCTATCCTTATCCAAATTCCGAGACTTCTAGGAGCAATGTTAGCTCTAGCGTTACCAACAAAACGGGACACTACACATACACACACACACACACAGGCAAAAAAATTATTTTATTAATACAGATAGAACTACTAAAATGCGTTACTTACTTAAAACGGATATTTTATTTTGAATGGCTATTTTATTTAAAAAGAAGCCACAAAAATAAATACAATCGTATAACAAACGTTAATATTTTTAGACCGTAACAAACATATATATATATATATAAAATATTACCACAAATGTTAAAAATTTTATTTAATAAACAATGTATCTAAAAAAGCACTCGTTGTAAATAGTCCACCCAAGCCATAAACTTCAAACATCAGTCATAGAAAGGGAGGCGGTTGCACAAACAACCACCTCATCGAGTTAACGGCTGAAATTCCAGGAATAGACAGAACTCGATTAGCATATTAAAATGCAATTTGTCTGCCAAGTCATATCTTGGTGGAAGGCACCTGCAGACTCGATTTTAGTGGTTGATCGGTAGGTTTATCGTTGTGTTTTCCTAACGCCCATAGGTATGAAAACATGGAGGACTGGGAACAGGTAAACACAATGGTAAACCTACCAGTCAACCATTAAAATCGGGTTTTCAGGTGTTTTCCACCAAGGTACGGTTTGGAAGACCAGTTGAATTTTAATATGCGAATCGAGTTTTAACTAACCCTGGAATTTCAGTCGTATTTTTTTTTAAATCACCATTATAGTACTATATTATCTGTTAAATTCACCATAAAGTAAGTATATATATCTTACTTCTGGATAATTTGCTTAAGGAAAAAATTATAAAATGAAAATAAGTGAATACAAATCTGTTCTAACCCCATACCCAAGAATCACATTTGTTATCAATTTAAAAATTTGACTTTTTAAAAATGTTACTAATATCTATCCACATTCAAAACATTATATACATAGCTGTTGTTTTAGAGATGGAAGTAAGTCATCATTGCAAGTTTGGAACAAATGAAATAGAAAAAAATTGCAAAGTTGTTTAACAATGCAACCATTCACACTAAACTAATATATAACACTTATTGCATTTTAGAAAAATTAAATTTATTTAAATTACAATTGAACATAAAACTTAAATTTAAAAAATCAAAAAACCCGAACTAATTAATTATTTCTCATCAATGTTAAACTATTTTTTATATTGGGTACTTACCTATTTTTTATTTACTTGTATTGATGACTTTTAAGTCGTGTTTAATTGTTAGTTCCTATCTATAAACACAGTTTAGATGAGGCCTATAGATGTCTATGATGGTTAGAGTTGCAAGAAAGCTAGAGACCCTACCTGCACAACTTCCAGGTTGTGTAATATTTAAACGGAGCTTCTGACTGTAAAATAGTCAATGAAACATCGTCTTCATTTTGAAAGACCTATCCAATGATGTGTCACTGAATGTGGTGCGTAAAAAAAATTTCCTGTCTACCGCCATTTTGAATTTATAAAAAACAAAAACTAGCCTATAACCATCGGACGGTTAAGACGAATCGATAGAGACCTCATTCATTAAAATCCATCCAGCCGTTGGGATGTTTCGAGGGTATAAAGAAATCCACATACCCAGATACGTGTGAAACACATAACCCTATCTTGGCAGTCGGGTAATAAACAAGCTTGTTGCTCTTTGTGTACTTCCGTACAGATGTGGTTGGGGAAATTTCAATACAAACTTCATTTTTTGTATAACGGAAATGTCTTCCATTTCAGTAAAATTATAGGTATTGGAGCAGACATTCTTTCTCATGAATTTAACTAAAAGAAACAGAATCACAGAATGATTATTGGGACACTTATGTACTGTTCATATATGCTGCCCAACTAGTCTGTTCACAAGTTCCCCGTATGGATATGGCTACTAGAAGTGTTGCCGCATCTGGCTGATTTTTTATTTAGGCATTCCGAATTCTCACCAATAAGTTTTAATAGTTATTTTTGCTTTATAACATGATAGATATTCTATAAATAAAGCAAAAGAAAGTTGCTATTCAAAATTTTTTGGTGTAAATTCAATATTTCTAAATAAAAATTCCGCCAGATGCGGCTACTAGAGTTCAATTAATAAATTATTAACATTTCTCAATTTTTGAAGAAAAAAAAACTTTATCAGAAATATTCATTACTATTCACAGTATATGTTAAAACAGTAAAATTCAAATAAATAAATAAATTAAGTTAATCGTTTACGAAGTTGGAACGGACATTTTACTTTTGAGACCTACAAACTGTGTTTTGGCTACTAAAGACAAAAAAAAAAAAAAAAAAAAAAAAAAAAAAAAAAGGCAAAGAGGCTCAAAATTTATCATCATATGTCTACAGGTGTTGTCATCTTTGGTGATTTTTTCAAATAAAAACACATGAAATAACTATTAAAAAATTGTGATGTTTACATGTTCCCTCCTCTCCACTAAGTATAGTCCAGCACCAGGGGCGTAAACCACCCTGGTCGCGTAGGGGGGGGGGGGGGGTGTAGACTCATAAATTTCCGACTCCAAGAAGAAAAATTTCCGAGTACTATTGCCAACAAAATGTCGACTAATTGCCGAAACGTCAGTGAAGGCTTACTGTGGAGACACGAAAAGTTTTGGTTTCCGTTAGTCTGTCTGTCTGTTCCGCGATAACTGCCGCAAAAAGCATCCGATCGGCTTGAAATTCCCTGGGCATGTTGATGAGGTCCCCGGATTTAGCTGTATAGTTTTGGGTCAAATTTGGTTCATTCGTTCGGAATATACAGAACATTTTATTTTGTGATATAATGCTTTTCTATGGGAAGTCAGACGATTTTCAAATTTTCATTTGTTGAAAGAAATCGCTCATATGAATAATAGATTTAAATGGTAAATTTTGGATGCTGAAATTTTTAAATAAGAGTATTAAATTATTCTTATTAGTTTGCAATTTTGTCAAAACATTTGTCAGAGCTTTTAAATTAGGTGTATTACTTATGATAGAATTTTATACATGTGTTCGAATAATAACATTTTATTTTATGAATTTACTTATATTTCATTTTTTCTTTTAACCGTTGCGTAGCAACAGCATCTCATCTAAAAATATCATAAATGTGAAAGTATGTATGGTTTTTTGAAGTCAAATCAAAGCAAAAGGAATGAATTAATGAATGCCTTTGTATAGATATTTGCATATAGATTTATTTAAACGCAGAAATGAAAATAGTATTTATATACTATATAGAATAATATTTTCATTTATTTATTCAACTATTTGATTATAAATGAAAAAGTTCGTTATTTTCATACAGAATAAACTGACATTATTCTGTTAAATTTTATAAACTTTATTGTTGCCAAAAAAAATGAATAACAATTTCTCCCAAAGAGTTAATTTTAATTTGTAAGATTTTCACGTGCAAAAAAAAAAATGGAATAAGCAAATAAAAAATAAAAAAAGGATATATAGGACAGGAATGAATACATATAAACATTTCACACCAAATACCACCTAAAATAGTTTTTGTAGCAGTATTTTCCCAGCACTACGAAGAAAGATTCCTCGATTTACACGATTTTACTTGGCCTTTCTTTTCTCATTCTTTGCGATTTCATTTTCGCAATTGCGTGCATTAATTGGCACAAAATTTTACATTTTTATGACTGAGATATATGTAAGGCCATACAAATAAGAAATTCCGTATTGTCTCCTATAAAATGTGATAAAGTGTTGGTTAATCATATATGTTTTTATTAAGAGGAGCAGAGCTGCCAAGCTTCCGGCGTTCTGGATACCAGTATTTTAATACAGAAAATGTTACTTTATTTAATTGAAACATTTACGCGATTTAAAAGAACATTTTCTCTAAGATAATAGTGATGTGCAAAAAGCTTGAGACTTGGTATGTCTGGTGGGGAGTGAAATGTTTTACTTAATGCATTTATCTCTATTTTAATGCTACGTGAACAACGTCCGTGTAACAGCTTGTAGAGTGTAAAATAAATTAAATTATTAAAATAATCCTTATTACGAAAAATGAAACAGAAAGTCCGGCTAAGGGAAATGAAATGTTAGTTAACCTTTCGTAATTTGACCTGAACATAGGTTTGCGTCTAATTTGAACGGTATTTGTAACATCACGATTTTAAATTAAATGTAGATACTATTAAAAGAAAATCACAAAAAATACTTAAAGGCGCCAAATCATGTTTATCTATTTAACGATGATGAATTATTAACTGTTAGGTTTAGAAGCCCCCCTACTTTAGGGTGATTTTAGTAAGTTAATGCTATCGAGTACATTTTTTGATATTTAGATTAGATCTTAGATATAAATATTGCAGAATGGTAATCAAAATTATTTTTTTATAAACAAAATTTATAAAGGTATTAGATTTCTAAATTAGATGTTTCAGTTTACATTTCCAAAAGTTCTTTATCCATTAGATACAGGTATTTGTGGTTAGCAGGCAAGTAAATACTGCTGTATGGATATTAGGATAACGTAAAATGCTTGACCGAATTATTGCTTATCCTTATAAATCGCAGTGTAAAAAGAAATCTAAGATATAGGGTAATCATTAACTCAATCAGTAGAAAATTACAAATGCAAAATAAATTACACAACGGGGGGTTCAGGGGGGCAGAGCCCCCCTGAAGAAATTTGCTTTATTATATAAAATTACTAGAATAAGTAGCTCGTGAGAATTTCAGAATATCCTTACATAACAACGTGTTTAATTTAACGCTTTTAATGTCTGAAACCATCGAAATATTTTTTTCCTTTTATAAATGTTTGTGTAATTTAAATAGTTTAAATTTTGTTTTTGTAGAAAGATTAATATTACGCAAAGTTTGATAAAAACAATGAGTTGCAGAGATGACGTTGAGGCTCTTGATCTGCAGATTTACTAGTTAATATATATATATATATATACACACACACTCATGTCCAAAAGTTTAGCATATATGATAAAAACGAAGAAAGGATATCGTAAATATCTTACGAAATTATTAAACTTTATAGATGATAGATGAAAGTCTCAAGATAATTATGACTGAGCGTATTGAGATAGTCAAATAGGTTTTAAAGCGCTGATGTTGATTCCTTTTGAATTATTAATGTATGTCTCTAAAAATTAGTGGTGAAGTACTATGATGAATATGTGTAGAAAATTGCGGTTTGGAACTCCAAACTGCTTTGTTTGATAGCGATATATCTTGTTTCTAAATGTACAAAATTTGATGAAACTGGATGATTGAAGAGCTGGGAATTCGATGCCCGTTTTTTTTTTTTTTTTTTTACTAGGGGGCTCGGCCCCCTACGAGCTACGCTCGCCAACCCCCGTCCAGACACCGCAGGCTCTAAATGCACACTAATTTGATCGCCTTTAAAAATATTTCGAAAGATTGAATTATAATTTAAAAAACAGTGGCGTTCTCCCTATAAACGAATTTCTATTCATTTCTCTTTGATTGGGGAATTTTAACGCCAAATCCGGTGCGGTACTACTTGATTATCCCGTCGACCAATTTCGCCAAATTATATAAATCGCCAAACCACTCGCCGAATTATACAAATTGACATAATTTTTATTTTAAATAACGAAAGAACAAATAAATTCGTACAACATTAATAAAAATACAAATAAAACGTCGAAATAAAAATAACTTGATGACGTAGACACGTGTAACAACATTTCAAAATCAGCTAATATAAAAGGAATTAAGTAAACAGAGTCTTTGTCTCCTGGTATTTTTTAACAAAGCGAAAAGAAAGTTCTTTTAAATGAGACATTTGAAATTAATCGTTTTTAATCTGACGTAATTTTTACCAAGCTATTCTTCCTCTTTTAAATAATCGCGTGAAAGTACTTTTGTTAGCAATGAAATATTATTTGCGCTTTCCTAACAAAAATAGTTGAAAATATTTTCTCAAAATATTAAATAAATGTCTAGCGCAATTTCTAAATTTAAACTTTTTTGCAATATTATTTTGTGTTCATTTTATGTAATAACTATAATGTGACGTAAATATGACGTAATTTCTCCTAAGACTTCTAACGCATTTAATGAATTTATTATTTTACAATATCCTTTCTCTTTTAAAATTCACGTGCATACTTTTTATGACGTAATTTTTAATAAGTTCCTGCTTTTTATACATAATTATTTAATTCTAATTTGAAAGTTTTTTTCCTGTTCATAATAGTCACGTGTCAATAAATTTTTAATTTGAAGCAAACATTATTGCTTGCGCTTTTTATACAGTTGGCAACAGTTTAAATTAGTACAATTTTCTGAAATCTGTAAAAAATATCTCTAGAAATGCTGAAAATTTGAATTTAAAATAGAAATAAAACCTGAAAAAATGAGTCAAAATAAAAAAATTAATGCAATCTGCACTCCGGCAAATTCTAACGCATAAAATGATCTAAAAATGATTACACTGTCATGTATAGTTTTTGCTGCTATAAAACTTTTTTAGTGGAACGATTTTGTCCAATTTTAGCATTAAATATCTCTTAAAATAATTCTTCGATTTGAAAACTGTCTGCATCAGCGTGTTTATCAAACATTTCTGTATAAAACCACTGATTTTCATATTTTTGTATGCATTATTTTTCTCAATATTAACGAAGAAAGACCTCCGGTCACAAAAAATTCAAAACCGGCGGCGGCGGTGACAGCGGTAGTTACTTTTTTTTAGAATAGAGAGATAACTGCTGTCATAAGAAAGTCATGTTTGTGTTAAAAATATGAATAATTTTTAAATAGCTCAACAAGTAGCTAAAAAATATATTAATGTGAAATCCTTCTTTAGATTAATTTTTTTAAGTAAGAGTTATTTGTATAACTAGGGGGCTCGGCCCCCTACGAGCTACGCTCGCCAACCCCCCGTTCAGACACTGCAGTCTCTAAAAGCACGCTACTTTGATCGGCTTTAATTGAATTTTTTTGGAAGATTGAATTATAATTAAAAAAACAAAGGCGATCGCCCTATAAACGGGTTTCTATTCATTTCTCTTTGATTGGGGAATTTTACGGAAAAATCAGCTGCTGTTAAAAGATACAATGGCATTTCAAAATCATCTAATATAAAATGAATTAAGTAAACAGAGTCTTTGTCTCCCGGTATTTTTTAACAAAGCGAAAAGAAAGTCCTTTTAAATAAAACATTTTAAATATATCGTTTTTAATCTGACGTAATTTTCACCAAACTTTTCTTTCCCTTTTTAATATTCACGTGAAAATGCTTTTATTAGAAATGAAATATTATTTGCGCTGTCAAAAAAAAAAAAAAAAAAAAAAATAGTTGAAAAGTTCATCTCAAAATATCAAGTAAATGTCTCGCGCTATTTTTAAATTTAAACTACTATTTTGCAATATTATTTTTTGTTCATTTTACGTAATAAGTGTAATGTGACGTAAATGTGATGTAAGTTCTCCTATTTAAGACTTCTAACGCATGTTAATGAATTTATTACTTTACAATATCCTTTCTCTGTTAAAATTCACGTGTAATTATAGATGAAGTAATTTTCAATAAGTTCCTGCTTTTTATACGTAATTATTTAATTCTAATTTGAAAGTTTTTCTTTTCTGTTTATAATAGTCACGCGTAAATAAATTTTTAATTTGAAGCAAACATTATTGTTTCCGTTGTTTATACAGTTTGGCAACAGGTTAAATTAGTACAATTTTCTGAAATAAGTAAAAAAATATCTCTCGAAATGCTGAAAATTTGAATTTAAAATAGAAATGAAACCTCGAAAAATGAGTCAAATTAAAAAAATAAATTATTTCTGCACACCGGGAAATTATAACGTATAAAATGATCTAAAAAGTATTAAATTCCGATGTATAGTTTTTGCTCCTATAAAACTTTTTTAATGGAACGATTTTGTCCAACTTTAGCATTAAATATCTCTTAAAATAATTCTTCGATTTGAAAACTGTCTACATCAGCGTGTTTATCAAACATTTCTGTATAATACTACCAATTTTCATATTTTTGTATGCATTATTGTTCTTAATATTAACGAAGAAAGACCTCCGGTCACAAAAAATTCAAAACCGGCGGCGGCGGCGGTGACAGCGGGAGTTACTTTTTTTTAGAATAGAGAGATTACCAATAAAGGGCTTAATGCATTTTATTTTTTCTGTGTATGGCATATTTATTCACATAGACTCCACTCCGGATAAAAATTCAAATTCTGAATTAAGCATAAGGAATCCTGTTACCCGTGTACGATGTACGTCTACAACATAAAAACAAAGTCAAAATTTAAAAGATTGGAAATTTTCGAATGAACAAAAGTTATATCCATTTCTTAGTACTTCAATAAAAGTTAATAAAATTTTATATGTTTAGTAACAAGATATATCGCTATGTAACAAAGCAGTTTTTGATTCCAATCCGCATTTTCCTACACATATTAATCATGGACTTTCTTCCCTAATTTTTAGATGAATTTATTAATAATTCGAAAAGAATCGACATCAGCGCTTTAAAATTATTTGACTATCTCAATACGATACGCGAAGTCATAATTATCTTGTGAATTTCATCTATAAAATTTAATAATTTCGTAAGATAGTTAACACACCCTTTCTACGTTTTTGTCATATACGCTAAAATTTTGGACATGAGTGTATATACATATGGGTCTTGCTTCTGGAGAAACTTACTTTACAACAGGTTAATATTAATCACAAATGAAAACTTGTTTATAAGTAATTTCAACATATCCTTTTAAACATTGTGATCATCAGGAAAAGCTTGGATTACGTACGAATAAATCTAATTTAAGATTATCATCTAAATATATTAATAAAATAATAATAATGACTATAATACAATATTATTTGAATAATTGTTGTATAATTGCAATTTGAATTATTAAATTTTATTTGTACTTTTGTAACAAAATTCACACTTTTATAGCACGATTAACATGATTAGCCCATTTTTCAAGAACAGTGGACAGATCTATATTGTCTGTTAATTCTTTGTGGTAACTGAAAAGCATCAATGATTCCAATCTGTCATCAGCTATAGTTGATCTAATAGCAGTCTTTATAAATTTTAGCCTGCTAAAAGCTCTTTCATTAGATGCAACTGTCACCGGAGCTGTCAACAGAATTTGGTAACATTGATGAACTAAAGGAAAGACACTTTTGTTCTTGGAAGCAAATTCCGCAGCTTCTGAAAAAAGACAAATATGCGCCAAAAATACGGGATTTCTTAATTCTTTCTAACGACATACTTTAAAGCAGGGTAAAAATTTGTTGTCACCCCTGTTTTTTTCAACTAAACAAAATTCAGTAATAATAATAATATTAAAAAAATCGAATACAATTGAGAAAGGAAAAAGAAAACGAAAGTATTATTTCTGATAGAAGTTAACTCGTATAGATTGTAAAATATCCAGATTATTTCGAGATAAAAATTCAAAGTATTTGGGTGTTTCAATTTCATTCGGGATCATATAAATTTCTTGAAACACATTTTTAAATCAATCTAAAATTACGTAGAAAAGTAAAAAAAAAAAAAATTAACATCTTTTTTAATAAAATAAAAAGAAAACACAAAATTAGTAGAAAAATAAAACCATAATTATTTTCGATTAAAGGTAAAATTCGTGTAGAGTGGAAAATATCCAGATTTTGATAGAGTAAAGTACTAAATATTTGCAATTCAGTTTTGAATTTTCATCGGATATCACCTAAATTCCGTGATACACGTTTCTAACTAAATTTAAAGTTAGATTTAAAAAAAAAAAAAAAAAAAAAAAAAATAGAAGTTTCTTTAGAAGTTTCTTCACTTCAATCAGTATCTCTTAAAATTTCCAGACTAAACTAAAAACTTTCCGACTATAAATAAATACAGATGGATCTCGATATCTCGAAGTTAAAGGGAACAGAAAAAAGTTCGGAATACAGGGCTTGAAATTCAATTTTTCATAGGAAGGGAGTCTCCCTACCAACATTTGTAAATGGAGGGGAGTTGAGCTATTTGGGAGGGAGAAAAAAACATGAAACCCACTGTTATTTTACGAGCTTTTTAAAGATTTGCGTTAATTATTTTGTCATGTCTGTATTAATACAGGCATGACAGAATACCATTGAAGCAATTTAAATCAACAACTCAGAATAATGATGCAAAATGTTTTTTTTTTTTTTTTTTTTTTTTTTTTTAAGTAAAAAAGCAGGAGTGATTCTGAATAAAAAAAAAAATTCTGAAACTGACAGCAAATTTTCTGAAAGGTTACAACAGAGGGGATGAAGGGGGGGGGGATCACTCTCAGCACTAGCTATGTGTTTTTTCGTGCCCCTTTGACGAAATTTCCGTTTTTTGCGATCCTTTGACGAAATTTGCCGTTATTTCGAGATCTTTTGACGAAATTTGCCGTTATTTCGCGCTCCTTTGACGAAATTAGAGTTTATTGCGCGATTCTTTGACGAATTTCGCGGGGTTTTTTTCGTGATCTCTGGACGAAATTCGCGATTCTTTGACGAAATGCGTGTTTTTTTCGCGATCCTTTGACAAAATGCGCGTTTTTTTTCGCGATACTTTGTCGAAATTCGCATTTTTCCGCAATCTTTTGACGAATTGCGCGTTTTTTTCGCGATCCTTTGACAAAATTCGTATTTTTTCGCGATTCTTTGATGAGATTCGCGTTTTTTTCGCGATTCTTTGATGAAATTCGTGTTTTTTTCTCAGCGGCCGTTTCACTAAACACTAAATTCGTGTTTATTCCACGATCCTTTGAGGAAATTAGCTTTTTCCTGCGATCCTTTGACGAAATTAGTTTTTTCCGCAACCTTTTGACGAAATTAGTTTTTTCCGCGATCCTTTGCCGAAACTGGCATTTTTTTCGCGTTCCTTTGCCAAAATTTATGATTTTTTTGCTATCCTTTAATGTAATTTGCGTTTTTTTGCGATCCTTTGGTGAATTTCAAGTTTTTTTCCTGCAATCTCACGAAATTCTTTGACAAAATTCTTTCGACGAAATTCTTTCCGCGATGCTTTGACAAAATTTGTGTTTTATTCGCAATCCTTTGCGACGAAATTGGCGATTTTTTCCTCGAACGATTGACAAAATTGATTTTTTCGGCGATCATTTGTCGAAATTCACGATATTTTTCTGTTGAACTGATGACCGATTTTTCACAATTATCGGAACCTAATGCCTTAACTTTTCGGAAAATTCGTAACCGAATCACCCCTGAATTCGCCAATCGGTCGCGGACGCTTGTTAACTAATCTCGAGAAAAAAATAATGAAATTTGTCTATCGGTCGCATCGAAAATTCGTGAGTTTCAACGATCTTTCGCGGCAAAAAACGCAAAATGTGTCAATTAGTTGCGCGAAAATATCGGGAAATTTGCAAGGCGTTCGCGGGAGTTAATCGCAATTTCAAAATTTTCAGGAAAAGGGTGAATTTTTTTGGACGGGAGTCTCCCGCCCACGATATTATTTTGGGCGGGATTTCAAAATTTTGGGCGCGAATCCCGCCATCCCGCCCTGAAATTGAAGCCCTGGAATATCAAAGTTTTCGATCAAAATATCAAGCTTACAAATAATATTAACATTTCTGGAATATGTATATAAATATTTTGTTTCTTCATATCGATGTTTTCGAGTTCACAATAATTGTCAAGTCAAAGTTTTTCTGAATAGTTTTAATCACAAAAATAAAATCCGTAATATTTCCGACTAAGTATAAATTTATATAGGTTTTCTTCGTTCTAAATTGTTTTTTCTAATTTTCTAATTAAAAACTGCAAGGGAAAAGAATCCGACTAAGAATAAAATTTTATAGGTTTTCTTCGCTCTAACTTGTTTTTCTTATTTACTAATTAAAAACTACAAAAACATTTCTCCAATTCATAAGTTTTTATACGTTAATGCCATTTTCTTTCGACTATACTTACTTTTTTCCGATCGAACGGGAATTTTTCCAACTTATTTTTCCTTTTTCCAATTTATAAGTTTTTATAGGTTAATACCATTTTTTCCGACTAAACGTACTTTTCCGACTAAACGTACTTTTTCCGAACAAACGGGAAATTTTCCGACTGATTTTTTCGTAGGGGGGGGGTGTTGCACCCCCCCCGTACCCCCCCCCCCCCCCAGGATTTACGCCCCTGTCCAGCACCGTTTCAACAGCTCTAATTTTCAGCCAGTATCATTTGAAAAGACTGTGGCCTTACACTTACAGAGTTCTAAGTATAATAGAGACGCATTATAACGTCAAAAAGGTTTCAATGTAAAGATGGTTATCGCTCAAGTCATTCGGCACAAACAAGACAAGTACGAAGAAGAAGGGCTGAATCCATTGGACATGAAAAGGTTTTCAAAGCAAGCCGCAAGTGTTTGGGTCAAATTCTAACCGGTTTTAGGCTGCGTTTTCAGCATCAAGACAAAGATGCACGCTTCATCTCTTTTAATTTCAGAACTCGTGTTGTGACTTATCGGCGCAGATCATTTTTCATAGAATTATTTAACTCAACATATCGCTGATTCGCTAAGTATTGAAAAAGTTAAAGGCTGGTCACAAATCAACGATAGTTGATGAGACGATAATGAAAACTAATTAGTTAAGTCTTGAAAAATTCTTAAATTACTTCCAATAGCAAACTTCCGGCAATATTCAGATTTGATTGCAATGCGCGATGCTTTTCATTATTTAATATAATAAGCTTTAAAAAAATTATATCTGAGAACGATAAGGAATATTATTTCTTTGCAGGAGTTCTGTGAAAAACTATTAAATGAGCATATTTTCAATAGAAATATTGTTTAACACTTTACAACAACATACTCAAATTTCATTGTGATGCGACTATCTTTACACTACTTAGAGCAGCTCAACATCCAGGGTTAGCCTAAATGATTCACCGGGTTTCGAAAGACTGCTTGTTTACAAGTATACGACGTACAAAGACGGGCGATTCATGAAAAGATACATAGACTCACCAAATTTATGGTACATACTATAAATGTTCAATGTGTGCTTGCTTAGTAAAATGGCACACATCCTAACGGAAATCCAGTTCCTTCCATACGTTCAATAACATGTTTCTGTCAATGTCCGACACAGCAGCAGTAATGCGTTCCTGCATGGGAGCTGTGATGATGGAATTAACAAATCATCACATATCATTATTTATCCCCCTTTTAAAACTAGTATTCGTCAGGCCGAAATGTCGGAGCATGGAGTCGTATAAACTTAACACATAACATTTTAAAATTTAAAAAAAAGTTTAATTTAAATGATTACTGTTTAATAGTACAAAATGAAATTTGAAATAACACCCGTTGAATCCTCATTTTCTAGTGTTTAATTCAGTCATCAGTTGCCTCAGGTAATGCTCAAATGCTAATTTGTGGCATGATAACCAACAAAATGAACCATTATAGCCTGTGGCAAACCTGGGTTTTAAAATTTTGGGTCATAAACAGTATCTTTTACTGTACTCAGTACACCGCTTATCAATCCCCACTACATCCAGATATTGGTATGTAACATAACTCTGCATCCAACTACTGAAAAAAGTCCAACCTGAAGTCCAAACACGTGATCATCTTCAGTATATCTTACTTTTAATTATTGCGGTCTGCTAACATTCTTGCCATTGACCACTTTGATTTAAGAAGTACTTCTTGATTATGTTCTTTTGCTTGCTTGTTTTTGGGAAAAAGACATATAGCATCTTGAAATCATTAAAGTTGAGCCGGAAGCAGTGTAGCTTTCCACCGTTGCATAAGGGATGAGAGTAGTCTGAAACTTGACCCACGCAAAGCGAATATAGAGTCTTTCGAAACTGTCTTTGCTGATCGTCATTTTGTCTCGATGAGTTTGTTAATGTGAAGCAGTTTTCAAAAGCTCTAAGCATTTTTAGTCTGCGAAGAGCCAAAATGTCTTTTATAGAATGTCTCATATATGGAGTGGTGTCTTTTACGCGATGTAACTACCTAATACTTCCAAGGATTTAAACAAAGTACCTTTGCGACATCTTTGTTCAAGTTCAGCCATAAAACGACAATTGAAAATTTGTCAATAAAGATAAATAATACTGTATCCATGCTGAGCTGTAGACTTCTTTCTGCCTGACTTTTTAAATCAGCGAACAATTTAAAGCACTGTGGTTTTTTAAGCACTGAGTGAATTAACTTTCCTTCGACATTAATCGCAGCAGTACTTGTTAGTGCCAAAAGAATGAAAGCTTCTGATCCTAACTGCTCATGATTGTTTTACTAATTTCTTTGATTATCCTAATTTTTCCATCTCTTGCTTTTCCAATAAAAAAAGTTAACTTAAGGAAAATTGTAAATTTTGTTTGCAATGACGAAAGCTGTTCTATGCATAACTAAAGTATTTTCTGCTGCTCATCTGTAAATATGATGTCAGAATTATCAAAATTTTCATGCAGCGTGATTTGTTGTTCTTTAAAATAATTCAGAAATGTTAAAAGTAAAGAAAATTCATTGAATAAGAGAGTCTACGGTAAAGAGAAAGCATAACCAGCGTGGATGTGTTGAGCGATTTTGATTTGTTTAATGTAGCTCCGATCTTTGAGACAATCAAAAATTGGAACTGGATCCATCGAGCTAACGGCAGAAAACTTCAAAGCCCCTTCATAGACTTGCATGTATGGCATAGCCCAGACTTATTTAATATGGTATAAGGGAAAGGTTTGTAACACGTATGTAACACGCACACATGTGTAATCTGCTATACTCCTCTATCAAACTTGATACTTTTGTTCATCTGAGTTATTGTTATATCGTTATTCGCGAAATTACTCGTAGGCAGCTGGGTTTCTTTTATGTAGCTTTTCCACATAGAATTGCGCTGAATAACTCTTTTTATCTCAATTGCTTTCTTTTAGCTGGTATTTTCGAAACTTTTGTGTATAATGTTACACATATAAAAATATGTACATTTCTTAAAATGTACACTACATCTAGGCAACGGGATAAAAAAAATCACGGAATGATTTATGACTTTTAGTGAAGTTGATTTCTCGCTAATTATCTTTCATTGTTGTATCCATTTTTCGATTATAAGCATAAAACTATATAGTCATATATATCAACGTCAAAATTTTCCCCAAGCTTGGAGACATTTCGCGAAATTTCGCCAAATTTGGCGAGCAAAAATATGTTGATATAAATGCAGCGAATTTGACTGTAGCTGCCAAATTTGGCGAAATTTCCACTGAAATTCAACACTAATGATTCTTCTCAATCGGGTTCAGCGCATTTTAGCTTAGTGTTTCACCGTAAAATTAGCTAAAATCTTAAAATCAAGAAATAAGTAAGCTACCTTTTCTTTACGCTTTTAGGACTTTTTTATTTTGTTACCTACATATTTCTTTTTTCAAGTGTACATCTAGGTCAAAAATGCTTATCTCATTCACTTCAGAATGTTCATTCGCATTTTAGTTGCAACAAATTCACTTACGGTGAATTAAAAAAAATGAGTAACCTTCTGTAATTGGGGCCACTACCAAATGGTTATATTTGCGCATAAAACAGCGCTCACTAAATTATGAAATTTTCTACCAACCCGATTACGGAAATTTCCTAATACAAACATACATACCTCTGAATAAAAACATACATAAGAATACATACATATAAGTAATACATACATAACATTATATTTTTTCTCGACTTTTTTATTATCATTCGTTGCCATGCGGTTAACTGAATCTATTATCATGCAACTAACATCCAAAATCGTATTCTCTGTATTCGATTTATTTTTATTTCTCTTAATTTAAAATTGAAAGTGAATCGCATCGATTTGGTAGGTTACGGAAAATGTTCACTTGCATTTCAGTTACAGCACATTCACTTACGGTGAATTAAAAAGAAAAATTAATAACCTTCTGAAATTGGGACCGCTACCAAAAAGTTAAATTTGCGCATCAAACAACGCTCACTAAATTATGAAATCGTCTACAAACCCAATTACGGAAATTTCCCAATAGAAACATATATACGTTTTAATATAGCCATACATACATAAGAATACGTACATATAATAGATACATGACATTATATTTTTCTCGGTTTCTTTGATTATCATTCGTAGCCATGCGGCTCTTATTGAAATCGTATTCTCCGTATTCGATTTCTTTTCATTTCTCTTAATTTAAAATTCAAAATTTATTTCACCGATTTGGAAGGTTACGGAGAATGTCCATGTGCATTTCAGTTGCAGCACGTTCACTTACAGTGAATAAAAATAAATGAGTAACCTTCTGTAATTGAGACCGTCGCCAAATGGTTAAATTTACGCATCAAACAACGCTCGCTAAATTATGAAATTGTCTGCAAACCCGATAGCGGAAATTTCCCAATACAAACATGTATACGTCTGAATATAAACATACATACAGAAGAATACATGCATATGAGTAATACATACATGACATTATTCGTACGACTCCTGGAATTTTGTGACCAGGAAATTCTTCTGCATCGCTATTTTCTTACAGAAAATCTCTCCTTATAAGAATGCGAAATTTCACATGTTTAGGCTAGATTTCTTTTTCTATAAAAAAAATGCTGGAAACTCTCCTGGAAAGTACCCTGATCCGTACAAAACCTGTTATATTTTCCTCGATTTCTTTGATTTATCACTCGTAGCTATGCAGCTAATACGAAATCCGTTACCATGCGGCTAAGACCCAAAATCGTATTCCCCGTATTCGATTTCTTTTCATTTCTCTTAATTTAAAATTGAAAATGAATCGAATCGTTTTGGTAGGTTATGGAGAATAAAAGGTTCGCACTGAAAAGAAAAGAAAAAGTGGTCGTTACGAACGTAGAAAGTAAAACTTCTGAAAGTCAATCTATATCTCAGGTCACAAATATTGACGACGCCATAACGATTCGGATGAGTTTAAATGCATAATTTACAACAATGGAGCTAATGTTTTGTTTAATAACGAGATGAAACTCGTCGTATTTTGACGAAAGAAATTGTTTAAAAAGGAACTCATACATTAGTTAATACTTACTCTCAACAGATATTATTTTTAATTTAAAGTTACCAAAATACTAATTCCATAAACTTCGACTGTTCAACGTATTAAATTAAAATGTATTAGTATACCTAACCAAGATAAGTAATTATGATGAAATTACCCATTGAGGCTCTTATGTTTGAAATTTCAGATTGAAAATCAGCAAAAATGATTTCATCATGAGCATATCATAGAATTACTTTTCGCGTGAAATCTAAACTTAATGTCATTTTCATCGTCTCAAAATTTACATACGCATCTCTCAAATTTACATTCGCCATTTCAAAAATATCGCAGTACGCAATAAGTTATTAATACGTATATTTCCAAACTTGAAATCAAGTTTGTTAACTAAGACTTTGCATGTGAACATTCGCACTCTTGACTTGTGATTCTAATCTCCGTATCGGCGAGTAAAAGTCCAGAAATTTATATCTTTTAGAGGCGTTCGTAGTAAAATATTTCGTTTTATCTGAGAAAATGATGGTTTTCATTTAAATATGATGTCCCTTTGTCTCATTGAAGCATTTCACATACCGTCTCAAACTCAGTGGAGTGAAAAAAGTATTAAATTGTAATAACTTTTTGAGGAAAAATTTAGTGTTTTTTTTAAATAGTGACGTCATTTTCTGTTCCCCTTTTTTACAAATTTAATTTTGAATTTTATTAGAAATTGGCATCAATAAAGATAAACATACTTTATTAATTCCCTTTTCTTTACAACAATGGAAGTAATCCAACTGCTACCATTTTGAAAAAAAAAAATCATAGAAAATTTTTAAATTTTAAATTTAATTATAAAAATGGGATATTTAAAAAAAATAGCTAGTGCCGCAAATCTACAAAGAAACAGCTTTCATTTAAAAAAAGAATTATTAAAATTGGTTCAGAAAAAAGCTCAAGGTAGATGTCTAAAAAAAAGCCTTATCTTTCAAATATGTAGATTTAAATCCGCAATGTTATCTCTATGGGAAAATTTTGAGCAGACATTTCATGCCGTTAGGGTTGACGAATATTTATGATTTTCAATACGCACCGAGATTTTGGCACTACCAACGTCTATTTAATTTTTCGTGTCGATACGACAAATATTTTGTACTCTATCGTGTTAATAATAAGTGTAATTTTTGCAGGAAAGCCGGAGCTGTGCTCCGACAATTAAATTCCCCTTTTTACAATTTAAAATTTAATCGATACTTCTTTTCTTTTTCAAAAAAGTATATCTATTTCTTCTCTTTTACGCTTAACTCTTAAATGCCTGGTGTTGCTTTTCGGCAACGTACCCAATTTAGGCTCTAAAATACTATTAGAATAATATTGAAGCTATAATGTTGCCAATAAAATACATTCTGAAAATATTATAAAATCGATTTTCAACATGTAGATGGCAACACTTGTGCTGTTTAAGAATAAAGATAGATTTATTTTTTCAATTGTTTCTACTTGTTCTTTTTGGTTTATTTGGACACTTGCGAAATACCCTATTTTGACCTACAGTGAGCAAGTAAAATTTATTTCTTATTATAGTTCCTAAAATTCTTGTGTGTTTAATATTATAGAATTCTATCAAGGGAAATTATTTTTTCAATTAAACACCAGTATTGCCGATTAGTAACAAACTGTTTTTTAGCCATAAACTATACTTAAAACAAAATATGATTTTTTTAAGTCTTTTTCCCATGATTTATTTAAAAAATGAAAGCCGAAAAACATTATTACAATGATTTTTGAAAAATCAGGCATTTAAGGGTTAATAAATTACATTCACTTCATATCTCAGGCTTACTCAAAACCGCCAATAAAATAAATCAAAAACAAAGCTACTTTCTCATCTTAAAAGCATTACTGCGCGAGCATACTTTCCTTCTGTTAAAGAATATACTAGCTGTTACCCGTGACTGCGTTCACGTAACATTTAAAGAAGAAGAAATTCATCAATTAAGTAAAAAATTTCGATATTTAAAAGCATATATAATTAACCTTTTATCACATTTTATAGTAGAAACGCTTCTGATAATCCCAATTTGCTTATTTTTGTTTATGTATATAGAACCATGTAAATTTATTTTGTGAGCATGAAATTTCATACATCTTTTCTAAGATTAAATGAGGAATAAAGTTACATCTCTGTTACTCTATTTTATATTTATTCCGTTCAAGGATATTGATTTAATTTATGTTTTCGAGACAAAAAATATTATTTAAAGATATATGTTAATAAAAAATTTTAAAGGAAAGTGGTTATTAATAGGTCACTTCAGGCGTGACTTTGATATGATTAGAATAAGCGAAAAATCAACATGCACCATTATGGTTATATTCCAAAAAATCACAATTTGGAAGAGAAAAAAAAAGATAAATGGTATTAAAAAATAATCAAACGTGGTGATAAAATAATCAAGGTTCAAAAATAAATAATAAGAGCACGAGAAATATCTTTAACTTTCAAATATTTATTACAGTTTAATTTCACGGTACCACACATTTATCAGCTCTAGATCTACCAATAATATATCAAAATATTTATCACGCTCCGAAGACTCTTGAGCCTAAATACTTATTATTAAAGCAATAGAGTTACTTATTGCTTTCGAGGAATAAATCTATTTATGTAAAAGCACCACAATTATGAATAAACATTTTCATATCTATTGCTGCGTTATAATTTTGGCTTATGAAAGCTTTGAAATTTGCAGGAATATGCTCCAATGGGTTAAAAGAGATTGTGTTTCAGAGAGATTTTTAACTATAAATTTCGATAATTTAAAATCTAAAGAAAATTTCCCTTCTTCCTTTGCGCTTTTCGGTAAACACGGTGCCTTTATACATTAGAGGGATATGAAGTGAAAGGCAAATTTATTGCTTAGTTAAGGTTTTGGCTCTTGTGTACACTTAAATTATGTCACATGTAAAGCCTAATCTCAAATTGAAATTACTTACTAAACTTTTTTAAGTTGACTTTCCTGTGCCATTTATTAAATTTTATTGAAACCAGTGTTATGGGAGATTGTACTGCAAAAGGATGTTAAACGTATATATTTGCGATTGTTACATTCTGTGCAAATCACGCCATTTTGTATACAAACTGCTATAAAATGCTAATATTTTCTGAAAGAAAAGCAGCTAAGGCTAATGTTAGACGAACGTCTTTTGCACGCTTTTTTCCTTGCGTGTTATCCCTACACAATGCTAGCGGCATATACGTGAGGAAAAAAGCGTGCAAAAAGACGTCCGTCTGGCATTAGTTTAATGATTTAAAATGTGACAACGCTTTCACTAGGTTAGTTTTTCCTACGGAATGTTACTTGTCGAAATAAATAAATATATATATATATTCTTTCACTTCATGAATCATTTAAAACTATGCATTTTAATTTATTTAAAAAAAAGAAACCGATTAATGAAATCTAATATTATTGTACATTTAGAAAAACATTGAAAAAAATATTTTTATTAAATATACTAAATTTCATGTAAGAAAAGGTATTTAAAATGTAAGCTAAAATTTCATTTTGAAAGAATGCGACTTTTGATGCAAAATTTTATTTCTGAAAAGTATACTGTTATTTTAAGATTTCGTTTTAACTTTCGAAGCTGGTGTAATGAAGACGACATCGCTTTGACGAAATTAAAATAAATCTATGTTAATGTTTTCGTATTAAAATTAATGCTTTCCATGAAAAAAATATCACATCATTTTTAACCGATAAAAGCTTTTACTAAAAACGCCTTTGTGACATGTTTTAACTCCCATTTTTTAAAATTAATCCTTCTATATATAAATAAAAGTTTTGATTTGGAAATGACCAATGAAAATCTGCGCAGATATTCCCGGCAGATCGGCATCCAATTTGAATGCTTAAGCATGGCCTTTCTTCGTTAATATTAAAAAAACTGTTGCATACAAAAATATGAAAATCGGTAGTATTATAGAGAAATGTTTGGTAAACACACTGATGCAGACAGTTTTCAAATCGAAGAATTATTTTAAGAGATATTTAATGCCAAATTTGGACAAAATCGTTCCATTAAAAAAATTTTATAGGAGCAAAACTGTACATAGGAATTTAATCATTTTTAGATCATTTTATGCGTCAGAATTTCCCAGTGTGTTTTTTTTTCACGTGACTATGATAAACAGAAAATATAAAAAGCAGGAACTCATTGAAAATTACGTCATAAAAACTATACTTACACGTGAATTTTAAAAGTGAAAGAATATTGTAAAATAATAAATTCATTAGCATGCGTTCGAAGTCTTAAATAGGGTAATTTACGTCACATTTACGTCACATTACACTTATTACGTAAAATGAACAAAAAATAATATTGCAAAACAGTTTAAATTTAAAAATTGCGCCAGACATTTATTTGATATTTTAAGATGATCATAATATTTCATTTCTAACAAAAGTATTTTTACGTGAATATTAAAAAGAGAAAGAAACGTTTGGTGAAAATTACGTCAGATTATAATTGTCAGATTCAAATTATAATTCAATCTTCCGAAATCTTTTTAAAGTCGATCAAATTAGCGTGCTGTTAGAGTCTGCAGTGTCTGAACGGGGGTTGACGAGCGTAGCTCGTAGGGGGCAGAGCCCCCTAGTCAATTAAAATAGTATATATGATTTTTTCTAATTTGAATTCGCATGAATAGTGGGCAATAACTATCCACTTAAATGTACAGAAGTTATATTTACTCCTTGGTTGCGTCAATATGTCGACAGACGATTTTTGTTTCTGTGGAATAAATTCATTCATGAAGTTTCGATGTATGTATATATGTTTTCAATTTTGGAAAATTTAATTTAATCAAGTTTTTGAACCATTTATACTAATTGAAATTCAATTCTTTTTAATTTTAATGAGGAAATAGCGTCAAAAAATATATTAATCCCAACAAAAAGTTTTAAAAAAAAAAGCGCCAAGTTCTCCTTAATGTTTCGGCCAGAAAAAGTAGTGATAACTGATGTTCGCACAAGTTAAAAGCCAAACATCCCAAATCTTTCACTGAAAATGGCTTCCTGCGACTTGGCCGTTAATGCCTTCTACAGCATTTCAAAATTAATGATTGGAAATTACGCATTTATGAATTATTTAAATATTAAAAGTAATATTAGAATGCAAAGAGGCAAATTCACATAAAGACATTATAAGTAAAATATTTCTGATAACTACCATTCAGTTTCAACAAACATTAGTTTTGATTACAGATCATTTAGTCCACTTGCGGTTTAATTGCCATTTTGTACGATCTAAAGCTAAAGTCATTAACGTAAAACCCAAGAAATAAAACAAAATTTACTTTCTTCAAATCTCAAAATATGTTACATTATATTTTATTGTATAATATTGAAATTTTATGCATTGACGAAAGAGATTTTTTTCGTTTGAACATTTAATATAGTTTGTTTGCATACGTTAAGATATGTATTCGATTTATAAACTGTTAAAAGCTGATACTAATTAAGTTTTAGCAATTGGGGATATTACCTTCTGAGTACAAGTATTTTGTTATATTTAACTTCTAAGCATTTAAATAGACTGAAGTTGTTTAAATGCTTTATTCAAATGTGTATTTTATTTCTGTATTCTGTGTCACAAAATACCTAAAATAATCAAAAATCTAGTTGGCATGTAGCTCATTTGTACATATTTTAAAATTTGAAAAACTCTCACGAAGGCATTAACGGCCAAGTCGCAGGAAGCCATTTTCAATGAAAGATTTGGATGTTTGGCTTTTAACTTGTGCGAACATCAGTTATCACTACTTTTTCTGGCCGAAACATTAAGGAGAACTTAGCGCTTTTTTTTTTTTTTTTTTTACCGAAAACTTTTTGTTGGGATATCACTACTTTTTGTTTGTTTTCTCAAGTTTGTTATTCTAAACTATATTAATATGAAAAAACTTAAATTTCGGTACTTTTATGTTAGCCGGGAGCAAATTTCCTCATTAGCCCTTTGTTTTTTCGCCAATAGCAGTTTTCATTTTTCACATGTGTAAATTAGAAACAATGCTTTGATTTTCAAATAAAATATTTTGGTTTATGTTAATATTTCTTATTTATTTATTTATTTATTTCTATGTTAAATATTCTATTAAATAAAATGAGGGAAATGCATCTATTTTAAATGAGATGACTGAAAAGTATATAATATGAATGCAATATGAACAATGGAGTTGGGAACAGTATTTGGCGATTTGCCACTTGCGCCCGGCTAACATAAAAATACCTAAATTTATTTTACTGAGCTTTACAAATTTATACTTTATTTATTTTTATGTTAAAGTACTAGCCGCCTCTAGCAAGCAGTATTTACCGTATTACTTCCATGTTAAACGTTGCATCATGTTACTGTGATTCATAATTTAATTTACTTGCCCATTCTTTCGCCAATTCGGAAGCTTTTGATAGAGAAATCAAGAACTCTTTACGATCATGGAAGCACATCATATAGTTTGTGTTGTTATGTATTTCATCTTTCGTGACAAATATCCCTTAACTCACTTATGCATGCTTCCTTAGCAATTACGATTCGTTCTCTAATGCGGAAATTTTGAATCCTATTAAGAAAACTTTTCTAATTGGGCTCACTGCTAATTGTTGTATTTTAACTGATACGACTGGGTACAAGTGAAATGGTTCTTATGAAATCCTTTGACAATATCTGTATTTGCATTAAAACATATTGATGCTAATATCTTTTTGTTTCACGTTAACCTTTTCAATAGACTCGATTACGGAAGAATAGAAGGTCTACCGGCTCACTGCCATGATCCATTTAAAAATCTATCATTCTTCTCATCTGATCGTGTTGAAGAATTAGTCAATGTGCCATGGTTTTAAGATTTTAGCTAATTTTGCTCGAAACCTGAAAACTAAAATGCGAGAAACCGGATTATAGAAGATTCATTCTAACGTACATATTGATTAACAGGTTACATATTATAGAATTATAATAATCATAAGGAGAACTGGCAGTTTCAATGCTTTAATAGTTTCCTTAAATTATCTTTATATAATACAGAAGTTTTAGCGGTGTAAAGGTTAACAACATAGTCGCAGTAAGTATAATAACAGTACAATATAATAACAATAGCAGAGGTTTTGGGCAGTGACGAAACTATTAGCACTTTGAAAATATTAGTACGTTATATCATTTAACTATTCAGATGATATGCGGAAAAATAAAAATAGATTGCTCGCATTAATAATTAACTCATTGAAAAATGGCCACTAGCGTCAAATATTCGCCAAGCTTGACGACATTTAGCAAAGTTTCGCCAAATTTGGTAATATATCAAGTCGATTCTCAAATTTGGCGACAAAAAAATGTTTTGTTTATTCTGGCGTCATAATGATGCATATGTATTATGTATTATACACATATCTATAATATGTATGATGCAAATGTATTACGTATTATATGCATATGTATAATATGTATGATGCGTATGCATAAGTTCATTAACATCACTAAAACGCACTTAAAGGAATAGTGTTTCATAAATAGTAGGGATAATTGCCAGATTGACCAGAGTGCTATTGAGATTAGAATACCGACATTTATAATAGACGTCTGTACACACCATCACCTCGTCGAGTTTACAGCTGAAATTTTAGGATTAGTTAAAACTAGATTAGCATATTTAAATGCAACTGGTCTGTTAAGTCATATCTTGGTAGAAACCCGCTGAAGACCTCATTTTAGTGGTTAACTGATAGGTTTACTATTGTATTTTCCTGCATCCAAAAGTTTGGAAACATGGAGGAATGGGTGCAGGAAAACACAATGGAAAATCCACCAATTAACCCGTAAAATCGGGTCTGTAGGTGGTTTCCACAAAGATATGACTTGACAGACCAGTTACATTTCAGTACGCTAATCGATATTTAACTAATCCTAAAATTTCAGCCGTTAGCTCGATGAGGTGATGATCTGTGCAGACGCCTCCTGGTCTTTTATAAAATTTGTTTTAAGGAAGTAAAAGATAGAAAGATGGACAGCTAAACTGAAAGATTTGCCTTATTAAGATTTTTGTAAAAGCATATAAAAATTCATTCAGCTTGAAATCATTAACACCTTTATAACTCAGTCTAATTTTCTGTAATCGGGTTTTGGCGACCAACATATCTTATCTATAACTATAATCTTTCTTTTACAGATTTAAAATTAACAATAAATTAACAGTAAGTAGGCTAATAATACAATATAATAACATTAGCAGCGGACTTCGGACGCCGCATCTGTCGCACATCGTTAAAGATAGTTTATTAGTTACACATTTCATTTAATTAAAAGGAGATTTTTAAACTTTCATATGGAATTAGGATATTTTTCCACTATAGGGACCTTGGCATTTTTTAAAAATCTTGGCGCAATTCGGACTTCAGAAACTGAGATATGTTGCCAAATGATATAAACAACTACGAAAACAAACCTGATGAACTTTTATGTTATTTATATGTATTTATATACATATAAACATTTTATTTATACATGTATAAAATATTATTTTTTATATACAGATTATTTATGTTGGTATATAAAAATAAATAAACGGGTTCCTTACATTAAATAAATTGTATACATATGGAAAAAATTGCTTGTGTATATGACACAGTAAATAGGTTGCCAGAAAATACGTTATTATCAAATTTCTTTTCTCGTCAAGGCTATTTTCTGTATTTCGCCAAGGCTATTATATCGGAAACGTACCGAATTGCGGTTATATTTTGTTAAATGTTTTATTGTTTTAATATCGTAAATATATCATAACCTATAGTGATTAAAATTTTTAGGTATATTCATTTTTTCTATTTAAGAGCTCACTGCAGTCACAGACAAAAAGAAATCAAGATGGCCGCTGTCATTTTAGCTGAATTGAAAGGATGGTCTAAATTCAAATGATTGACAAGCGAGTTCTTCCAATCAGCAAATAGAATATTCTTGGCTCATGTCCAATACGTTTCAGGTGGTCTAAGAGATTTCTTTTTTCAACTGTCTAGCGTAGATCAAAACCGTCTGTTTTGTGGAGAATCTGGATAACGCTGAAAGCCGTAAAAAGAATTTTAATCTGTTTATAATAAGGGTGCAAAAATTAAAGCGATTTGACTTTCAGAAAATAAATGATTATTTTATTCAGATATATTTCTTTTTTTTAATCATCAAGTTCATTTTACAGCTTTTACAAACATAAAATTGAAATTAGTGCAGTATAAAAACTATTTTATTTCACATAACGAAATTACATTTAAAATCAAGGGGGGAGATATTGAATGAGGGGGGAAATACCAGATACAAATATTCTAAAATAACTATCTTTTGTGGGGATTCTTTTTAGAACATGAAATTTATCAAGAGATATATAAAAGCTAAACAACATTGAAGGTTAAAAATAAGATGTTCATAAAATTAGGAGAGAAAAGGTTAACCAAATAAACTGTATATTTTGTACTGTAGAGGGGTGGAGGGGAGAACGGGAATTATTAATTTTGAGGAGAAGGGGGGGGGGGCTATACATCTAAATCCCAGCGTAGTCATTTATAGGTGTAGTACATAATTTATTGTTGTTAGCACTAAAATATATGACAGAAAAAATAAAGTTTTCCAAATATTCAAAACTTTGTGTGATGTTAGCAGAAAGGTTTCAGGCGGAAGAAAATTTAGATTATATTTTATTTTTACAAGTAAGTTATAAAACATAAAGGAGTTTTCACAATTTGAAATTTTAAGTGCATAGGAGTAAATTCAGGTGTGTGTGGGGGGGGGGGGAGATTTCTGTACACTAAATATTTTTTAAATGATGCAGACAGTTAAGAATGTTTTTTGTAGCGGTTCGTAATCTAAATAACAATAAAATACTTTTATTTTCATTTACATTTTTTTCATTTTTAACACTTTCCAAGAAAGTTGAAAAGTGTTTATGAATTGGGTTTGTCCGTCCGTCTGTCTGTCTGTCTATCCGTGCTCTAACTAGCGTAAATATAGTAGGATTGCCATGTAATTGATATACGATATTCAAAATCATCATGGTATGTTCGGTGCACCATTCATGGTTCATTTACAGATGCACTCAAAAGTATTCGCTACATTATGGTCTATGTGGGGGGGGGGGGTTATTTAGGATGTATTTTAATAGAGTTACACAATGTTAAACACAGTTAAATTTATGTACATTGAGACACACTTTAAAATTGTTACTATAGACTATGTTATGTGTAATGCTTAACGTACGAGTATAGGGGACTCAAAAATATTCCGTTATGTTATAGCCCATGAAGAAATATCGTTTGCTGCGTATTTGATTGATATTACTCTGTCACAAAGATAATGAAATTGATATGAATTTCTGAGGTGTCCTAAGCCTACTTTCTGTACAACATGAGCATTTAACAATTATTTACGGGGTCAGATAAAAGAACTTGGTTCAATATGGTCTACGAGAAAAACTGTTTGTAGCGTATTTTGATCACGTTACATTATTTCAAACATGACGAAATAGATACACGTTACTTTGATTTACTACAAGATGCTTGCATTCGAATATGCTCTGCATTTCATTTAGCGTTCATTTACAGGGAAACATAAAATATTTTGATACAATACTGTATCCGATATAGCTATTAAAAATTAATGCTGAAAGTACATTTTCAATTACAGAATGCGTTTTTAAATTTAACTGAATTTTTGCGTACTACGTGGTGTGCACATATTTTTCAAACCCTATACAGGACTACACAAAAAAATTCGTAACCATTGCTGAGAATGAGTATGAATTTCTTAAAGATGTTAGGTTTTTTTTAGTTATAAATGTACAAGCTCAACTACATTTAATATGCTTAGAGATGTTTGTATCATACAAATAAAATCCTATACAGGGATATTCAAAAAACTGGATACATGGGCTGCCGATAGAAAATAATTCCTGCAAGTGTGATTTCAGTAATTTTGAGCATGATTTTGCATGAATTAGATTTCAGCTTAATGCTGTTTGACGTGTATAAAAATCTGTATTCTATATACAGAAATGCACAAAAGAATTCAAGTATGTTTCCGTCTATTAGTAGAAATTGCCGAGGGTGAATTTTCAACTGTTTTATGTATTTTCTTACAAAACTAAATTTTAACATAGTATGTAGAATCTGTACAAATATATGCAGTACAAATATATCATATACACTGCCTCATATGAGCTGCACAAAAGAATTGGAGTACCTTCCAGGTTATGGGTGCAATTGTTGAAATCTGCTTTTCAAACGTGTCATAGGTATTACAAATGTTTAGTTAGATATCTTCTTTACTTTATTAAACGGCGAAGTTTTGTTACAGTGTTCTGGAAGTGTCGACGTAGACGCATGATTTTTCTTTTTTCTTTATGGACATACTCGGTTCAGTCGATTACTCAGGCACCTTTGGTATCTACGTTTGATGGTTCTTTCTGAGCTAGTCGGAATAAAATGATTTCGAAAGGTTTTGAGAATTTACTTGCACGTTGACGAGAAACCACAATATTTTCCTTACAAATATCTCTCTAAAGACATTTTCCTTTGAAAAATACAGTTAAAATGTTTTTTATGCACAATTAAATGTACACCTATCGCTTTATTGTTAACACTTTCGTACATAGTTGAAATGATTTAGTTAATATTATAGATAATAAAGATTTATAATTAGGACCAAAAAAAGTAAAAATTAAAAAGTTTTAAAGACTGTAAATTAGATTTTTTAACTTCATGAATTGAGGGTAAGACAAAGGAAGAAACAGATTTTTTTTGGGGGGGGTGGGGGGGGAATTTAATAGATGACTGATTATGTAACTTATTAAAGATTTACAAATAGGGCAAAAACATTGAAATTAGGAGTTTTAGAGACTTTAAATTTTATGAGCACGGAAATAATGGGGGGGGGAGAAAAGAAAACGTCAATTTTATATGGGGGTGGAAGAAATTATATAATCGATTATTTATTGTTCAATATGAAACAGATAAAGCTGAAAATGTATTAAAAAAAGACTTTCAAAGATTTTAAACTTAAATAAGGGAAAGAAGAAAAAAAGGGGGGGGGATTTTATTTGATGACTTATTTATTTACCTTACTAAAGAATAAGAAATAGGACAAAAAAAGACTAAATTTTGTGTTCTTGGTAAGGGTAGAGTCAGAGCAAGGGTCAATTTTGGTGGGGGAGGAGTGTAGTTATATGATCATTTATGATTACAATAAATTAACAGATAGAGTACAAAATGTTTTAAAAAAAGCAATGACTTTTAAGGTTAAAATTTTGTGATCTGAGGGAAAAAAAGAGGAATAAGCAGAATTAGTTCTTTTTTGCGGGGGGAGGGGGGCGGAAGTTTATCGGTGACTTATTATTTACTTACCTTAGAAAATATTTACAAATAATTTAAAAAAATAATAAACGAAAAAAAAATTAAGGACTTTAAATTTCAGATGCTTGGTAAGAGGGAGAGGCGAGGAGGAAATACCAATTTCAGTTGGGGTTGGGGGGGGGGGAGGAGAAATTTTTATGATCGTTTGTTTATTGTTAAAATAAAGTGGCAAATTGAGCAGAAAAGATAAAAAAAATTAAAGAGTTTTAAAGGGTTTTTATTTTAAAATATGGGTACTGTGATGAGGGAGCAAAAGGGAGAAATGACATTTCCGATAGAGGCAATTTACAAGAAATTTTAATGAAATGAATATGGTGAAATAAATTGATAACGAAATTTATGACTGACTATTTATTGTTAGTTTAAAGTAACAAATAAAACAGAAAATTAAAGAAAATATTAAGGAATTTTAAAGATTTTAAACCTTGATACTGTAAGAGAAGCAAAACGGGAAACGAAATTTCGGAAGAAGGGGAGACAAAGAGTGCAAGATGTTTGGATAAGAATATGGTGTGCATCGAATTTATTGTTCATTTACAGGGAAACATTAGGGATGATTGCTGATAGTGAGTTTTAAATTATGATATGTTTGATTAATGATAAGTTATGGTATAAGTTAAGTTAAACTAATATTTTTGCACAGGCACATAGGTGGTGCATATGAATTGCATAGAATATGAAAGAGTGATCAAAGGGCTCCAATGCGATGTATCTCATGAGGGGTGTCGAAAAATGTTAGAAAAGTGCCGGCTAATTATGCTATCAGCTAAATGTCCTGTCGGCTAATCGCCTTTTCGGCTAAATGTCCTCCCGGCTAATTGCCACGTTCGGCCAGTTGTCTGTCGGCCAATTGTCTGTATTGCTGAAATTATTGCTATTCCGTTGCATAGACACTACACAAAAGATTTCATCAGTAGTATCGAGAATGGACCATGAATTACTTAAAGATGTTTTTTAATTTGATTTATGCATTTTCAAGCTCAACTACTTTTAGTATAGATGTTTGACCCGTAGCCAGTCGCAGACATTTATCCGACAATCAAATAGCCTTCAAGACATTTAGCAGATAGCAGTTAGCTGACACGTGCATTTAGCCGATACGTACATATAGCCGACAACACAATTAGCTGAAATTTACATACAGCATACAGGACAATTCACCGAAATGGACATATAGTAATAATTTTAGCAATACAGATAATTGGCCGACAGGCAACTGGCCGAACGTGGCAATTAGCCGGAAGGACATTTAGCCAAAAAGGCGATTAGCCGACAGGACATTTAGCTGATAGTATAATTAGCCGGTACTTTTCTAACATTTTTCGACACCCCTCATGAGATACATCGCATTGGAGCCCTTTGATTACGCTTTCATATTATGTACCTCCCGTTCCCCCTACCCCAATTTGTATCACCGGGAGCATTTTTCTGACTTTTCCGACATCCCTCAAGTGATATATTATTGGACTGGGCAACCCTTTGATCACTCTTTCATATTATGCACTTCCCGCTAGGTTACAGTTAATTTGCAGTTTGGTTACAATTGCGATTAGTTACTCTTAGATTACGGTTAGGTTATAATTATGTTACGTTTAGGTGATAATTAGATTACACTTAAGTTACAGCTTGGTCATGATAAAGTTATGTTACAGTTACATAACAGTTAGCATAGGATTAGGTTATAACTAGGTAAACGTTAGTTACAGTTAGATTATGGTTAAGTCCCAGTTAGGTTACATTTAGGCTACAATTAGGTTACTGTTAGGTTTTAGTTTGGTTACGGTTACTTCATAATTAGGTTACACTTAGATTACGTTTAGATTATGGTTAGGTAACTGTTCGGTTATAATTAGGTTACGTTTAGGTGATAATTAGATTACGCTTAGGTTACAGCTTGGTCATGGTAAAGTTGTGTTACAGTTACATTACTGCTAGCATACGATTAGGTTATAATTAGATAAACTTTAGTTACAGTTAGATTACGGTTACGTCCCAGTTAGATTATATTTAGGCTACAATTAGGTTACTGTTAGGTTTCAATTAGGTTACAGTTACTTTATAATTAGGTTACCCTTAGGTTACGTTTAGATTATGGTTAAATAACTGTTAGGTTACGTTTAGGTGATAATTAGAATACGCTTAAGTTACAGCTTGGTCATGGTAAAGTTATGTTACAGTTACATTACAGTTAGCATACGATTAGGTTATAACTAGGTAAACGTTAGTTACAGTTAGATTACGGTTACGTCCCAGTTAGGTTACATTTAGGCTACAATTAGGTTACTGTTAGGTTTCAGTTAGGTTACATTTAGGCTACAATTAGGTTACTGTTAGGTTTCAGTTAGGTTACATGTAGGCTACAATTAGGTTACTGTTAGGTTTCAGTTATGTTACACTTAGGTTACGTTTAGGTTACAGATAGGTTATAGTTACGTTACAGTTTGGTATTGGTTAGGTTACAGTTACGCTACAGTTAGTTTATGCTTAGGTTTAATTAGGCTAAGATCAGGTTACAGTTACGTTACAGTTAAGTGGGATGAATGTCCATGTCGAATAATTGTCCTCTGTTGGTTAACTGTCTTTTCGGCTAACAGTCGCTGTCGACTAATTGTCATGTCGGCTAAACATCCTGTCGTCTAATTGCTGTCTGCCAAATGTCCCGTTGGCTAAATGACATTGTAGCATATAAATAAATAGGGATATGATAAAAAACTGGATACATGGCCGTCCATAGATAGCAATTCTTAAGCTAATGTTAGCCTTAGAAGTGTGATTTCAGTAATTTTCAGCGTATTTATTTCTGAATTAAATTTTAGCTCAGTATGTGGCGTGTATAAAAATTTATAAGGAACATAACAGAGCTTCACAAAACAATTGAAGTACGTTTCCGTCTATTGCTAGGAATTAATAAATGTGTATTTTCAAATGTGTTATGTTTTTCTAACTAAACTAAAAATGTAGGAAAGGGTTCATAATCCATACTTGGCACATGGTTTTCCTTTCTTGTTTTATTTATTGTCAATAATTCATCTTCTTATGTTTTTGTATTTCTCAGTTGCAATAATCATGATTTTTAGGGTTCCGTACTTAAAAAGTAAAAACGGAATCATTATAAGATCACTCCTGTGTCTGTCTGTCACAGCCATTTTACTCGTAAACTACGGAACGTGGGAAGTTCAAATTGGGAGATGTAATAAAGACTATTGACCCACATATTTACAGATTATTAAACATTTACAAATATATGTGGGGAAAAACGTAGAGGGGATAATTAGGTTATTTGAAGAAGAAATATATTTTCTTTGTATATCGTTTGGGGTATCGGTTAAAAGATTCCGTAACGCCGAACTCAAAAATACATTTCTTTTAATTTTAGATATTATAATTTCAGAGGTATCGTCGAAAATGTAGTGAAAAAATGTCCCCCCCCCCCCATCTATTTTCAAATCTACTGAAACTAAAATTATGAAAAAAATTAGAGGTAGTAGAGGAATGTAGCAGAGGTACTCGCAGGAAAATTATAGCGATTGCCCTAGGTGGCATAGTTTTTCATAAAATCGCATTTTTCTGTTACATACAGATTTCTGTTTGCGGGCATTCAGCAAAGGTATCGAAGAGCGCTAAAGGTACCTATCGTATCAAAAGTATAAAATCATTGTTTATAATGATTTTCGAAAAAAAATCGTCGGTAATTCGCCGAGATATTAAGATTCCTGTCAATGCCGGCGAAGACACTAACGAGCTAATGCTAATCCTATGGGGAGGAAAAAGTAAAGAAAGTGCGATGTAGAGACGGATCTCGGCTATACAATGGCAAAAAAAATATTTTAAAATATCGAAATGCAAAAGAGATATTAGAAAAATCCTTCCCCATACGATTAGCATTAGCTCGTGTGTGCCTTCGCTGGCAGGGGCAGGAGCCTTAACCCTTAAAGACACGGTTGGTTTGGACATACATAATGGCAGAGGCGGCGTACTCTATATACCATCGGTTTTTAAATACTAGATAACAACTTTTAATGATATATTTGTGTAATGCAATACCCAGTAGCAGCATAAAAGCAGTAAACGTCAAATTGTTAAAAACAGACCAATTTAATTATAATTAATCGCATAAATACTATGGTATTCGCGACTAGTTTGCGTTGAGTGGATCTCTCAATACGCCTCCCGTGTCTTTAAATGATAATTAAAGACCTATTTGAAAAGAATGCGGCACGGACAAAGTCGAGTTACATCTGTGCGACCTCCTTTCGAAGCCCGCTTAGTACAACGCCAAGTTTAAACTTTGAACAAGGATTTTATTTCATCTACACTCTAAAATGAAAAATATTGCTATGTTGAATTTAGTTTTATGAAATGCCAAATGAAATTTAAATATGCAGTACTTTTATTGTTAGTACCAAATTAAGTTCACCATATGCAGATTAAGATACGTTTAAAAAAAGAGTTATACAAAATAGCAATATTTAATTTTATTTCGGCTTCATATCTCTTTGAACCTTTGTGGTATACTCATTCATACTTTTCTAATATATACAGCTATACCCAACTCTACGTTGAATAGGTTTTTACAAAGTTTCATTATTCTTTTAAATAATACAGTTAATAATTCATATATTTATTGTACGGAACCCTCTGAGCGCGAGTAATACTTGTATTTGACCGTTTATTTTATATACAAGTTATATGCATTGGTCTGCCAAGTCGTATCTTGGTGGAAACCATCTGCAGAACATCAATTTAGTGGTTGGTCTGCAGGTTTACCATTGTGTTTTCATGCACCCAAACTTCAATATTTTCATACATTTGGGTGCTGCAAAATACAATGATAAACCAATCGATCAAATACTAAACTCCGGTGTGCAGGTGTTTTCTATCAAGATATGACTTATCAGACTATTTGCATTTTAATATGCTAATTGAGTTCTATCTAATCCTAAAATTCCAGCCTTCAACTTGATGAGCTGATGGTCTGTGCAATTGCCACCCGTCGAACAAATCCCTTCCTGTGAAATCTTGTATCACTCTTTAGGAATCTGTGGACAGGGACAAAAACATCCTTTGTTTTTATACCTCGATTGCGTATAAAAACCTTTTTTAATTCATCACTCTGAATTTGGAGATTTTTGTAATAAATACAGCTGTATTTTTTTTTTTTTTTACAATTGTTTGAGAAAGATTTGTTTTTATTTTCTCTGAAAACTGCTTGGATTTTTCATTACATTGATATGCAATTCTGATAATGAATTTCATAGAATTCCATTTCAAAGCGATATTTCGAATTTCTTCCAATTTTACCAAAGCATTCTTTTTCTTTATCAGAAATCAGAGAAAATAAATTTATTTTTCTGCATCTTTATCTTTAGATTAAGTTACAATTTTATTTTCCCCGCATTGCTGATAGAGATTTTTTTTTTACCTTGTCAGTTGAAAGCTCACAGTCAAATATCTCCAGAAATTCTCCATCTTCTTCCTCTACTTCCAAGTTAATAATCAGGAGGAGTTGCCGTAATATCCTTTACCAATCTGTGTCCTATATCGGAATTTGGTAAATTAGCAGTGCTTTTAGTTTATAGTCTTTACTTGAACTTACCGATCATGACAGTGTTAAGCTATCATTCGTTGTTGCTAATAAACTGTTTTTACTAGTTTATAAATTAGCTTGGTAAATTATCACTGGTTTTACTTTGCAGCCTCTACTTGAACTTGCCGATCAAGACAATGTTAAGCTGTCATTCATTGGTGCCCAGAAAATGTTTTTATCAGTTTGTTAAAAATGTCCTACTGACATTTTCTATGTAAATAATGCAGTCTTTCAAAGTGACAGACTGGTTGATGATGGTATTATCCTTCTCGTATAATTCTTGAAAAGCTAATGACAAATTTACTAACTGTTGCTTTGTGAGCCTTAATTTCCTCTCTACTCATTTGATAAAACTCTGTCATTGAATAATGAATTTTAGTAAACGAAAGTGTGTGCCATTACAAATACATCATGAAATAAAAATGTTAACTAAGGCAATCTTTAACCAGGATACCAATGTAAATTGAAAGTAAAGATGGAGTGTTATTAAAATTCATAGATAAAGACCAGAGAAGAATCCGTAACCAAATTCAGATTTTTGGGAATGATGTAAAAATTTGTTGCATATTGTTGATGGAAATTAAAGAAAGTGTATTTCGTGAAAATTTCAATTCCTAGCAGTTACATAATTAGAGCTCATCTGGCTAAAGAATCGATGTATTTTCTCAAATCTTCCAAAAAATAAAATACCTTATCCTCAAAATATTTTTAAGTGATTTAAATAAACGGTCATTCGACGAAGTAAGTTTTGGAGAATGGTACTTGGATTGAAACACTTCATCTCAATTATAATATTTTGTGTCTACAGTGGGCAAAGATACGTGTGGTCTTGTTGGAAAACAATGCCTAATTGTTGATTATTTGAAGCTGCTTTTAGCGGATTGTTTGATTTAATTCACTTAATTATAAACAGTATTTCTGCAAACTACTGCTATAGTTTCCAAGTAACATCTATTAATAAACAATTTTCTTGTCTCACTGAATGCGAAGAAAAATCTTCTGTGGGTAAGAAACTGACTTTTGCTTTAATTAAAAGGCCTCTTCGAAGTAGTCATCAATGTAGTCTAAATAAATATTAATATTGTTATTATTCCTTATATTCCATGAATTACGAATATAATCTGAAAATAAAAACTATGCGTAAATCTGGTTTTTGAACAATGTAGAATAACGTTGTTTTAAAAATATCGACATATTCTGTAGAAATTGAGTCGGGCCAAAGTTTTAGCTTCATAATACGTAATTTTTTTGTACTGCTAATTGTACTGCCCGGTTCCGGGAACAAGAAATTTCCGTCCGAGGAGACCTGTACATTCAAATTTTTAGACAACAAAGGCTTAGAAACTGATACAATCAATTATGACTCGTATTCAATCATAGAGCCTCGCTTATAGAAAAAATTTCAGGCCGAAACGTGCTGGATCGAACCGTAGGTTCCGACTTCACGAGGATGAAGTAGGCATACTTCTATTAAAAATTGTTACTTTTTTTTTATCATATTTAATAACTTCAGTTAATTAAGACAATAATAACATTTTAAAATAAGTGGTAGAAATTTGCTTGATTTGCCTCCGTCAGAATATTGCTTATAGATCGAATTTGGCAAGCTCAAAAGTGGAGGTTCTATTATGATTTTATGAGATATATAATTTGCAATGAAATGCTGATTTGGGTGGACTTTCTGCAGAAAATTCCTTCGTGAAAACATTTCATTTATTAACACAATCAAATTAAACCTCGTGAGTTTGGTCTCCTTATTCACCACCCCTCCTTTCTTTAGCATTTTTTGAGTTTCTCCATCTTCACTGTTTTTTTTTTTTTGTTTTTTTTTTTTTTTTTTAATGAAGGTAGTGCAGATGGCCTTTAGTAATGTGGACTATGGTGATTTCGAGTTAAGTTAGAAAACTTAAACAATCGGCTGATTTTCGTCAATGTTTTATAACGGTGGATGAAACATGAATTCGCCATTATTCTTCAGTGATGAAAGAGCAATCTAAACAATGTGAAAGAGCAGCTGAAATTGCACCAAAGAAAGTGAAAACGGTTCCACCTGCTGGAAAAGCCATGGATACGGTTTTCAGGAATTCACAAGATGTTGTGATCATAGACCACCGACAAAAAGGCAGAATCGTCACCGGACAGTGTTATTCTTCTCTACAGGACCAATTGAAGAGTGCTTATTACGACAAAATTTCCCTACCTGAGCAAAAAGAAGGTGTTCGTTCACCACAGCATTGTTCTTGCACACATGCCTGTAGTTTTAGCTACTAAAGTCAATCACCTACGCTCTGTAGTACTTCCACATGCACCGGATTTTGCTCCCAGCGATTATTTCCTCTTCCCAAGCCTGGGGAAATGGCTCGGTAGTCGGAAATTCACTTCAAAATATGGGGTTAAAGCAGACACCACCACTTCATTTCCGAAGATAGATAAGGCTTATTATACTAAAGATAATAAAAAGTCGGAAACTCGTTGGTTTAAATTTTATAAGTTGTAAGGAACTATGTTAAAAAAATGAAATATTGTCAAAATATTACTATTTTCTTTGTCGGGCTGATAACCTTTCAAAACACACTCGTATCGACATCAAATTTTATTTTCCCTCCAAAAAAAAAAAAAGGCGGAGTTCATGAAAAATTGTCCTAGTTGTAATTAAAATTCGACCCCCTCATGCTAAAAACATGACACTATAAAACCTGGTAAGACGGAAACATAAACAATAGATACGAAATACCGTTTTAGATGGGTTATTTGCGTCTTTGCAGATACACTTGCCAGGTATTTTTAGGGAAATAATGAACAAATTCCGTTTAAACCAGGATTCCGTTACAGCTGCATATCAGAAAATAAATTTGTTAGCTAGTAGACTTTCCTCTCTCTTTTTCTCTCATTCTGTCCTTGATTCTCGGCAGTATTGCTAGGAGTTATCGACACTCTCTATCACAGTAGTGTTTCACTACACTTAGACTAACATTTCCTGTTTTTGCTATGATGTGCTATATACCAACTCATCGACAGGGCGTGGATTTGATCTTCAAATAGGTAGCCCCTGGAACTGCGCTGCTGTTCACTGTTCAGACATTTATAAAATGTAATATTTAACCTTACAGTCTCATTATTTTCAGATTTACATTATTATAGTTAATGATAAATTTTCGCGTTTCCTTACCGTTACAAAAAATGTCTTTCCGTTACCTTTGAGAATATACACTAGTAACGGGGAAAAAATGTAAGCGCTAATGTTTAGTCTGTGGGAGCGTTATTTTCAAATATCTCGCTTTCTTTATAATATTTTTAAATGAATTTTTTTGCATAGGATTGCTGAGGACGATCTACAACCGGGCTGTTTTTTACTTTTTCGATTTTTGGTTTCAGATATTTAAAAAAAAAATTACTTTTACTTTCGGAGCCGGTGGAATCGTTTCTGAAATTGAAGCAATAAAAAAAAAAATATAACTAAAATCGAAAAAGTAAAACCTAGCCTGGTTGTCGAGCGTCCTCAGCTATCCTATGCAAAAACAAATCATTCAAAAATATTAAAATCAAAGCGGTTTGGAAATAACGCCCCCATAGACTAAAATTAGCATTTTCATTTCTTCCCGTGTCTGAAGTGTGCTCTTAAATTAAGATGTGTTATACAGGACAAATTTCGCATTTTCTGCGACTTTTAAAGGTGTACTGTCCCCTTAAAAATTACAAATATTAAAAATAATAAATATTAAATTATTTTTTTAAAGTTTCGAACACATTCATCAACCCTTTTAAAGTTAACAATCTTTAAAACTTACAAATTTTAAGTTCTTGTTAAATCTTAGTAAATTTAAATTGTTCAAATTATGAAAAATTAAAATGATAAAGTCATCAATGAAAGTTCTTAGGCATGTTTTAACGGCATGAAAAATATGCTAAAAATTAATATAATAAGAAAACAAATAATGCAGATGAAAATCAACTTTCAGGAATTTCTACCAATTAACGGAAATATATTTGCATTTTTTTGTACAGCCCTTACATTAGCAACAAGTTTTTATACACGCCACATGTTAAGATAAAATTTATTCCAATATAAACATGCTTAAAACTACTTAAATCGCACTTCCAGAAATTATCATCCATGGCGTGCATGCATTCAATTCTCTGGATAGCCTTGTATATTATTATATTTATATTTTCCAAACATATCGTTCTAAATATAGTTGAACTTGAAAATGTAGGATCTAATTTTAAAAAAAAAATAAGCAATTCACTCTCATTCTCAGCAATTCTTCCTAGTTCTTTTGCGTAGCCCTATACATTAGGGTGGGTCGAAAAAACCGAAATATTTATAATCGAAACGTAATAGCGCGGAAAAGTTGCCTTTTGTAAAAAAGATAAAATACGTAAAATATTACACCGATCGGTTAATATCTTTTACCGCCGCAAGGTGTCCAAATTTCGAAAAAATCATAAAAAACATACTTTTAGCAATTTTTTTTTTAAATTATCCAAACATACTTATTCAATTTCTAATAGAACGCAATAGCCACGCCAAGATATTAGTAATGTAACATTAACATTTCATTTTTGTGACATCGTTGCTTTTACCGCCACAACAGGGCCAAAATTTCTAAAAAATGTTAAAAATTAAAGTTTTCCATTTTTTTAATTTTCATAACTTTTGTAATGTTTTCAGATTTTTTACATTTCTAATAGGCTGGGAAAGGCATTTTATGTTATTAATTTCATGCACATTGTTAACCATGATCACTGTAATTCTATAAAAAAAAATTGCTCAATGATAGAAACACCTGCAGCTGTCTGCACGTAAAATTAATTTCTCGCTGCTAGAGGGCTAGAGGGTTTTTTTTTTTTTTTTTTGTAATGTACTCCTTTTACTCTATACTTTGAGGGCCCTAAAGATAGAAATATCTGCCAGGTTAAAGAGGTGGCAAAGTTTCATCTTTTCGAAGTCAAGGAGGAACATATCTCTTTGTACTAGAAACAGGTCTGAATTATTTTCGTCATTTGACCCCATCGTCTGGCAAGGCGACTTCTATATGCAATGACATTATAGATTTTTTGAAGAAAAATGAAATCCCGACTGGAATAATAATTGCAGTTGAATTTCGCGGAATTGTCTTCAAAACAGGATGCAAAGGTGGTGTTATAGTAGGATTAGTTGAGAACAACTTTTAAAAAACCACTTTATTGGCTTCCTTGAACTCACTTCAATGAGCTTCCACTGTGACATCTTTTCAAACATCTTGATTACAAAAAAACAGGTTATCTATCATATTGTGGCCCAATTGGTTGATCTCTTGCGATTTGCGAATTATTACCAATTGCAAAATTTAAGCCAATTTAATCTGATCACCTAGCTGTTGATAAAGATGATTTGTCAACTGACCAGAAGTATATGTCTGAAATATTGCAAGCACTTTCAACACGCGTGTATACAATTGACCTTTTTTGCTGAGTCCCTGGACAAATATTTCACGCAAGGTGGATCATTACTACTATTCGAATTTTGAGACTCTACGTTGGAACAAAGAAACCCTCTTTTTAACTTGTCATACTCTTTGAGTACATCCTGAAAATGTACTGCATCAGTTGGTTCAGAATTAAAATGAATCACTCATGTTTTCCAGATCTGTGCACTATAGTTAGTAACTTACGTTACTTGACAGATAATCTACGAAAGATTATAGTTCCTGTATTTTCACGAGATGACTATTTCGCAAATCATACAAATAGCCTCTTTGGAATGATAGCATATGAAGAGGAGAACATCAGGGCCCCAGCCATGAAGAAAATTGCAAAAGCACGAAGTTTTGTGGACTAGAATAGTGCCATCCGTCACTTTATCATAGCAGACTTCCACACTGAAGCTTAAAATTGTATGGCTTTAGTCTACTGACAAAACTGGAAACTAACGGAACCACCTGTTATGGTTTCTTTATCGACTAAAAACGCTGGTGAGTTAAAAATTTTCGATTAAAGATACCAGATATTATAACTTTCCTTGTCCCACTCAATCACTAGAAAGATGCGTGAAATTATTCATTGAAGCACTGATAAAGTTTGTTTACTAGAACAGAGGGAGGATCACATCTGATCAGTTTTGTCCTCTCGAGAAATAATGGCTTCATCTGAAAGCAAGTTATATTATAAAATTCATTTACATTAAATTCTTCTTCATTTTAAATTTATTTAACCCGTTTCGGTTAAACGTCTCTATATTTTAATTCATAAAATACTAAAACATTTTGCTCATTTTATATAATTTTTGTGGCATGAATTGGCTGTTATGAAGTAAAACATCAGTAGATGAACCGATCGTCAAGAAAAATGAATGATTAACTTTATTTTCAAGTCTATTACAAATAGTTATAAAAAATTATGATATATTAATAGATATAAAGTAAAATTATTTATTTCTAGACATATTATAGAAATTATAAAAAATTAAAAAAAAATGAAAAAGTGAAATTTTTGAAATTTTTACAAAAAATATGGTCTTTTGCGGCAAATAAAGATCTGATTTCATCATAATGAATATTTACCGGGACATTTCTCATATCTTCATGTAGTTATTGCGTTCTATTAAAAATTGTATTGGTATGTTTGGATAATTTTAAAAAAAATGATAAAAAAAAAACATGTTTTTTGTGATTTTTTGAAATTTTGGCCCCCTTGCGGCGGTAAAAGATATTAACCGATCGATGTAATATTTTAGAAATTTATTCTGTATTACAAAAGGGAACTTTTCCGCGCTATTACACTTCGATTATAAAAATTTCGTTTTTTTCGACCCACCCTACTATACATGATGTATATAATTTAAATATATAACCTTGTATGCAGAAATTTAGTTGAAAACGTAAATCATAGCTGAAAACTCAATTTCAACAGTCATCCATAATAGACAATAATTCATGTACAGTAATTTATCCAACATCTTTTATGTGCCCCTGTAAATGAAATAAAATGTGATCAAAATCATCTTCTAATGTAAGCATCTTGCAATAAACCTCAGTAACATATATGAATTCCATCTTGTTTAAAGTAGTAAAACATAACTAAAACACGCTACAAGCAGTTTTTTCTGTAATGAAACTGAACTCTTTTCTGTGACCCTGTAAATGAATGAAAAATGCTTTGCAACCCCTTCAGGAAGTATGTTTTATTGCACCTCATAAATTCATATCAATTGCATTATGTTCGTAACAGAGAAACATTAAAATACGCCGCAAAGGTTTTTTCTTCATAGTTCATAATATAGCGAAATGTACTTTTGAATTCCCCTGTACACGAACCTGTGCACTTCCATAAGGTGCATAAATTTTATGTTTAAACTGTTTTACATCATTAAAATACACCGCAAATGATTTTTCCCACATAGGTCATAATATAAAAGAATACTTTTGAAAGTCCATGTAAGTGAAGTATATAAATGATTACGCGCTTTATTATCAGTGCCATGTATCCCATGATAAACTTCAACAACGTATTTCAATTACATCACAATTCAAGTATATGTACGCTAGTCAGACCACGGACAGACGGGCAGTGAAACCAATTCATAAACATTTTCCAACTATGTTGTAATGTGTTAAAAATATGAGTACCCGTCCAAACGTTTTGTGTTGGATATACATATAGAAAATATAGAGGTTGTAGAGAAAAAAGCGGGACCTGGTATTAATTGACACTATATAACCTGGTAAGACGGAAACACAAGCAATAGGTGCGAATTACCGTTTCAGATGGGCAGTTTCCGTCTTTGCAGATACAATTACAGTAGAGCGCCGATTATCCAAACTCCAGTTAACCGAACTTCCAATTATACGAACAACCTATTTCTCTCAAAAAAAATTTTATCCGAACAACCTATTTCTCTCAAAAAAATTTTTTTTAATGATGATGAGATTGTGGATGAGATTTAAGATGTAAAATAAATTGAAGAAATGAAAACGAATGCCCTGAAAATGACCCAAATCCATCGCATAACGAAGCCTTTGAGTGTTTGGAAACAGCTATGAAATGGCTTGAATGGCAGAAGAACTCTGATCCTATTCAAATAACGTATTTAAGAAGAATTCGAGATATGGCAACATTGGAAAGAACGTCTTATTTGAAGCAAGCAACAATCGAAAGCTATTTTGTTTAAATTATAATCTCTGGAGTTCAGAAAATGATAAAAAGAGAAAAAGAAAATTTTAAATGATAAAAAAGTAAACAAAAAGACAGTTTTTAAACACGCTAGCACTAACTGGCGCTACCAGTCCTAAGCCTGGATAAAGTGTGAAGGTATTAGTATAGTGAGAAACACCCCTTAAATTGTCTGTCCATTTATCCGAACTTTCGCTTATTCGAACTAGGTTCGGTCCCGACTTGTTAGGATAATCGGCGCTCTACTGTATAAGATATATTAAGGGGAATCAGGGAAATATTCCGTTTAAACCAGGATTCCGTTACAGCTGCGTATTAAAAAATAAATTTGCTAGCAAGCAGATTTTATAAAAGATTATATTTTACCTTACAGTCTTTTTTTAGTTTTACATTATTATAGTTAATGATAAATTTTCGCGTTTTCTTACCGTTACAAAAACTACCTTTACGTTACATTTGAGAACCCACATTAGAAACGGCAAAAAAATGTAAGCACTAATGTTAAGTCTACGGGAGCGTTATTTTCAAATATCTCGCTTACTCTTTAATATTTTAAAATGAAATTTTTTTTTCATAGGATAGTTGAGGAGGATCTATAACCGGGCTAACATATACTTTTTCGATTTTGGTTTCAGATATTTAAAAAAAAATTACTTTTTCTTTCGGAACCGGTTGGAATCCGTTCTGAAATTGATACTATCCTAATATTAAAAAAAATTAAAAACAAAATCAAAAAAGTAAAAACTATTCTGGTTTTCGATCGTCCTCAGCTATCCAATGCAGAAAAAACAAAAAAACAAAAAATCTATTAAAATAAAGCGAGAAATTTGAAATTAACGCCCCCATAGACTTAAAATTAGCGTTTTTATTTATTCCCGTGTCTGAAGTGGGCTCTTAAAGAAAGATGTGTAATACAGGACAAATTTCGCATTTTCTGCGGCTGTTAAAGGTGTACTTTTTCGTTAAAAATAATAAATATTAAAAGTAATAAATATTAACAATATTCCTTTAAATTTTCAAACAAATTGATCAAAACTTTCAAAGTAAACATTCTTTAATACTTACTAACTTTTTGTTTATCCTCTGTTTATGTTAGTTTGTTTATGTTTGTTGTTGTTGTTTGTTACTTTATGTGTTATATTTGTTTGTATGTTGTTGTGTTTTTGTTTGTTATATTAACTAAGTTTTTGTTAAATCTTAGTAAATTTAAATTGTTCAAATTACTGAAAAATGAAAATGATAAAGTCATCAATGGATGTTCTTAGGCTTGTTTTAACGGCATAAAAAATATGATAAAATTTAATATAATAAGAAAACGAATAATGCAGATGAAAGTAAACTTTCAGCAATTCCTACCAATTAACTGCAGTATATTTGCATTATTTTGTACAGCCCTTGCATCCGAACAAGTTTATATACACGGCACATGGTAATGGTAAGATCAAAATTATTGCAGTATAAACATGCTGTAAACAACTGAAATCGTACTTCCAGAAATTATTATTCATACGCGTGCGCATGCATCCAGTTCTTTGAATAGCCTTGTATATTATTATATTTATATTTTACAAACACATCTTTCTAAATATAGTTGAACGTGAAAATGTAGAATTTAATTAAAAAAAAAGCAATTCACTCTCATTATCAGCAATTCTTCCTAGTTCTTTTGCGTAGCCCTATACATGCTCTATAGAAATCATATATATAATCTAGGATGCAGAAATTTAGTTAAAAAAGGATATCATAGCTGAAAACTCACTTTTAGCAATCGTCCCTAATAGACAATACTTCGTATACAGTATTGTATCTAGCAACTTTTATGTGGCCCTGTAAATGAAATAAAATGTGATTCACATCATATTCTAATGTAAGCATCTTGTAGTAAACCTCAGTAACATATACGAATTTCATCTTGTTTAAAATATTGAAACAGAATTAAAACACGCTGCGAGCAGTTTTTTCTGTAATAAAACTGAATTCTTTTCTGTGATCCTGTAAATGAATGATAAATGCTTTGTAACCCCCTTAAAAAGCATGTTTCAGTGCACCTAATAAATTCACATCCATTTCGTTATGATTGCAACAGAGAAACATTATTAAAATACGCCGCAAACGTTTTTCTTCATAGTCCATAATATAATGAAATGTACTTTTGAATTCCCCTGTACACGTATCTGTGCACTTCAATAAGGTGCATAAATTTTATGTTTAAATTGTTTTACATCATTAAAATACACCGCAAATGATTTTTCCCACATAGGCCATAATATAAAAGAATGCTTTTCAATGTCTATGTAAGTGAAGTATAAATTATTACACGCTTCATTATCAATGTCATTTATGACATGATAAACATCAACAACGTATTTCTATTACATCACAATCCGAGTATATGTACGCTAGTTAGAGTACTGACAGACGAGCAGTCAAGCCCCACTCATAAACATTTTTCAACTATGTTGGAGAGTACTAAACATCTGAGTACCCGTCCAAACGTTTTGTGTTGGATATATAAATAGAAAATATAGAGGGCTTAGAGAAAAACGCGGGGCCTGGTAATAATTAAAATTCCACCCCTCAACTAAATACATGACACTATAAAACCTGCTAAGACGGAAACATAAACAATGTGTACGAAATACCGTTTTAGGTGGGTTGTTTCCGTCTTTACAGATACAATTGTAAGATATTTTTAGGGGAATCATGAAGCTATTCCGTTTAAACCAGGATTCTGTTACAGTTACGCATGGCAAAATAAATTTGCCAGCTGACAGACTTTTATAAATTGCGATATTTTACCTTACAGTCTCATTATTTTTAGATTTACATTCTTATAGTTAATGATAAATTTTCGCGTTTCCTAAACGTTACAAACAGTTCCTTTACGTTACATTTGAGAACCCACACTAGTAACTAGGAAAAAATGAAAGCGCTAATGTTAAGTCTATGGGAGAGTTACTTTCAAATATCTCGCTTCCTTTTTAATATTTTAAAATGAATTTTTTGCATAAGATAGCTGAGAACGCTCGATAACCGGGCTAGTTTTTATTTTTTCAATTTTGGTTTCAGATATATTTTTTTTAATTACTTTTACTTTCATAACCGGTTGGAATCCGTTCTGAAATTTAAACTATCCTAACATAAAAAAAACTATAACCAAAATCGAAAAAGTAAAAACTAGTCTGGTTGTCGATCATCCTCAGCAATCCTATGCAAAAAAAATCATTCAAATATATTAAAATCAAAGCGAGAAATTTGAAAATGACGCCCCCAAGGGCTTAAAATTAGCGTTTTCATTTCTTCCCGTGTCTGAAATAGGCGTGCATGCATCGAATTCTTTGAACAGACTTGTATATTATTATATTTGAATTTTCCAAACATATCTTTCTAAATATAGTTGAACTTGAAAATAAAATTAATCAATTCACTCTCATTCGCAACAATTCTTCCTAGTTCTTTTGTGTAGCCCTATATATAGTCTATAGATTAATCAAGTATGCAGAAATTTAGTTAAAAATGTATATCATAGCTGAAAACTCACTTTCAGCAATCATCACTAATAGACAATACTCATATACATCATTGTATCCAATATCTTTTATGTGCCCCTGTAAATGAAATAAAATGTGATGCACATCATATTTTAATGTAAGCATCTTGTAGTAAACCTCAGTAAGGTATATTAGTTCCATCTTGTTTAAAATCGTGAAACATAGCTACAACACATGCTGCAAGCACTTTTTTCTGTAATAAAGATGAACTCTTTTCTGTGACCCTGTAAATGAGTGATAGATGCTTTGCAACCCCTTCAGAAAGCATTTTTTTCACCTTATAAATTCATATCAATTTCATTATGTTGCAACAGAGAAACGTTATTAAAATACGCCGGAAACGTTTTTTTCTTCATAGTCCATAATATAACGAAATCCACTTTTGAATTCCCCTGTACACGTACCTGTGCACTTCAATAAGGTGCATAAATTTTATGTTTAAAATTGTTTTACATCATTAAAATACGTCGCAAATGATTCTTCCCACATAGGCCATAATATAAAAGAAAACTTTTGAATGTCCATATAAGTGAAGTATAAATTATTATAAAATAATACGTATTACAAAATAAATTTTCTAGCTAGCAGACTTTTATAAAATGCTATATTTGACCTTACATCTCATTATTTTTAGTTTTACATTATTAAAGTTAATGATAAATTTTAGCGTTTCCTTGAAGTTACAAAGAATATCTTTATGTTACCTTTGAGAATTCGCACTTGTTACGAGAACAAAATGTAAGCTCTAACGTTAAGTATATGGGAGAGTTATTTTCAAATATTTAACTTCCTTTTTAATATTTTTAAATGATTTTTTTTGCATAGGATGGCTGAGGATGATCTACGACCGGGCTAGTTTTTACCCTTTCGATTTTAATTTCAGATATTAAAAAAAAATTACCTTTACTTTCGGAACCGAGGTGAATCTGTTCTGAAATTGAAACTAACCTAATATATATATATTAAAAATACTATAACCAAAATCTAAAAAGTAAAACAGGGTTCGTACGGTCCTTGAAAGTCCTTAAAAGTGCTTACATTTTTCAAAGGAAATTTTTGGTGCTTAAAAGTACTTATTTTCATGCAAAATCGGAAAAAAGTCCTTAAAAGTGCTTAATTTTACTCTCATATTAATTCTTAATCAAAGGTGAAACTCTTCTGCATTTCTTTTAATTTCTGATTTAAAAAAAAAAATCTTAATCCCGCCTTGCCTCCCCTTCTGAAATTTTACTTTCCCCTTTGTAATATCAAATTTAAAAACTTCATTTTTTTAACCTTTTTCTACTCTCAGGGATGTAAGACCTGCGCCAGACGAAGCCAAAATTTGCGCAAAGCTGCTACAAAAGAGCTATTTTTTTTTCCATTTTGCGCCAAACCTACACCAAAACGTACTTAGTGCCAAGATGAAATTTAGCAGGATTTCGTCGATCCGAGAAACAACAACAAAAAAAAATCAATTTTTTCTATGCCGCCAATTGCGTCAAAAAAAAGCAAAAAACCGCGGTCAAAAGATCTCGAAAAACACGCGATGTTTGTCAAATGATCACAAAAAAAACGTGAATTTTGTCAAAGGATCGCTAATTTCGTCAAAAACGAACAAAACGCGGTCAAAAGATCGTAAAAACGATAATTTTGTTAAAAGATGGCGAAAAAAACGCGCAAATTTAATCTAAAGGTCGCAAAAACCCATAAATTTCGTCAAATGATCGCGAAAAACACGCAAATTTCGTCAAAAAATCGCGAAAAACACAAGAATTTCGTCAAAATATCACGAATAACATGCGAATTTCGTCAAATGATCGCGAAAAAAACGTGCATTTTGTCAAAGGATAGCTGACTTCGTAAAAAAACGAACAAAACGGGGTCAAAAGATTGTGAAAAAACGCGAATTTCGTTAAAAGATCGCGAAAAATACGTGAATTTTGTCAAAAGATCGCGAAAAATACGCAAATTTCGTCAAAAGATTGCCAAAAATACGCAAATTTCGTCAAAAAATTGCCAAAATACGCAAATTTCGTCAAAAGATCGCGAGAAACACGTGAATTTTGTCAAACGATCGCGAAAACCATGCGAATTTTGTCATAGCAAAAAAAAAAAAATACGTTAATTTTGTCAAAGGATTACCAATTACTTCTAAAAATGAACAAAACGGGGTCAAAAGATTGTGAAAAAAAGCAAATTTCGTTAAAAGATCTTGAAAAAACCCACAAATTTCATCAAAAGGTCACAAAAAACCGCAAATTTTGTCAAAAGATTAAAAAAAACCCACGCTAATTTCGTCAAAAGATCGCGAAAAATACACGAATTTCGCTATAAGATCGCGAAAAATACGCGAATTTCGCCAAAAGATCGCGAAAAATACGCAAATTCGTCAAAAGATCGCGAGAAACATGCGAATTTTGTTATAGCGAAAAAAACCCCGTTAATTTTGTCAAAGGATTACCAATTACTTCTAAAAACGAATTAAACGGGGTCAAAAGATTGTGAAAAAACGCAAATTTCGTTAAAAAAATCGAAAAACTTCACAAATTTCATCAAAAGGTCACATAAAATCGTAAATTTTATCAAAAGATTAAAAACAACCACGCTAATTTCGTCAAAAAATAGCGAACAGCACGCTGATTTCAACAAAGGATCGAAAAAAATACGCGAATTTTGTCAAAACATCGCGAAATATACGCGAATTTTGTCAAACGATCGCGAAAAATACGCTAATTTCGCCAAAAGATCGCGAGAATTACGCTAATTTCGATAAAAGATCGCAAGAAATATGCAAATTTCATCAAAAGATCGCGAAAATACGCAATTTTCTTTTTATTAGCATTAGAATTTCAATTTGCGCCAAAAACAGTTTTTATTGCTACAAAATTAATTATTGCTGCTACAAAAAAAGGATTTTACTGCTACAAAATCAGATTTTTGCTGCTAAAAAAATAGATTTTACTGCTCCAAAATTCGATTTTTGCTGCTACAAAACGGCTTTAGTGTACTTTCATCCCTGTGTTTGTCAAATGATCACGGAAAAACGTGAATTTTGTCAAAGGATCGCTAATTTCGTCAAAAACGAACAAAACTCGGTCAAAAGATCGTAAAAACGATAATTTTGTTAAAAAATGGCGAAAAAACCCCGTAAATTTCATCAAAAGGTCGCAAAAAACACACGAATTTCGTTAAAATATCGCGAAAAACACAAGAATTTCGTCAAAATAGCGCGAATAACACGTCAATTTCGTCAAAGGATCGCGAAAAAAATGTGCATTTTGTCAAAGGATAGCTGACTTCGTCAATAAACGAACAAAACGGGGTCAAAAGATTGTGAAAAAACGCGAATTTCGTTAAAAGATCGCGAAAAATACGCGAATTTTGTCAAAAGATCGCGAAAAATACGCATATTTCGTGAAAAGATTGCCAGAAATACGCAAGTTTCGTCAAAAGATCTCCAAAAATACGCAAATTTCGTCAAAAGATCGCGAGAAACACGCGAATTTTGTCATAGCGAAAAAAAAAACTTTTCTTGTAAATTTTTCGTAAGTAAATAAATAAGTCATCTAATAAACTCCCTCCCTAAAAAATTAAAAAAAAAATGTGCTTGTTACTTTCCCCCCCTCAACTTATAAAGTTTAAAATCTTAAAAATCATTGCTTTTTTTAAAACTTTTTCTGCTCCATTAGTTAATTTATTGTAACAATAAATAATCGATCATACAGTTTTATTCCCCCCCCACCCCCCTCCAAGTCTTTAAGTTAATTATAAGTCTGTTAAACAACCCCCCCCCCCAATAATTAAAGAAAATTATGTTTCTCCTCTTTGTTTATCTTTACAATAAGAAAGTATTTGATTCGGGAAAATTTTCGACCGATTTACACGTTTTAGGGGCTAGATATCCTGAAAAACATGTTTTTACAAAATGAGTCTGTGACCCTGTTTGTCTGTATGTGACACAAATTTTGTGGGTGGTGTATCTCAAGAACTAATGCACAAAACTTAATAAAAATTTATATTCAGTTAACCCTCGATATAAATTAGTGTTGATTAGTTTTTGATGTAAATCGCCCAACAGGTGGTGCTGCTATGCTGCATTTTTCATGATTTACGCCATAGCTATATCTCAAGAACTAAAGCACGAATTTTCATCAAACTTCAGATTCAGGTATACCTTGCTAATTATAGGTGCTGATTATGGTTTGGTGTTAATCCCCTAACAGATGGCGCTGCTATGCTGCATTTTTCACGATTTCTGTAATACCTATATCGCAAGAACTAATGCACGGATTTTCATCAAACTTCAGATTCAGTTAGATGTTTACATAAGTTGTTGCTGATTAGGTTTTGGTGTAAATCACCCTACAGGTGTCGCTGCTATGTTATATTTTGCAGGATTTGCACGGTTTTAACAATAGTTGTATCTCAAGAACTAATGCACGTAATTTCATATCTTTAGAATGCTTATGAGGGGCATAGACCATTTAATTTTGGCACTCTGATAATGAATTTGTAGTATTAACATGTATTAGATAGAAGAAAGTTTTGGGATTGGCACATCTGACTAGTTTTTTCTTCTGCTGTATGTTATTTTAAAATTTTCCAAATTTCTACTGCCACATGGTGAAATCCCCCCCCCCTTCCCATCCATTTGAATATTTAAAACTTTTACAAAAATGAAAGAAACCCTTTATTAAAAAATGCATGTTATAATTTATTAGTTTATTTAATTTGAAGGTCCTTAATTTTTTTTGGTTTTGGTCCTTGAAAGTCCTTAAAAATACTTGATTTTTATTTAAAGAAATGTGTACGAACCCTGTAAAAGCTTGCCTGGTTGTAGAGCGTCATCAGCTATCCTATGCAAAAAACTTCATTCAATAATTTTAAAATCAAAGCGAGAAATTTTAAAATAACGCCCCCATAGACTTAACATTAACGTTTTACTTTCTTCCCGTTTCTGAAGTGGGCTCTTAAAAAAAGATGTGTTACACAGGACAAATTTCGTTCTGCGATTGTTAAAGGTGTACTGTTCCCTTAAAAATAATAAATATTAAAGTAATGAATATTAAAAATATTTCTTCAAAGTTTTGAACAAGTTGATCTATAATTTTAAAGTTAACAATCTTTAAAACTTTCTAACTTTAAATCCTACTGATTTTTAATAAAAAAAAAAACTTTTTCGAACTTAAAATGTTAAATTGACGAATATTTTATACATATACAAGAATGGGAGACTTGAAACCGTGTCTCCTGGCCAGGCCACAAACATGTTCTAGCAAATTATGACTTCGTAATTTTATTATTTGTTAACTATTTTAACTTAAAAAATACTTTAAAAAGAACGCGTCTATTTTTTTTACCGTTTTACTTAATAAACTATCTGTATCCCCTGGTAACTTGGTAAAAGTTGTACCTCTCACTGTACCGTTCAGAAATTGTGTATATACAACGAAATGCATATTTTCCTTCGTTATTCATAGAAATATAGAATTTGAAATATTTCATTCTTTCAAGAGTATTTTGTTGAAATTAAACAATAATCGTAGAAAAAAAATAAATGCAAGGTTTGAAATAGGAGTGATCTATTTTAACACGATACAATAATCCAATCACAATTAAATCGTTTCCATTTGCTAAAGTGTTTGGATACTAGCCAATCATATTTTTAATAGGCGTGGTTTTCATCGTCTTGGTAGAGGCGGAGAGCATAACATTACGAGGCCGTTTTTGACACATTATTCATCAAAATCTTTGCAAATTTTGCTCAGCCTAATTGTAGTAGAACTATTGAAAGCATGTTATTGGAAAGCTTAAACTCTATATTTTCGTTGTTATTAAAAAAAATTTCCTGAATTTTGCTGATATGAATGTTATAAGACTAAAAAGGACACAACACCTCGAATTTCACTGGATCCTAAATTGACAGGATCCTGAGAATTAAACTACAACAAAAATTGGAAAAGTAGAAAATAGCCCGTAAACAGATAGTCCTCAGCTATCCTGTGCAAAAAAAATCATTTAAAAATATTAAAAATCAAGCAAGATATTTGAAAACATTGCTCCCATAGACTTAGCATTAGCGTTCGAACTTCAAGCCGTGACTAGTGTGGCCTCTTAACAAACATCTTTGGAAAAGCATATAAATAAAATGTTATTCTGCTTGAAATCACGTGCCGCCTTCTAAGCTCTGTAATCGAGTTTTGGCGACCAACATTGGCACAATTGAATGCGTAGGAACTGTTTACGGCCAAATGAACACCCCTTGTTTGAAGGGTTTAGAGGCGGAAATTCTGTGTTTTCAGATTTTTCTGGTTAATTGTGCTACAAACCCGACTTACTTGTGAAATTTCATGATTCTACGACTTTTAGAAGTACCTTAGTTATTTGATGATGCGAAGTGAGTCAGTGACAAAAAAGCGCTTTTTCGGAATTTAATATTTCGAAAACTACTAAATATAGAAACATGAAATCGTGGAACCTTAGTTCAGTTTGACCATACGAAGATGTGTATAAAAGAAAAATTTCTATATCTCTTCCTAAAACGACGTTATGAGGGGGTGAAAAGTATGCCGAAATGGTTCAGGAAAAGGTAGCTTGCGGCTTGTGCGAACTTGGCGGACGCACTGCCGTGCTCCCAGATCCGTTTTAATTCCCTTTTTACCACCAAAAATATCTTCTCCTGATAATCATAACGTGAATTTTGAAAAGAAAACCCTCATTTGTATGTAACTTACATTCAAACTTTTTAATCAGTATGGACAGTATTCCTGTGACGTCACAATTGGTAAAATAGCGGTTTTTATAGCCTCGAACCGAAAACGAGAATAGGGTCCATTTGTAAAAAACATTTATGTTATTCGTTTTGATATGACGTCATTATTTATCTACTATTTTCATTAGTTACTGATATTGATGCCCATTGTATTTTTAACGAATATTTGGAAATACCTGTTTTTTTTTCAAATATGACGTCATATTTTTCCAATCGAATAACTTTATTAATAATATTATTCATTTCATTCTTTTTCCTTCTAATTATGACACCATTTTTGGCAGAAAACCCCTTATTAACGTAACCGATATTCATCTTTCATGCATAATAAAAAATATCCCATTTTTCGTTTCAACTATGACGTCATATTTATTTTCTTTTGAATTCTTTTTATTTTAATTTTTAATTAATTGTAGAGGAGAAATTATTATTCCAGATTTAGTTTTTCTTGGCAACAAGAAAGAAAGATGGTTAAATTTATCGGGAAAATGTCAATTGATTCTGTATGAAAAAGAATGAAATTTTGAATTATTAAGATAATTATTTGAATAAATTAAATAAAATATAGCCTATGTTCATTTCCGTTTTATAATACACCTATATGCAAAGATACAAAAACATTAATTCATCCATTTAGACGTTGAGTTCATTCAAACATTCGGACACACATTGACATTTATAATATTATCTCTCTATTCTAAAAAAAAAGTAACTACCGCTGTCACCGCCGCCGCCGCCGCCGCCGCCGGTTTTGAATTTTTTGTGACCGGAGGTCTTTCTTCGTTAATATTGAGAAAAATAATGCATACAAAAATATGAAAATCAGTGGTTTTATACAGAAATGTTTGATAAACACGCTGATGCAGACAGTTTTCAAATCGAAGAATTATTTTAAGAGATATTTAATGCTAAAGTTGGACAAAATCGTTCCACTAAAAAAGTTTTATAGCAGCAAAAACTATACATAGCAGTGTAATCATTTTTAGATCATTTTATGCGTTAGAATTTGCCGGAGTGCAGATTGCATTAATTTTTTTATTTTGACTTATTTTTTCAGGTTTTATTTCTATTTTAAATTCAAATTTTCTGCATTTCTAGAGATATTTTTTACAGATTTCAGAAAATTGTACTAATTTAAACTGTTGCCAACTGTATAAAAAGCGCAAGCAATAATGTTTGCTTCAAATTAAAAATTTATTTACACGTGACTATTATAAACAGGAAAAAAACTTTCAAATTAGAATTAAATAATTATGTATAAAAAGCAGGAACTTATTAAAAATTACGTCATAAAAAGTACACACGTGAATTTTAAAAGAGAAAGGATATTGTAAAATAATAAATTCATTAACATGCGTTAGAAGTCTTAGGAGAAATTATGTCATATTTATGTCACATTATAGTTATTACATAAAATGAACACAAAATAATATTGCAAAAAAGTTTAAATTTAGAAATTGCGCTAGACATTTATTTAATATTTTGAGAGGATATTTTCAACTATTTTTGTTAGGAAACCGCAAATAATATTTCATTGCTAACAAAAGTACTTTCACGCGATTATTTAAAAGAGAAAGAATAGCTTGGTAAAAATTACGTCAGATTAAAAACGATTAATTTAAAATATCTCATTTAAAAGAACTTTCTTTTCGCTTTGTTAAAAAATACCAGGAGACAAAGACTCTGTTTACTTAATTCCTTTTATATTAGCTTATTTTGAAATGTTGTTACACGTGTCTACGTCATCAAGTTATTTTTATTTCGACGTTTTATTTGTATTTTTATTAATGTTGTACGAATTTATTTGTTCTTTCGTTATTTAAAATAAAAATTATGTCAATTTGTATAATTTGGCTAATGGTTTGGCGATTTATATAATTTGGCGAAATGGGTCGTCGGGATAATCAAGTAGTACCGCAGCGGATTTGGCGTTAAAATTCCCCAATCAAAGAGAAATGAATTGAAATTCGTTTATAGGGAGATCGCCACTGTTTTTTAAATTATAATTCAATCTTTCGAAATCTTTTTAAAGCCGATCAAATTAGCGTGCATTTAGAGCCTGCGGTGTCTGGACGGGGGTTGGCGAGCGTAGCTCGTAGGGGGCCGAGCCCCCTAGTAAGGATAAAATAAGATAATCTTTGACCATATGCTCCTGTTGCAGCAGTAACTTAAACACGCGTTGTAATTCTCCGTTTGATAGTCAATTCAAATGCCTTTTCGGCCTGAAAGATATCCTGTTAATATTAAAATCGGCGCCTGGCATCTGCATTACTTCTTCTAAAAATAACTTTCCCATTGCCCAGCCTTGGCATATCATATTATTCGTTAAAATTTCAGTTTCTTAAGCTAATGAATCGTTGGGCTGATTTTGAATTCAAAATGTCCATTAGGTTACGTATTCTTTGGGATTATAATTGTGTGCAAAGTTCAAAATTTTGCGGCTCGATGCACTTACAATCAAGGCTGTTGGGCGGCATTCTATCTCTAGCCGCACTACTGTAAAGATGTAACACTATTTGACTCTTGTATACCGGGGGTCACCCCGCGAGAATATTATATTGCTCGCTTGTCTTTAATAAAATGCCACATACATATTTTGGACCTTTTATCTGAATCAATGTCATGGCCTACGTTTTTGCATCCTCGCAAAGTACTATAAACTGATACAGCTGATTTGATATAGACAAAATAACTATTTAAAATTTAAATCAATTTATATTAAAAAGGATAAAGTAAATCAATAGCACAGGAGCCACTAAGCAGGCTTTTAAACTTAGTGAGTGTATGTATCTTGTCATGTATCCCCCGACTTTGTAGATCGTATACCTCTCAATACACAGTGTTTTGAAACCCTGTGAATCATTTAAGCTAACCCTGTATAACAACTTATAGACATTATAGACATAGACGGATTCTAATAATTTCTTACGGTCTTTCACCAAAATTTTTACATTTAGTACATCGATCACTGTATAAGAAATATGCTGTAGTAAAGTTTAACTTCATATGCAAAAGCACAAACGGATAGGAAACGAAACGAACTAAAAAGCATCAACACCTTTTGAAAAGGATTTAAAGCGTAGCATCTCAGATATTGAAGAAATCGTTATTTCTCTACTGAAAATTTAAAATCCAAAATCCTAAGAACTTTTATCCTCTTCGCTTTAACAGACAGTAAACCAGAATATTTTCCATAATAGGCAATAGACGCCATAATAGGCAAAATGGTGCCTGATGAAGAATAAGGCGTTTGATAATTCAAAATAAATATAAGAAAACGCGTAAAAGAATATATGGGGCATTCTCATAATTTTTTAACTTTCATGTCCCTGAATAATAATTTTTTATTTAATACACTTTTTTGTGTTTCTTTTTATTTCATATCCTTGGGAACATCCCAATGCATGATTGCACAACAATATTAACGAGATAAATAAGTTTTGGATGATGTTGGGGGTCCAAACACATGGAAAACTCATCTACCGTCCCGTGTCCCTAATGCTGATTTTGAAGTTTGGAGCTGTCTGGATAAAATTGTTTCAATAAAAATAATTCGATGTAATTTTTTTCTGAAACTGTAACTATTGTTTTATATGAATATGTAGCTAAAAATTAACCTGCACGCATTTTTAGGGTTGATATTATTTTTTGAACTCTGTCCCTGGGTTTTAGATTTTTTACCATCCCTCTTCTAAAATGATACAGAAAATCACTTCGGAATTTTTTTTCAAGTTTTCGCTCATGCAGAAGTATGCTAGAGAAAGAATATCTAAAAATCTTTGACAGGAAATTTACTGCAGAATATAAATAAGCATTTATATATCAATTTCAAGCACCGTGACTTTATTGGTAGTCTTACCGTCCGCAAGGTTTGATCTTGCAATTTTCGAGGTAAATTAATTATTTTTTTTTAATTTAATCCAATGTAAATAACTGTTTCTAAAAATCAATGAACATTTTCGCTACCACTTAGTCTTAACATGATCTGCCTAAAATAGGTGGTAAGTTTCCTTGCTGTTCCATCGTTACCGTCCCTTTTTTCCCCATTTTGTTCCTTTTTCCCCCATTTTTTCCCCATTTTGTTCCTTTTTTCCCCATTTTGTCCCTTTTTTTTTACATTACCGTCCCTTCTTTAACACCCCTTTAAGACAATGTTATACCAAAATTTTGCACTAAAAATACTACATTGTCATTATTTCTTATTTGAATGTCCTGTGGGTACTATGCAAATTCATTATAAGAAAAAATTAGAAGAAAATAAAAAGTTATAGTGGTAAAATGGTAAAATGGTAAGGAAAATTAAACTCGCAAGTTTAACTTAAACCTCAGTTAAATAATTTTTTTTTCGCTGCTGACCATTTTTTCTTTATTTTGAATCATTATAGCATTCGTCTATCAGATTAAAATGTTATTTTAGCAAGATTAATTTCGCCAGATTTTTTTTCTCAAAAGTCAAAAGATTGTGAGAATGCCCATATATAACCTTTGAGCGAACTAACTGTGATGTGTGCGGTTAATTTTGACAGTAATGCTTTTGCTAGCGTTGCAAAGTTTTCACGGAACTGGTTTTAATCCCAGAAAAGCCGTTTTTTGTTTTTCTCACAGAATTTAAACTAAAATTGGTAATTTTGAAAATTCCCGAAAACTGGGAATATTCAATATTATCATTTTATTTTATTTTTTATTTATTTATTCATTTTTAGTGATTAACATACAACGTTTATGTTGTTATAAAAAATGTCAGTCGATTAGGTACTTAATATCCATACACATACATCATAAAACTAACGCTTAATATCAATAAACATACATAAATCATAAAACTAACAAGTTTTTAAGTAATTTAAAAATCCAATGTAAATTTTGAATTAAATAAACTATCTTAGTTATTATCTGTATATAGCTTATGAAAAATATTATAATAAAAACTAGGGGGCTCTGCCCCTGCAAGTTACGCTCGCCAACCCCCGTTCAGACACCGCAGAATCTAAAAACACGCTAATCTGCTAGGTTTTAAAAATATTACAGAAGATTGAATTATACTGAAAAAAGCTGTGCAGATCTCCCTGTAAACGGGTATCCATTCAATTCTCTTTGATTGCAAAAATTTAAGGGTGAATCAGTGGCTGTTAAGACATCCAATGGTTGTTTTCGTTTTGAAAAGAAGCTAAAATAAAATAAATTACGTATAAAAGTCTTTGTCTCCCGGCATTTTAAAACAATCTCTATAACAATAGCCTAAGTCATGTGACTATCATCAACAGTTCCAGGCGGACCACATCGCTTTTTATACTCTAGGTGCCATTTTGGTACTTTAATGTTAGCCAGGCACAGGTGATAAGTCGCCAAATATTATTCTATCACTATCATTTCATCTATATTATAATAGTTCAAGTCATCAACTGCCATAAACAAATACGATCTGATCCCTTCGCCGTTCATGTGAAAGTTTGGCAAAGATGTCATATACGTCACATATTGACGTGATTTTTTAACGACGCCAATTTGGGGAGCGCATCAACAGCATAAACAGCAACATCCGGCTTACCATATGAAGCAAAATAACGATACTTTGGCGCCAGTTATGTGCCCGTTCCGTATATGACATTGGCGTCAGAAAAAAATCGCGCCAATATGGGACCGTAAGTTTTCCATTTTGATTTAAAAATCTAAAATTTTTTTTTTCGAATAAAACTACATAAAAGTTGCTATGGTCGCAATGAATTCTAGGTACTGTTACGCTAGCAGGATGCAAATCTCGCCAAAGGCTTTTTTTCAACTCGCCAGTTAGCATTTTTTTTTTTTTTTCGAGTGGTAATATTTGGCCAGATACGGTTATACAAGTTACACGTTTACAGATATACAGGTTTGGCGTGATTTTTATTTTTTTACGAAAATTTGGCAAAAACCTCGTTTTTAAATAACAGCTACATATGCATTTTTGGTATTCCTTAGATATCCCGACGACCAAAAATCTATCGCCAAACTATAAGACTAAATGCCAATAATGGTTGATCGTAAATGCCACATTCACTTGACTTTAAGCAAGTTACACGTGTTTACGTCATCAAGTGATTTTTATTTCGAAGTTTTATTCGTATATTTATTAATGTTATACTAATTTATTTGTTCTTTCGTTATTTAAAATAAAAATTATGTTAATTTGTATAATTTGGCGAGTGTTTTGGCGATTTACATAATTTGGCGAAATTGATCGACGGAATAACTAAGTAGTATAATCATCATTTGTTCTACCAATTTTATTTTCAGACATTAAAAACACACTAAGATTTCATAGTTTTTCATACAGCCCAAAAAAACAGCGTACATGTCATAAGTTTTAAAACATATATACATACTTTAACACAAATATTCAAGATAGTTTAAAAAATATTTTCACCTCCTTTCTCACCGAGGCATCTTCAGTTATTGATGTTTCTCGTCTCACTCTCTCGCTAATCCCTGCTTTCCAGATTTTCCCTGTTATTTTTCCCTATTTTCAAAATGTGTCGCCATCTATTGTCTATAACTGCGTGTAGTTGATCATTGCAGGTTTCTGATTTTGATGAGATGATTTCAATGGCTTCTCTTATTAATGCGTAATTTAAACTATTGTATTTTGCTAATTTCTCGACGTTTTTAAAATCTATTGTGATGGGGGATTTTCTATTGAGTCGTGCTATGGCCGTAGATGATTTATTAAGTCGTATATCCCGTTGATGTTCTTTAATCCTGTCTTGTAGCTTTCTTTTTGTCATTCCTATATATGACATATCTTTTCCTTCACTGTTTTTGAAATTAATTTTGTATATTCCAGATGTCTGTAGGTGTGAAATTTTCTCAATGTCTGTTCTAATTAATTTAAATATTGGTAGGTCAGGGGTGATAGGGGTATTTATTCCTAGTTTTTTAAATTCTCTTTTTATTTTTAATGAAACACCTTTTATGAAAGGGATTGAATTTGTAAATTTTATAACTTTCTGGGCTGGTTCTATTCTATTGTACCTTTTTTTCACTTTTTCAACTAATTTTTGTATCGTTTTAGTGGTATATCCTGCATCCTTAGCTATTGATTTGATTTTATTTATTTCGGTTTCTAGGAGGTCTTCTGTTGAACATACATTTAGTGCTCTATGGATATATGTATTTATTGCAGCTATTTTATATGGAAAAGGGGTCCTTGAGTGTTTGGAGATTATGTAAGAATTTGCATTTGGTTTCCTGTATACTGTAGTATAGAGATTATGCTCTGAACGAGTAAGTAAAACGTCAAGAAATGCCAGATTGTTATTTTTCTCTACTTCAACTGTAAACTGTATATTTTTATCATATGAGTTAAGTTTTTTTTTTTTTTTTTTTTTTTTTTTTTTTTTTTTTTTTTTTTACCATATATAGAACCAGCCCAGAAAGTTATAAAATTTACAAATTCAATCCCTTTCATAAAAGGTGTTTCATTAAAAATAAAAAGAGAATTTAAAAAACTAGGAATAAATACCCCTATCACCCCTGACCTACCAATATTTAAATTAATTAGAACAGACATTGAGAAAATTTCACACCTACAGACATCTGGAATATACAAAATTAATTTCAAAAACAGTGAAGGAAAAGATATGTCATATATAGGAATGACAAAAAGAAAGCTACAAGACAGGATTAAAGAACATCAACGGGATATACGACTTAATAAATCATCTACGGCCATAGCACGACTCAATAGAAAATCCCCCATCACAATAGATTTTAAAAACGTCGAGAAATTAGCAAAATACAATAGTTTAAATTACGCATTAATAAGAGAAGCCATTGAAATCATCTCATCAAAATCAGAAACCTGCAATGATCAACTACACGCAGTTATAGACAATAGATGGCGACACATTTTGAAAATAGGGAAAAATAACAGGGAAAATCTGGAAAGCAGGGATTAGCGAGAGAGTGAGACGAGAAACATCAATAACTGAAGATGCCTCGGTGAGAAAGGAGGTGAAAATATTTTTTAAACTATCTTGAATATTTGTGTTAAAGTATGTATATATGTTTTAAAACTTATGACATGTACGCTGTTTTTTTGGGCTGTATGAAAAACTATGAAATCTTAGTGTGTTTTTAATGTCTGAAAATAAAATTGGTAGAACAAATGATGATTATGAATCATATGGCATTATAAAAGAATAGATTATAAAACTAAGTAGTACTATATTTCTTAATTATTTTCTATTATTTTCTAAAGGAAATATAAAAAAATAATTAATAATCATAGAACAAAATAATTTATATAATTTGTAAAAAGAAATAAAAGTAAATAAACATTTATTATCAAATAAACAACAATAGCTTGTACGAAACTTGTATCCTTGTACGAAGATGTACAAATTGAAAATGTGCTATGTTTAGAAGTTTAAAAATTTGCAAAACCGAAATTTCATTTCAAATTTCAAAGTGTTGCCATTCGCAATATGACGTATGCGTTACGCACAGATATGTTTGTCCTTTATAATATAGATAGTATAGATATTACAAAAAAAAACTTAACTACAGAAAAACTAGCTTAAGTAGAAAAATACTTTATGGATATGCGTATTTTAGCTTAGATTACATATGGGTCAATCCATTTCAAGTGGTCCAGACTAGTTGCTTGACCATTTTTTAAAAATCTGAAATTTTTTGTACAACCCTAATATGATGTAAGTTCAAAATTACTATTATTTTAATTTTATTATTTTCTGTTTATGCATGGCGGCCATCTTTGTTTCACCGTCTGCAGCAATTTTCTCCAATTGAAGAGTTTACGGAATTATAAATAACTCATCGTTTATTTCTCCAATTCAAGTGCGGATTAAAGCAATTTGTACGAATACATTGAACTAAAAATTTGGTAATAGTGTAGTTTCCGCAAATAAATCCTTATTGGTGAAATTTTAGCATACATTTATGATTTTTTTTCCAAAATCTGTCCGTTTACAAGAGGAAGTTTTCAAGCAAGGAAAACTTTCAACATGACATACATTTTTTTACAACTAGGCCGAAAGTACTTGTACTCACACGCCAAGTTCCAGATCTGGGACTTGATTTCGCTTCGTTAAAAAAATTCCCTTTTTTTTTTTTTTTTAATTACACTTTTAAGGCTTTCGTATCTCTGGTGGGGCACAAGATAAAAATCTGAAATTCTGGTTTCTGATAGTATTTTATGGTAGTGTTATGCACAAACAATTTCAAGATGGAGATTTAACTACAAGCTGAGATATGGCAAGGGCAATATGTCAAAACAATACTGCCAAACTACTGTTTTATTGTAGTCATAGATAAGTATTTATCTCAGAGTATAATTTATTTTTTTATTATTATCTTTAAATAATAGAAACAGAAAATACAGCCTTTTGTAAAGCTTAGCAATTAATTTAAAAAAATTTAAGCCTAAGGCATACATTTTGTATGGTTTCAGTAATTTTCGCTTTAAGTAATTTTAGTAACTGAAAGAAACCTCAATAATTTTACATAAAAAAGGAATATTTTATAAAAGACATGGGACAAAAACAGAAAAGGAATAAGGAAAGAAAAAATCTGTCAATGTTGACATACTTGTTGAGACATATCAAACGGGTCAAAACACATTCCTGTTTGTTGGTTTAAAAACCACATTTCAATGCTGCTTGCCAGTCCCTGAAACTTGTTCCCACCATAAGCATGTTCCTGTAAATGAAACATTTATACGATGTTACCGTGCATCAGCCTCAAGTAATTTTCAGAAAGTAAAGATATCCAAAATCCTTTCAAAGTTTATACTGCACAAAAATGACATTGTTGCATGTGTATGACAAGAAGTAATATCTTGGAATTGTTAAAGAAGTGTGCCTTGAACATAGTGATTTCAAAGTTCATTTCTATAAGCCAGTAGGGCAAAGAACTTCATTCAAGTTATCAAGAGATGGCAAGATTTGGTTCCATCCAACATTTTGAGAAAGATCACCCCTATGGAACTGACAACAGTAAATGGTCGAACTCATAACATCTCTCTTAAATTGTGTAAAAATATTTCTCAGATCTTTGTTGAAAATATATAGTATCTTAGTAAATTAAATATTTGTTATTACACTGTTTTCAACAAACCATATTTTGTGTGTAAATATTGTAATAAAAGAGATAAATCTAATTCATCCTAAGGTACTCGTAATAGCATTTGTTGACATCTTGTCCTCGCCATATCTCAGCTTCCAGTTAAATATCCGTCTTTAAATTTTGTGTGCATAATACTACCATAAAATACTATCAGAGGCCAGAATTTCAGATCTTTATCCCGTGTCCCACCAGAGATATCAAATCCTTAAAAGTGCGATTTTTGAAGTTTTTAAAAAATTTGGGATTTTTTTTTAGTGAAGAAAAAACACGAGCCGTTAATTCCCAAATTGGCTCATCCTATCTCAACAATCTGATCCTTTGTTAATATTAATATTTTGGATTACTTTACTGTGTTTTGATCAAATTTAACAAAATAAATCAATTTAAGTCATTATAATTGTATACTATTTTACATTACACTACTTCATAAGAAAATAAATATAATTATTTATTATATAAATATTAGTTTTAGCCAATCAAATTGCTGAGCTCGGTTGAGCCAATTTGGGAATTAACGGCTCGTAGAAAAAACAAGTCCCAGATCTGGAACTTGGAGTGTAAGTACAAGTACTTTCTGCCTATTTGTAAAAAAAAAAAAAAAAAAAAAAAATGTGTCATGTTGACAGCATTAATTTCTAAAAAAAACTTTCTCTTGCAAACTGACAGATTTTGAAAAAAATCTTAAACTTTATGCTAAAACTTCACTAGCAAGGATTTATTTTATGAAAATATTTTATTACCAGACTTTTAGCCCATTTTATTCTGAAAAAAATTGCTTTAAACACCACTTGAATTGGAAAAATAAAAGATGAGTTATTTACAATTCCGTAAGCCCTAGGATGTGAGAAAATGCTGCACACGATAAAACAGAGATGGCCTCCGTGCACAAACAAAAAATAATAAAATTAAAATAACTAGGGGATCGTACCCGGGGTTCCCGGGTTACAGAATATAGGTCAGGGTCGGCGAACTTTTTTACATCCGCGTGCCCAATTTTTTTTCAAAAAAGATTTTACGTGACCATGACGTGCCAAACACCAAAAATAATTTAGTGGATCAACATTTCTGGATTTTTATTCATTGGGATTTAAAAATATGGGACAATATACATCTAGTAATTAGATTAACATATATTATAAAGTAAAAAAAAAATGGTGAATGCTATGTCGGTTATGCCAAATATTAATATACTTACTTTTAATAGGATGCAAGCTGACTTCGAGTTATCTAAGAAGTGGTTTGGGTTTCTAATATTTAAGGTTTTCGTATCATTTCCGAAAATAATGACCCGAAGGAATAAATAAAGCAACCAATTGTGAAAACTATATATTTTATACTAAGTCGCTTTAGTTTTATCAGTGGGCGTGTTATTTATAATGCCTGATATTTTTCTTTTTGATATTCTCCAAACCTTCTCTTAATTTGATAACTTATTGAGCCCACATTGGAATAATTTAAAAATTCAATTAGTCTCTTTCCAATAAAAAAAAACAGAAAGAAAAACGCAGTTTCTATAAGTTTGCGTGTTTTGCTTAACTTAATTCTATTTTGTTTTAGGATTTCAATCAACCGAAAAATGCCGAAAATATTCTATCGCGTGCCAAGTTTGGCACGCGTGCCATAGGTTCGCCGACCCTGATACAGGTAAAAACATTTTTTTTTTTTTTTTTTTTTTTTTTTTATTGAACGCTAATAATTTTTTGATATGCAATATTTTTTTTAGATTGCCCACTTACATTAAAAAAGCATTTTTCTTATGAAAAATACGAAATATACAATCAAATAAATTTTTGAAATTTATCAAAAACGATATTTTCTTATTAGCCGCATGCTAAGAGTTATTCGACCAAGAGTTTGCTTTTACGGCATCTTTTATATTCTGATAATTTCAGAGCTTACACATGTCTGTTAAATTTGCGTTTTATTTATACTATTTTATTTATTTATTCATACGGAAGTTTTTTAATGGATATTAGCCGCAAGAAAATGATGAGCTCTTTTTTTTTTTTGTTATAATGGCAAACGGATTAATCTTTCGTAATCGAGCTCCTAGCGATATTGATAAATTAAAAAATATTTCATGCTTTAAAATTGTTTTTAAAACCATAGACAATCAGTAAACTGAGATGAACTTTGCAAACAAATTCCATTTGAAAAAAAAAAAATCCTATTCGGTAATCTAAAAATTTAAATTGTACAATTACAAATATGTTAGATGTGTGTGTTTTTAATATTATCCTTTTATTTGTTTATAAAAGAAGTATTAATTTCGTTAATTTGTCTTTCACAAATATGTTAGGTTGGTGTATTTTTTTAATATTAATCTTTTATTTGTATATAAAGGAAGTATTAATTTCGTTATGCAAAAATAGTCAGAAACAAATGCTGAACAATGTTTGTTGCTTTATGTGCAAAATATTTATCATTGTTATGTAATGAACCCGGCACGGGATAAGATAAACTTTAAAAAAAAAAAGCATGCTTAAAAATTATTTTAAAAAATATGATGCATCATTCAATGAATACAGTTTTTAAATAAATTGCATTTGAAAGTAAATTTTTTCCCGATGAGACGAAAATTGAAAATGCACGATGGTCAGAAGATTAAAAAATTGCAGTAGCGAAAATTTCAAAACCGAAATTTGATCGTGAAGCATTGCCGTTCGCAAAATGACGTCAGCATTACGCACAGATACGTAATCAATACAATATAATAAAGATCAGTTATTACGATGTTGTTATCAACTGAGACTCCCGTGCTTGAATGAAAAACAGCAATTTTCACCTTTTCAAAATTTGCATACGCACTTCTCATATCCATATTCATCATTTAAAAAAAAAAGTGCATTTTGTTTGATCATCTTATAATCATTTTAACTCAAAACTTGTCACAATTGTCAACAACATCTTTTATGTGAACAGACGCACTCTTTACTTGAGATTCTAATCTCAACTCCGGAGAGTTGAAATTTCCGTAATTTATGTTTTTTAGACTCATTTGTGTTAAACTGTTTAGTTTTATCTAAGAAAATGGTCGTTTTCTTTTAAATGTGACTTCATTTTCACTTAAACATTTCGCCTACTGTCTGAAACTTAGTATTAGTACACATGTAGAAGGAAAAACAATTTAGAAAATTTATGAGGAAAGATGCGTGATTTGAAAAGCAGTATGTCATTTTCCGTTATTATTCCCCTAATATAATATTATGCTTCTAATGGAATTTTGCGCCTCTAAACACTATACAACAATTTTTATTAACAATTTTGAATTTTTATCAGAAAACAGCACGAATAAAAATAAAATACCTCATTATTTCTCTCTTGTCTGGAATAATGAAAGCTGTCTAATTTTCACCATTTTGAAGAAATTTCATTAAATGCTTATAAAATTAAACTATAAAAGTGGTGATATTAATAAAAAAAAAAAAAAAAAAAAAAAAAAAAACAGATAGTGCGATCTAAAAATGAACAGCTTTCAGTTAAAAAAAAATTAGTAAAATTGGTTCAGCAGAAAGATCAAGGCAGATGATTAAAAAACATACTTGTGTTTTAAATATATAGAATATATAAAATTATAAAAAATTTAAGCCAGCAAATTATGTTATTTTGGTAATATTATTGTAGAATGTCCTAAAGAATAGCATTAAAGTTTTGTTATTCGAGAAAATTTTGTACAAAAACTTCAGGAACATGATATTATTTTAAGCCTCTAATTATTTGTTTGCTTGTCTAACTCGACGAAGCAAATCCACCTAGGCGAGATCATCAATTTCTGTAGTATAAATCGCTATTATTTGCATGTCACCTTTCTTTTATAAAAGTACTCGAAATTTTTGTAAAACATTGCGTTTAATCAGTGTGTGATTTCGATTACATTATTTACAACTAGTTGGATGTGCCAATCCCAAAACTTTCTTCTATCTTATACATCTTAATATTTCAAAACCTAGTTACACATGTTAATACTTCAATATTATTAGTTCAATACTATACCAACTTTGATTTTCATCTTAAATTTCTACTCAAGTCAATTAAACGGACTAAAAACGAGTTAATCTATATCATGATATTTGTTAAAATTATTAATTTTTCCTTATTCTGTCGTTATCAGCTGTTTGCGAATAGCCGGCATAGCAGGAAGCGAGTTCCCGCCGCTGCATGAGCCGCCGATGCACAATAGAACTACGAAAAATCAAGAAAAGTATACAAAAATCGCTAGCACGGAGCCCCTTTACCGCGCAATATTTCCAAATTCAAGGAGAACCTGTTGGCCAAAGCCAAAAACAAGCACAAACATTTTGGTTCAATTGTATGCATAATTTTATACGCTGTTCGATGGTACAATAATGAAAATGGCACAGAGATCGGAATTATAGCGCCCCCTTCTTTCGGAATTTTTTCAAGTTCAGGGAGAACTTGTTTGCCATAGCCAGAAACATGCACAAAAAATTTGGTTCAATTATATGGATAACTTCATACACTTTTCGATGGTACAATAATGAAAATGGTACAGACATCGCAATTATAGTGCCCCCTTCCGGCAGAATTTTTCCAAATTCAGGGAGGACCTTCGTGACATGACCAAAAATAAACACATAAAATTTGGTTCAATTCTATGCATAACTTCATACAATTTTCGGCGGTACAATATTCAAAATGGCACAATAATTGTACAAAAATCGCTATTACAGCGCCCTCTACGAGCGATTTTTTTACAAATTAAGGGAGGACCTCCTTGCCATAGCCAAGAACTTAAATTTTTTTTTGGTTCAATTCTATGCATAACTTCATACACTTTTCGATGGTGCAATATTCAAAATCGCACAAAAATCGCTATTACAGCGCCCCCTAACGGCGAATTTTTTGCAAATTCATGGAGGACCTGCTTGCTATAGCCAAAAACTTAAAATAAAAATTTGGTTTAATTCTATGCATAACTTCATACACTTTTGGACGGTACAATATTCAAAATCGCACAAAAATCGCCATTACAGCGCCCCCTACCGGCGAAATTTTTCCAAATTCAGGGAGGACCTGCTTGCCATAGCCAAAAACTTAAACTAAAAATTTGGTTCAATTCTATGCATAACTTCATACACTTTTCGATGGTACAATATTCAAAATCGCACAAAAACGCATTTACAGCGCCCCCTACCGGCGAATTTTTTCCAAATTCAGGGAGGACCTGCTTGTCATATCCGAAAACTTAAACTAAAAATTTGGTTCAATTCTATGCATAACTCCATACACTTTTGGATGGTACAATATTCAAAATCGCACAAAAATTGTTATATCAGCGCCCCCTACCGGCGAATTTTTTCCAAATTTCGGGAGGACCTGCTTGCCATAGCCAAAAACTTATAATAAAATTTTGGTTTAATTCTATACATAACTTCATACACTTTTTGATGGTACAATGGCGACAGACAGACGGACACACAGACAGACAGACATTTTCTATAAACATGTTTTTTGGAATCTCTGACCCCTAAAACATGCAAATCCGTCGAAAACCGGAAGTCGAAAAAAATTTCGATTACAATACTTTCTTCTATTGAAGATAGAAGAAAGTAAAAATGAAATATTTTCACCCGTGAAGAATTTCAAAGCAGCTGGGCTGTGAAAATGACGCACTTCTACAAAAAATAATTCAGTTTTAAGAATTAAAATACCCGCTTTTTTATAAAATGACGTCATTTGCACCCGCTAAAGCAATCCATTTTTACAATCCAGTTTTAAACTTTGTCTATAGATAAGTATGCATATGACGTCATTATCGCGGAATAACAGACAATATTCTTGACATAGCCAGCATTTAAATTTCCACTTTTTTTTCAGGTTTTATGAGAAAATTGGCAACAGAATGATCCAGCAATCTCCTACTTTCGACTATTTTCCGTTTACTTTCAATAGAAATGGGATACTTTTGTTGCCACGATTAGAAGAATGGTATTAAAAACTACAAAAAAATTAATATCTCAAAAATAAATTAAGATACAGCTTTCAAACAAATTGCATTTAAAAGAGCATTTTTTTCCTCATACGACGGTGTAAAAATTTAAAATGTGCGATGTTTAGAAGTTTAAAAATTTGCAGTAGCGAAATTGCAAAACCAAAATTTTATTTCAAATTTCAAAGTGTTGCCATTCGCAAAATGACGTATGCGTTACGCGCAGATATGTTTGTCCTTTATAGTATAGATAGTAATTTTGAACTTCCATCATGTTACGGTTGTTGTACGAAAAATTTAAGATTTTTTAAAAATGGTCAAGCAACCAGTCTAGACCATTTGAAATGGATTGACCCATATGAAAAATTAATATTTTGATAGCAGATATATATGTAAAGATAACGTAAAAACCTTTTTAACACTTTCCAAAAAATTTGAAAGTGTTTATGCATTCGGTTTGTTTGTCGGTCTATCCACGCTCTAACTTCCATAAGTATACTCGGATTCTCATGCAATTGATACACGTTATTTAGGGTCACCAAAGCATGTTTGGTTTTGTATATGAAGTATGTGGAATTAATAGTTCATTTACAAGCGCACTCAAAAGAATTCCATTAGATTATGCTTTATGGGGGAAAATCGTTTGCAGAGTTTTTTAATGAGATTGCGCTATTTCAGATGTATTGAAACTGATATAAATCACTGAATTTCACTACAGGATTATTACAATAGAATAGGGCATTCATAGCATTTGTCGTTCATTTACAGGGACACGCAAAAGAAATCGGTTACAGTACTGTCTTTGAGTAATAATTGCTGGAAGTGCATTTTAAAATTCGGCATGCGATTTAAAATTAAAATAATTTTTGCATGTTACTTTATTTAAATTCTATATCTCATATACAGGGCTGCACAAAACAATTCACGTACCAATCTCCTTATTAGCGGAAATTGTTGAAAAGAAATTTTCAACAGAGGTATATGTATTTCTTAACTGAACTAAATTTTGGCATGCATGTAGTTAATAGATACAAATCTATGTATCATATATACAGGACTGCTCAAAGAATTCGGATAATTTTCCGTTTGTAGATGGAGGACAGCTGAAATTTGGGTTTTCAAATATGTTATGCGTTTCCATGTTGTTGAATTAGACATAATAATTAAACTTATTAAACAGTGCTACATTATTCTATGAATTTTTTCTTTCTTGTTTAATATTACAAAAACAACGCTTTCTGAGAATATCTTAAATTTGTTTTTTTTCGCGCAAAATTTGAAGTTCCTTTCTCAAATTTCCCGTTTTTTACCTTGTTCCATAATTTCCGGATCGCTCGCTAGGAGGGTCGTGGGCTTCTGCCCCAAACTGCCTTCACATGGTTATTCACCACACTTGCGAGATCAAAAGTAAATAGCATTCAATTCACCAAACACTGATTTAGAATGAAACGGTGATGATAAGAATCGAATTAGGAGTCCTGGAACTGCAGACGACTACTATGGACTTTACCCAGGAATGGCAAAAGCCACGCCTCTGTAGGTATATAGCCTCCGAAAATGACTGTTTATTGGACGAAGGGGAAGCAGGGTTAAAAAATTCTGCACGCTCATTGGTGTTTTCCTTTTATATACCTACTTTGATGTCACATGGGTAAAGTCCATTGTCTGGCTCAGAAACGAAAAACCTTGAGTAGATTTCCTGCTTTCGGAGGTTCTATGTATGGAAAGAACTTCGTCCGTAGCAGAGGAATGGCAGAAAAGGCTACGGTAATTCTCGTTATGGCCGATTGAACGGGAGAAAAGAAAATGACGGACTTCCCTAAAATAAAGTCGACTGACCAGTTATCCTGGCAACAGGACCAAGCCAAGACTAGTTCCAGTGTCTTTTTTGTCTGAGCCAGACAATATAGAGTCCAGCAAAAGGCTAGCTCCTTTGCCGTGTTCTAGAAACTCGTTTTACTATCCGAGATAGTGTCGCCACAGGAACAAAAATATTTAAAATAACGGTATTCTAATAAGGCTTCAGTGCCATGCGAGCACATTTAAAATTTTTTATTTTATTCATGTTTTTGTTAAACTGCGATACTTAAAAAATTTTCGCCTCACAAGCGTAAGCTATCATCTAGTGCTGAAATCAGATATTTTTGCCTGAAAAAGATTTACGTAAATCTAAATCTGAGCTACGTATACGTAGCTCAGGGAAAACATTATAAAAATTCTTGAAGATTTACGGTTCTAGACCATTGATAGGTACAAAATCCGAAAGATTCCGTTCTTGGAAGATTTTGAAAGCATATGGTTAAGCATATGGAGATTTACGATTCTAGACCATTGATAGGTACAAAATCCGAAAGATTCCGTTCTTAGAAGATTTTTAAAGCATATGGTTAACCGAACTCCGTCGCAGATTAAAACCTTATAAATTCTTGCATAATTTGAAGAAAATCGAATATTCATAACTTGAGATTTTCCGTAGAAAAACTGGAAATACTTTGTTTGCCTACCATGGCTGCCTACAAAACAACGAGGGGTCTCTCAATGGGAGAAATCGTGTACGAGATTACGGAATCACCTTGATTACAGCTGATTACTATGATTACATGTGATTATACCTGATTACACCTAGATTACAGCTGTTTACACTTTATTACAGTTGATTTCACTTGGAAATACGTGATTACACGTGATTAAATTGCTAAAATTTATGATTTAACAGTTTTAGTCGATTTTACTGCCTTCCAAAAATCTGTTTTTTTTTTTTTTTGGTTGTTGTTGTTTTTTTAAAGATTTGTCCAAAATAAGAAATAAGTATCAAGCAGGACGGTGATTTGCCTATCACTGTTCTGCCGACAGTGGCGTATCTAAGGGGCTGGGGTCTGAATCTCACCCCAAACGATGAGCTCGTACACTAAATCATGAGTAATAAAAGTAGTAACTTCTGCTAAAACGGCAATTTTTTTTTCTTTTTTTTACATGTTAACTTTTTAGATTTGTTAAAAATAGGAAAATAGTATCAAGCAGGACGGTGATTTTCCTATCACCGTTCTACCGACAGTGGCGTAGCCAAGGGGTGGGGTCGGAATGTTCCCCTCTAACGATGGGCCCGTACACTAAATTATGAATAATAAAAGTAGTAACTTGTGCTAAAACGGCAATTTTTTTTTTATTTATTTTTTTTTACATGTTAACTTTTTAGATTTGTTAAAAGTAAGAAAATAGTATCAAGCAGGACGGTGATTTTCCTATCACCGTTCTACCGACAGTGGCGTAGCCAAGGGGGTGGGGTCGGAATGTCCCCCTCTAACGATGGGCCCGTACACTAAATCATGAATAATAAAAGTAGTAACTTGTGCTAAAACGGCAATTTTTTTTTTTTTTTTTTACATGTTAACTTTTTAGATTTGTCCAAAATAAGAAAATAGTATCAAGCAGGACGGTGATTTTCCTATCACCGTTCATGAATAATAAAAGTAGTAACTTCTGCTAAAAAGGCAATCTTTTTTTTACATGTTAACTTTTTAGATTTGTCCAAAATAAGAAAATAGTATCAAGCAGGACGGTCATTTGCCTATCACCGTTCTGCCGACAGTGGCGTAGCCAAGGGGGTGGGGTCGGAATGTCCCCCCCCCTCTAACGATGAGTTCGTACACTAAATCATGAATAAAAAGTAGTAATATCTGCTAAAACAGCAAAAATTCCGAAATTTTCCGTTTTAGCAGGTATAATTTTAAAGTGTTTCTTTCGCCGGAACCATTATTTTTTTCCGTTTAATACAGGATTCCATTATAGACGTTTTCACATGTATTCTCTAAAATTTATCCACTCTATAATAACCAAGGGTGGATCCAGCACTCAATTTAGAGGGGGTCATGGCTCTTTTTTTTTTGGGTGGGGTGGCGGTTACACCACTTCATGATCAATTTTTATATTGAAGGCTATTCTCAAATTAAAACTGACGATTTTTCTGATACTTTCGCGAAATCATTTTCATTCCTAAATACAAAATATTTGCAGTAGTATTCGTTAATATATATATATAGATAGATTTCATTGAGATACCAAGAAATCGTAGCATTTCCCATTTTCTTATAAATGCGAAGAATGATTCAGAAATGTTGTCAAGTTAGCATTTTAAGCCAATTTTTAGGACTTGAGAGCCACAGAAATGTCATCATGAGAGAGCAATTTGCATTCGAGTCCAGAAATTTAGTTTAAAATGCCAAATTTTATGGAATTTTTGGTAAGATTCTTCGCTTTTATTGAAAAATGGAAAACAGTTTCGATCACATAGTTTCCGAATAAGTGCTCTTTCAAATTTCTTGAGATTAGAAATATTTTCACGGATGTATCAGAAATTACCTAACTTTGATTTGAGTAGGGGTTTAAAGAGTCAGAGAGATTCGCATTGTTGAACAAACTTCGGAGGAGGGGGATTGAAAGAATTTAAGATATATTTCATAACTTTTAGCATTTTCTGTTGTTTACGAGAGGGGGGGGTGTCATGACCCCCGTCTCCTTCCCCTTGTATTCGTCACTGATAATAACCACTTGAGAGCATAAATGTACTATAGTTAAATCTACGACATTAGAACATGTCTGTAACGAAGCGTGCCATAAATGGAAAAAAATTAAAGTTTGACGAAATTAACACTGTACAATTTATACCCGCTAATATAAAAATCTATGTAAAATGGAACATTTATCCAGACCTTTGCGATTCCTTCTTTGTAGCAGTAAAGCCTGTGATGTCCGCAATAGAACATTGAACTGGAATCTTCAGAGCGTTTTGTTATCCAAATCAAATTATAAAAAAACTCTGCATCCTATACAACGAATTTAATAAACTCTACTCTTTCATCAAATATCGCTTTTAAGGGTGTATTCCGATCCAAACTGCTTATTTTCTGATTCATTTTAAAATTCATTTTTGCTCTCAAAAGCATCAAACTGGGAAATTCTCTTATTTGGAAACTATATAATGTGCCGTGCTTCTTAATTTTCTGATAAATGCAGAAAATACTGTAAAAAACGCTGTCAAAGTTGGCGTTTTGAACCGAATTTTCCGAAGCGGGCGATCTGGGAATGAAAAAAATAGTCATACTGAGAAAATAATTGTTTAAAAATCAAATTCTAATTAATTGAGCTGAAAATGAAATTACACGGCATGTTAAACATGCCTTCAGAAATCACCCCAGCAAGTTTCATGTTTTTACTTTTAAAAATGAGTCTGAAAATGTCTCAGAAAATTTTGAGCTGTTGAGGGTGGAAAAATATTTTTTCGAATACACCCTTAAAGAATCTTTTTTTTCCTACGGTGTTTCTGCCTGTTTATCTTCGTGAACTTTTATTGAACTTTATTATTTTCCTCATTCCTAAGCCTTTCGTATTTGTAAATAACTTTAAACACTGTTTTCATTTTGTTTTTATTTTAATTTTTGTGTTTACATAGAAGTCATGTGTTATTTTTGTATATGTCTATACTTTGTTTTTATTCCGTTTTCTTTATGATTTTGTGTTTACTTATAAGTCATATGCTTGTAAATGACTATAATTGCTGTTTCTTATACTTTTATCTATGGTGCTTGGATGCCATAGTTTTCGTAATACAGTCGGCCCCACTTAATCGGGTAACGGATAATTGCATACCCCGCTTATATGCATAGAATGCCGTGGAACAAAAACGCTCCCCATAAGGTTAATGTTAAATATACTCGTTTTATCGGATAACAATCCCCGGTTAATTGCATAAATATCTCCAATCTAGTAATCCGCATTTTATAAATTCCTGTTATAGTGATGAATGGGAAGAAAGGAAGAACTTTTTGTTGTTGTAACAATGGTTTGTTATATCTACGATCGAAGAACAGAAACCGTCGTGAAAGAAGACTTTATTATCTAAATTCTAGGAAACGCATAGGAGTGTTGAATTTGGACAATTATGTTTTTCTTGTCTTTTAAAGCTTGTCGTACATACAGTGACTCAATATGCTGGGGGTACTTTTTGGAAAATCCTGGAATCGGGGGGAAAATACAATCGGGATGGCCAAGAGAATAAAGGAACAATATTTAGCGCCCGAAATTGAGAAATACAGTATCCGAGGTAGGAAAAAACAAATTTCCCTAAAAGATTTTTTGTGTAGGCAACAACAACAAGAAAAAAACTAGTATGTTGTGGCCATCACAAAACTTTCTTCTATCTCATACTTGTCAATACTTCAAAATTCATTATCACAGTGCATCTATGATCATCATGAGGATTCTAAAAAGATGAAATTCCGTGCATTAGTTCTTGAGATATGTCCATGAAATCGTGTAAATCCATCAAAATGCAGCATAGCAGCGCCACCTATTGGGTGATTTACACCAGACCCTAATTATCATCCACATGTGTCAATGTCTAACTGAATATGAAGTTCGGGGAAAATCCGTGCATTAGTTCCTAAGATAGAGCTATTGCGCAAATCATGGCAAATGCAGCATAACAGCGCCACCTGTTGAGCGATTTACACAACCACATAATCAGTATCAACATTTATCAAGGTGTACTTGAATCTGAAGTTTGATGAAAATTCGTGCATTAGTTCTTGAGATAGAGCTATTGAGGAAATAGTGCAAAATGCAGCATAGCAGCGCCACCTATTGGGCGATATTCACCAACACGTAGTCAGCATCATTTCATATCAAAGAGTAACTGAATCTGAAGTTTGATGAAAATATGTCCATTAGTTCTTGAGATACAGCGATTGAAGAAATCGTGAAAAATGCTGTATAGCAGCGCCACCTGTTGAGCGATTTACACCAAAATGTACAAAATGTCAATTCATATCAAGGATTAACTGATTCTGAAGTTTAGTGAAAACTGTTGCATTAGTTCTTCAGATACCGCTATAATGGAAATTCTGCAAAGTGCAGCATAGCAGCGCCACCTGTTGAGCGATTTGCACCAAAACACAAACAGCACTAATTCATACCAAAGTATACATGAATCTGAAGTTTGTTGAAAATACAAGCATTAGTTCTTGAGATAGAGCTATTGCGGAAATTGTAAAAAATGCAGTATAGCAGCGCCACCTGGTGAGCGATTTACACCAAACTGTACAAAACTTCAATTCATGTCAAGGATTAACTGAATCTGAAGTTTGATGAAAATCCGTGCATTAATTCTTGAGATAGAGCCACTGCGGGAATTGTAAAAAATGCAGCATAGCAGCGCCACCTGTTGAGCGATTTGCACCAACATGTAATCAGCATCAAGTCTTATCAAGGACTAACTGAATCTGAAGTTTCATGAAAATCCGTGCTTTAGTTCTTGAGATAGAGCCATTGCGGAAATCATAAAAATGCAGCATAGCAGCGCCACCTGTTGAGCGATTTGCACCAAAACGCAATCAGCATCAAGTCATATCAAGGACTAACAGAATCTGAAGTTTCATGAAAATCCGTGCATTAGTTCTTGAGATAGAGCCATTTCGGAAATCATACAAAATGCAGCATAGCAGCGCCACCTGTTGAGCGATTTGCACCAAAAACTAATCAGCATCAATTTGTGTTAGGGAATAACTGGATATCAATTTTTATTAAATTCCGTGCATTAGTTCTTGAGTTAGAGCGCCCACAAAATTTGTGTCACATACACACAGACAGACAGACTCACAGAGTCACAGACAGACATTTTGTTAAAACATGTTTTTCGGGTTCTCTGACCTCTAAAACGTGTAAATCCGTTGAAAACCGGAATTCGAAAATTTTCATGAATCCAATACTTTCTTCTTGTAAAGATAGAAGAAAGTAAAAAGTGATAAATTGACAAATAATTGAAAAATAAAATGAATTTATGCAGAATTTATTTATTTTCAAATGTATGATTTAAAACAAATTTTTTTTTATTTTACTTTCATTTTAATTTTACATACATTATAATGAAAAATTAAACCATGTAACGTAAATAGTGTAATAATACATTATACCTTATTCCATATATTGTTATAGAGAGAGTAATAATAAATTATTTAAAATTAATAATTAAAATCTAAATTATTAAAAGAATATATTTTAAATTATTAGGTAAATGATGTTCATTAATATTTATCATATCTGTGGTATATAATCAATTGATAACGTATACTGCTAACATTAATTGCTATCCTCGCTTAAACGCATAACCCGCTTAAATGCATACAATTCAGTGGAACCAACTGTATGCAATTAAGCGGGGCTGACTGTACTTTGTTTCAATATATGTGTCGCTGTTTTCTGGGTCAGTTTTCTTGGCTGATTGGCGAAGGGGTTTCTTCTGCCAGAGGTTCATGCATTTGCCATTTTTTGGTTGGCTCCCTGGTAGAGTGATTGTAGCCCTTGTAGAATTCATTCTCAGCTATTTACAGAAGAAAATAAAATCATTTGAAAGTATTAATATGCAAGTGAGAAATTTTTAAAAGAACGCTGTCATAGGTTTAACATTAGCGGTCCAGTTTCTTCGCGTGAATAGTGTAAGCTCTTAACTCTCAAGCTAATGTTAATCCTATGGGAGCGTTGTTTACATATTTCCTTGTAGCATTTTAATTATTATTAAATTATTTTTATTTTTAAAGAATTTTTTTTCTTTTGCATAGGGTATCTGCGGTCGATAACTTTTATTGTGCGTGAGGAGGGGGGGGGGGGCGTCAAAATCCATATTTGTTCCGGGCTCAAAAAAGGCTAGTTTCGGCCCTGGTAAAAAAAAAAAAAAAAAAAAATGAGTTTACATGAATACAAAAGCGGCACACTTAACATAATTTGGTGAATCTTAATTTATTTTATAATTCTATATCGAGAATTATCACCAATAGATTTAAATCTCCTACTTGAAATAGAAAAAAGTAATGTCATTGTTGGACTAGTTATTGTGAAGTTTTATTGAACTTGTTAGTTATTGCGATGTTTTGTTCGAAGCTGCGAATTTCAAAATACCTGTAAAAACCCGAATGTGATTATTCTGTTCTAAAACATGCTGATACGCTCTTTGTTGCAACAACGTCCTAATTCAAAAATCGCGATTTTTTAGTTCTGATGTTGAAGTAAATGATCGATATATTATTTCAACTCTGTGAAATTTTTGTTAATCAGCAAACAAGAAACAGGAGGCGAATTTTCTGAAGTTTTATGATCTGTTTAAAATCGTAGAATCTTTGTCAAAAGATGACTTTGATAAAATTTTCTTTTGTTACACAGACAGAGCTTTAGGCAAGGAAGTGTGTGTGTGTGTGGGGGGGGGGGGGGGGGGGGTCTGGATGCCCTTCCCGAATGAGGTAAGAGTTTACTGAATAAATCATATGCATACAGTCAAATCCGGTCAAATCTGTTGACTACCGTAAAGATTGATAAAAAATTTAGTTTTTGTCAGGTTTTCGACTTAGCTTTCATAATAGTATGGTATTTATTTCATTTTCATTTAAGGCAAGATTCCGTTATAGACAGGCTCATTTTTCACAGGGTTAGAGTATACAGTGTATATGTATAGAGGAATGAAGTTTTAAGTTAAATAAAAGCTTATAATATATAAATAGTTTCTCTTTTGCAATATCTTCTAAAACAGTTGTCGTTTTCTACTTTAAAGTATACACATTTTGGGAGCATACTTGTATATGCTGTATATTCTAGCAAATATCGCAAAGCTCAAATAAACATATTTACACACAGAAATGTTATTTAATAAATAACTGAAATAGTTATGCCACAATAATAAGTAACATTTGCATTAACAAATATTCTGGATTTATGTTTGAGCTGTGTGTTAAATGCTGAAATATGTGGTATGTTACTACTAAGAAACAATCTAGGTTATTTAACACTTATTTACGTTTTATTTCCGTAGAAAACTTTTTTTTTTTTTTTTTTTTTAACGGTGTATATACTCCGAGATACACTCAGCCTTTTTATATTATAGAGATTCTAAAATCCTTTTCTAATCTACAAAGTTATTTTAGTAATACATTCAATTACAGAGATTGGTCTTACTCTTTATCTTCATAAGCTATTTTGTAAAGTATAAATAAGGAAATACAATCTTAAAGTTTATTAAAATTCTGTTATTACACAAATATTCTAATATATATATATATGTGTGTGTGTGTGCATGCATGCATGTTTGCGCATGTAAAATATTTTATGTATGTAAAAGAAAGTCTGTATTAAAGGAATAGCAAGGGGCAGTTAAAAAAATTCTGTATCAGACTTTTTTTGTCTTTAGAGGTAAACGTTTAGAATGGACCACGAAAATCTTCCTTTGTGAAAACAAAATCGTAAGATATCTAAAAAAAATCGTTTTATACAGGTTTCCCTTTTATAAGTTATATTTGAAAGTTTAGTAACTCTTCAATCGGGACAATGAAATTTTCTGTTTAAGATTACATTGTATACAAGTTCTGTTTTCATAGAGTTTTTTTTTTTTTTGATATATATGACAAGGTTTGGACCTATTTTCCGAAAAAAATTCCTGGCTTCGGAACTGTCTGCCGAGCCAAGCCATAAAAAGTAACCAAGCGTCAAACAAATGCCAAGAACTTAACCGAACTTAAGGGGTCTCAGGACTCTTAAAATTGGAAAAAATGAAAAAAAAAGACCATTTTTAACATTTAATATCTTAAAATGTATTTGATTTAAAGACACAATTTTAATTGGAATAAAATAGATAAGAATGTTCTTTCATTTCATGTATTTAAAAAATTATAAGATGCAGAATTAGCATTTACAGGGGGCTCCAAATTGTTAGACATTTGATGAGCAAAAAATCGGCTTAACAGCTTACGCGCACGATTACAAAATAAGTATTGCAACTAGAATAAAAATTTTGGTGCCTACTTATACTTCAGATTGTAATAATTACCCTGAACCTAAATAAATTGGTATTTAAAGCTTTTTTATATTTTTAATACAAAGTTGTATTTAGCTAATGCAAAATTAAGAAAATTTCAACAGTATAATAACCTAAAAAAATATTATTTTGAACAATAAAAAGGAAATTTTAGGTTCAGTTTATACAGACTAACATTAAACATATGTTTTGAAAATTTCATTAAAAAATATTCATAAGTTTTTGAGATATCGGGCGCGTTATGCCCAAAAACGTCATTTGGAGAAAAATGGCTTCAAAGTTTCCGAAACGACGATTCAGCTATGAAACGTGTATAAATGTAAAAGCCATAACTTCAGTTCTAATAGGAATTTCAAGGAAACAATTATATCAAAATGTTCAGAAAAGATAGGAGTTTAACATCTAAAAAAATTAAAATTTCGAAAATTTTAAAGCTTTAAGAGTCCTGAGACCCCTTAACAATCGACAACTTAACTGCTTATTATACAGGATACAACTTTTCCATGTTAAATCGAATAAACATGGCAAAAAAAAATCTGGTTTTTGAGTTCATATGATCTTACACTTGGCACGCGAAGAAACTCGCAAGCTAATGTTAAATCTGTGAGAGCAATCTTTTCAAATTTCTCACTTGCATTTTAATATCTTTAAATAATTTTGTTTTCTTAGTTTATCTGAGATTGATCTTTAATGTTTCTAGTTGTACGTTTTCGATTTTAGAAGATTTATTTTTCGCAATCTGTTCTGAAAGTGACAAATAACATTATATATGGTATATATATATATATATATATATATATGCAACTAAAATTGAAAAAGTAAATACTGTTAACCAACCTCAGCCATTCCAAGACAGAAAAATAAAACATTTAAAAGAAAGAGAGATTTTAAATAGAGCAATCCCATAGGTTTAACATCAGCGTTCCAGCTTCTTTGCGTGACTAGTTACACAAAGAAACTCAACTCTAATGTTAAACCTGTGGAAGAAATCTTTATACATTTCTTGCTTATATTTTAATATTTTTAAAGGATTTGTTTTTGCATAGAATACCCGAGGACGATTCGATAGATACCCATCGTTGTGCATTTCGATTTTAATTAGTTTTTTCATATGCAAACGCTTTCATTTTTGGAACCGGTTCTGAAAATAAAATTATCCTCATTAAAAAAACTAATCAAAATTGAAACAAACACGACAATGGGTATCGACCTCGGGAATCGTATACAAAAGAAATTATTTTGTGTACGATAATTTAACAGTAAATTTTAAAATATTTCGAGAAATCTTTAAAGATTGCTCCTATAGGTTTAACATTAGCATTTAAGTTTGTCAGAGTGACGGAAAGGGTTGAAAAACACTCGCACGCTAATGTTAAACCTATGGGAGTGTTCTTTTCAGAATTCTCACTTGAATTTTTATTTTTTTTTTTTTCATAAATGATACGTGAAGTCAATGAGTCGATAGCTACCGTTGTGCGTTTTTACTTTTTCGTAGCATTTTTTTTTTTTTTTTTTAATACGAGTATACTTCGCCTTTGTTTGCATTTTTCTCGGTATTTTTACAACTACCTTAAAAAATGTAAAAATGAAATCTGTCTATAACGGAATCCTATTTTCAATGAAAAATAATGCATGTTCCCCTCGATATTTCCAAAATAAAGAATACCGACAATTATACTTTCTATGATGAAACCTGTATAAAGCGGAATTTTTTTCGGATTGTTTAGATTTCGTTATTTGACAAGACTAATTATGTAGTTCAGCCTAGAGGTCGACATGGGCCAAACGAGCAGAATTAAGACAATTTTCTCAACGGGCCGATAAACAAAATAAACGGGTCGGGTCCGTCCGGTAAAAAAATTGCACGTGCCAGCCGGGCCGATAAAAAAATTTAGCAGGCCTGCGACCAGATATAAAAATTTAAACGAAGCCGACAAAATGAGCTATTTTCAATGAATATGGCTTTCGCGAGAATAAGTATAAATGTGCGTCACGAACCAATGCTAGTTTGCCAACATCAATACAGAAATGTAACATGTCCAATGTAGACATCGGCATCAGAGAGCTATATGATGTCTGACCCGAGCTCTTTTTTTTAATTTTTTTTAGCAGATTTGTGCTGGTCTGAGATCAGGCTTGCATTCCTTTTTATACATGGTCGAGCAGGGCCAGAATTGTTTTCAGTATGTGTAGGGTAGGCAATGTATTATGGCATGTAGGCAATGTGCCGAGTTATTTTCTTCTGATGGACTGATGGCTTCTATTATTATGAAGCAGACATTATAAAAGGAGTGTTAGGTGAAGATGAAACAGCAGTCGTAAAAAGTTAGAACTCTGATTTTCTGGTCAGAATTGTCAAAAAATGGCCATAATTTTTTTGGCAAAAAAAAAAAAAAAAAAAAAAAAAAAATGGTTATTTTTTTTCCATTCTGACCAGAAAATCAGAGTTCTAACTTTTTACGACTGCTCTTTCATCTTCACCTAACATTTCATTTATAATGGCTGTTTCGTAATAATAGAAGCCATCAGTCCACCAGAAGAAAATGATCCATTTTAAAGGTATAAGCCTTCATTTGGCGCCCGGGGCACATGCCCCCTTAGTTTCGGCCCTGGCCTTTCGTTCTTACGCCCGAGCAAGTGCCGCCCCCTCTGCCCTAAACTAGAAAAACTATTACCTAAACTACTACCCAGAAAACGTTAGAAAATCCCCCCCCCCCCCGTGTGACAATTATCACTCCCTCCTATCTTTAATTTTTTTTATATGTTATAAATAATATATATCAGATTTAAAAAAATTGCTTGCGGTCCCTCTCATCTCCCGCGTATTTTAAATACACTTAGTCGACATTAACTTGTAATATATTAGAATGTAATCTAAGTTATATTTAAAATACATATAATTGGAATTGACCTACAATCCATTACGGGTTAACTGGATTATACAATTAAAAACGTAATTGAAATCATCTTTTAATCCATTGCAGGTTAATTAGATTATATAATTAAAAGAGTAATCGAAATCCGCACGTAATCGATTAAAATTAATTTAATTAAATCTTAAAATGTTAAATAAGAATTGATTTGTAATCCTTTACACAATTATCGGGTTATACAATTCAAAAGCTTAAATTGAAATTACTTTTCAGTGCTCTGCGTGTTAATCAATTGCATTATGAGGTGATTATAATGTATTTTAATTTAATCAATAATTTCATTACTCTGTAATCAGATTCTGCCCCAACACTGGTCATATCCATTGAAAATTATTCATATTTTATCGGTTTCGTTTAAATTTTTAAATCGGGTTCGACAGCCCGTGGATTTTTTTTTTCCTTTGTTGTTGTTGCCCCAGCTCGCCCGTTAAAAATATGTCCTAATGCTGCCGGGCCGACCAGTTTGAAAGTTTCCCTCCATTACGATGGCCCCATGCCGACCGCTAAACGTTCTTTGAATAAAATCAAACACAAATTCTTGAGAAAGCCCCTCCCCCCCACAGACTACTTTCTTATCTAGCTTATCTCTTTCCTCATCTGTGAGCTCGCCTTTCTGCCATTTCCGAGGGCATTTCTCATTTCTGCTTTTGCCTTCCCGCCTTCCCCAACTTCCGTCTAAACTGAAGACAGCGAGAGGAAGAAGACAGAATGGCGACAAAATAGATTTTTCTCGAGATTTTTAATTCGAGATTACACTTGATTATACATGATTATACTATGATTATATTGATTACATGTGATTACGTTAAGATTTCATTGATTACCACCGATTACATGTGATGACATGATTACGCATGATTTAGACTTGATTACAGTATCATTTCACTGATTACAGGAACGGTTGTACGAGATTACACCCCATTGAGAGACCCCTCGCAAAACAAACATGCAGCGATTTTCAGTTAAACTCGCAGTTTGCAAAGTTACTAAAGGGTGGATTTGTGCATAAGCTAAAAACTATTATCCCCTCGACTATCCCATTTAAAAAGTTTAACTAGAAATTTATTTTGTATGTGTTTTGCATTTTCCTCCTTTACATCTTTCAGGGCAAATCTCATTTTTCGAGCAGCCAACCAACCATGTCCAATTTTCAGCCAATCAGATGCGGTGAAAATAGTAGGTCGATCCTCGTCTTTCCTCTTTCTCTTTCGCAGACCATGTAAATAAACAAATTAACTTTGTTGCAGGATATTTCTTAAAGATGTATGTAAAATTTACCTATAATAGAATTCTGTTGTGATATCGATAATAGTATTTACAATGTCTAATTACATATTAGAGTTAGAACCCAATACAGTACGGTTTGAACCTGTTAGTAAATTAACTAATGTATTTTTTGATGAAGCGAATTGTCAAGTATTTGCTGTGCGGTCTGGCGGAACAACTGGAGTAGTTGTTAAAGGCCCATCAGATGAAGAATCGATTAGCTTCCGTATGCTCGATAAAGGTGATGTTATGTCTATAAAATTCTCTCCTGATAAAAAAATTCTTTCTGTTCAACGTAGTTATAAATCTATTGAATTCATCAATTTTAATGGAGAACCTGATAGCCTAGAATATTCCCAAAGTTGCAAAGGAAAAACTACAAAAATATTAGGTTTTTCCTGGACGCATGCTAATGAAATAGTGTTTGTTACTGATCATGGCATTGAGCATTATCAAGTAATTGCCGAGAAACACAGCTTAAAGTCTCTAAAAATATATAATGTCTCTGTAAATTGGTATGTTTATCACCCAGAAAATTCTCTTTTGTTATTGTCATCCGGAAGTCTTTGTAATGTAATGCATCCATTTCAGTTTCGTCCTGGAGCTGCATATAAATTGTCAAAGTTTGAAATTGATCTTCCAGCAGCTCCAAAAACTCAGAAAGTATGTCTTCTAGAAAGAGATGTTAGTATTGCCACTGTATATAGCAAAACTTGTATTTTTGTTTTAAGGCATCAACCTCGATCAGTAGGTGTTCCTGGAGCTGAAATAGTTATTTATAGTGTAAATAAAGATGGACCTCCCCGGAAAACTGACATTTTAAGGTTAGATAAAAGCGGACGTTTTGCTATAAATGTGATTGATAATGTGATCGTCGTGCATCATCAAGCTTCTAAAGAATCAATGTTGTATGATATTAAAATGCCCTGTGAAACAGATGGCTATGTTTCTTATCATTCCCCTGTTGTGTCTAGATGTCCCATAAAACCTTTCATGTTAAAAATAAGTGCTATTCCTAGTCATGCTATTGTAAACAATGAAGTAAGCTGTGAATTATATTCCCCTAATTGGGTTGTTTTTCAGCCTAATATAATCATTGATCCAAAGCTTGGCTGTTTGTGGTATGTGATAATGAACAATGAACCTTTAATAGATATTATATCTGATAAATCTTCGTTAGTTGACTTTTTGCTTTTAAGGCGAAATTCAAAACCTCTTATTCTACGTGTTTGTCACGATGGAGTATGTTCTGACAGTCAATTATCTCTTCCAGTGATAGCTAAAATATTTGATAAACTAAATAATATTTATAAACAGTACAGTGATGTTCAAAAATTAGAAGGCACCAAAGGAAGTTCTGTAAATACTGGTACTCTGAAGCATGCTGCTGTGCTAGATCAATCTGATATTTACACACATGTGTTTTCTATCTTTGAAAATAAGAAAGATAACCCAAAATTTATTGTATCAGTGCTTTTAGAATATATTCGCTCATTAATTCAACATCAGCAATACATTCAACATTACCTTTGCAAGTTGTTAATTAATATACTAGTTCAAAATAAACAGTTTTATCAGTTACATCAATTCTTACAGTACCATATACTGAGCGACTCGAAACAGTTAGTATGTTTAATGTTATCGTTGGAAGGTGCCTACCCTCCAGCCTGTCAGTTAGCTGTAGATATGTTGAAACGGCTGCAGAATTCAAATGAAGAAATTGTTGAAGTTTTGCTGTCCAAGAAAAAAATTCTTCAAGCTTTATCTTTCATAAGAAGTTGTGGAGCTGTTGATTCTTTATCTGCTCAGAAATATTTAGCTGCTGCAAAACAAACTCATGATCAATCAATATTTTATGCTGTGTACAAATTTTTCGAACAAAGAAATATCAGGCTAAGAGGTGCTCCTGATTTTGAATCAGGAGAACATTGTGATGCCTATGTAAAGTACTTTGATACTTTGTATGGAACACCTAAATTTGAAACCATTTTAGACTGATGGTAAAAAATAATTGCTCTAAAAGCAATAATCAACATTGTGATAAACTGTGCAAAAACTTAGCTTATGTTCCAGAAATATATATTTAGTTCTATGATATCTGCTTTTTCATAATCTCTAATTTGCTTAATTATTAAAAATATTCAAAGTATCATGATAGCCAATTATAATCATCTTGTAATTTTGCATTAAATAATTTATAACTTATCACCATTTAGTGCATATACAAAAATAATAATAATAACAGAAGTTAATCTTAAATGCTTATAGTATTTTTGATACTTGTAAAATATCTTAATGTAAATTAGTGTGAAAACACTTATTTTATTCATTATTATTTTTTTTAAATACAGTAGACTCCCTCAAATCCGCACAGCTTGGGACCAGAGGTTGTGCGGATTTTAGAATTTTGCAGATTTCTGGTCATTGATTTGTTTACATTTTTGAAACATTAATTCGATTGGTAGTTAAGCAAGGGAAATTATAATGAATGCTTACAATAAACTGAAACATTAAAATAAGTAAAATATAAAAATAATTTATTAGTTTAAACGTAAGTAATTATTAAAATAATTATGTAAAATAAAAATTTAGAAAAATATTAAATTATTACCGATGAAATCGATTCCAAAAGTCCTATGCTGCCATCTAGTGGTAAAGCGATTGTACGATCGATAGGGTCAGGTGGGGGAAAGTGGTCATAAAAACAGGCTTTTCTAACTTTCAGCAGATATACACATCAGAATTTCTGTAATGTTTTCTAAAATTTTGGGTGTTATTTTACATTACATTATTCTAGAGTACATCCATATCCATTTCAGAAATATTTTTGGGGAATAACACCTTTTTATAACATATTTTTCCAGGCATGTTTTTATGACCACTTTACCCCAGGGGGTGGGGTAAAGTGAGTAGTGCATGGGGTAAAGTGGTCACATTAAAAAAGTGTAATAAAAAAAATAAACTAATGAATAAAAAGTGGCACTTTATTATTTACAAACATTTTAAACAACCTTTATAATAAGTTATCTGTCATTTTATTTTATTAAAGTGTAAATTTGTAATGTTAAAATTGTTTGTTGTTAAAATTTGGTTCTTCAAGGATTTTGATCACATCTGATTCTGGAAAAGTATAATGATTGCCAAATTTGGATTTTTTTAACATACTTTAAGAAAAATAAATCCCAATTTTAATCAGGTTTTTCCCAATAAATTGCTTTATTGATTTCTTCGTTTCATATCTTAGCAACACTCAGGGTCCTATAGATATGCTTTGAGATGTCATCTTTAGCGATTATAAATAGATTCAAAAGAGAATGTTGACTAGGGATATTTTTTTGTTGTTGTTTTTTTCCTCTTCAAAATTTATGCAACTTTTAAGTATCTCACTCCTCTTGTTATTTTTGCAGATGTAATGAAACTGTTTTATCTGTCAATACTCTCCCGATCTTAGCTTGGAAACATTTCCTCTTTCCTTTAAAACTACATCTAACAATTCTATTCACATCTGAAATAAGTGTAGATAATGTTGCCAATGTAGCTTATTTTAATTTTTTTTACATATTTTGCAGTCGGCTTTCTTGATACTGTTTCTTTAAAATTCCTTTCCAGGCTTTTTTTAATGGGGGAAAATACACCTAGATCTAATGGTTATAGACTATGGTTAGTATGAGGTAGCAGGCAGAGTATTATAATGTGATTGTCGATAGCTTTTTTTTCACAGTGTCATAATTCATTTATGTCCATCAGAATCATAAATAAAAGGGCAGGCCTTTGTTAGCTTTCGGTGTACTATCTACTTAATAAAATGATCCATCCAAGCTTCAAGTACAGAATCCTGCATCTATCCAGATTCCATGATTCATACAATGCTCCTGCACGACCACCCTTTATACGTAATTCATATGTACTTACTCATAAACTGCAAATGGAAGAATGTGTAATAACCACTAGCTGATATACCAAAAGGAACACTAAACATTATCTTTCCTTTGGTTTCTGAATTTTATATAATGCATTGCATTGCGTAAATTTTTTTAAGCTGGACTATTTTGGCTAAACATATCCATTCCAGGCTCATCAACGTTAAAAATTCTTTCAGGACTTTCGTGTGGACCATTTTCTTATATAATACAAGTATAGGTATTAGAAAAAGTAGTTAATGTGTTGGTTGTTAAATTAGTTGGTGTAACCTTTGTAAGCAATTCAGGTTTACACTTAGTTAATTCATTCACTATTCTGAACCTATTAAAAATTAAACCTAACCTTTTTTAACCCCCATATTATAAACTATTATTAAATAATAACTATTTGCAGTTAGTTTTTAATATTTATTAGTGTTTAATAAACCGACATTGTATATAATGAATAATTTAACTCAGATCAAATATCTATGAGTTAAGCCTAACCCTATGACCACTTTACCCCATGTAACCAAAACTATTATGAAATAAAATCTGTGATAAATATAACTTAGCTATAAATGGAAATATGTTCTTGAGACATGTGTAAAGCTTTCTGAACTGCCAATTTAACAAAATTTGGAATAAACAAAATGCAGCAGAAAAGTTAATTAAAGAGTTAAAAGAACAAGGTGTAACAAAGACAGACAAAATGTGTGCTCAGTGCCTCAAACATGTTACTAAAAATGTTTTTTTGAGTGGGAAACTTTGATCAATACTTAATAAATCTAAAATTAAAAGAAAATTATTCAAATTTCTATATTAGTCAGGATTTTAGCCCTTTTTATGAATTATGACCACTTTACCCCGCCTGACCACTTTACCCCACCTGACCCTACGTCATTATTCTTTCTTAGCTCTCTTAACTTTAGTAACTTTTTCATTTTTATTTAGAGTCTTGAATGCTTTTTTTATACTGCTTTGTATGTTTAGAAATAAATTTGTCTATAATTAAAAAAAAAAAAAATCCGTGGACAATGATTTAAAAATAGTGTTCCGGTTCGTGGATTTTCCCATTTCGAACCCTGGAATTTTTGATATAGATATGCTAATTTATATCAAAATAAAAAGTAATGTAAATTTATTTAGTAATAAATCAGCTGTAATAGCCAAAAGAGAATGATTAACAAAAAATTTAGTAAAAAAAAACATCGCGGTAGTCGCTGATTTCGGCGCCATCTTGAATTTTGTTCCTGCAACTTAACTGTAGACTTCATTGTTTACATCGGAAAAAATACGCGGATTTTTGGCGTTCGCGGATTTTAGGGTCACGGATTTAAGGGAGTCTACTGTACTTGTGTTATTTAAAAAAAAAAAAAAGCTTTTCTGGCTTTTTATTATATTTAATTAATTAATCATTAAAAGATTGAGATTTATAAGGCTTCCTTGAACTTTAATAAATATAATTTAAATTAGATTTTTTAAATTTTTTTTTTTTTTTTTGAGAAAATAATCTCAAAGCTGATTCTCTTTGTCTCCTATTTCAAAATATTCAAATACTAAAAGTACCTCGATGTACTGTGCTCTTCTAGACAGATGATCCCTACCTGTAATGTCAGTCAAGTGCAGTTCACTTTTTGAGAGTGTGGATATTGTTGTAGTAGGTTGAAAACCTGTTTTAAATTTGGCGTTGTTATGAACAAATCAGTACACATTTAATTTTATCACTGCTGTCCTTCCTTTTTTTTTTTTTTCACATGAATAGCATGTTCGACATCTCAACCAGTTTCAGAAACCATCTCTCCCAAGTAGGATAGTAATAATTTACATTAAATTTGATTCTTATATATGTACATAAATGAAATTTAATTTTTTAATTTTATTTACATTTTTAAGGAGAAATAGAAATTAATATTTAAACATGTTTATGCAGTTTGGAGTGTGATTTCTAGATTTTGTACCAAAGAAAAATTTTGCCCTCATGAAAAAAAAAAAAAAAAATCTTAAAACGTATCTATAGTATACATAATTATGTAAGTTGTCAAAACTTATTTTTAATAGGGCCCCCTGGATCCTAAGTTATATTTAGAAAACTTTCTTCATATGCTCCAACAAGTATAGCAGTAAACTTCCATTCTTTTACCACCAAAACTTAGTTAAGTTACTTTTAGTTATAATTTTAAGAGTTTTCATTTTTTTTTGCCACTGTAATGTAAAAACGCATTAAACAGAAAAATGTATTTTAAAGTTTTATTCTGTCCTAGTATGCACTATCTTGGTGAGAGATTGTAGTTAATTGGCCTTGGGGTCTGGTGGAGACGTTAGGGGGGGGGGATTGATGACAGACTTACAATGAAACAATATGATTAGCAAATTAAAATCACATGCTTTAGAGCATATGGCATTCAAATAGACAAAGTGGCAATTGGAAGGAAGATAATTTATTAAATAGATACTTTATTTAGTCACCCTGCGACCAGTGGCAACTGTGAATTTTGATCTTAGTTGTTCCATAAAAGCAGACTCTTTGAAAATAGGTGAAATTTCTTGTGCAGAAGGCCCCTGCCTACAAGATTCTCTTAGGCAGAGTTTAAAAATGTTGGGCAAAAAATCTTATCAGTTTCAGGCCCTGCAATCTTCATACTGATACATATTCATAGGTTTTGTCACCAGTATTACAAATCTTCACTTTAATTTATAAATCGAGGAAAAATGTCTTTTTGCTATTTCTAACAAACTTAATAAAGTAAAACCTCCATACTGGGCATTCCATAATATTGGATATCTTTATTTAGCAAACACTTTTTCAATACCCAATAGATATATTATTCGTATGTTTTTATCTCTGAATAACAACACAGATTAATCACTCCTGAGGTGTCTGTTAATTAGAGGTTTTACTGCATCACACTGGTGAATGCAGACCTTAAAATATTTAGGAGCGAAAATAAGTAAAAATCTTAAAACTAGATTATAAGTAAGTAAAGAAACTAGAATCACAAAGCTTTTTTGATTACCATATTAAATGTTTTAAACTATTTTTGTATCTATTTATATAAAAACAATCTTAATGAATATTCAGCTTAACTTATTTTAGTTTGAAATAAAGTTCAATAATTATAAAACTAAGTTTTGTTGTTTTAAAATTCTTATAAAAATAATTGTTACTAATTTCTTATTTATACACTAACATGCATATTCAGTTTAAATTTAAGATATGAGTGTAAGTTGTGAGAGTTGGTCAAGACGGAAAATATTTTGAACATGCATCATGCATGCTCAGACAAAAACACAACATATATTAAATTTTATATGCAGTAAAATTTAATTATATCAAAAATGTATTTAAAAAAAACTGCATGTGCACATAAAATATTAATATTTATGTAAATATTGTATTATCAAAAGTTAAATTATTAGGTATAGGTACTAAAATAGAAACAACAATCTAATAAATCTTTACAATTCACTTTGAACATACACACACTAAGATCTTATTAATCTTATATAACCAGTGTTGAATTCAGGGGGTGGCCTGGGAGAGGGGGGATATTCCTTCCCGGAGCAATCAGATGTCCCCTCTCCCAAAAGATTTGAGATTTTCTGTTTTCAATGGTCAAAAAGTGCAATTTTCTCCCTGGAACTCTATAATGTTGACCCCCCCCCCCTTTTCCGGGAGAGCCACAGAAATATCCTTCTCAGAGAAAAGTGTCTGAATTCAACACTGTATTTAACAGTTGAATTCAAACCACATATATTCCGTTTATAAAGCATTTTAAGACAAGAACAGAAATGTGTTAATCTAATTATTGAAATTATAAATGTTAATATCTATATTATAAAGGACAAACATATCTGTGCGTAACGCATATGTCATTCTGCGAATGGCAACACTTTGAAATTTGAAATGAAATTTCGCTTTTGCAATTTTCGCTACTGCAAATTTTTAAACTTCTAAACATCCCACATTTTAAATGTTTACACCGTCGTATGCAGAAAAAAATACACTTTTAAATGCAATTTGTTTGAAAGCTGTATCTCAATTTATTTTTGAGATATTAATTTTTTTATAGTTTTTAATACCAATTTTCTAATCGTGGCAACTGAAGTACTTCATTTCTATTAAAAGTGGATTAGTTTATTTATTGATTATATTCTTACTGATGCCATTTTCTCATTACAATTAAAAATATATTTTTAAAAATTTGAACAGAAAATGACGTTACGCTTAAAAAAAGACACAATTTCTCTGATGATGCTGTTATATTTCACTATTTTTTCATTTCGCTGATATTGAGTTTGAGTCAATAGGCAAAATTTTTCAGCGACTGAAAATTACGTCATATTTAAAAGTAAACGATAATTTTATTTGATAAAACGAGATATTTCCCCTTGAATACGTCTAAAAGTTATAAATTTCTGGAATTTTTACGTGCAGGTACAGAGATTATACTAAGACCTCAAATCACGAGTGGGAATTTTAACATGAAAAGTTGTAATAGTTGACAAACATGACTTCAAGCTTGAAAATATATTTATTAATAACCTATTGCGCATTAAAATGTTTTTAAATGGTTAATATGGATGTGAAACGTGGAAAATGTAAAGGTAGAAAAATTCTATGATTATGTCAAGGTCATTTTTGCAGATTTTTCATTCCGTAATACCAAGCATCAATTACTAACTTAATCAAAATTACTTATGTTGATTATATGTTACTGATGACGTATAGCAATTAAGTTTAATTTTTCAATAATTTTAACAGTTGAAGTTTATGAAAAAAGTATTTTGTTAATCTTAGGTTAAAATATGTCTTTGGAGAGTTAAATTAACAAATGTAAGATGGATTTTTTATTCTAATTATTGTTGTTGGTGTATTATAAATTTGATGCAACAGTTCCTTTGTAAACATTTTCTTTTGTCGAAATTTGGCGGGTTCCACCTCGTATATTTAATGGAAGATGTTTTAAATAATCTTTAAAAAATGTGTTTCAGTAAAAAATACTTAAACACTTGCAAAAGTATAAAGAAAAACAAATGTAATCAAGATTATACATGTCCAACTGTAGTATCTTAATAACATCACAATTTTTCATGAATTAGGTTGACCTATGTTAATTATTTCCTTAGAAAAAAAAATGTTGTTGCACACTTGGATTTTTTAAAAACAAATTTTCAATAGTGTCTTGTGGTGCAAGTCATTTTCTTGCATGCTTGACAAGTTGGTGTACTTTTTCCTCGTTTACAGCAATGGAATTATAGATGTGGCAATGCAATAACTAGAATTAGGACATGATTGTTTTGTATGCAATGGCTGCTCATACCATATTTCATGGGTGTGGCACCTGTATTACACAAGTGTGATAGCAGTAAAAATTTGCAAAATGAATTATATATACTATTGAAATATAAAATTGAATTTTATATTATGTTACATTAAAAAATGTTGGGAGCATTAATTTTACTTGTTAGATTATTAAAACCTTCAGCAACTAAAATTTCCAAGACAATGTGAAAACATAGAAGATTTTGGAAATAAGGAAAGAGAAACAGGTATATAAAATCTTCAGTTAAACAATGAAGTTGTAACATATAAAAAAGTTAACTTTTTAAAAATGATTAACAACAGTTCACTTAATTAACATAAAATATGTGTCGTTGAAAAACATAGTATTGCAAATATTTTTATGATATTTTTTCAAACATGCTGAATTATCGAAAACAGTTTTAAAATTGTAATAGATATTAGCTCTCTAATAATAATAATGGCGTTATTTTCTTTTATAACTACTTCAATGTGACATAACATAAACTTTTCTTCGATGCTACATTTATTAGTACAGAATATTGATATTTCTAAAAACAGCAATAATGCAGAATATGTATATGTTCACAAGAACTATGCTATATCTCTTTTTTTGTATGCAAGGAACACTGTTCATCATTAATACAAAGCGATTACTAGTACAATTAATCGAGTTAAACTACTATTATAAATAGCATATAAATCCATAATTTGTCACTGCTTAGTCGAAAGTTTTTTGTTATAAAACCATTTCTAAAGTACTATTTGTTATTTAGAAGACAATTTTACATGCTTTAAAATATATAAATTTAATTATTTAAATCATTTCAATTTTCTTTTATTTAGACCATAATTGCTTTTTAACTGAAAATCTTTACAAATTGTAACAATTGCATTAAAATTATTTAATAATTTGTTCAAATTATGTCATCACATCAAATAAAAAATGATGAAATAAACTTCAACTGAAAGAGGTTTTTTAATCTATAAAAGGAAAGAAATCATCATTCAAGGAAAAGAAATCTCTTTTATTTATAAAAGAACTCATAAATTAATTCAATTAAGTGTTATTAATTTTCCGTTGTTTCCAAAGTTTTAAAGTAATTAGATTCACTCCAAATAAATATCAATATTTTTAGCATATCTGTAACCTTTTTTGAAGATGAACAGCTATGAAACCGAATCATGTCTATGGAAACCTTCAGTAGCAGCTACCAGTAGAACCCTGCTTTTATACTTTTCAAGGATGGTAACAGAAAAGCATAAATAGTGGAAGACTACAGTAGCGCCCAAATTTTATACTGCAGGAGAAAACTCCCTTCGGTATTTTATAAGAGAAATTTTCAACTTATTTAAGTTAAATAATTCTGTGTTTAAAAGCGCAAAAATTTCTACTATAAAATACTGGTGGGAGTAACACTGGTGGAAGTTTGCCCCTGCAGTAATTTGGCCTTCAAGGGAGATAAAGTATAAAAATTGCAGAAAATGTGAATTTTGAGAATGTAAAAGTAGGGCTACACTGTATTATTATAATAAGTAATATGTTGTATTTGCCTGTTTTTAATTCCCTCAAAACTCATAAGGCTTTTAAGTATAGAAAACTAATGACAGTTTTGCCACACATATTAAAAGGCACGTGATAAGGTTTTTCAATAAGCCGTGGAAGTTAGGGTAGATATTAGAAAATGCAAAAATTGAAACAAAGTCAAACTTTTATAAATACACATTGCAAATATATTTATATATATATATATATTTTTTTTCCAGAGACTTTCAGTTCTAACTCAGCAACTATAGTTTGTAAAAAACAGAATGATAATTTGGGAGAGTAGAAAATTGAGGTACATACTAAAGAGTGTTTTAATAGGTGCTTGGGCGGGTAGGATGTCTATCTGAGAGTCAGTTGTTGACTCACTGCTATAAAATGTGCAAGTCATGCTTCACAATTTATCTCGGATTATGTTTTAAAAACATAAATCAAAGAGAAAAATTCATAATATAGCTGTCATCAGTAGTTTTTAAACAACTAAAGGTTTTGATAATGACATTCCAAGCTCTTACTTCTTTCTTCTATATTCTTTTCAATTAATCAGATTCTTTTTGAATTAATCTTTTATAAATTAGTTTTTGATTATTAAAAAAATAATAATAAAAAAAATATTCTACAAGTAAATGAAACATCAGCAAAATTTTCTAACCTGCCACATCTGGCACACATTCCAAAGCCACCATGCATGTCCTAAGATATTTTAAGCTTTCATTAATATTGCTGAAAATTACTTCAAATTTTAGTGCTATAGCAAATGAATTCACATAGGTCTTCTGTGGAAGTTTGACTTATGCTTTTGTCAGCTACAAATGATTACGAAAATCAAAGGAATTTTTTTATACAACAGAACAATTTAAAAAATGGGTATAAATAAAAAGAACAATGCTTATGCTCACTTACCTTTAAATGATGTTAAACATTTGTTGCTGTAAGAAAATATGCTGTATAAAAATGTATTCTTTTTTTATGTACTATCTACTATAAATCACAAGCCTTAAGCTGCAACATCTCAACATTTAGTTTGATTATAATGCTTTGAAGTCACTACACATTTTTGAGAAATGGGTTCTAAATCAAATTTCTTTGCAGGTGATTTGATAAGAAAAAAACCCCCTTTATTTCTACTTCTCTATGTGGATTGTATGAACAGATGCAGGAAAACTTTTAACTTCTTTAAGTTCTCGTCTTAACTTATTGCAAATCATAATTCGTAGTTTGCTGAGCTGCTTTAGTTCTCAGCTTCAAGCTTATACACGGTTTGAATGTCAGATGCATGTTTGTTTAATTGAAATTGATATGACAGAATTTCCAAACAGCAGAATGCGTAATAGCAAGATCAATGTAAGTTTCTGAATGGATGACTTGAAGCTGTGTGTAAGCACTTGTACTTTTTGCTCTACTTCTGATGTTATCAGAGGTTTGCCTAAGTAATCTTAATCGTTTATGCTACCAGTTTGATTGAATTTATTTACAAAGCCTTTATTTGCTACTCTGGTAGGAGCTGATTTTCTGAATTTGTGGATGAAGACTTCATGCATTTCTTTACATATTAGATGTAAATTTCCAACTGGGCGAAAAATGTCCGGACCAGGATTCGAACCCGGGACCTCCTGGCTAAAGCCGCCAGTGCTCTGCCATCTGAGCTATCCCGGACGATTCTGGTGGAACTTTTTCACCCAGCTAATCTTAATGATTACAGCATCTGGTCTGAAACATGGTTCAGCTCAACAGAATAAATCTCAGGTAATGGAACTCCAGAAATCGCTGGATACGAAATTATACTAGATTAATATTAACACAATTATTCTAATTTTTAAACAAATCATATTAGATGAAAATTTCCAACTGGGCGAAAAATGTCCGGACCAGGACTCGAACCCGGGACCTCCTGGTTAACATGTTAATCCATATAGATAAGCACAAACAATTGTTTCTTCTGTTGAAAGCATTCTATCAGATCATCTGCAAGAAAATTGGATTTAAAACCTATTTCTCAAAATTGTAGAGTAACTTTATAGGCACCCTGTATTATCATATTTGTTTACTTTTTGGAATCGGGTGAAAGCCAATAATTATGTACACGTACAAAAGAAAACATATGCAGATAATTTCATGAGCTTTGAAAGCGGAAATGTCACAATATATTGTTGATTTGTTTGTCTTTATTATTTTTGATGGATGCTCGTTATTATTTTGAGCATATCTTTTACTTTTGGCCCTCTACCAACTGATTATTTTTAAAAGTTTGTTGACCAGTCACTGAAATACTCGTATTTGCACAGCTGCCAACTTATATGCTTTACTGACCACAACTTTTTAATAAGAATCTTTGCCTTATTTTAATCACAGAATTGCAATTAAATAATGCAAATTTTATTATTAAAAAATAGTGGTAGAAAAAAAGCATAGCAAAAAAGTGATTTCATATTGAATTGCCAGGCAACAAAGTGTTCAGAATGTGGTATCTATATTATATGAGTATTAAAAATCTTCAGTATAGGACATACTATTAAAAGATATAATTCATTCTCTAATTTATCAATAAATTATTAGCATTTCCTTTTTCATAAAAGATTAAATATGGGTGCTTTGTCTTCAAATATTGCAATGACCATTTTTCTTTCTTATTTTTGAAAGGTGCACTTTATTACTGTTGAAGAAACTTATACCTTTAGCCCACTACCAACCTATAAATTTTTAGCAATTCAAGCAAACCAACAGTCTCTTCTTGGCAGCTAAACTAATTTATTAAGCTTAAGCTACTAATGTGGATGTAGTAAATGTAGGACGTAATAAAAATAACTGGAATGATTTTGAAAGGAAAAGTGTCGAGAATTGCAAGAAAATTTAACGTTGTAAACATTACAGTTTAGTTACAGTTAGTTTATCAGACACTCTGATTTAATACATAGGTAGAATCTTATTTTTTGTACATTTTTCTGTAAGCATTTCTTTTAAGTGCACAATTTCCAGAACAGTTGATTAGAATAAAGAACACGAGTTTCAAAACTTGCCTTATCCAAAATTTAAAAAAAAACATGTTTTCTCTTATCAATCTATTATGTTGGTAAAACTGCACCAAAAAACACTACAATCTGCACCAAAAAAAAAAAAAACTAGCTTTATCCTATTTCCCACAGTGCAAAATTTTGTTTTACAATGAAAACGAATGGACACAGTTAAAGGTTTTTTGTGATTTCCCAAAATTTGATTTTCTGGATAAGGCGTGTTTTGAAACTCACGTCCTCAATTATATTTTAATTATGTTATTGTTGTCAGCAAAATTGGTTGAAAATTCAGTTCAAAACTGTTCTTGAGTAATGCAATAAAGATGAACTGTAGTAGCATATTCTAAAATATGTTACATCTTATTTTCTGCTTATATTTTCTCACTTCATGTGTTGTTTTGTTAAAATAAATCAGAGATTTCACTATATTTAAGTGTTTTTGACCCAAAAATTGCTTGTAAGTTTCCTTCAGGAGTTTTTCTGAAAAAATTCAGTTTTTCCTATTGATAACCTTTCCTCTTCACCAACTTTTAAATATTAGGCAAATAGCTAACTGCTATAATTGTTAAATATTCACTATTAATTGTGATAATGAAAATTTTAAAAATTCCTTAATACAGTTAGATACTAACTTTTGCATATAATATTTTGATATGGTATCTTAAATTAGAAAAGGAGATGCCATATTATTCTTACAAACTGAGTAAGTGGCAAAATGGCAGATTAAAAGGCTGTAGATATCTTACCTGAGCAGTTATTAACGGATAACAGTAAATGACATTTGATTGAAGCTTATGAAGAAAAATTGAAGCTACAACTTAAAAATAATGGGAGATTTTATTTCCAGTATCTCATTTCAGATTAACTGGAATTTGCACAATCTCAATTTTGGCTATTTAATTTTATGTAGAGGGGAGAATCTTCTGACAATATGCAATTTCTCGTTCTTGTATCTCCCTTTCAGACATACAATGTTCTGCATTTTTTCTTATTTTATTTTTACATTTCTTTTCTATTTTTTCAGCTTTTTGACACTTAAATTGTTTTATTTAATGTATATCAGATGAAAAATTCCATAAGTTAAACTTATTTTTATGTTAATATTGGTTAAATCATCAAGAAAAAAAAAAAATCCATATTGTTCATGTTTTATGATTATTTTGTTTCAATATTTATTGTATATGATAAGAGCCAGGAATTTTGTCAACTGTGAAGGTATACTTAGAGAAGATCAGGATGTGATAATATCAAGATTGTTATACAGTACAAAATCTAAGGTCCGGAATCCTCGGGACTTTGCCAAATCCGAACTTCAAATTTTTCCGAACTTTGGGTCATCAAAAATATTGCTTTTCCAATAAAAAGGAAAAGAAAATTTGCTACATAAAAATGCAAAATATGATGTTCATATATTAAAAATTGCATATACAATTATTAATACTAAATTAAACAATCGTTTTCATTAAATAAATCATAACAAAATAAAAAGTAAAACAAAAACCTTTATTTAAGGCTGGTCTCAAATCCAAAAAGGCAACTTTATGACATAAGTTTTAATTTATTTTTGTTCAGAGATGCATGAAACTAGCAGGTTTTGTTGTTCAGAAACCATGTAATCGAACTGTGTTTTCCTTTTTTTGCACTAGGGGGCTCGGCCCCCTACGAGCTACGCTCGCCAACCCCCGTCCAGACACCGCAGACTCTAAATGCACGCTAATTTGATCGGCTTTAAAAAGATTTCGAAAGATTGAATTATAATTTAAAAAACAGTGGCGATCTCCCTATAAACGAATTTCTAGTCATTTCTCTTTGATTGGGGAATTTTAACGCCAAATCCGCTGCGGTACTACTTGATTATCCTGTCGACCAATTTCGCCAAATTATATAAATCGCCAAACCACTCGCCAAATTATACAAATTGATATAATTTTTATTTTAAATAACGAAAGAACAAATAAAAGTTTATATAAATATTATACAGACATACAAACAATATGTCTGTATAATATTTATATATACCTTTAACTGGTGAATGCAGGCGTTATTTATGTGTGTTTTAATATATATTGTAGTATGAGTGTTTTATTATAAAGAACAAATAAATTCGTACAACATTAATAAAAACACAAATAAAACGTGTCGAAATAAAAATAACTTGATGACGTATACACGTGTAACAAAATTTCAAAATAAGCTAATATAAAAGGAATTAAGTAAATAGAGTCTTTGTCTCCTGGTATTTTTTAACAAAGCGAAAAGAAAGTTCTTTTAAATGAGACATTTTAAATTAATTTTCAAAATATCAAATAAATGTCTAGCGCAATTTCTAAATTTAAACTTTTTTGCAATATTATTTTGTGTTCATTTTATGTAATAACTATAATGTGACGTAAATATGACGTAATTTCTCCTAAGACTTCTAACGCATGTTAATGAATTTATTATTTTACAATATCCTTTTTCCTTTAAAATTCACGTGTATACTTTTTATGACGTAATTTTTAATAAGTTCCTGCTTTTTATACGTGATTATTTAATACTAATTTGAAAGTTTTTTTCCTGTTTATAATAGTCACGTGTAAATAAATTTTTAATTTGAAGCAAACATTATTGCTTGCGCTTTTTATACAGATGGCAACAGTTTAAATTAGTACAATTTTCTGAAATCTGTAAAAAATATCTCTAGAAATGCTGAAAATTTGAATTTAAAATAGAAATAAAACCTGAAAAAATGAGTCAAAATAAAAAAATTAATGCAATCTGCACTCCGGCAAATTCTAACGCATAAAATGATCTAAAAATGATTACACTGCCATGGATAGTTTTTGCTGCTATAAAACTTTTTTAGTGGAACGATTTTGTCCAACTTTAGCATTAAATAACTCTTAAAATAATTCTTCGATTTGAAAACTGTCTGCATCAGCGTGTTTATCAAACATTTCTGTATAAAACCACCGATTTTCATATTTTTGTATGCATTATTTTTGTTAATATTAACGAAGAAAGGCCTCCGGTCACAAAAAAATCAAAACCGGCGGCGGCGGCGGCGGCGGCGGTGACAGCGGGAGTTACTTTTTTTTAGAATAGAGAGAAACGCAATAGATATTTCAGAAAATCGTGTCAGAGTGGGCATTTTGAACCGAATTCCTGCGCGAAAGAAGAATAACCACACAAGGAAGTGTGAAAAATGTCTTTGTCACATGATCAAAATCGCTTATAATTCAATAGGTAATTTATTTCTAAAAAAAAAAAAATGGGAAACACAGTTCGATTTCAAATCGCTTCCATAGTCAGGCCTTCCAATTTTATGACTTTCCGTTAAAAAATGAATTTGTAAATGTGTCCAAACATTTTGTGGTTGTTGAGCATAGCAGTTGAGAACAGCCTTAAGGGAACAAACAATTTAAGAAGAAATTGTAACTTTCAAATCTATTGAACATTTTAGTTAATGTGGGCTGCTTTATTAACTTAGGTATATCATTAAGAAGTTTTTCTTTTATTCTGTACATAGACATGAGTTAAGATTCAGTAATAAAGCTTCTTGCTCTAGACCTTTTTTTGTTTCAATAATTTTGTTTTTTCATTTCTTTCTTGAATACTGTCGCTGGAAAGTCTGAACGTTGGATAATTCTGAACTTTAAAACTTTGTATTGTACATACAGAAACTTACTCTTTTAGGCTTTGAAATATCTGAAAGGCAATATGCAAAAAAACTAACAAACTATACAAAGTGGCTGAAAAGTATGGATGTGTTTTTTGACATTGATATTTTAGAACTAAAATCGGAGAAAACATGTTTATTTTTTCCTGGGCATTCTTGTGATGTATTATTTAATTAACAAGCTTATAAGGCCTATGTTCATCATTTAGCCATTGCTCAACTAATGCCAAATGGAAAGAAAACCTTCAAGGATTGTATCTTGCTTAAAGTTTCACTTGGATCTGTCCAGATCATTAAACAGTGAAAATCAATAGGAAATGCTCAAGTAAAAAAGAAATCAGGCCAATCGCCTGCCAATACCCGAAGATTTCGCAACATCATCAAGAAGAGAATTACCTAAAACAACACCATAAGTCTGAATTCCATTGCAAAAAGTCTGGATATTTCTCGACAAAGTGTCCAGAACATTGTTTAAAACTCTCTTCAACTTCATATTATTTGTACTGCGGGCAACATTTTTCAAATGATGCCAAGCTAAAGAAACTTACAAGATGCCCCAAATTTTCATTGTGCTATGTGGAAGGTGTTTTGTAGTGGGATGAGAAAATCTTCACCATCGAGAAGGCACACCATCAGAATGATCATCAACTGATAAGTCCAATGTAGAGAAATGCTGGAAAAAGAAAGATCATAACACGATCGATCGCTTTTTTCAAAAGAATTAATGATTTGAGCAGGAGTTACTGCCATGGAATGAACTTTTAAATTTTAATAATAAAAATGTAAAGATTACTTAATGCTAAGAGAAGTGTTGACTTAGATTGTGACCCTGTGGAAGCAAAATAACCTTGATGGAATCTTCCAGCAGGACTGGACGCCTGCACATTAAGCAAAAGCAACTTTGACTTCCTTGACGCCTATGTGCCTGGGTATTTAACAAAGAATGAATGGTGTTGAAAAGAGTCCGAATCTTAACCCACTCAACTTCTATGCTTGGGGCTACTTAGAAGGAAAGTTAAAGAGCAAGAAAATTTTCAGCTTGGACTGTCTGTAGCTCAAACTTATAAAAACTTCGGAAGATTTAAATTAGAGTTACCTGCAGCACACCATTAATTCTGGGATCCCTCGTTTGGAAGCTTATACAAAAACGAATGGTGTACATTTTGAACAATTTGTTTAAATATTGTTATTTGTTATATTTTTGATTTGTTAAAATAAAGAATGTCATCAGGTAGCATATATTTTTGATAAAATAGTGTTTTTATGTGCATCCATGTTCAGGCACCCAGTATGTAAGCAAATAAAACACTACTAAGTTTTCAAGTGAAAATTGATTAAACCTCATTGTTGTAAAATAAAAAATGAAAGTGTTTATATATTTTTAAATAATTATATATTTTGAACTATCTGTTAATCTTGAGGTTGGTAACTCAAGATTAACCTACAAACCTGAGGTTGGTTTGTAGGTTGGTAACTTTCAGGATATTTCCATACACTTCTGGTAATTAAAAAATTTCCAAGATTTACTAGCATGTGTTACTGATAAGATTACCTACAAATATTCAAAAGGAGCTGCTAGGACTTCAAATATGTTCTATATGTAGCAATTTTTGATAGTTTGAATTTCTGTTTAATTGAATATACAAATGAAGGAATCGGGACATAAGATTTTTATAGTGAGAATTTTAAAAAATACCGCAAGAAAATAGTAATCTGCTCAACTGTTTGACACATAAATTTCAAGAACACACACAAAAAAAAATAAAAGTTTGCCACTAAAACAATTTTTTGCAGAACATTCCATGACACTAGTAAAATTTAATTCCACACGTAAAAAAAATATATATATATCTCAGCATCCATTTACTATTTTTCAAACTTAAAAAATTGTTTTCCAAATAAGCAAACACATGGTATTTTAACTTCAGTTAAAATTTATTATAGTAAAATTTTTATTCTTAAATATTCTTTTTTTAAATGATATTTTAGAATTCCTTAAATTGACAAGAGATATTTAATAGGGCTATTGCCAACATTTTAATGTTACATTTAACTTGTATGTACTATATGAATTCTCAGAATTGTACACGGTTTTAAATGCGATTTGCTATTTATCCACAATTGTAGATAAAACGACAAGGGGGGGGGAGGTAAAATATTCCAGTATACAGTGATCAAACAATCAAAAAAGGAATAAAAATTTTATAATTTGAAAAGCATAGGCAATAGCACAATACAATTTCACCATAAATACATGGAATTCCAGAATAGATGCGTTTGTCACCAAATATTAGCATTGTAGTGTTCCTAAAACTATTGCCTATTACTATAAGCCGTCATAAGACAGGAATAGCAGCAATCTTTTTTTATACTTGCAGAGTATCTCGCCATGCCTGGCTGCTATTCTTGTCTAATAACAATCAGATTAAATATTTGTAATCCTAGCTGCACAACTGAAACACCATTTATTGATGGCAAATGTATTTATTCTGTTTATTTTCACTATTAAAAAAGTTCCAAATCTTTCTGTACATCCCAATGAAAACAGCATTATGCTACTCTCTATAGTTTTCAAATTATTTTTTATTTCTTTAGTGACTTTTGGATCATGTGGTATTTATTACTATTTGGATTACAGACTAGATTCTTATGATATTTAATGTAGTTTCAATATGCAATACTCAATTTTATTAATCTGATTTGTAATCATGAAAAATATTTTCCCCATTGATTTTATTTGTTAATTACAAATAATTTTCCTTTAATACAGTAATCTTATGACCTGAATGAGAATAATATTTTTCAATTATATTTTTTAATTCATGTGTAATGTAGTTATTAATTTTTCATGGATTAGTATTTTACATTAAATCTGATACTTAAAGTTGTTAAATTTCTATGTTATGAAGTTACAAGTGTATCAAATGAAAAAAAACATACATATTTTGTACTTATTTTTTTTAAATGCTGATAAATATCTGGTCATTGATTGTTTAAAGTTTTTGTCAAATTTAAAAAATTTAAGCTTGCTGTTTTCAGACATAATATCTCTCTCTCTCTAAATGTAAAAGTCATTCTTGGTTTGTATGTTTCCTGTTCAAATCTACAGTTTTTGACCAATTTTATAAAACTTGACATACATACATACATTTTTAAAAATGAGTAAAATTACTGTCAACTTAAAAAAATTTCTTAGACCACTCTTTACCCCTTTTTACAACCACCTGCCATAGTTTATCGTTATAGAAATCTGTTTTTCATTTTCTAATGCAATTATTTCTTTTCTCTTGCCACAAAAACAAACTGCATATGGACAATATTTTTATAAGGCAATAAAAATTCAAATTCACTCACTATATATTCAAAACCAAAACTGATGTAATTCTGAGAAGATAGCAAAAAATTTTCGTATATACAATTAAGTTTACTAGAAGTGCATTAAAATGACATAGCACCTTCATTTAAATGTATTTGGAATAAAATCATATACAGTAGAACCTCTTTTATCCGAAACTCTTTTAACCAAAATCTTTTTTTTTTTTTTAAGGCTTGTTTCATTTTTATTTATTTTTTTAACTATCATACTCTTTGTGTGCAAGCGGTTCTTTCTGAACTACGAGTACATATAAATATTTTCGATCCCCTTTCTTAGAGTTCCTTTGAATTTAACTTGAGCTCCCGTAAGCTGCGGAATGGAATGAAGAAAATGATCAAATTAGCAATTCTGAAGCTTTTGAATGTTTTGCAAAAGGTTTGGTATGGCTGAATCAGCAGAAAGACTGTGATACTGGTGAACTAATAACATTTAAAAATTCCATAAAATATTGCATATATTTCTCCTTAATCTTAAAATTGAAGCATTCTCGATTATCCGAAAATTTTGATTTTCCGAAAGAGGGTCGGTCCCAATTACTTCATATAATCGAGGTAATTACTTCATATAATCAAGGTTCTACTATACTATAAACATAGAAATTTCAATTTCAAGAAAAATATTCAGGGAAAAAAATCATTTCTGAAATGTGACGTAACTTACTACCAAATTGCTTTCCGAGACTAACAAGAAAGACAGGCTGCCATACTACCTTTTGTGTTGGATAACTAGAGTCACGTGATGTTCTTTTTATGCACCTGCATTCATGCTTTCGAGCATCATGTGACTCAAGTGGTCTGAAAAAAAAAGAGACACATGTAATGCACTGCGGCAGCTTGTCGTTTTCATTAGCTTGTATGCTTTCAGTATGCCATCATACTGACTCTAAAGAAACTTTTGCTAAGTTTTATTTCCAATTATATAGTACTGAAGCTATATTTTATGCTAAGTATTCTAATACTTTAGATGGAATGTTAAAATTTTCTACAATTTATATTAAATACAATCAATTCTTTCTTTAAAAAAAAAAAAAAAAAAATCGCAACTAAAAGTGCCTAGAAAATGACATAATTCTCATGTAATCATTGTAAATTTAAATTTTTTGAGAGAAAATGTAAGTTTCCATTTTAAAACAAATTTATAGTGACTCCATTTGACTTTTCAAACTTTTTACAGAACACTGTTTTTTCAAATAAATATAAAGATAAATAAAAACTTAGATCCTAATTTATGCTGAGATTAAGGGCAGCGAATTAAAGTAAATATTGAAATTGAGATTAGACAGTCTAAGTCATGCTAATGGGAATTTTATGTTGTTTCAAATATAGCTATTTGTCATTTTCCTTCTAAAATATGTATTATTTAAATTTCCACTAACTTTTGTCAGATAAATAAAACTTTTTTTGTTTGATTTTTTTAAAGGAAAAATTGATTTTAATTAAGTCAAGTTCAGGTGAAACATAATTGTTGAATCGTCATAAGGTAAATGTGAGTAATAAAAATAATTTCATTGAATGATAGAGGTAGAAGAGACAATGTTTATCATCACAGAACAGTTGACATATGGTTACCAAACCCATCAGACAATTTGCTTTCTTTCTCATCATTTTTTTTTACCTTTAGAGACAGTGGCCTATAATATATTAACCAAATGGAGGCTCAATCGACAGCATAGTTTGGATGCTTACATATGTACAAACATAATCGTAAAACAGATTGGGCACCTTAAAACATAAATACCAATATGCATGCATGCATGCATACACACATACATATGGAATAGGTTAAAAAATAACAAAAAAATGGATTCAAGGATGCTCAAAAATGTAAAAATATACCAAAATTTTCATCACCGGTTTTTTATTATGATTACAATACTTTTCTTATACTATATGTTCAGGAAGTAACAATGTTTTATCAATAGTGGAGGCTACTTGTTTCTTCTTAATTACCATTCATTATCTATATAAAAAAAGGTTTACTGTCAAGCCATAAGGAATATAATTTCCCTAAATGCTCTATGATATTTCATTGTATTTTTTCCCCTATTTTGCCAGGAAAATCCTGCATTTTCTGTTACACATACAAAAGAATACCTGCATTCTCTTCTATGAAGCTAAGTGATTTAGTATTATTATTTTGAAATAATGTCACTCTTTTCTGACTGTCATTTTAATAGTTTATGGGCACAAATGCATAGAGTTCTGTTATGTGGTTGCCATATTTTTAAGATATTGCAGTTTTATTTATTTTACCCGCAAGGCCTTGGGGACTAACTCAGGCAAACCCGGGTGGTTTTGCTAATCATTAAACAGTTTCCATTTTCAAATGCATAAAAGATTTCTGATGTTTTTATTGAAATTGCAACAAATCAATCATTATCATTTTCATCTTTAAAAAAAAAAAAAAAAAATTGAAATACTGTCAGAATAATTGTTTTTTTTTTATTGATTTTTAAAGCATGGTAATCATCATAATTAAAAATGCTTTATATTTACAGGAAAATGAAAATTGCTCTTCAATTACTTGACATGTACATCACAATTCCAAATATCACAAGAATAAAAATGATTCTATAATTGTGTCAGAAAGATTTCATTGCCGTATGGAATAATAATTAAAAAAATCAAAACACTTTAAAAAATAAATTTAAATAATTTATTTTTCTTTTAGTAGCTCTAAAAGATAAATGTATTTATTTTGGAATAATATTTGTTAACAAAATTAAACCTATTGAAATATACATACATATGTATATATACAGTGCTGTTCAATAAAAGTGTATCACTTTTCTTTTATTTTTAATAACTTCCAAGCATAAAAAGGAAGTATATGGCAATAATCTACTCATATTGTATCATATGATTTCTATGTGCTCTCGAACAGTAATAGTCTAGCGGGAAGTGGATTGCATTGTCATCTTTGTACAGTATTTAAATTCATGCAGCATATATTAATACAATTCCTGATCTAGGCAGCCATGGCTAAGTACACTCAATTCATACCACACCAAATGAGTATTGATGTTGTATTACAGACTAAAAGTTTTTCTTACTCATTATATTACTAATAGCAGGGTGGCCACAAATATCTTATGTTAAAGCTCTTCAATGATTACATGTCAGCATTAAATATTCCAGATTAGCATTAGAAAACATTGAAGTTTTCACAGGTAATTCCTTTTGAAATTCTATAATACATTGAATCATTATCTAGTTTAACTAGATGTTTTAAAAAATCACACTACAAGATATCTAATTTCCCTAATAATTTCCAGTTCACAAAATTCCCTGCCATTTCCATATTTTAAAGGTTTAGCAGTCTGTGATTACCCTGTTACAGAATGCCATGTAATCAGTCAATGGTAAGCAGATTGCATTCTGAACTCAAAAATACAACATGAGTTGACATATAAAAGAAAATCATATGGAAGCAGTTATGTACTTCAAAACAGGATCGCATATTGAACTATTTATACATGAAAATTTTTTGAGAACTTAACCCTCTAGTGCAGCCATACTCAACCTGCGGCTCAGCGACCTATTATGTGCAGCTCGAGATACCTAATCATTAATCCATATTTATAAAATTAATTGAGATCTGCATACAAATTATTTAAGTCCTTGTATATATAAAACAACAATACTATTGTTTCATATATTTTAATGGGAAGACAAAATTTGCCCTGTTATTTATAATTAATTTAAAAGTATGTTAAAGCATCTTAAATGCGTGTTTTTAGTTAAAAGTTCTTTTCACGTGTATTCCTATTTGTGCTACAGTCCTGTAATAAATTCTCAATCTTCAACACTTTTTAAAATATTATTACAATTTAATTAAAATCTGTACTATATTTCTACAATTTAAAAAAAAAGTTTTGCACATTGAGCAAAAGATTATTGGAAAAAATCTCCTGATTTTTTTTTCTCAAGAACTTAAAAATTATGCATTGTTATATTATTACATTTTATGTTTATTATATAGCTAATGCTGCTTTTCAGAGTCAAACGCTTGTCCCGGTAAAAATTGCCACCAAAATTTTTTACGCACTATTTTCCAACAACATACTTCGCAGCATAATTTTAAATCATTTGGAAGAGACAAAATTTATTGTTTAAAAATAGTGGTATTAATTTTTTTTTTTTTTTTTTTTTTGTTAACATTTCATCCACAACAAATGTTCTGTTAATAATAACTTTGTTATATTGCTTTAATATACTACTTATGTTATCTTAATAATTAATTACTCTTTTTTTTTTTTAAGAAGTGTGTTGCGGCCTGCCGAACGTCGCAAACATGTTTGTGGCGCACAAGAAGAAAAGGTTTAGTTTGGCTGCTCTAGTGCACGATTGTTTGCGGCACGTGAGAAAAAAAGGTCGAGTATGGCTGCTCTACTGCACGATTTTTTTTTTATCACCCATCCCCTCCTCCTAAAATTATGATGTTAGATTATGAAATTGAATTATGAATGATATGAATTAGATTATGAAAATAACTGTATATTGAACAAGAAAAATATTAAAATCACATGTCAACTTTTAACCAAAATTTAGGAGAAAAACAAAGTGTGGCAAATGCTACATTATAATCTGAACAACACATATAGTGAAATTTAAAGCTTTGCCAAATGGTAACACTATGCATTATAGGGTTAATCTGAGCTAAAACATAAACGATAGAGTTGTAAGTTTTGAGCAAGATTTGTAACTCTTGCAGTAATGAACTTTGTCAAGTGAAAAATGAATTTGTAGTTAGTTTTTCAATAAAGAAGCCTCTCCTTACACCTGAGATGAGAAATGACCATTTAAATTAGTGTAAAGAGCATGCCAAACGTACCTTTAAGCAGCAGAAGTCAATAATTTTCTCAAACGAAAACTAATTTAATCTATATGACAGTGACGAAAATTGAAGACTATTTGGAATAGAAAAAGAGGAAACTTCCTTTCATACTTTGTTGACTCTACTCTTAAATTTCCTTCTTGACAATTGGTATGAGCATACATACTGCATCAGGAAAGAGGTAGATAACACCTTATACAAAACCTTTTAAATAGAAGAAATTATCTAGCAATATTCAAAGCCAAAATGCTGATAACAATGAGAAACCACTTCAGTCAGTTTGACACCGAATTGAAAGAAACAATTCACTAATTTTTCTATTTTCATATACATTACAATATTTGCATGTTCCCCTCTAACAAATGTGTTATAACATTGAAACAAATTAAATGTTTAAAATACTCATGAAAACCATTACAATAGAAATCATCTTTTAAATGCTCCATAAAATGTAGTAACTGCTATGTGCTTCAAAATATTTAATTTTTTTTTTCTCTAGACAAAACAGCATATTATATTACAAGTTCAAAAGCAAGACTAATAGGATCTAAAAAAGAAGGGAAGAAAAAGAGGGTTGATGCAAGAGAACAACCAATAGGAAAATAGGATGATAAAAGGAAATTGATTAATCAGAACAAGTGGGTAAGTGTGATCACAGATCGCACAAAGGGTTTCGTTTAATATTCCTTTCAAAACAATTTATCCTTTTAAAAAATCTGTTAGTTCTCCATTTCACAACTAGGGGCGCACTTGATTCTAAACAAACCTGTATCCGAACGAAAATCCGTTTTACATACTATCCGTAGATATATTAGTCGAGGGGATTGGGCCCATAGCACCCAAGATAAGTAGGTGCACCTGGCGGAAAAAAATTGAACTAAAATATGTAAGGCTATGGTGCATAATATGAAAGAATGGTCAAAGGGGTGTCGGCTAAAGTTGGAAAATTTCTCCCCGGGATAAAAGGGTGGAGGTTAGAAAAATTCCTTAAAATACACAAGTTAGAGGCCAGAGGGGTAAATAATATAAGACTAGCTGGCCCCTCCTTTTCATGAACCACTCTTTTTTTATAAAATCTCGAAGCGAACGAACCTCGACCCGGGTCCCCGCTACCTACGGCACTGTATAGCAGGCGTGCTGCGCACGCACTGCAATTTCTTTTAAAAAAGCATATCGCGCTCGAACGAAAGTCAACCGGGTCCCCGCTGCCTTCGGCACCGTATAGCAGGCGTGCTGCGCACACACAGCAAACTCTTTTAAAAAACCCTTTCGCTATAATGAAAGTTGAACCTGGTCCTCGCTGCCTACGGTACCTTATAGCAAGCGTGCTGCGCACGCACTGCAAACTCTTTTTTAAAAGCCTATCGCCCTCGAACGAAAGTCGAACCGGGTCCCCGCTGCCTACGGCACCGTGTAGCAGGCGTGCTGCGCACACCTGCAAAATCTTGTAAAAAAGGCAATCTCGCTCGAACGAACCTCCAACCGGGTCCCCGCTGCCTATGGCACCATATAGCAGGCGTGCTGTGCACGCACTGCAAAAACTGGCATTTCGTCTCTCCCCCCTACCTTCACATGCCTGAAATTTCACGCGGTCTTTTGTTATAAAGTTTATCTTATGTGTTATAGAGTATCTTAAAGTTTCAAACAGATTGACTTGTTATATTTCCTAATTTTAACAAAATTTAGTTACGTTAGTTCCGCATTCCTCCACCAGGGAGCACACTCTATTCGTAACAAAAGCGTATCTGAAGGAAACTCCTTCACGCAACCTTTCCGTAGATACACGAGTCGTAATGGTGGCGTTCTTAACCAAGAATTCTGTTAGTTCCGCATTCCACCACCAGGGAGCACACTCTATTCTTAACAAAAGCGAATCTGAACGAAACTCGGCTAAACAACATATCACTGGATATGTTATTCGAGTTGGTGGCGGTCTTAAGCGTGAAATTAAGAAATTTGCTGAAAGTACTATTCGGAAATAGTGGTAACTAAAATTTTGACTTTTGTATATTTAATAAGTAGCATATATCTGAGTATATCATAGTCCTCAAAATAGGACATCTAAAAAGGTCAGAAACGCTAATCTTTTAATATCTGCAATGAACGGTGCAGGAGGATGAAAGTAAATTTGGAGGAAAACCATTATTTGGAAGCGTAAGGTGGCCCAAAATTTTAAACATTATTTCTGAGATCTTTGAGGTGAAAGCTTTCAGTAGACATGCTACACCCAAAAATGACTTCCCCCCATCTTCGGTCCTATGTGGAAAACCGAAAAACAGAAGATGCAAAAATACAAGTTGGAACAGGGGTGCCAGTCTGGAAGCAATCCCCCCGCTGTGGCTCCAATAGAAGCAAAGTTATAAGCTGTTAAAGATTGAAGTGAACTGAAGAATCAGCCCTTTTTGAATGAGTAACCAATAGGGTAGGGGCACAGCCACAGGGGTGCCCCGTAGCTACTAACAAATTGTTATAGAACGATAGTAAAAAGAATGAGCGAAATTTTAAGGTGTGTAATGGGGAGGTACGGCCCGCCCCTCCCGGGCAGGCCCTCAAAGTTGGGATTTTTTGGAAAATTTTAAAGTGAAGGAGTAGCTGCTGTAATAAGGATAGTATTATAATTTTTGGGTTTAACTTGATGGTAATAAATATGCGTTACCCCCTGAGACAATATTTTCTTCAACTCTTAAGGAAATACGTTTTTGGCATTGCTGGAATTGAATAATCTTCCTAAAAAGGATCCAAAACGCACCTCATTGTCCACTACACATACAGATTAATTAAATAATAATTAATATCTCAGCTTTTAATTAAGCTATCACGCACTGAAATTATCCGATAGCGGGCGAAGCACGTCATAATAATATCTGTAATGCGAACTAACCCGGATATTTAATCAAAAGTATTTCTTTTCCCCCTTCCCCCTTTCCACTGACACAAACCTAACAAATAAAAAATATGCCACACGACCGAAGCACGCTTTTGCCTCCCCTCGAAAGGTATACCTGTCTGATAGAGCTGAACCTCACACAAATTGATAGATTTCCTAATTTAAATTATTTCGTGGCTAAAAAAGCATGTGCCGCCATTTTATTTTATTCATTAGAGAGAAATGAAACTGATTAATTAAATAAATAATTAATATCTCAGCTCGTAATTAAGCTATCTCTTTGAACCGGGTATGTATTGAAATCTGCGAGAGATTTCCAGCCCGGATGCCAAAAAATTTAATCGAAAAAATTAATATTTAAAAAGTTTAAATTTCGTATTAGACTTTCCTCCCCTTAAACTTCTCCCGCGCCGATATGTCTGAGAGATGACGACATCTGCGTTCCGGTGAATGGAAATCTGTTTTCATTGTCTTTTCAAATACAGAAATTAAATTTTTATTGATCGATTTTTAGTGGATTTTTTGTGTTTTAACCTACACAGAAATTTGAAATTTATACCAAAATAAAGTAGAATTTTTTCCGCCTGTTTCTACACCTGTTACGAGTTTGTACGACCGATACTTCGGCAGATGTGATTTTGCTTTTTAAACGTCCACTTCATTTATTGCTTAAATTACTCCATGGTAATCCTGCATCGGCTGATTTGATGGAGCATCCGCAGAATTTACTGGCAAACCTTAAGAGAAACTGAGGAGGATTTCGATAAAGTGCGTTCGCATCTGCGTTCAAAAGGTTGATTGGTTAATTTTAGAATTTAATTAGCCCATAATTCGGTTAATTACAGACTTTTTCAAAATTTTTTGATTTGTTGTTTGATGTGAGGTGTTCAGCTATAAGTACACAAAATTTCAAGTCTCTAACATGTATAGTTTCTGAGAACGGGCTCTGTGACGGACAGACAAAGGAGTGAGACGAATAGGGTTTCGTCAGGTGAACGAAACCCTAAAAAAGAAGTATAATAAGAAAAGTTGGCAGAAGTATAATGAGAAAGTTTTAGCAGAAGTATAATAAGATGTTTTTACTGCACTATAATTTTTAATTATTTTTTCTACTATAATTATTACTTAAAAAACTATGATATTTGCTTATTTATAATTGTTAATTTCTTTCACTCTTTCAACTTTGTTTTTTACCTCTTTTGTATCAATTAAATTTCCCTTTTCTGCTTTTTTATATTTTTCAACTTTTTCTTCATTGGTTAATTTTATTTATTTCCTATTTTTCTGTTAGATGTTTTCTCTCTGCTATCAGTCTTGCTTCTATTCTTGCAAAGATAACACATAGTTTTTTATCTTTTACAACGCATCACACTTTCTATATTCTTAAATTGTATTTAAATTACTTTCATTGTAGACCTATATAATGGATGGGCTAGACCTCTTGAAAATTATAGACTGAATACCTTTAGTTTTAATGTGAGGGAAATTAACAAAAAAATATGAAAGATACAGGAGTAAATACAATATTGGGTAATATTCTTAAATCAGTATATTAGACTATTTTCCCCTGATTAATATTCATTTTAATATTGATTTCATAGAAACTTTTCAATCAATTTTGATGTTTAAAGATTGTGTTATTCAGCAAAAAAGGAATAGAATCCCCCTTTATATAAAATATGTAGAAGAAAATATAAATTACAAAAACAACCTTATTTCTGTACTGCTATTAGTTAATAAATATTTCCAATGTAGGATAAAATCTTCAGTAGTTAGCCTTATAATAAATCAACATATCAACAATCTCTATAAAAATATCTATGATTCATTGAGGATGGCTGATGACTTATGAAAGGCAGCTGTTTGTTAGGAAATTACAATATTTAAACGAAAACAAACTTTTTATAAAGCATTTTATCTCATTGGAGGATGGCTGAACATAGGAGCACACAACCTAATTAGAGTATGAAATAAAAATGTAACTTAGTTATAGTATGATATTAATATACATATCAGGGGTCGGTCCAGACTTTTCTCACAGGGTCCTGTTTTTGTGAAATTGTGAAGTTTTTCTTATTTTTGTGAAAATTCTAGTCATAATTTTGTGAATTTTAAATTAGATAGTAATATGCTCTTTGGTGAGTTCAACTGCTTACTCTTACTTACAGGCCAGATTTTATTTTTAAATGACTAAATTTGTGAAAAGTTCACTTTGAAAGCGAAAAAATTCTGTGAAAGGTCTATTTAAGAGACAAATAATTTTGTGAAGGGTCCTATTTTGGGATAAAATGTTTTGTGAAGGGTCCTGTTTGGGGATAAATAATTTTGTGAAGGGTCCTTTAAAGGACCTAAAATTTTCCTAAACATACCCCTGCATATGTAATATGTTCTTAATTCATTTATGATAGATCCTATTTCAAATGAAAATCAAATTTCAAAGTAATTGCTTAAAAGGCACAAAGGCCAACATAGTGAAAAAGATTCCAAGCCGGGACTCGAACCCAGGCCATCAGTATAGCGCACTGACGTTCTACCGACTAAACCACTTGGAACGATACCTAGCTCGGAAAATTTCTCACTATTATATGTTGGCAAGGCTACAAACGCAGCACAAGATGGAATATTTATCGTGAATCACCGACCTGGGACAAACACGAAACATAAATACAGCATCGATAGAAATTATATTAATACATGGAAATTATTCCAGAGAGAAACATTTGCCTTGCGTACAATATTTCAAATGAAAATCAAATTTCAAAGTAATTGCTTAAAAGGTTAAGCAATTTTTAGCCTTTTAAGCAATTACTTTGAAATTTGATTTTCATTTGAAATATTATATGCAAGGCGAATGTTTCTCTCTGGAATAATTTCCATGTATTAAGATAGATCCTATTTACATGTAAAGTAGTTTCAGCTTCATTTATACACATGCATGCAGACATTTACAATGACTGTGTGTATCAGGAACTTGACATAATCAGTGTAGGTACATGACAGTCGAATTTAGCCACATTTCTACAAGACAAAATTAACGAGAAATAAAAGATAAAAATATATTTATTATACATATTGTATTTTTACAAATCCATATTCAATAATTATGATAATGCTTCAACCTGAAAAGAAAAGAAAAAAAAAACATTCAATAATACTGAGAATAAAAACACATTTAAAATTTAAATTTTTAAACATTTTTATTGTTATAATCAACATTAATCAATCTTACATTAATGTGAAAGAGAGATGGGCACAACAATTACTTTTTCCATAAAGAGTTAGGTATTAAATTACAATAACTCATTAATTTTGTAAATTTGTAACCAAAGCCTAGAAAATTTTTCATATTTACAATCATTCCAATTTTAGTAATTTTTACTCATTTAAGAGATTTTATGAGGGGTTTCTTGGAGAGAGAGAGAAAAAAAAAAAAATATATATATATATATATATACTATCAGGGGTCAGTCCAGGGGAAAAACTGAGTCCGTTAACGGACTCTTCACAAAATTCGATGCCAGTAAAACGGACTCTAAAAATAAATTTTAGAAAAACGGACTCTTTACAAAATTCCCTTTCACACACACACACACAAAAAAAAAAATGTTTGAACCACCCCCGTGTGATAAGTGTAAAGTTCTACAAAAATCAAGCTTTTTTTTTTTTGTTGTTCATCTGTACATAAACACACTTCGTTTATTGAAAACTGGCTTTCCACTCTTTCTCCTCTATATCTTTATTTGGAATCAACACCTACTGGCTAATACATGTCATCATAGAAATAGTAAGTGTGTTCACAGAGGGACAGAAGAAGAAATAAACCTACAGTAAACTCTGTCTAAGGCAGAATCGATCGGGACCGAGGAAATGCTCTGTAGTAGACAATATTCCGCCTTAGACAAATTTTACTCTTTGTCTATGGATTCGCAGGGACTTGAAAATCTTTCTGAGTTAGACAGATTTCCGTCTTACACAGAGTCTGCCTTACAGAGCGTTTACTGTACATTTCTCCATAGGTATGGTAATCTTATTTTCGGTGATTTCTTTCACTTCCTAGTTTGGCAACACTTGCTTTTATTTTGTTACATTCGCGATCATGCTTTCGCTGGTTAATTCAGTGTTTTGTTGTTGTTTTTTGCAACACTGTTTAATTTAATCTTTTGTTTTTTTCAACGTAATGTGCAACTCTTCTCCTATATTTCCTAAAGTATAAGCGTTGACGCCCCTCCACAGGAGAAAATTCGCGAAATTTGGACTATTATGTTAAAAAAATATGATTGCCACATGCCAAGGGCTGCAATTAAAATTTTTTAATATTTTACAGCAAACAGTCAAGATGCATGTGTAGCAAAAAACCCAATCGGAAATTCATCTCGAAGAGATGATTCAATAATTGATAATTGAAAATGTACATAATAGTGTATAATCAAAGAAAGACTGATCAAGAAATCTTTCTAAAAAAATATATTACTTTATTTCTGCAAAATACGTTACCCTATTTTGGGAGACTAGGAATAAATGGGCTAATGTTTTGTAAAATTACTTTTTTCACAAAAATAAAAATTAAATTCACAAAAATAATAATTAAATTCACAAAAATAGGACCCTGGAAAAAAAAAACCTAGACAGACCCCTGACTGGAAAATAGTTAATTGTTGATTTATTTAAAATATTTTTAATCAGCAGTACAGATAAGCCAACACTGAGCAGCATTATATCATTATCAAAGCAGATGAATATTTGAGATTCTACATTCAGTGTGATCCTACTTTTATATTCCCACACCCTGTCTCATTGCACGCTCCCATCAGATTTAAGGAGCATACCCATAATTTATATATGAAAACAAATGTAGATATGAAAAGAGGACAACATATTCTACTTTTTTTAAACAATTTCTAGCATTTAAAGCTCTCTGTGATTTAAAATGTTACCTGTTTACAAGTCAAACAACTTCTAGAACATGCTCAAATTTTTAAGGTAAAAATTCATATATTAAAGTAAATTTTACCACTAATATAAATTCATAATTTAATAGACAGATTACATCTATTTATAAAATTGAAAACTCAAAAACTTTTTTTGTGGGCACTTTAATACAAGAGATCAAAAACACACCTCCATTTATCATTAAAAGCATGTTTGAATATCTATAAAAATGACCAATTAGAGCAATTTCATAAGTTTCTTTTTTTTTTTTTTTTTTTTTTTTTAAGACATTATATAATCCCACTATTGACATATCTTCATAAAGCTGGATGAAATGTGCTTCATATTGAAATAAATAAGATATGTATAAAAATTTAGAATTATTCTAAAATCTATAATTTTTTTTAATGCTTATTTTATTTTTTGTCTTTTCTGAAAATTTTCCTTTTTTTAAATTTGTCACTTAACAAATAAAGATGTGATATAGTGGAGTATAGAAAGATAATTTATTAAAATTTAAGATTCACTTAGATTTAATGCAAAATTTACTAATTAAAATATCCTTTTTTAAAAATTGAATGAATAAAAAGTTTTAAAAAATTGTTTTTTTTTTTTCATTTTTTGTAGTTTTTTTTTTTTTTTTTTTTTTTTCAGTAGTTTATAAATTTCTGGAATATGGGTTTATTTAACAAACAATCAGATATTCAGACAATAATAAAGATAAAATATAATTTTTGTTTAAAATTAATTATAAAACTTAAAAATTGGAAACAAAAAAATGTTATTGATTTTTTAAATTATCTGGGTCCATCTTAAATTAATATATGTGCATTAATTTCTGGCCGATTTTTCCAAACGAACCGTAAATGATTAAAACCTTGATTCATTAAAAAAAAAAAAAAAATCTCTCAAAATGAACCTCTCTGGGATGGGTCCCTGCAACCTTCGGTAACGTAAACTGGGTATGCTATGCACACTTCTCTAACCAGCTTAGAAAAAATAGTGATTTAATAAAAGACTAACTTTAATTTATTTTTTTTTGTTATATAAACTTTTGTATAAGGAATAAGTCGTAAAATAATACTTTCTAATTTTTATACTAATGTAACATTATAAATAAGTGTAAAAGACGTTTTTTGAAACTGACTAAAATGTGCATAAATCCACAATCAATAAAGGAAAAAACTAAGATCAATTGAAATATCATAACATTTAAAAGTAAAATTATATATAGACAGAAAAAAAATGACAAAAAAAATCCTGACCAACTTCCTATAATAAATAAATCAGCTAAAAAATAATCTTTATATAACCAAGTTCTGAATTTTTCTTCAATTAAATAACAAAATTTAAGATTTTAAAAGCATGAAATTAACCTTTTAGTAAACTGTAAAATACACTACTAAATTAAATAACCATAGATAAACGTAGAAATACATTTTGCATACCTGAATATATGTACAGTAGAAAGGTTATTTCCTAGGGAAAGATAACCACTATTTACAGATATGTCAAGAGAATTGATATAGTTTAGTTTACTCTGATCTTCTCTTACAGGAAAGTTAGGGAAAACAGACATACTTGGAAAATGAACCTAAATATGGAAATTTTTCTTTTTAATAAATAAATGCATAGGATTAACAATTATGAACAAATGCATAAGATTATTATAAAAACTGTTTAGTTCATGTCAAATATTAATGGCTTGATTGTAAAACTACTACTTAAATCATAACCTAATGTAATAAAAAGATAGAAATCATACAAAAGTCACAGCTCTAAGTTAAAAATATATAAAATACTATGATTTATAGATATAAAGATTAAGTAATAGAAACTTAACACACACACACACACATATATATATATATATATATGTTTGACTTGAATTGGGGGTCGACGTTTATTATCTGGCGCGACTATCGACTAACATTGCCGCAATTCAGAAATGGAAACTTCTACGGCAGGCTGCATTTTCATGCATTTCCCAGCTCTGCTTTTAACAGGAGTTTCCGTTACGGGAAGTAGTCGTGGTCGATTAGAAACTCAGAGAAGACACTTAAAGTTCTTGGGACCTGGTTTATTGTCCTTTTTTATACATTACTCCTTTTTAAACCAGGCCCAGCCGGGTTGTTAAACTATTCTTGAAACCGCTCAGTGGAGCGATGTAAGTTTGGCTAACAAGACATGATGGTAAAAGGCCACACAAAAAGCCGCTCTGACGTATATAATTAACATTATTTCCAGCAGAGGGCATTCTTGTTCCAATAGGAGGAAACTTTAATTTTATTGGAAGTTGAGCTGTTGAATGACATGTGGTCAAGACCCGTACGATTTCCGGGCTTGCTGACATACCCAGGCCTAACCACAAATGCCTGCAAATATCCCTTAGACAATAGTACTGGGTGATGCATTGATACATCGCGAGATATCTATTTAAATCATAAATGGTCAAACGATTTCCTGATCTTTGAATTACCAATGCCATGGTTCATACACTCAAGAACAAATAAAATTCAAGCACTTTTCAAGGACTATTCCAGCACTATTCAAGGACTGTTTAGATATATGCATTAAAATTGCATAGAATAACACATAAGAAAAATAGCCACCCCATTGATTATCTATTTCAAAGAAATCTTATTAAATCTTTTAATTTTTATAACAGGAATTTTCAAGACATTATTAGAGAATTTTTAAAGAATAATGTGTTTTAACTTAATAAGTTACTGTATGAAGAAATTTCATATATAATAAAAAGTTAAGAAAACAGAGCTTGAGTTTTTTTCTTTAAGTGCAAAAAAAATATATATGAAAGGTATGGTATGACTACAAGAATAGAAAACAGGAGTAAACCAGTTAAATTTTAGGAATTCTGAACACTCATCATGAGTCAAATATTAGCATTTCTGACGTTGTGAACAATTTTTTACAAATTATACTTTTTAGCTCACAGGCTATCAAAGCCTGAGAGCTAATGTGCCCACCCGTTCTGTATGTATGTACGTAACGTGATAACTCTTGATAGAAACATCCGATTTGCTTCAAATTGTTTTTCTAGGTTCATTCTGATAAGGCGCTTCCCTGGTTAGTTTTGGGGGTTCATTGGTTAAGTATAAAGGGAGGAAAGAGGGGGTAGTCCCCCCCCTTAATTTAGATAAATGCATTTTTCATGCAGAATTATTCAATTTGCTCCAAATTTGGTATACTGGTTTATTATGTTAAGAAGCTGCCTTGATTAGATTTGGAGGTTCACTAGTTAAGTATAAATGGGGAAAAGGGGGGCTAGACCCCCCTGCCCCCTTAATTTAGATAAATGGGTTTTTCAACAGAATTATTCGATTTGCTTCAAATTTGTTATACCAGTTTATTCCGGTATGGCGCTTCTTTCATTAGATTTGGAGGTACATTGGTTAAGTATAAAAGGGGGAAAGGGGTGCAAGTCCCCTCCTCTTAATTTAGATAAAGGATTTTCATGCAGAATTATCCAATTTAATTTAATTTTTTTTTCTACGTTCATTCTGATAAGGAGCTTTCTTGATTAGATTTGGAGGTTCGTTAGTTAAGTCTAAAGGGGGAAAAGGGGCTTAGCCCCCCCCCCCCCCCTAATTTAGCGATATGGCTTTTCCATGCAGAATTATCTGATTTGTTTCAAATTTGGTATACAGGTTTATTATGTTAAGGAGCTTCCCTTATTAGATTTGGAGGTTCATTGGCTAAGTATAAAGGGGGGCTAAGCCACTTTCATTTGTTTTTTGAGGGGCATTATTCTTTGAAATAAGAATATAATATACAATTAGTGTGAATAGCCTGTGAGCTCAATGCTATCAGTTTAACTGGGCACTTTTCTTTTTTATTAATAAATATTCTCTAAATTCTCAAACCTTACAGCATTTGGATCCATACAGAAATAATTGAAAAAAAGGTTAGATAATTTGCTTTTACTTTTTAAATACAAAAGATTTTTTTTAAATGGATTTATAAAAAGGAAATAATTTTTTTTTTTAATCAGTTACACAGTGAAAAAATTGGAATTAATATAATTCGGTGAAGTTTTAACTGATTGACAACATTTGTGATTTTTATGAATGACCCAAATTTTTTTTCCTTCATGACTGATTGACTATGTTAGGTGGGGGGGGGGGGGGGATATATGAAATTGGCATATAACTGACGAATTTTGCGATTTTTTCGACAAATTGACGAAATTTGCATCTTTTATCGATGACCAATGGACGAATTTTGGTGGTATTTTTCCACGGCGAATTGCTAAAATTTGCAATTTTTTTAAATAACAGATTGAACAAATTCGTCATTTTTTTTCACCGTATACTTGATGAAATTTTCAAGGGTGATTGTGACTTTAAAAAATTTTTTCTAAAATTCACAGCAAATTTTCTGAAAGATTACAGCAGAGAGGGGAAGGTGTAAATCCAATCCCGGCACTGGCTATGCATTTTTTTCGAGGCCTTTTCGCGATCTTTCGACGAAATTTGCCATTTTTTCGACGAAATATGTCGTTTTCTCGCGATCTTTCGACGAAATTTGTCGTTTTTTCGCGATCTTTTGACGAAATTTGCCATTTTTTCGCGATCTTTAGACGAAATTTGCCGTTTTCTCGCGATCATTTGACGAAATTTTCGGTTTTATTTGCGATCTTTCAACGAAATTTACGGTTTTTTCGCATTTCTTTGACGAAATTTGCGTTTTTTCCGCGATTCTTTGACGAAATTTGCGTTTTTTTCGCGATTCTTTGACGAAATTTGCGTTTTTTTTCGCGATCCTTTGGCGAAATTGGCAATTTTTCTGAAAACGATTAGCAAAATTAATTTTTTTCGACGACCATTTGTCGAAATTCGCGATTTTTTATGGCCGAATTTTCGGATTGGTGACTGATTTTTTTAAATTTTCCGAAATGAATGCCTTAAATTTTCGGAAAATTCGGAACAGAATAACCCCTACGCGAACTTTTGAAGTTTGCAATCATTTGTCGAAATTTGTGTTTTTTTTTTTCAAGATCCTTTGTCGAAATTTGGCGTTTTTTTTGCGCAATCCTTTGATGGACACGCGTATTTTAGCGATCTTTTAATGCAATTTGCGTTTTTTCCGCGATCCTCTGACGTAATTTGCGCTTTATTCGAGATCTTTTGTCGAAATTCGGGTTTTTTTTCTAGTCTTTGACGAAATACGCGCTTTTTTCCGCGACCTTTCGACGAAATTCGCGTTTTTCCGTGCTCTTTTCACGAAATTCGCATTTTTTAAGCGACCCTTTGGCGAAATTACCGATTTTTTCATTGTTGAAATTGATATTTTTCGGCAACCATTTGTCGAAGTTCGCGATATTTTCAAGCACTTTTCATTCCTTGAAAATGACTACTTTTTTTTCCAGCACTTTTCATTCCTTGAAAATGAATACTTTTTTTTCCCAGCACTTTTTCCATTTTTTCCAAAGCGTACGAACCATGAATGCATCGCACACATACGATGCATCACAACGGGATCGCAAATGAATAGGAGAGTTGACTTGTTTCGCCTCTGATGTGAATAAACAACGTGTGAATAGCTAAGACATCGATGATGTACAAGACTGATGGCAGAGTAAGGGGAGACCGGTTGCTCCTCCAATCATGAAAGCAGATAAACAACGTAATCCAAAATCGCTGAATGCTTCATATTTTCAAGTCTGTTTTTCCAGCTGTATGAAGGCCCCACGATGTTCATTTGAGAAAATACAGTGATGCAAAATATATATTTTCCCTAGATCACATCACTCTGACTCTAAACGTGTGCGATAACATATAGAGCCAGTTGATTTTTCATCTTGTATTGACAGGAAAAGAGGATTGATTCATTTGTTTATTTTGATAGGATACCCCCCCCCCCCTTTTTTTTTTTTTTTTTACATTTAACTGATGTTACCGGTCTCTTAGACCACGACTTTTTTCAATTTTTATAGTTTAACTTGCAATTTTCAGTTTAATTACAAACACTACCGAAATTTTGTTCCGTTTGGAACTTTAGTACTATCACCAGAGACTTTTGAATAGATGAATTTTAATTAAATCAGTCTTGTACAAAAAGTTTAGTACAAAAATACCATCCTATGAGTTAATCGCGTCTTTTCTTCATCTTTCGATGGAGTGGTCTCACAGACCGCTTCACACTAGTTATGTGACAATTTCTGTAACATCAGTTAAAGGTTAAAGAAAAAATAAGTAAAATATAACATTAAATAAATGTATAAATTAAAAGAGTTAATAAATGTAATAATTTTGCTGGCAACTGAGAAGTGAATAAACCCCAAGACAAAAGTCTAACAACGTGATGAATCGTAATATCATGATTTTACTCTAGCAATACATCACGATATAGAAATTGAGACATCGCCCAGTCCTATTAGACAACACTTTTAATTTTAAAGATTGACCAAAAATGAAATTTGAAAGTAATAAGATGTATTGCTGGAAAAGAAAATTACCAGGGGCAAAAAGCTTTAAGCACCAGAATTAAAGTTAAAAAGAATATTAGTTGGGACTTCAAACTTTGAATTTTAATGTTAAATTTAAGTTTTAAAAAGGAGTTAATCTTTATCTTCTGTGTTTTCACATCGCATCCCGGCTCTGCTTTTAACCAGAGTTTTGGTTTCTGTTACGGGAAATAGTGGTGGTCAATTAGAGACTAAGAGAAATGGTTTATTGTCCTTTTTGTACATTACTCCTTTTTAAACCATGCCCATCTGGGCTGTTAAGCTATTCTTGAAACTGCTCAGTGGAGCGGCGTAGGCTTGGCTAACAAGGCATGATGGTAAAAAGACACACAAAAAGCTGCTTCCATGTATATAAATGGTGTAATTAAAATTATTTCCAGCAGAGAGCATTCTTGTTCCAATAGGAGGAAACTTTAATTTTATTGGAAGTTGAGCTATTGAATCACATGTGGTCAAGATAGGTATGATTCCCAGGCTCGCTGATGTACCCACTCCTAACCACAAATGCTTGCAAAAATCCTTACAACACTTTTAATATTAAAAATCGACAAAAAATGAAATCTGAAAGTAATATGATGCATTGCTGGAAAAGAAAGTTAGCAGGGGCAAAAAGCTTTAAGAATCAGAATGAAAGTTAAAAAGAAAATATTCTTTTTAACTTTAATTCTGATGTTGGGACTTTAAATTTTAAAATTTTGAATTTAAAATTTAAGTTTTAAAAAGGGGTTATGCTTTATCCTTTCATGTATGTACGTATATGCTAGAGCATAAAATTACAATTTAAAGCATATCCTTATTCTAACAAATACCCCAAGGAGAAAAAACAGCAGATTTTTATAATCTCATATAGTTAAATTAAATTAATATTTATGAGTTATACAGAACAACAATTTTAACAATTGTAAATTAGATATAAATGTTGTTTCCTTAAAACGTACCTGATGTACCCTAAAGCATACTTGATGAATTACTGCACATGATACTAGATTTTTATTAGTTTGTAAAACAAGGTTATTTGGTTTAAACCAAATGTTGTTGTTTTTTTTTTTTTTAAACCATGCTGGGTTTTTTTTCATGTGGTTTTTTTTCATGTGGTTTTTTTTCTCTTTTTCCCTATGTTTTCCTTTATTTTACACATTATTGAAAAATGCAAAATCCAAGTTATGCAGAAGCTACAAGCAAAGCTTTAGAAAAATGATGAATTAATAAATTTGTAAAGGCGCAAACATTTTTAATCAAACTTTTCTTATAAGCTTTAAATCTACATAGTTACTAATTTTTCTAAAATTAGCTGGAAAGAAAAAACAAGTAGTTAGTTATTTTTCTTCTTTTTTTAAAGCCTTTTATTTTTAAAAATAGCCAAAATGGTAGATGAGCTAAAAATACGCTTTTACTACTTTGATAGCTTGATTAGTTAAGATTTACTAAGAATTACATATGTCTCAATAATGACACAATCGTAAGTAATTCTCTCCATTGGTTATTTTTTGTTCTGTGTGCTAATGAATGATTGGCTGTGAGTTTTCTTTGCTGTATCATGGCTATTGGGTTTAGTAAGCTTTTGTTTTTCTTGCATTCCTTCATTGGTATTGGGGTTTTGCATTATGATTTTATTCTGTTACCAGCAGGATTGGCACGGTTTAAATCAATTGGTTTTTTAGAAAAGATCTAATATAATATTTTCTCATTTTTGTAATTTAAGTGTTTCAAATTATTGGATATAAATAATTTCTACTTTTGATAATCTTATCACAGCAGTCACCGCGAGACATAGTGAGTCTAGGTTATATTTGAATGCATGTAGAAGTAGAATGCAAATTGCATGTGTTTATGAACATATCTGAAGCTCTAAAGATAAAATATAAAACATGTGAATGTAGCAAAGATAAAATAGATTAAAAATATTCAATATTTTGAATAAAATATTTTCCTTTGAGAAAAAGCAGGTTATTTACAATTAATAACATAAAATTACATTTAAGATTTCAGTCAAGCTGCAAAAGAAAATTTTCTTGATTGGGGAGATTATCTTTCAAGGCTGTTCTCAACTGCTCTACTCAACAAGCGCAAAATGCTTTGACACATTTACAAATTCATTTTTTAACGGAAAGATATCAAATTGGAAGGCCTGACTGGAAGCGATTTGGAATCGAACTGCGTTTTCCATTTTTGATAAATAAATTACCTATTGAGTTATAAGCAATTTTGATCACGTGACAAAGATGTTTTTAACCTTCCCTGAGTAGTTATTTTTCTTTTGCACGGAAATTCGGTTCAAAACACCAACTTTGACACTATTTTCTGAAAGATGAAAAAAAAAAATGGAAAAAACAGTTTTATTACATAGTTTCATGCATTTCCAAACAAAAATAAATTAAAACTTATGTCATAAAGTTGCCCTTTCAGATTTGAGAACAGCCTTCCTTAAGAGTAAAAAAGAAACTCAAGATATGAAGTCAAATAAGAGGACATTGAAAAATTGGGTACTAGCGAAGCCCCTGTTTACTTTTAACTAAAATATGTAATAAGATATATTTAAATCGTCTATTGCATAATCGAATCCACTACTTAGATCTGACAAAAAAATGGGAGAAAATCGAGGTAAGGTTCACTAGAGACATAATAGAAAAAAGTCTCATAAAAATGCTTAATAAGGTATATTATTAATTTTTAGTTTAGACATTTAAAAGTAATACATATTATAAAATAGCTTAGAAAAAAATCCTGTGTATTAAGTCTGATGGCTGTTTAAATGTTTTAGTGGACGACAACATTTATAAATACTTTCCATTTTAAGATCAATGTTTTCGTAGTCTAAAAAGCTGGTAAATAGATATTTCTGTTTATGTTACTGTTGCCTTTTTTTTTTTTTTTACGTTGCAGTTTTTGAGGAGAAGTGTCAAATGACAATACACACTACTTCTTGAAACGTGTAAAGACCCTACTGCTAAATTCATTCTAGGAATTCTTTATAAAAAGCTTTACTTTCAATAAAAGATAATAATTGTTCATGTAGTGTTCTAACAGAAAAGCCAGATATCTCAGATTGCAAATATTTCAAAGAAATTATTTTGAATAGCCATGGGAAAGCATATTATATTCATGAAACTACACGATATATTTATTTATAGTACTAGTAATCAAAAGATTGTTTATTAAGATTTTAAAGGTATCAATGTTTCACTATGTAAGCATTTTATTCATGGAACATAAGACATAGCTTTTACTAAAAATGTTTAAATTATTTCAATTTTCTACATAAGTGATTGTAATTATTTAACTTAAATTATTTTTAAATGAAGTTATATTACTTATATATCCAACAATGTTTATTTTTATCAATAAAGATGCATGTATATGTAATAGAAAAATATATTTAAAAAAACCCGGGTTAAACCAAAAAAAACCTGGTTTAAACCAAAAAAAAAAAAAAAAACTGGTTTTTTGGGGGGTTTTAACCCCCCCCCCCCCCACCCCCCCTCCCCTCCCTGGCTTTTTACCAACTCTGTTGTAAAATTTATCAAACAAGAGGCATACAGACAGGCAATGAATAGCAGTCTAAACAATGTGACAAAAAGGGCAATAGCCTTTCTAAGGATTTTAAAAGCATAAAAGTAAACCAAACCAAAATTTATCATTATGTTTTGATTCTTATGAACACAAGAACATTTAAATTTTTATTCATTTATTTATTTATTATTTCTTTGCTTGCCTTGCGAAAATCTAAATTTTTGTTGTATTTATATAACATTTGCTAAAATTAATTTTTCAACCTATATGTAGGATGAAAGAAATTTTTAATCAATTCCACACATTAAAAAAGAAAAATATTAAGACATACCAATTTCACAGCATTCTGTTTATGAGAAGAAGCCATAGCAAGAAGTTCAGATGTGCAATTAAATTTTAAGTGTGTAGCTTCGGTTGTCAAATTCATGAGAACTTTTACAGGTTTTGGAGAGTTTGATTCATGTAAAGTATTGCTATCATATATATTCACTACACCAGAATCAGACCTAGAAAAATAAAAATTATACATACAGATAAAAATATTTGTTAATCTATTTCAAAATAGAAAAAAAAAAATGCAAAGAAATATAATAATGGTTGTTAAAGATATATATATATATATATATATATATATATTAATAGCAAAAGAAATAAATTTACATAATTCAAAAAAAGAATTATCTTTCACATTAAATCTACCCATATTCTCAGTTCTGCTTCAGCTCTTGTTAATGGCATCATCCATATCTGTTTTAGCCTAATGAAGGAAACTTTATCCCATTGAGTAGTGCAACTTATCTTTGCTAATTTAAAATAAGTGTTTAAAATTTCTATCTCTGGAACTACAATCAGGGTTGAGAGAGAGCTGATATAATCAGGAGAATAGATATTCCCTGACTTTTCCAGGTTTACTTTAAGAAAATTTAACCCTAAGGACATAGTACTTGATGGATGCACTGGGGGTAAAATAAATATTGTACCACTAGAAAACGCTAATTTTTTGTTTTGTTTTGTTTTAATAAAGATGATATTGATAAAAAACTTATTTTCTGAACTTCCCCAAACCCTAAAAAAAAAAAACTTGCTCTCAAGGCTACTTTGGGAATTTTTTTGGGGGCCTTTTTAATAACTTACAGTCGTTACAAACTTTCAAATTAAGTTTTCGCCAAACTATAAAAATTTTCTATACAATATTAATCTGTGTACTGAGCCACCATTCACATTTAATAACTTACCATAAAAAAGAACATAAAGCATAACACTGGCAAAAATATGCCTTTATTTTACCCATGTAAATATTTCAGTGAGCTCGTAAAATAGTAAATTTTTTCAGTAAATCTTTAGTAAGACTCTCTCAATTAAGTGGAATAATTTGTAAATCTTGATCAAATAATTAACAACATAAACATGCCAAAAAAAAAATAAATAAAATAAACTTGAAAGTACTTTATACATTTTTTAGAAAATTTCCCACAATTCAGATTAGACATAATTGCAATAATAAAAAAAAGTTCAGATAATTTTCATCAAAAAGTATGGAAGATAAATCTTGGAGAAAATTATCAGTTAGTTGCCAAATGTCGGTGAGGCTTACTGTAGTTATCCAAAAAGTTTTTTGTGTCTGTGTGTATGTTTTGCGATAGCTATCGCAAAAAGTCTGTGATTGGGTAAGTATGTTGGTGAGGTACACGTAATTAGCTGTATAGATTTTGGTTAAATTTGATTCTTTCGCTCAAAGAATATAGAACTTACTCTTTTATGTTATATTCTTTTCGATGGGAATTCTGAGAATATTAAAATTTTACCATTCATTGAAAAGAAAATGGCACATTTGGATAATTAATTCAAACATTAAATTATGGATGCTGGAATTCTGAGAATATTAAAATTTTACCATTCATTGAAAAGAAAATGGCACATTTGGATAATTAATTCAAACATTAAATTATGGATGCTAAAATTTCCTAATGTGGATCTTAAATTAGCCGGATTAGTTTAAAATTGTGTAAATACACATTTCAGGCATTTTAAATTATCCATATATTTTTTAATGGAATTTTGTGCATCTGTTCAAAAAATATAAAACATTTTACCTTTACAAGTTTATGTTTATCCTACCATAAGTAAATATTCTTTCTGTTTTACTTTAACATTTGCCTAGCAACTCTATTGCATAACATGTCAGAAAAGAAAATTTCTTTAAATGATAAATTCATAGTGGCTTTCCTGATTACAAAAGAATTGGAAAAGAATTTTAAATATAAAATTTATATAAAACTTTTTAAAATACTCTATGATAACTACTAAAACTGGTTTTTCCAAATAAAAATTATAAAAATGTTGAATTTCTAAATCAGATATATGTCTCATAAGGGGAGTTTATGTTTGCATGAGTATTTTGTTGCATGAGATTTTATATAACTTTGACAACAAATGCCAACATTTCAAGGTTGACAGGTACGTCTATATTTTATTAGAACTAGTTGCGTAGCAACCCGTTGTGTTGCTTTTGAATTGCATGAGACAATCGATCTTTTTGCGAAAAATGAAATCTTAACTTTATTGTAAATTTAGAAAGTCATTGCAATATTAATTTTATTAAATACAATATTTCAAATAATAAGTTATATTTACAATTTAAGTCAAAACTTTCCCAATAAAAATGCACATATTCTATAACTTTATTTGCCTAGAGCTTTTTCCTCTTCCAAGATTTTGCTTTGAATTTCGGAGTTCGTAGAAATGATGTCATTTGGGTCAACTTATACAAAAATGAATTTGTTTGGACGAATTTATTCAGAAGCATTTTATATTTATGAATTACAATAAATATTTAAAGAATTTTTTTTTCTCGCTAAAACTTTTCTCTCTTTTTTTTCTCGCTCTTCCGCATTTTTAATGTCCGCTTCTGAAAAGTTTTATTAGCCATCTTAAGGCAATGGTTGAAAATCTACTTTACGACTTTAAATTAAATGAAAATAGCGTATGGTGTTTTTTTTCTTTTGACGTCAACAGAATTTATCTCAATGTTCCAGTAGAGAGTCGAATTTGTGTTTCTAAAATAAACGGATTCCTGAAGTTTGAATATGCGTGAGTTCGTATTTCATGAAATTTTCTTGAAAACTACAATCATTTTTCCACTATTTATTCAAATATACGTTAATTTCAATTTTAAAATGATTTCAAACAATGATACCTAATAATCCTTGTCATTTTCCCTTTTCTCTCTTTTATCCACAAAAATGGAGCAATTTTAGTTTTCATCATTACAAAAATGTCATAAAAAATAACGTAAAAATTTATATCTCGAAAACTAAACAAATTTTAAAATTCTACCACCACGTTTAACATCCTCGGACCCATGCGGATAACTGGCGTTAATTTGATCGCCCAACGCCCAACATTCCATACTCTAGGAGGAACAGCTGTGAAATACAAATGGACAGTCATTTTTTAATATAATAGATTGATGAAGTTTTAATTTCGCTATAAAAAATTAGTCAGTGACAAATGCTGAATTATTTATATTATTTTAAGTGCAAATGGCTTATTCGTTAAATGAGCCTGTACTCAATGGATATAGATTAAAAAACATTATTCTTGAAAATTATTTAAAAAGACAAAATAAATAAATCAATTAAGATAAAGTTTTCAAGAAAATTGCATTTAAAAGTAGATTTTCCCCCCTATATAACGGGTGTAAAAATTGAAAATGCGCGATGTTTAGAAATTCAAAAAATTGCAGTAGCAAACATTGCAAATCCGACATTTAATCGTTAAGCGTTGCCATTCTCAAAATGACGTCAGCTGTACGCATGGACATATTCTCCCTTTAGATAGATTTTCAAACGTGAAGTTCCGTTTGTCAGCTAAAACTTTGCATGTGAAAATGTATATTTTTGGCTTGAGGGTCTAATTTCAGTACTGCGAAGTACAAATTCCAGAAACTGATGTCTTTTAGATGTATTCGTGTAAAAATATATAGTTTTATCAATGAAAAGGATTGTTTTCTTTTAAATATGGCACTTACTGAAGCATTACGCCAAGTGTCTCAAATTCGGTATCAGCCGAATGAAAATGTATTGTAACATTAGCTTTATTAGCGAAAATGTTTTTTAAATAGTGACGTCATTTTCTGCTCAGACTTAAAATAGTTACTTTTAATTGTAATGAGTAAATGATATCAATAAGGATAAATAAACCCCAATATTTCTTTTTTTTCTGCAACAGTGGAAATAATACGATTGCTACCATTTTGATGAAATTTCAAAAAATCTTTTCAAATTAAATTAAAAATATAAAAGTGAAAATATTTAGAAAAACAGCTAGTGCGAGGACATCTACAAATGAACAGCTTTCATTTAAAAAAAGAATTATTAGCAAAATTGTGACAGTAGAAAGTTCAAGGAAGATGTCTAAAAAAGCTATCTTGTGTTTTCAATCTATAGATTTTTTCTCTTTTACTTTAACAGTTGCCTAGCAACTCTATTTCATACAAATTACATTTAAAAGCACATATTTTTCTCAATTCGGCTCTAAAAATTTAAATTGTTCGACTACATATATGTTAAATTCGTGCTTTTTTATATATTATTCTTTTATTTATTTATTGATGAAGCTTTAATTTCTTTGTAGAAAATTAATGGGAGAGAAATTCTGAACTTTTTTTATGTGCAAATTGTTTATTAATATTTTGCAATGGAGCCATCACGGCAAAATCATTTAATTGATAAATAACAACGAAATAAAGCCAAAACTCACTGGGTTTTATAACAGACGATATTATTGACATAGCACGTATTTTAATTTCAAAATTTTTTCGGTTTTTATGAGAAAATGGCAACTAAAAGATACAACAATCTACTATTTTCATTTTTTCCCCTTTAGTTTCAACAGAAATGGAGTACTTCAGCTGCCACGATTACAAAAAAAAGTATTAAAAACTACAAAAAAATTAATATCTTAAAATTAAAATGAGATACAGCTTTCAAACAAATTGCATTTAAAAGAGCATTTTTTTCGTTATATGGCGGTGTAAAAATTTAAAATGAGCGATGTTTAGAAGTATAAAAATTTGCATTAGAGAAAATTATAAAACTAAAATTTTATTTCAAATTTCAAAGTGTTGCCATTCACAAAATGACGTATGCGTTACGCACAGATATGTTTGTCCTTTATAATATAGATAGGATAAATTTTGTAATAAAACAAATTGATGCTTATCACCAAAAATAGTTTAAAACACACTGGTAGATATATTAGAAACTTGAAATAGTACAACTATTTGTAACTGCAAACACAAATTCAACAATAAGTAGTTGAAAAGAATAATTGTATGGAATCATGTTTAATATAACAGGTCTTAAAATTTAGGTTTCTGTATCTTTGGGAAATCTTATATGCTTAGAATTATGTATATAATCTAACATTAACATTAAATTGCAGGTTTCAGTATGTTAGATATTGCACAAATTAGGTGAAAATTAAAATATCTTGCAAAATTAACGTTGAGCATCCTAATCTGAAGATTTACTAGTATAAATTAAAAAACTAACTGATGTAAACCAGACTTGTTAGGAATTTGTAAGGTTTCAGATGAATGTCGAATCTATCCAGTTGTAATAACATAAAATCAAAAATGTTTGAAAAGAACAACGACAAGAAAAAGTATCATATGAACATACAGAGTAGCACACTAGAAATATATTTGCTGTAATAGATTATACCTTAAAAAATTTGCTCTAAATTTTTAAAAATATTTTAATTTTCACATATTTATACCAATATCATCTTGACTTGCACTTTTCTGGAATATTTCATGCATAAATAAAATAGGTATAGTTTTTAAAAAGTTTTTACGAAAGATCTAGAAATGCCATGCCTAGGTCTGGTTCAATATGAAAACTAATAATTCTGAAATAAAACATTTAATAATGAATGTATTTTGAATGAGACAGGTTCCAATATTTACTTACCCAGCTGCAAGAAACTGCTCGTTTGGAGAGACAGCTAAAGACGTACCAGTAACACAACCTTCATCTACAAACTTGTGAATGCATTTCCGTGAATTCATGTCCCAAACATATATTTCACCAGTAACTACAAAAAAGTTACAAAAACAACAAATGTCAACAATTGAAATTAAGTGTTTTATTAATATATAACTAGTTTTAAGAATGTATACCTTAGATAGTAAACAAACAGTAAAATATACATGATTATATATGCTTAAAAAGATAAAATAATTTTAAAATAAATAATTTCAAGACATTATACAGTTTCAATAAAACATTCTACTAAAATTCTTAAATCTCAGCCAGTAGATGATTAAAATAAAATCTATAATCCATTCAAATTAGGGAACTTTAAGAATGCCTCGGCTAAAATCTATAATTAAGTTAGCCAAGTAAACAATAACTGCTTTCTTTTCTTCTTAAGCTAATTTGTATCCGATAATTCTATAGTTTAAAATGGAAAAAAAAAAAGAAAAGCAAAATCATAAATCCTATAAAAAACAGATGGGAGCACATTTCAAAATTAACTTACTTAACGTAAAATGTATTTCAAAGTAGAGCTAATATGAAAATTACATACAGACACAAAATAAATAATTAATTAAAAATAAAAATTATAAATTGATACAAGTATATTTGTATATTCTTGTGTAACTGAATTTAAGATCATTTTGAGTTCCCAAACAGCTTTTATTTCATGAAGTAACTCAACATGAAAATATTTTATGGTTCATTACTTTGCTAATTTCCTGATATGTTATGTCATATATATAAAAAACTGAAAAACCCGTTTAAGAATATAAAAATCATTCATTCATTTTTGGCATTTCCTAATTTTTGCAACAATAACTTTCACATGGAGTGCATATCAATTTATTTATTGTATTTCATTTATTTATTTATTTTGTGTGTGTGTTCAAAGCATAGATTTCCTGAATACAGGGAAGTTTGAATTTTCTTTGTGATTATACAATCATATCTAATAGGAAATAAAACATTTTTATTTTTTCAAAAATAAGAATTTTTTCCTAAATAGGATAAACAAGAGATAGATATTTATTTTTATAAAATAGCTATTTTAAGGGAAAAGTGGGAAACTGAACTCTATCATTTAAATTAACAACATTTTTGTTTACTTTTGATATTGTTTTGAATATTGTTTATCTTGAAAGGATTACAGATATTCAAATCTTCTTTTACTATCTTAGAATTATTTAATGTATACATATTTATAAATAAACATATACAGTAGATTGCAGTTATATTTCAGACTGTTTAATAAGACAGAATATCAAGAACATAATTGAAAAATAGCATTATTTCAGGTAATTATCGTAAATTTCTATTGGGGCAAATTGTACTAGAACCAATTTGTTACAATTAACCAGAATGTACTAAATTCATAATTTTATTTAATTCATAAAAAAAATAATAAAAATAATTAAATAAATAAACATATGTTATACAAATATTTTCACTTCAAGTTTTTGCATTAAATGGATTTAATAACAATTAACAAACTGAAGGTTAACTTATGTTAATAAATACTTACCACCATGGGAATACATTTTAGATCCATCTCTACTGAATGCAGTAGCAACCACTTCTCCATTCATTTTCAAACTTCCCACCCATTCTTTGCTCTAAAAGGTAAAAAGAAAACCATGAGAGGAGCTTAGAAACCACAAAGAATTTTTTAAATGCATATTAATAGAAAAAAAAAAATGTTTGCATGTGTATGTTGGTGATGAATAGGAAAATCTACTGCACATAGAGATCTAAAAAGTTGGATGAGGATAGAAGGAGGAGTGACAAGAGGTCCAGATTTTTTTTTTTTTTTTTTTTGGGGGGGGGGGGGGATAATTAATCGAGATATTAATTAAAAACTATAATGAACATTACAAAATGCTGGTGTCAATATTCACCCCTTTAAGGACTTTCCATGGAATTTTAACCAGAAAAAAGCAAAGAGTTCTGTTTTCCCTGCATTTTGAAATATAGAATGCAGCTCTCTGCAAGTCTATCAAAAAAAGTTGGAAATTGCTCGTCAAACGTGGCAAATGAGGTGCGTTCGTACTATAACTAGTTTTATAATTATTTTTTGCACCCCATATTGTACTGAATGTATATTTTCTTGCACTTCATAAGTGCATAGTCTGTAACATCATTAAAATGTACTTGCAATAATTTTTTCCCCATTCCCCGTAATATAATGGAACACTTTTGACTGTCCCTGTCATTAAACTATACATCCGATTTTCATAAAATTTGAAATGGCTCGACAAAATTTTGCAACAATTATATATTTAAAATTTCAGACCATTCGGAAGGCTAAAACATCATTAAAATGCACTTGCAATAATTTTTTCATATTGGCCGTAATGTAACGTTAAACTTTTGACTGTCCCTGTAATTAAACTATACATCCGATTTTCATAAAATTAGAAACGGCTCGACAAAATCGTGCAAGAATTATATATTTAAAATTTCAGACCATTCGGAGGGCTGTAACATCATTAAAATGCACTTGCAATAATTTTCCCCATTGGCCGTAATGTAAAGAAAAACTTTTGACTGTCCCTGTAATTAAACTATACATCCGATTTTCATAAAATTTGAAATGGCTCGACAAAATTTTGCAACAGTTATATCTTTAAAATTTCAGATCATTTGGAAGGCTGTAATATCATTAAAATGCACTTGCAATAATTTTTCCCATTGGCCGTAATGTAAAGAAAAACTTTTGACTGTCCCTGTAATTAAACTATACATCCAATTTTCATAAAATTTGAAATGGCTCGACAAAATTTTGCAACAATCATATATTTGAAATTTCAGACCATTCGGTTGGGTAGTTTTTGCTCTGTTACATGCGGACAGACGGACGGACGGACTGAACGACGACTATAGGTGCTACGTATTTATATAATTACGAACGCACCTAAAAAGAAAAACACAAACATCTTCACCTTACCTTTTTGTTTCCAATAGTATCTTTCATTTAAAAACATATTAATATTTATTATTTCAAAAAACATTTTTACCAGATGTCGACTTGCAAAAATTTTCAAGTTTTAAGTTGTTCTACAATTTCAAATGGTTCCAAGCACTTTCAGGACAAAAACATTTATTTGAAGTACTTTTCCCTTCCTAACAGTGTATTTTTCTTATTGTTGTTTTAAGTATAGATATTTACTGTTTAAAAAAAGTATATATATATATATATATATATATTTTTCTAAAGTTTGATATCACGTTTTCTAATTATTTTTAAAGTTTTCTGTTTGTTTTTTTTTACATTTGAAGACTGGCACATCTGCTCCCCTGACAGAAATATATATTTAAAAAAAAAAGAAAAAGAAAAAAAATGTATTTATTATTTTTAAAAAATTATTTACTGAAGGTCGATTCGCGTTCATTTTCATCATTTCTGTTTTTTCTCTAAATTAAAATGCAATCTCTTTTTTTGCAGATGAAACTATAAAAACACTTATTTCCGGTACTTTTCTGAATAAAAAAAAGTAAGATTTCAAAATAATTATTTTTTGGAGGTTTTTCACAAATTTGCCAGATATGGAAACCTATACTTTTTCAACACTAGGAGATATCATTCCTCGTATTAAAAGAGGGAGGGCTTGTGGTGATAATAATATTGTATTGGTGTATACTTAGAACATTAGCCTTTGAGATTACTTTATTTGTGGAGTAAATTGCAGAATATGGAATATGGCAATAATCTCAATGTAATGCAATATGTTAAGCATGGGTCTTAATTGATAAGTGTGCAAAAGTTGAAGATGAAATGAAGAATCAGATAGGTGGAAGCAAAAATATTTATTTTATTCAACTCCAAGTAGCAGGAAGGTTAATAAACTTCACTCTTGGTCGCTGTAAATTATGAGATGACAATCTCTTTTAAAATATGCATCTTGAAGGAATCCTTTAATCTTTTAAATTAACTGAAGTAAGGCAGTACTGATTTGATAATTATTAAAGGCATGACAAGTAATTCCACATCACTATGAAGTATCAAGTTTTTGTAAAAGTGCAAGTAATTTTAGCAACTCTCTAATTGGTATCTGAAAACAGGCAAAGCCCACATTTCGCTGGACTTAAGTTGAGCTAAGCTTTACATCATGTCAACAGCTTATCAAAAAGAATTCTGAAGTAAAAATTAACAAAATTTTACATATAAGCAAAAGTTTCACAAAGCAAAACAAACACGCATCTTAGAGGAAAAAATCAAGTATAACACCTTTGCCACTACGAAAAGAGTAAAGCTTCAAATGGCACATGCACATTTCAATTACGAGTGAGACATCACAAGAGAAATTGACAGATAATTACATAAATATAATGTCTGAAGGGATTGAAATATATTAGCAGAATAGCACATTGCAGCAAGAAGCTTAATAGTGTATTCTATTAAAAGTAAATCTATAGATAGCTGATTACTGAACTTCAAAAGCTAAAAGAAAAAGAAATATAAACACCGATGCTAAAAGCTGAAAAGGAACAAAAAAAATATAAAACTTAAATACTGTGAGAATTTATCTGACAGGGCTGGAAGTGGAGGCGTTTTATATTACTTAAATTTTATCATCAACTTTTGGTCAGAATTGAATGTTTAATGTATCTAAATCTCAGAACTTAAATCAGCAATCACTATATAACAAATGCTGCTTGTTACATTATGCTGGATTTTGATTTAAAAATATAAAATGATACAAATTTGAGGGTGTATGCTGGCAAACGCAGTGAGCCCTCCTTAACTGGATGTGTTTAGAAAGATTTTCATTTATAAGTATAAAATTATTCAACAATGATTTTCAGTATGTTAAAGGTTATCATAGTTTGGGTGGGTCACAGTCTGGCAGATTAACTAGTTATAATATAAAATACTATCATATTCATACAACAAATGGGTATTGCATTACAAAAATACACATAAATCACACAAGGGAAAAATTAAGTTATGTATCAGTGAATGTTTAAAGTTTCAGTTAATTGATCAATTTCATCAAACTAGGTAATGTTTAAAAAATGTGAATTCTCCAAGTATTATGTCTCATGCATTAATGTCATAATAAATGTAACATGGCATGCAGTATATACCAAAAAAATAATAACTCACCAAAACATTAATAAATACTAGCCAGCAATATTAAGAAATATATATATTTTTTTTACAAAAGTAAAAGTGAAATTAATGAAGTTAATGTGAGATAATTGATTCTCCTGAGCAATTTACAAGACATGCATTAATATAGTGTTCATATTCATTTTCAAATAAAAAATTCCCAGGATTATTTTCCAAGTTCAATAATTTTTCTATATAAACAATTAATGGCAAAAAGAAGGAAGACTAGCATTAATTTCAGAGTAGCATTAAATTTAAAAATAAAATTATTCATCCATCCTCACCCCGAGTAATTGAACAGTTTTACTAGATAGAAATTGCAAATTTTTCAATGAGTATTTTCTTATTTCCAGGCTCTTCTTGAGATGTATTACAATTCATAATGTTACTTTACCATTCAAAATTTAGAATAACAACCTTCTAAACTTTCATTAAACTTTAGCTCTAATTGATAATCTATCACACAATTATGCATTCAAATTTTTACAAACATTTAGATGTACCATATTGAAAATAATAATGTACATACCTATTATTTATTTATATATATACCCACTAAAATTTAAAAGACAAAAAGTGATTTAGTAGACAGACAGTCTTATGTTACATTCAGAGGTCACATTATTAGGTGTTAATTGTTCCATATTTCTAGAAATAGGAAAAATTTAAAGATTTAAAATATAATAATAAAAAACTAACTGGTTATTGTATTACTTACTTTTGATGTTACAAGATGAATATGACCATATCTACCATGGATAACTATATATCTTCCATCTGGTGACATTTGAAATTTACGAATGTTTTTCTGTTCCATACCTATTCATTATGAAAAAAATAACTTTTAATCAAGCAAAGTTATTATAAAGGAATAAAGCTATCTTTCTTTAAAGTTTGAGTATATAACATGCTTTTTTGTAAACAAGAAAAAAAAAAACACACACACACATAGGGGGAAAAAAATCACAAATCTGAAAACACACAGTACACTGAGAATTACAGTAAATGTTGGAAAATTCATCTTTTTGTCAAAGGCAAACTATAACACACCTATAAACAAATATAGGCAACCTATTATCAAATTAAAAACATTAAATAATGCACATATGAATGTAAATACAGTAAAACTCTAATAATCCAGATTGCCATACATCTGGATCGGTATTAGGAAATAAAAGGTTATACTCAGAGGAAAAAAAAAATCTTTGAAATTTTTATTTAAATCAGTGTTAAAATTCATTTTAATTGGAATTTTTTAAGTCTATAATATACAGTTGATTCTAATTACCCATCATCCATTAAACTAAGATTATGATACCTAATTGCTATCACTGGATAACTAGCAGGCCATATCAAAAGCATTATAAAATATCACTTTTAATATGGCCTGTCATTTTTCTGACCTTATCAATTATGAAACGTAATCGTAGTTTAATGAGTGTCGGATAATCAGAAGTCTACCGTATTAAGATATTTCTTAATGAATTACAGCTGGATTTTTAAGCGAAACATAGGTAGGATTAAATATTGTTAATAGATGAAAAGTAATGCAATGAAAACGGTCAGGAAAATTCAAATACACATTCAGTTTACCACTATGGCAAAACAATTAACATTATTGCACAGGTTCAACCAATATCTTAAAGTCCATGTAAACACTGTACTGTATTTTAAAAAATTGTTTGGTAAAAGTTAACTTGTATTCAACATACCTACTTCAACATTATATTAGGCTTGCCATTTTATTTTAAAAAGTGTAATTTTCATGAAATTTCATTTCACAACATAACTCTCCTTTTAATGACTGTCCCAATTATCTGGATTTCTGTATAGCCAGATTGTTCTAGGATAGTCTGTATAAATGGAGTTTCACTTTACAAACAGACAAGACTAAAAACAATTAACAAAAATATGCCTAAGCATTTAGTCCCAAAAACAGGTAATTTGTTAAAATCCATAAAAGTTCGTTCATTTTAAACAGATACACAAAATTAGAGAGCCGGTGAAGAATACGTGCATTATGATATCTTCAAACTCATATTTCTGTAAAGTTATATTTTTGCATGATTTCAAGCATAAAATTGCAAAAAAAGCCAAATTGAAGAGTTTCATAAACCAAGTGTTAATAAACATCAAAAGGATCAACAAAAATCACGACAATAAAAGAAATTTAAAAATTATCTTTTTCAAACGGAATTCTCACAATTTTCTCAGAAAGCATGCCATAAGCATAGTAAAATCCATTAATTTAATACAGTGAAACCCGCTTAAGAAGTTTCCCAAGGGAATGGAAGATAAAAACGTCTTAAACGGGAAAACTTCTTAAACGGGAAATTAGCATTTTTTGAAAAAATCAATAGTTTAAAGATTGATATTCAGAAGAGGGTTTATTTTATCTTAGTACAATAATACAAAGAGTACTTTCTACAAAATTGAGTTTTCTTAAGAAATTTAAATTAGTTTGCACACTTTAAAAATTAGCTAATAAAGTAAAAATGCATAATTACTTTAGAAACTCTTTATTTAATCCAAGACAAGAAATTTCTCTTTAAGAGTCATGCAAAAAAAATCGGTTATAGTTTTTTGTTTCTGTTTTTTTTTTGGCAACTTTTAATCAATAACTTTTCTTCCATAACTTCATATTTTCCTCTTTTCACATTTTAATTTTACGAGATTTTTCAGAACAGTTTAAAATGAGATCTCGTTTTGCTAGAATTCCATTCAGAGTAGTCAGAGTAGTGCAACGTATGTTCAACTTCTTTACAATTTCAACTCTTGTTGTTTTCGCGTTACTATCAACTTCTTTCAAAATTTTGATTTTGTCTTCAATTGACAAGGCTTTCCTTTTAATTGCCTTGCCCAACATTTTTGGGGAAAAAAAACAGAATTTTTTGTCCGTGTATTTTCTAACGAGAAAGCTTTGATGTTATGCACTTTACACTGCGAAATGAATAAACCAAACGCAGATTTGGTACATTACACTTATGGAATATGGTGGTGGGAAAGAATCTGTTGTAAATATTGAACTGAAAGAACCACCCATCGGTAGGGCGGAGCAATTCCCTTTTCTCTTATCAGTCACTATTGTTACAGTGACGAGAGGCCCATCCTCTACCCACATTCCATTTCCATTAAACACGTTAAACAGATTTTAGGTGAAATAGAGGTGACCACATCTGCTATCAGTCCTAAACATTGACCTTTTTGAATAGCGAAGAATAATAAAGAAAGAGATTTCAGCACAGAAAATAAAATAATAATCAAAAAGACAAAATAAACGAGCTTTGAAAGTAAAAATGGAAGGAAAAATAAAACTTTTTAAGCGGGAAAGAGTTTCGAACAAAACTTCTTAAACGAGTTATTTTAGTGTTGTAAGAATAAGAAAAAAATGGGAATCGAAAATATAAACTTCTTAAACGGGAAAACTTCTTAAGCGGGAACTTCTTAAACGGGTTTTACTGTACTAGATTTACAGGAATTAGACTAGATTAAAATGCATATGTTTCGTAATAACTTTTGTTAATTTCAAACAGATACAGGAAATTAGAGAACCGGGAAAGAATATGTGCATCATAATATCTTCAAATTCATATTTCTGTTAAGTTATATTTTCAGATGATCTCAAGTATAAAATTGGAAACGTCAAATTGAAGGGTTCTGTAAACCTATTGTTAATAAACACCAAACAGAGTAACAAAAATTATGACAATAAAAGGAAATAAAATTAAATATTACCTTTTTCAAATGGAATTCTCACAATTTTCCCAGAAAGCATGTCATAAGTATAGTAAAATCCATATGCATTTGAACCAACAACGAGTTCATTTCCACTTATAGAAAAATGTGCAGAATGAATGGGAAATCTTTCAAAGAACACAGTCTGTATTTTAGCATTAATCTTACCATCAATCTGAAACAAAGTATAATTTAATTGAAATAAAAAATTCAATCGCTACAAATAATAAGCAGTAACTGTATGATGTACATAAACAATTATATTCATTCGTTTCATTAAAATTAGGAGAATGGAATCAATATTTATAAATAAAATTATAAACCACTTATAAATAAAATTACCAGAGTTAAAATTAATTGACTCATACATAAAATTTTTTAGACATAATTGTCATACAGTTTTAGAAATAAAGAAAGCACTTTTTTCTTTTGGTATTTACTCTTTCTTATGTCAAAAAATTTACATTTTTTCTTTTTCATTATTACAAAAATAGAACAACATAAATTTTTAATCTGCAATAGTTCAGATAAAATTCCTTGTATTGCTTTGCAGTTCATGGGCAAAGCATGGGCTAAATGTAATTGAGCTCGAAAATGTATATATCAAATTAAAAAACACTTTTAAACAATTCGCGTTCATTCTCAGTATTGCTTGGGCATTCTTTTGTGTAGCCCTGTATATGGTCTATGGCCACATAGTATGCAAAAATTTAATTAAACTTAAATGCTCATTCCATAATTGAAAATGCCTTTTCAGCAATCTCCACAATACTTCGGATACAGCATTGTATCTGAAATCTTTTATGTTTCCCTGTAAATAGACAATAAGTGCAATGCACATCACATTTTACTGCAAGCATTTTGTAGTAAACCTTAGTAATGTATATCAGTTTCATCATGTTTGAAATAGTGCAATATAGTTAAATGTGAATAGTTTTTCGCCGAAAAACAAACTCTTTTGTGTAACCCTGTAAATAAATGATAAATACTTTGCACATCATATTCTACAATAAGCATGTTTTAGCGCATCTCAACAATTCATATCAATTTTATTATATTTGTAAAAGAGAAACATCATTAAAATACACCATAAACAATTTCACTCCACAAATAATTCCCCCCCCCCCCTCCCCAGACCATAATGTAACTGAATACTTTTGAGCAACTCTGTAAATGAACTATTAAAGGACTACTTCAATCCCCCGGAAAGACTCTCTCGCTAATGCCTGTCCTATGAAAGAAATTTTTAAAGATATCCCGTTTGCATTTTAATATTTTAAAATGGTTTTCTTTACATTGGATAGCTGAAATTGATCTCTACATCTGCCCTTTTTAGATATGTTCATAATTATATAAATATGTAGCACCAGGGTTGGTAAGTTTTTGCCATAGGCGGAAAAAGCCGCGGAAAAAACCTGGTTAAAACCGTCCCGGCAAAAATAGGTTTTTGCCAAAGTGGTGGCAAAAATAGGCTGTCCATTTAATATTTTTCCCAACAAAAGAAAAAAATATTTCATGAAAGAAAAAAGAAACTTAATACTTAGTTAAAAAATCAATATTCTAAATTTATTTTTGAATTCTTAGATTAAATAAGTATAATTATGCATTTTATGAGAGAATACTAACTTTTATAACAAAATTATTAATGAAAAAAATACTAATTTTATATAAATAGAAAACTTATTATCTATTCATGTTTATACAATTATTAATGATTATATTCACATAATAGAACTGTGGAGGCTCTATATGAGTAAAGAATTTATGTTTATATGTGTTAGAAATTCAAATAAATAATTATATTCTAAATTCAATTTTTTAATATAAAATTATATTTAAAGCACAACACCATTAAATTTCAAATAATTCAGCAATATCTGCATCACAGCCTAATTTTTGCTGTTTTAGCATAGCATAACAATAAACTAGTTTAGAAAGAGTACTTGTTGACATTTTATTTTGAATTTTAGTTTGCACAAATGAAAAATTTGAAAAAAATCTTTCGATAATGGGTAGAAAATAGATATACTGGCAAACAAGATAAAATGGCTACAGGCTACTTACTGAAAGTAAAGAATGTAACTTTTTGTCTCTTTCTTATAGTGTAAGAGGGAGGGGGAAAATTCTAGTTTCCTAACAAGGCATAGCAGAGAGTTTTTTCAATATATAATTTTCAATTTAATTTAATTACTTTTATCTGTAACAGACTAGTTTCACCAGATAAATAATTATTAATTAGTACCAAAGATTAAATATTTACATATATAAAACCTTTTGATAATTAAAAAATATTAATGGCTGACAAAATGCTTTACTTATCTGGTTCTTAAATTCCTAAGTATCAGACTGAATCCCACCTATTTTTATAAAGATTTAAAATATGTAAAAATATTTAATTATATTTAATTAGCAAATTAAATAAAAGTATTAAATGATATGTTATTAAATTTAATTGTTTATATCATTATTATCCTTATTAGCTTATAGATTTAATTACACATTAAAGACAAATAAGAATTTGCCATTTTTGCTGGTTTTTTCCATTTTTGCCCTGGTTTTTTCCAGTTTTTGCTGGCAAAAATGCCAACCCTGTGTAGCACCTATATAGTCGTTGTTTGCTACCTGTGCCTGTCTGTCTATCCATCCAAATTAATAAAATAAAAACTACCAACTGAAATGTTTGAAATTTTAAATATATAATTGTTGGAGAATTTTGTCGACCCATTTCAAATTTTATGAAAATCCGATGTATACTTCAATTACAGGGACAGACAAAAATATTCTGTTACATCACAACCAATGGGAAAAAATAGTTTCAAGAGCATTTTAACCACTTCACTGGCAGCAGGTATAGGAAAACAGTGCTTTTACACCCAACTTATCTCGGGGCAAATGTTGAAGTGGTTAATGATGTTGCACCCTTTCGAACATAATGAAATTGATAAGCATTTATGAAGTGCACTAAAATATACATTCTGTAGAATATGCAGTACAAAGAATATTTATTATTCATTTACAGGGCCACACAAAGTAATTCAGTTACATAATGATATAGGGGAAACATAGTTTGCAGCATATTTTGATTATGTTAAACTATTTCACGTATAATGAAATTAATATACGTTGCTGGGGTTTACTACAAGTTCTTCCTGTATAATAGGAAGTGCATAGTATTTTCTGGGATACACAAAAGATTTCGTATACTATACTGTACCCAAAATACTGTATATTAGCGATGATTGCTTGAAGTGCATTTTTAGTTGTGATATGAGTCTTTAAGTTTAACTACATTTTTCTATATTATGCTGCATGTATATTGCGTACGCTGTAGATTTATCACAGGGCTACACAAAAAAAATCGTAAGGGTAGCTGAGTATGAACGAAAACAGCTTAAAGGCGATTTTTAAAAGAGTTATGCATTTTTATGCTGAGTTACATTTAATATACTAAGATATGTTTGTAGAATATATCTCAGAATCTTACAGCCTATTTTCCTTGATACTTATACACCCTGAAATGGTACTTACCTTTATTCCTTTATTTTTCTTATTATTTCCATTCTAATACAATTCAGTTACAATAACCAAGTTTTCTTTTGCTTATTATTTTCATTTATTTCTTTAGTATATCTAAAGCATCTATCCAGTTTCATTTCCAAACTTTCATTCACGCATCGTTCATCATTTATCGTCACAATCGTTCTTCAAAGATTGGCTGTTCGTTTTTCCAAATGCTCCGATGTGACGTCACGTGTTTCCCCGATCACTGAACTTTGGACCATGTCGGAAGATACACTTTTTTATCTTTTAGTTTTGCCGGGGGGCGCACTGTAGATGTTATTTTCTTTAGAAATTTTTTTTTATATAAAGTAAAGATCGCAATGAAAAAAAAAAAAAATTTGAATTTTTTCAAAGTTTTTTTGATTAACTAAGTTTTTTGTACTGTACTGTTTATATTTGGCTTCTGGTACATTTTTTACTTTGAAAAAAAAAAAAAACCTTCTTGTCCTAAATTTTTCTATTTTCTTCTGACAATGGCAAGTATTCAGGTTAGTATCAGCAAATTGAATTCTCACAACTATGGAAATTGGGCCGCTGACGTAAAATATCTTCTGCTTGACAAGAATGCCTGGGGCATTATAATTGGATGGAGAAAGCTCCCGAGAAAACAGATGTCACAGCGGATAAGGACTACCAGTCCAGAGTCAGTTCAGCCCTTTCCATAATATACCTGAATGTAGAACCGGAATTCAGACGAATAATAGAAAACATCGACGACCCGAAGGAAGCATGGAAAAAGCTTAAAACACATTTCCAGCCGGACAACCGTTCCCGTCATATGCAATTGTTCTCTGAGGTACTGGCTTGTCGAATTGAAGCTGATGAAGCAATTGACATGTATGCAGCCCACCTACAGAGAATAGCAAACCAATTAACAGCTATGAATGAATCCATCAAGGAGACATACCTTTCATTCCAGCTCCTACGATGGCTCCCGAAAAGATACGACAGTTTAGTCCAAAACATTCTTTGATGGTCTGAGGTTAAATTCAAGTTCAACGACATACTGACTGAGCTGATCGCAGAGGAATCCCGACTAAAACTATGATCAGAAGACAGAGCTGAATCTATCCAAACCAACTTTTCTAGAACAAAACCACCTAGGAACTCTAGCTACAGACAGAAGTTCCAGGGAAAGTGCCATAACTGTGGACGAATGGGCCACGTAAAAAGAAATTGTGCCTATTCCAATCCTGAGACTCCTGGTCCTGACTTGTCTGCCGGAAATAGCTCCCGTGACTCATCCATTTCCAGAGAGACCATCACTAGATCTAATCCTGTTCGCCCAAGGACAGAGGTGCCACTTCAAAGCCTAAGTCTACTTTTAAGCCTCAACGTCCCTATAGCAGCCAGGTACATTATTTAATTCAATCTAATCTTAGTCGTGTAAAGGGTGATGACGAGCCTGTGTCAAAGACCCAGGCGCGTCACACCATTTTTGTAAAAATAAAGAGCTGTACGTTGATTTCAAACCTCTAAGAAATCAAGAACTTGCTGTTGCCGTTGATGGCACCACCTTCCCAATCAAGGGACAGGCACTGTTGATCTAAAATTAAATGGGGGAAAAAGTGTGTTTCGGGGACGTTATGTTCTGTCCTAGCCTGAGACGTTATCTTATATCTGGGTCTCGCCTTGATACAAAAGGGGCAAAGTTCAAAGGAAGTGAGGGGAGAAGTTAAGGTTTATCGCGAAGATAGAACCCTTTTCCGTGCATTTCTTAAAAAGGGCATATATTATATCCACCCTGAACCTAGTTCTAGAACCATAACTAATTCCAAACGTAAAAGTAATCTTAAAACTAAACATTTTCGATTTGAGGCATCAATCATCCAAAAGGATGACCTAAAGCTTTGGCACAGAAGACTGGGGCACATCAGTCCATCCTTAATCGAACATACTGACAAGTGTAATGGAGTGAGGGGTCTTCCACACATCAAAACTAAGGATTTTGAGTGTGAAGTATGTAAGTTGAATAAACATAGACACACCTCATTTAAACCTTTAAAAGAAATAAGATCCAAAAAGCCACTCGAGCTATTGCACACAGATTTATGGGGACCAACTAAAATCAATGGCAGAAATGGGGTGAAATACTTTTTAATTATCACCGACGACTTCTCCAGAAAAGTTTCAGTTTACCCATTGTGTAATAAGACACAGGTCTACAAAGTATTTACAAATCATGTCAAAAGAACCAAGCGGTTTTTGAATACTAAACTTAAAAGTGTTTGCAGTGACAATGGGAGGGAATTCTCAAATGAAGCTTTTAGGAATTACTTTGAAACAAATGGGATAAAACACGAATTCACGAACATCTATACTCTGGAACAAGGTGGAGTTTCAGAACGTCTTAATCAAACCCTAGTAGATGGAGCTAGATCAATTCTGAATGAGAGTAAGATGAACCTGAAGTTCTGGCTTGAGGCCATTCTCTACTATGCTTATACCCTGAATCGTGTATGTCACAAGTCCCTAACCAAAACTCCTTTTGAATATTACTGTGGGAACAAACCTTCTATTCGTCACTTGCGTCCATTTGGATCAATTGTATATGTAGGGGTACCTAGACAACTCAGGGGATCCAAGTTTGAGGCTAAAGCCAAAAAGGGAATACTGGTGGGTTATGCAATGCCCACAAAGGGATACAGAGTGTGGCTTCCTGATGGAAATAAAATAATTGAGACCATCAATGTCAGATTTAGTAATGAAGCTACTCTGCCCAAGGATTTGCAAACCCAAAGTGAACCAGGTCCTACTTATTGCATAGGTACAAAACCCTTTCGATGTTGCAGAAGAGTGCAACGGAAGTGGTCTGGGCCCCACTTACATTATAGGTACGCAACATCCTGAAATCAATCCATTCAAAGAATTACAACCAGATAAACCACCTCCTGCCGTTTCTAAGCCAGACCAATCTTACTTCGACGATCCCGCCTCCAGTCGCACATCTTTGGATGAAAGTGATGAGGAGGGCGAGGAGTTTTCACGAAGTTTAAGAGATGCGCATGGTTTAGAAAGGCAGTACGACGACGTGACGGTAAACGCACGGATATATATTACTATGAGGTAGGTGAAACAGATAGGTTGAGATCACTTAAGGATGTTAGAGATTATTGTCAGAAACATGGTATTAGGTTTGATGCAAGATGGTTTAGCTTTAAAAGTAAGGATAAGTATGAGGGATTAGTAGACACTACTAACGTAAGCCATAATTCTAGTCCTAGCCAAACACCTCCATACGCTTCCATATCCTCTATATTTGATCCATACACTGCATCTTCATCTAAACCTAGTAGTAGTAGTACACCACCATATACAACAACGTCTACCATCTTTGAAATAGAAGATGACTATATGTACGAACCCAGGGTAAATCTTGACAATTATCCCTAAAAACCATTTACTATGTATGATTCAAACAAGTTCATTGAGGTGATTTTTAATTTAAAGTCTAAATAATTCTGTATATTTTCTTTCAAGAGAAAAAAAAAAAAAGGGAAAACCTCCTCCTTTGAACTTAAACCAAGTACTTTTTAAAAAAGTGCTTGTATAAATGTTTTGACGGTTAAACTGTTAAAATTGTTTAACATTTTTTGTATACTGAAACCTGGAAGATTATGTATCATATCGTTTCAGAAACATGTCTTTTATATTGTTTGAATCCTATGTATATAGACTTGTTTTTCATTACCATTGCACCGTACTTATACACTTGTTGATTTTCTTGCTTTTTAGTATAAAGTGCTGTGCTGTTTTATTATCACTATTGGAAATTGAGCCGTAATCATTGTTTTATGCATAATCACATTAATGTGATGCAGCTTATTTTTTTTAATGAAAAATACCTTTCTGCTTGTGTATTACATAAGTATTAAATATAAGTATTTTTATAAGTTATCTAGTAGTTAAGATACTTATTAAGTGAGCTCACTATATAGAAATAGTATTAGTATATATATATATTAGTTTTTGTTCACTATGTATATGAATATGTATTCTCACTATGGTTAAGTAAAATGTGTTTCCTTGAAAATCAAAGTCCATTTGAATATTTCAAATCTTGAAGATGAAATTGTACTAAGTAAAAATCTTTGCAAATATCTACATAAAATGTAAATTACCTGAATTTCGTCATCACCTAAAATATCGGTAAAGTAGCCACGTTTTGACATGATGAGGTATTATGTAACAAGATCGAGAAAGAACTTTTCTTCAAAAGGAACTTTTGTGTTTAAAAGAACATTTGAACTTTTTAACTTTAAGGTTATCAAGAGGGTTATCTTTGAATAACTCATGTGTTAAAGCGTTCCTCAAAGTAGTGAGGATTCTATTGTTCTTTTGTATAATGTGCAGGGTTGGTAAGTTTTTGCCATAGGCGGAAAAAAACGTGGAAAAAACCTGGTTAAAACCGTCCCGGCAAAAATAGGTTTTTGCCAAAATGGTGGCAAAAATAGGCTGTCCATGTAATATTTTTTACAGCAAAAGAGAAAAAAATATTTCATGAAAGAAAAAAGAAACTTAATACTTAACTTGATTATCTATTCATGTTTATACAAATATTAATGATTATATTCACATAATAGAACTGTGGAAGCTCTAAATGAGTAAAGCATTTATGTTTATATGTGTTAGAAATTCAAAAAATAATTATATTCTAAATTCATTTTTTTAATATAAAATTATATTTAAAGAAGAACACTATTAAATTTCAAATAATTCAGCGATATCGCCATCACAACCTAATTTTTGCTGTTTTAGCATAGCATAACAATAAACTAGTTTAGAAAGAGTATTTGTTGACAGTTTATTTCGAATTTTAGTTTGCACAAATGAAAAAATTCTTTGGATAATGGGTAGAAAATAGATGCACTGACAAACAAGATAAAATGGCTACAGGCTACTTACTGAAAGTAAAGAATGTAACTTTTTGTCCCTTTCTTATAGTATAAGAGGAAGGGGGAAAAATTCTAGTTTCCTAACAAGGCATAGCAGAGAGTTTTTTCAATATATAATTCTCAATTTAATTTAATTACTTTTATCTGTAACAGACTAGTTTCATCAGATAAATAATTATTAATTAGTGCCAAAGATTAAATGTTTACATATATAAAACCTTTTGATAATTAAAAAATATTAATGGCTGACTTTACTTATCTGGTTCTTAAATTCCTAAGTATTAGACTGAATCCCACCTATTTTTATAAAGATTTAAAATATGCAAAAATATTTAATTATATTTATTAATTAGCAAATTAAATAAAAGTATTAAATGATATGTTATTAAATTTAATTGTTTATATCATTATTATCCTTATTAGCTTATAGATTTAATTACACATTAAAGACAAATAAGAATTTGCCATTTTTGCTGGTTTTTTCCATTTTTGCCCTGGTTTTTTCCAATTTTTGCCACTGTCCTGGCAAAAATACTTTTTTGCTGGCAAAAATGCCAACCCTGATAATGTGTATTTTTGAAATGTATTGTTGTGGATATAAGTATATCTATTTTTCTAATTGTATTTGCATAATGTGTGCATTTTACTGTCAGAGGTTGATAGTTTTGCAATTCATGGTAAAGGAACCTTTTATTTATTCATTTCCAGTCTTTTAGTATAAGTGTCAAGGAGGGGGGCAATTGTCAGAATCTGACAGCCTATTTTCCTTGATACTTATACACACTGAAATGGTGCTTACCTTTATTCCATTATTTTTCTTATTATTTCCATTCTAATACAATTCAGTTACAATAACCAAGTTTTCTTTTGCTTATTATTTTCATTTATTTCTTTAGTATATCTAAAGCATCCATCCAGTTTTATTTCCAAACTTTCATTCATGCATCGTTCATCATTTATCGTCACGATCGTTCTTCAAAGATCGGCTGTTCGTTTCTCCAAATGCCCCGATCTCGCCGTACCGATGTGACGTCACATCTTTCCCCGATCGCTGAACTTTAGACCGTGTCGGAAGATACGCTTTTTCATCTTTTAGTTTTGCCATGAGGCAGGAGGCGTTTCTCTCAACTCCACAGATCGGGAAAGAATGTTTTGATCATAAGAGTGCATGTTGGGGATAGACGATATATGCGGGTGTATTTTGAAGCTGTGGGAGAGTGAGACAGTCGGAAGTCGCAGCTTATGGTAGTTTTAAGAAGCTTGTGTTGGTTTTAAAGAGCTTGTGTGTTTTGTAGCTTGTTCATGGCTGGTGGTTAGTTTTTAAACAGCTTATGATTTATGAAGCTTAATAGTTGTAAAATACTTGAAGGTGTTTTTCGTTTGAAGAAAGCTTTGATGTGTAAGTTATGTTCTACAATTCCATTCAGCAATTATTTTTTCAACTTCAGTATATTTCTGGATAAGCAACGATAGTTTCACGTTTTTTCACTAATTTAAATAAAGAGATGAACGGTGTTGGGTATCTGATAAAGATGTGCATCATATCGTCAGTGTTGTGAGCCTACTTGGTTCTTCATCTTTTTTTCGTTTCTGTCAAAACATCGTCATTCGTGTTATTATCATCATATCAACATGAGCCGTACAAAGGTTATGTGTCATTGCTCAGCCTAAAGTAAAACTGTAAGGGTTTATTTTCTTCTATTACTTTATGTGACTGTTACAGCTGAGAAATATATTACATTCATACTGTTTACTGCCATCTGTCATTAAATTTCTTTCATCATAATTTAATTTACTTTTTATTATGTTATGTTTGATAATTATTTAAGTCATGTTGTTCGTTAAAAATAAATGTTAGTTTTATTTCAAACTTAAATGTATCTTTACTTGTCTTTACACTCTGTACATTTTCTTAGTCACTATCCTGCCATGGTTACCTACAACACTTCAAATTAAAAATCTTCCACACTCTGCTACAATTTTAGTAATTCTAGACTGGTCCTGGTTTCCAGACCGAGAACAATATAGATAAAATTATATACAGGGCGACGCAAAGAATTAGATAAATGGCCCTCTATGGATGATAATCTCTGGAAGTGCGATTTCACTAGTTTTAAGCATGTTTTAGTCTTAATTAAATTTTAGCTAAATAGTGGCATGTATGTAAAGATAGTAAGTAAAATACAGTACTGAAAAAAAAATATTCAAGTATGCTTCGATCTATTGGCAAAATTTTCTGAACATCAAATTTCAACCTATTATGCATTTTTAACACTTTCCAACATAGGTGAAAGTGTTTATGAATTTAGTTTGTCTGTCTGTATGTCTTTCAGAACTCTAACTTGCGTTAATATAGTGTTGTATTGCTGTATAATGATATACAGCGGTGCCAACTTATATGGGCCCGTGGGGCACGAGCCCACCCGATAATTTGATCTCTCCGCTCACCCAGTTTCCATTGATTTATTTTGTTATTTATTTATTTAATCGCCAAAATAAAACTTAGCTTTCATGAAGTTCTCAAAATAATTTTGTTTGAAAAATAGTAAGGACAACAATTACACTTATAGGAAAACCCCTTCAGCGGATGTAAAGATAGATCTTTTAAAAACAAATTTCCTGCATATTTTACCATAACTTTTAATGTCTTGATGAATCAAATGACTAAAATGACATTTAGTTTTTGCTGATATTTAGCTTTTTGCATTTTCAATAGTTAGCAATTTTTATGTTATTTATAATAAATATTAATGTATTCATAAACTTGTAATAGAACTTGTAATAATGTTATTTAATAAATTATAATTAAATTACAATAATTTATATTTTACTTAGAAAAAGCATAATTTGGCTTCGAATTATATTCTTTACTCATTTGCTCCTCTCCAGCCGCTTGCTCCATACACACATACTGTGAAAAAAATTGTATGTGATATTTTACTAAAATTTTTGTAAGCCCACCGAATATTTTCAAAAGTTGGTGCTACTGATGATAGAGATTTACTATGCCATGTTTGGTATTGAAAATAAATTATCTAGCGTTCATAGTTTATTTACAAAGACACTCAAAAGCATTCCATTACATCATGGTCTATGGGGAAATATCTTAATTATGCAAATACGTAGCACTACTGTAGTCATCATCTGGTCCGCCCGTCTGTCTGCATATAACAGCGCAAAAACTACCCAACAGAATGGCTTGTAATTTTTCATATTTAATCACTGCGGAATTTTGTCGAGTTGTTTCAAATTTCATGAAAATCGAATCAGAACTTAAGATATTAATAAAAGTTTTCTTCATTCTATTAAATCCTATCATACATAATTAAACCAATGATCTTCCATGATAGGTAATAACGATTATAGGTTGCCATGGCAGCTACATCCTATTTAAGGTGGAGTCATTTTATTTCCGTATTACGGAATTTAATATATATAATCGTAATAAATTTTGTATTCATGCATTTTTGCATAAGAGTGCAACAGTTATTGCACCAAGATCTGAATAATTATAAAAGTAGTTATACTACGAATGCACCTCATTTCTACGTTTGACGTACAATTTCCAACTTATTTACTTTTTCGATTTTGTTTGCAGATTGCCGTCAAGAGGATGCTTTCACTTTTGAAACCGGTTCCGAAAATAAAAGCGTCCTCATTAAAAATATCTGAAAACCAAATCAAAAAAGAAAAACTTTCTTTGTACAGATCGATCTCAACTAGCCAACACAAAAAGAATTGTTTAAAAATACTGAAATGCAAACGAGATATAGATCTTTTCAAATGAAAATCAAACTTCAATTTAATTGCTTAAAAGGCGCAAAGGCCAACCTAGTGAAAAAGATTCCATGCCAGAACTCGAACCCGGGCCATCAGTATAGCACACTGACGTCCTACCGACTAAACCACATGGAACGATACCCAGCCTGGAACTTCTCACTATTACAGGTTGGAAAGGCTACAAACGCAGCACAAGATGGAATATTTTCTGTGAGCCACCGACATGGGGCAAACACAGACTTTTAATTAAATCCAGCGCTCGATTGAATCTATATTAATATTTGGAAATTTTCCAGAGAGAAACATATGCCTTGCATACAATATTTCAAATGAAAATCAAATTTCAATTTAATTGCTTAAAAGGTGCAAAAGCCAACCTAGTGAAAAAGATTCCATGCCGGGACTTGAACCCGGGCCATCAGTATAGCACACTGACGTTCTACTGACTAAACCACACGGAACAATACCCAGCCTGGAACTTCTCACTATTACAGGTTGGCAAGGCTACGAACGCAGCACAAGATGGAATATTTTCCGTGTATACATCTTTAAAAATTTCTTCCATAGGATTAGCATTAGTAAGCTGGTCTTTTCAGGTGACTGATGTAGCCTCACTTCATTTTCAATACCGAACATGCCAGACTAAGCCTCAATAACATATATCAATTACATGGCAATCCAGGTATATTTACGTGAGTTAGAGCTCAGAGAGACAGACAGAGATAGATAGCCAAACAAACTGAATTCATAAACACTTTTCAACTATGTTGGGAAATGGAAAGTGTCAATAATTAGAGAGATAGGCCATTTAAAAGTCACAACAGGTTCATTTACTACTACTTGTTGGCTAAAAAATTAAATACATTTTCTTCAAATTACACTGTCTTTTGAAGAAATATATGACTAAAAATAATAATAATTAATAGAATGATAAATATAGACAAGGTAAAAAAAAAAAAATAAATATGGAGGTAAAGGACATGAATACAGATTTTAAATGTTTTAGTGAAAAGTATTTAATGAAAGAAACAGTAACTAATCAAAGTTTATGGAAAAGCATAATCACACAAAATAATATGTTAGAAAATAACTTAATTTTTATATCAGCTCAGAACATGTTTAAAACTTAAAAGAAATAAATAAAATAAAAAATATATCATAAATAAACATATAGCTAATTAATTATGAAATAATTTTACGAAGCTGGTAAATTTTAAATACATCTATTCAAGCACACCTGGAAAAGGCCTGCAGTTCCATTAGTGGCAGCCACAACAGCAACACGGGCAGAGGGATGGAATTCAACACATTTCACCATACCCTGAAAACATAGAAAACTATAAAGTCAAAATTAACAAAACAAAAATGCAAACAGTAAAATTTAAACAATCAAACAAAAAACAATATCTTTAAGGATTTAAACAACAACTATACATCAAGCAATGCTTGCACAATAGGAGAAATGCAGGAAAAATTCTGTTTTACATGACACATTTTAGTTTAATACACTAAAATTAACAAAACAAAAAAAAAAAAAAAAAAAAAAAAAAATCAACAAAATGTGTCTTTAATAGTAAATTTATTATCTAAGATAGACATTTCCAGGCATGAAAGTGGGAAATGAGAAAAAAGGTGGATTTTTTTTCCATTGATACAATGGTGCCAAACTCTTATAATTAAGTCACATTTTAACAGATAGTTATACAATAAAAGTAAATATAACTGTACGTATGATTACTATGATTGCTATTTTCCTTTTGTAACTCAAAAAGTATTAAAAAGGCTAAAGGTGTAAATCCAAATACATCTAATCAACTTATGTGGGGTAAAGTAGTTCATTTTTTTAAACAAATATTATTCTGAATGGCTTGACTGTTAAAATTTTTCTCCTTTTTTTCAAAAGAAAACAATCTCCACACTAAATTGATCTTTACTTCAGAAATAAATCTCCAAAAATGCATCACTGAAATTACCAAAAAGTGTTCTATAAATAGGACAAAATATTCTATTCCAAAAAGAACCTTACGAAAACTTCTTTTTACTTAGAAATAAATAAAAATCAAAAACTGGAAAGATACTTTGAACAACTACATTTTTATGACTTTCAGATGCTTATAATATAAGCTCACCTTTGACTTGATGGCTCTTTTGCACTCAAAGGATTTCAGTAGGCATAATGTCCGAGATATAAATTTTCCAGACCCCTGCTCCCGCCCACCCATTATCCTTTTGGAAATTTATTTGCATTTCTGCATCAATCCATAGAATGCCTAAAATTGCTTTTAAAAAGGTGGAATTCCTCCTTTAAGAGAAACTCTTTCATGACTGCATTCCTTAAACTTAACTTTATAATGCTGTTAGAAAACTCTTTTCCCAACTATTATTTTTTTATTCCCAGATTGACAGATAAAATAAGAGTTGATGAAAGCAAATTTGTTTGAAATACACATACTCATATCTACCCTATATATAAAATCCTAATACTAGTCAAATGTGCCAATCCCAAAACTTTCTTCTATCTCATACATGTTAATACTTCAAAATTCGTTATCACAGTGAATAAAATTAAATGATGTCTATGCTCATCATGAGGATTCTAAAAATCTAGGTTCATTGAACTGTGTGCATTTAAAAAGGAGATATAAGCATCTTTCAAACAAATCTTTGAATTGACACCCTCCCTCTTAAATGTCTTCAAACAAAATTCCCAAACCAGAGAGCATAAAAGCAACACCTGTCGCGTTTTATACATCCAAGCTTAATAAGCATCTATTCATGTGAAAATGTAACAGAATCTGTTCGTTTTAGTTCGATAAAATTATAAGTTCGATTTTATCGAATATATCGAAAATAATAAGTTCGATTAAATTATGTGTTTTTGAGATACAGCTATCGCAAAACTTGTGAAAAATGCAGCATAGCAGCACCATCTGTTATATTACTTATACTACATGAACACCTAATCAGCACCAACTTATGTCAAGGTCTAACAGAATATGAAGTTTCGTGAATTAGTTCTTAAGTCGGAGCTATTGCAGAAATCGTGAAAAATACAGCATAGCAGAACCACTTGTTGGGCAATTTACATCAAAATGTAATCAGCACCAATATTTACCAAGGTATACCTGCATATGAAGTTTGATGAAAATTCATGTATTAGTTCTTGAGATAAGGCTATTGCGAAAATCAGGAAAAACGCAGCATAGCAGGGGCGATTTACACCAAAAGCGAATCAACTCCAATTTACATCAAGGGATACTTGAATCTGAAGCAGGGATGGTTGGTTGGTTGTATTTATGACGGCCAATTATCTGCACGAGGGATATAGGCCCAGGGGGAGTGCCCTTCGTGGGGGTCTTTCTAAGGGAACCTAACCCGTATTAACGCTTGGAAATCCAAGGTTCGAAGAAAACCACAAAAACTCCGAACGATTAGGCCGACGGGCGCAATTGGGATCGAACCCAGCACCTCCCGTCTACCAGATTCGAAAGCAGAACCTCTCAGCCACTGGTGGGGCTCTGAAGCAGGGATGAGATTGACCAAAAAGCAAAAAAGCTGAAAACTGCGCAAACAACGTTTGAACAATGACAGTTATGAATTTAAAGCGCAACAAATATAATTGCTATTAATATATATATATAATTTACATACAATTTAGCTTTGTATAAATTAAGAAAGAAATTAACATGAATTAGGCAGAAATTATTTACTCAATGAAAAGTTTATTTTACCAAGATATAGAACATTAATGTGAAATTTGCGTTTTTTCGCGATCTTTCGACGGAAATTGTCGTTTTTTCGCGATCTTTCAACGGAAATTGCAGTTTTTTTCGCGATCTTTTCACGGAAATTGTCGTTTTTTCGCGATCTTTTCACGAAAATTGACGTTTTCCGCCGATCTTTTCACGAAAATTGCCGTTTTCCACCGATCTTTTCACGAAAATTGCCGTTTTTCTCCGATCTCTTGACGGAAATTGCCGTCTTTGCGCGATCTTTTGACGGAAATTGCCGTTTTTTTCGCGATCTTTTAACGGAAATTGCCGTTTTTTTCGCGATCTTTTGACGGAAATTGCCGTTTTTCGTGATCTGTTGACGGAAATTGCCGTTTTTTCGCGATCTTTTCACCGAAATTGCCGTTTTTTCGCAATCTTTTGACGGAAATTGTCGTTTTTTCGCGATTTTTTGATGGAAATTGTCTTTTTTTCGCGATCTTTTCACCGAAATTGCCGTTTTTTCGCGATCTTTTGACGGAAATTGTCGCCTTTGCGCGATTTTTTGACGGAAATTGTCGTTTTTTCGCGATCTTTTGGCGGAAATCGCCGTTGTTTCGCGATCTTTTGACGAAAATTGTCATTTTTTCGCGATCTTTTGACGGAAATCGCCGTTTTTTCGCGATCTTTTGACGGAAATTGTCGTTTTTTCGCGATCTTTTGACGGAAATTACCATTTTATCGCGATCTTTTAACAAAAATTGGCGGTTTTTTTCGTGACATTTTGACGAAAATTGACGTTTTCCCCCCAATCCTTGGACGAAAATGGCGATTTTTATTTGAACGATTGACGAAATTGATTTTTTTTTTGGTGACCTTGTCTAAATTCGCGATACATTTTATGTCAGAATTTTCAGATTTATGACCTTTTTTTTTATTTTCGGAAATGACTGCCGTAATTCTTCGACCTTTTCGGAGCAGAATCATCCCTAGTTCAGCGATCGCGATGAAATAGGATAGCCACCGCACGCGATAAATGACTTCTCGTAGTTGAAGTATTGAAATATAAGCATATTTTGATGTGTATTAAAAATCATTTCATGATTCTTTTTTTATTTAAACGAATAAAAAACGGATGTCTGCACGAAATAAATTCTTGAAAAATGAGAAATTAAAAATCGAAAAATGGCAAAAAAGCGAAAATTTGAAAAAAATCGGAAAATCGGAAAAAGCGGAAATTCAAAAATGACAAAAAAGCTGAAAACCGCGGATCCGCGGAAAAATCTCATGCCTGCTGAAGTTTGACGAAAATTCGTGCAATAGTTCTTGACATAGAGAGCTATTGTGGAAATTGCGAAAAATGCAGCATAGCAGTGTCACCTGTCGGGCGATTTACACCAAAAACTAATCAGTATCAATTTATATGAAGGTATAACAGAATCTAAAGTTTTATTAAAATCCATGCATTAGTTCTTGAGATAGCACACAAAATTTATGTCACATACACAGACCTGCCAACTGCTACGAAAAAATCGTAGTTTCTACAATTTGGAGCTAAAAACTACGATGCTACGAAAATCAGTCTAAAACTACAATTTTCAGCAAAAAACATACACGCCGGAAAAAATCAATTTCGTCAATCGTTCACAGAAAAAAATGTAAATTTCGTCAAGGGATCGTGAAAGAATCACGAAAAAAAATTGCAATTTTGTTCAAGAAATCGATAAAAAAAAACCCGCAAATTTCTTCAAAGAATTGCGGAAAAAAATAACTCAAATTTCGTCAAAAGATCTCAGAAAAAATGTGAATCTCGTCAAAGAATCACTGAAAAAACGTGAATTTCATCTAAGGATCGCGAAAAAAATGCATTGTTCCAAAAGAGCGCAAAAAACTACAAATTTCGCCAAAGGATCGCAAACAGAACGTGAATTTTGTCAAAGGATCGAGGAAAAAACACATTATTCCAAAAGGTCGAAAAAAAAATCGTCAAGGGATCGCGAACAAAACACAAATTTCGTCAAAGGACCGTGGGAAAAAAAGTAAATTTTGGCAAAGGATTGCGCGTAAAAATCTGAATTTCGTCGAAGGATCGTGGAAAAAAAAATACAAGTATCCTCAAAGGATCGCGAAAAAAACATCAAATTTCGTGAAAGGGCCGCGGAAAAAACGCATAATTAGCGTCGTGAAGAAATCCCCCCTTCCCCCCACTGCTGTAAGCTTTCAGAAATTTTTCTGTAAATTTCTGATTTTTTTTTTTTTTTCAATTATTATTATTATTATTCAGAATCCCCCTGCTGTGTGCTCACTTCAGGAAACATCAGACACAGACAAAAAAAATCTGGGTTCATTATTATGATACATATAATTTTTAATCTGAAAGAATATACAGAACTAATTTTTGAAAAATTGGGTTAACCCAAACCTAACTTGCAGGAATCTAAACTCGGTCCGAACCGAATGCAATCAGAGCTAACCTGATTTGCAGCATAAAAGCAGCAACCAACCAACCAACCTTTAGATTACTTTGAATCTTGGGTGCTACTATTTCTCCTTTTCAAAGTGCTATATTTATTGTGTGTGTGGCCGTGGATCGCCGTAGTGGTTGTCTGAAAATTAAAATGAATTGGCAACCAATGAAAATATTAAGAATTAAAGTTAAATATACAAAATAATTAATTTAGAAAATGTTGCCTTTGAAATATTCAATGACGGAAGCTGAAAAATAAAAAAGTGTAAAATAACTCACCCGGAGATTGAAGGTACAGTTGACACATATTTTATTGTAATATTTTATATGCACTGCATGCATAATAATTTGAATGACTATTATTGGTAGAAAATTAAAATTTTCCTGGCCAGGAATACGACATATTTGTGTGAAGAGGAAAATACATTTACATGATATTGCACTATGTAAACAATCCTTCAAAATTGCTGAAATTGATGCAAACCTGAGAGTTCACTATATAAACTAATTTTATACTGTCCGAAGTATTATGTCCATAGTCCAGATTAAAGGTCCTGTATTTAGGATTATATTGGTAGATGAGAGTTTGAAGATAAACTGGAGATTGTATATTTTTTACTATTGAAGATTTATGACGATAAGCAATAACTGTAAAATTGATGAAGGCACAAAGGATCACAGTGTTGAAATAGTCATCACAATAGGTTAGATGCAGACCCGTACTGAAGTTGTCGGAGATAAACTGGAGATTATATTTTTTACTATTGAAGATTTAAGACGATAAGCAATAACTGTAGAATTGATGATGGCACATTATCGGTGGAGCTCAGCTCGACATGGCAGATGTTTTTACGAACGGGAAAGGACACTCAGTTATTAAGCAAATCCTTTGAGGGCTATTAATAATCTCAAAGAAATGAATACATTAAAGTAGAATTGATGATGAAGTTTCAGCTGCTGGGAGTACAGAAAATTGACATGGGAGAGCTTACAGTTCATAAAATTGAAAAGAAAAGAACATTTCTTCGTCTGGCTCCAAAAACAAAAAAATGGCTTCCAAAATGCAGTAATGCTACTTCTTCCTGAAAAATTCTTAGTCTGGGGCTAGAGCCCCAAACATACGTGTGTCCTCCTCCTTACATTGTTGACAAGTCCCAGAGACGAAGCGCACATGGCCCCCCAAAAGATCGTTGGGCCGACGCTGAACTCAAATTCGCCAATCAGCGACCGGCACGTGCACATCTGAGTCATCACGATAGCGATTTTCATCGCAATCGAAATATCGATAACGATTTGTATCGTAATCGAAGTTGCATTCCCCCTGCATTCCTGAGTACCGGCGATATCACGCCGTGATACCAAAACAAGATGGAGGATAGAGTGACGTGACGACGTCCTTTTCTGCGAGGAAGAAAGATAAAAAATGTCTAACTGCGTCGGAGAAAAAAAAATGGATCGCGCGTCTTTTAAAACTGACAGAAGCAATTAAATTTTGTAATGCGGATATCTCGCTAAATTATGGTTTAAAATTAATGAAATTTTGGCAAACGCTTAGAAATAAATAGTAGCATCCAATAAAAATACTTTTGGAATAAAATAATTAATATTAAATAACTTTTTTAATTTATATTTTCGGAAGTAAGCGACTGTAAGAAAAGCATTGTAAGTTACTTTAACGAACGATATGCCGTAATGTTTATATTTTAAAAGATCTGTACACTATTAGAATTATATTTAATTGCATATTATAATATTTATTACTTTGAATAATTATTAATTATAGGATTATTAACGGAATATAAATTATTTAGAATGCTTTTTATTTATTTACTTAATACGTTTTTAAAGTTGTTTTTGAACTTAAATATTTAAATTTAAATAGAGAAATAATGCAGACGATAAATTAATAATCTGAAATATTGAAAATGTAACACAAAGGTTGGCAGGTCTGCATACAGCCAGACAGATTCACAGACACACATTTTCTAAAAACAGTCAAATCGTGTTAATGACCTTCTAAAACGCATAAATCTGTCGAAAAACAGAAGTAGAATATTTTCACAAACACCATACTTTTTTCTTGTAAAGATAGAAGAAAATAATAGAAATTTTATGAAAAAAATTTATATAACTTTTTCTTGAATGTTTAATGTGTGGTTTGCTGAGAGCACTGATGGTGATGTAATTTTAGAATGTTGTATGGGGCAAAAAAAAAAAAAAAAAAAAAAAAAAAAAAAAAAAAGACAGTAAAGGGCAAAATTAGTGGTGGCCGCTAAAGAGTACAATTTTCTTGCTTCCATTCTTGCTGATTGCAATATGTTAATATAAACCTATTTTATATCTACCAACTATTGAAAATAACAAAGTGCAAAATGATGCATGAAGAGCATTTCACACACTTTTTTTTTTTTTTTAATCATATGAAAATATGGAATGTGCAAAACATTTTTTAAGTAACATGTAAATGACAATTTTAGTCTTTTTAAAGTATTAATAATAATAGATTAATAAATAAAGATAAGTAAGATTAATAAAGTATTAATAATAGATTAATATTGTTAAATAATACGCTGATGACTAGTGTTCCCAGTAGGCTATTTTTATTAATTTATATCAATATTTATTTGAGCGATTTAATTTTAGATTAATACTAATAGAAATTTTAACAAAACTTTAGCACTGTCATATAAAAAAGTGGCTACTAGTTTAAAACAATGGTTGCTAATAACATTGCTTCTACAGGCCACTGGCATCTAATGCAATTTCCTAGTTTTACCTTTTAAACTGCTAGTGCCCATGAATGTCAATACAAATAATTAGTAGCATTAGACTCATTAGTAGCATTACAGGTAGATTTTACTGTATTTCAGAAAATTACAACACTTTGGCAAGCAAAATGTTTCCTTGCACTAAGTATAAAATTTAAATTTGAAGGATACATAATTTGCTAAAAGTGGTTGTACACTTGAATATTTTGTATTTTTATTTTGACAATTTAGTACTTTGATTTTCATTATCCCCTTCAAATTATAGTCTAATCTTTTGTAACAGTTCTTAAAGATAAAATTACTTCCTCCTTGCTAATTAATTAAAATTTACTATAGAGAATTATTTATTACATGATTTCAGTTCACAAATCATTTTTAGGGAATTAATTTATGATATTGATAATTATTCCCATAAAATTTAAAAATAATATCTTAAAGAGGAAAAATACATAAATAACTTACACTTTTTAAACTTTCATCCACAAGACTAGGGCATTTCTGAATTTTAATGCTTCCTCTGGATAAAAACTTTGATTGTTCAATATAATTACCAGTTTTGCGTTGAAGTTCATCATCACTATCATCTAAATTTTAAATACAATTTAGTAATTATCAACATTCATAAGTAATAGATAGAATAAAATATACAGACTTGCTAAGTTCTGACAGTCAGAAATTTTATTTCAGCAATTAGGAGATTTTTTTCCCAATTGAAAACTTAATTTTTAAAATGTAAGCATGTGCAGTGTACAAGTTTAATTTTAAATAGAGCTTAGTTGCTGAAGATTAACAAGAACACCATTCTTACTCAAACAAGAAAAATATATACAGTAGAACCTCGATTATCCGAAGTAATTGGGACCGACCTTCTTTTGATATTATTAGTTCACCAGTATCACAGTCTTTTTACTGCTCCAGCCACGCCAAACATTTTACAAAACATTCAAAAGCTTCAGAATTGCTAATTTGTTCATTTTCTTCATTCCACTCCGCAGCTTATGGGTACTCAAGTTAAATTCAAAGGAATTCTAAGAAAGAGGATCGAAAATATTTATATGCACTCGTGGTTCAGAAAGGATCGCTTGCACTTAAGAAATATATTAAAAAATAAATAATAAATAAATAAATAAAATCTTTCAAAAGGGATTTTGCACACAAGGAATGTGATAGTAAAAAAAAAGCTTTAAAGATGGATTTCAGTTAACCGAGAGTTTCAGTTAAAAGAGATTCTACTGTATATATTTCTTTGTGTAGAAAAAACTTCAACATATGACATACATATGTTTAACATGATTTCAAATCAACTATAAATTAAAAGAAAAAATTTCTTTCCCCATAATCACATAAAAAATAATAATAAACATCTTAAATAAATTTCAATTGAAAGAAATTATCGATAACCAAAAACAGGCCATAAGATCAGTCAAATTTTAAAAGATACATCTCTTATATATAATCTGAGCACAGCTTAACACATAATATGCTACTGATTAATCATACTAAAAATAGTATCTGATTTGCATTTTTTATTCTCCAATCACAGTACATTTGAGGATAAAATGTACTGTGTGTGTCTTATACATATTAAGAAATGTATAAGAAAATCAGCCGAAGTAGATAAAAAATCAGGAATGTAGAAAAGCATGTGAAAATCAAAAGCTTCCTGCAAAAATCAAGAGACTTGGTCTCTTTGAATATGTTTCCGACTTACCATCAGAACCAGAACCTTCTTTTCTTCCTAATTCAGCCCACTTAGGTTCTCCAACAATTTTTTTATATCTAAAATAAAATTAATTAAAAATTGACATTAAAAAATAAAATTAATTTTAAAAAAATTCTAAAAGCAAAAAATAAGTGAATTTCCATTTTCGTTCATTATCATCAGTTTTTAAAGAATTATTCTTTTAATTTAAAATAACTGACCCTTGAACTTATGGAGCAAAATTTAAAGAGACATATAGTACATTAAAACAGATGTTGTTTGTATAAAAACATAAGAACCTAATTATAATAATTAAGCAAAATCACACAAATAAATCATCTTTAATATCATCTACGCCATCTCTTCTTAACTCCTTCCTTCATATTGAAAATGACTACAAACAATAATACATGCTTAAGGGAATATTAACATAATATTTAGCACATATTTTTGAAAAAGCCAACAAGCATAGTATTCAAGGTATATATTACTGCTAATGATCTTCTGTTACTGTTAAACTTTATATGCATCAATTATATTAAAAACAACTTACTGTAAAGGAATTTTTTTTTTTCAGTATATCAAAACAAATAATACCATTATCAGCAATGTACACCTAACACAACACTGGTGCTTTCAGATGTATTCTAAGTAATCTTTAAGTTTTATTCAACAAAATTATTAAACAAAGTAAATATGTTCTTTCAATTCAGGGGACATACTCATGCTTGCACAAGCACCTATTACTTAGCTGTTATCCAGTACTATACAAGATATCTTTATTTAAATGCACATTATCACTTTTAAAGGTTTGTTTGACTCAAAAATAAAGAAAATAATGCTTTTTGTAAAATAAAAATGATAAATTATGTGAAAAAGAAACACAAAACTATTTACAAGTGACAAAAATTTTTGAAGGTTAAATAAAAGATTCATACCAAAACAGTACTGACAAATTTGATCATTTCATAAAAAGCACATATTTTAGCTAAGATTTTATTAATTGGCATTTTGAGAGAATTTTTAATGAAAATCTAACTTATTAAAAATAAAATCACATAAGAATCAGATGCAAATTTATGCAATTATTTTAGTATTCAACATTATTTCAGTATAACTTTTAGTTTTACATATCAGTACAGTATAGAAAAATGATTTAAAGTTTGTTGTTAATTGTACTTTGATGAAATATTTTTTTAGTGTCTAGTTTGAAAGGTATCGCAAGTTCTTACAAAATGTTACAAATTCTACTAAAAATCTAATTATAAAGCATTATAATAATAAAAGTGTATAGAGATTCACAAAACATGTTTTTGTATAACTTTCAACAATGTTTATTGCTACAAAATTGTGGAAAATGCATGAAATATTCGATGCTTCTTTAAAATCTGGACCACATTTCTATTTATTCCAATAGATCAAGCATTTATCCTGTTAAAAATTAAAGAAATTTCAGAATTTTCTGCAGTAAAAGCTTCAAGAGAATTTTAAAAAACATTTGTTATTGAAGTTTTCTTCAAGACTATGAGACTTGTCATTCAAGCACATGGATACAATGACAAGCAGCATTGTGAAAATTATTAATAAATAGGAGAATGAAGAAATCATGCCTGATGCTTGCAAAATCAATGGTAACTGAAATTTTGTTTTGTGGGAATTTGTGCTATTTGATGTTGAATCAAAATTCCATAATTTTAAGCTAGAGGAAAAAATAATTCTTTGGCAAAAACCCAATAAGCAGCCAAATTCAAAACAACTAGAGCCTGCTATAAAATATGGAGGTAAGTGGTATGATGGCTTAGGGCAGCAGTTCTTACACTTTGTTATTTTGGGGACCCCTTTGGTGTCATATGCATTTTGAAAGACTCCTAACTACAATTTACTTAATACAAAATAAGACAGGGTTGGCATTTTTGCCAGGACAGTGGCAAAAACTGGAAAAAACCAGGGCAAAAATGGAAAAAACTGGCAAATTCTTATTTGTCTTTAATGTATAATAAAATCTATAAGCTAATAAGGATAATAATTGTAGAAACAATTAAATTTAATAATATATTTAATATTTTTATTTAATTTGCTAATTAATAAATATAATTAAATATTTTTACATATTTTAAATCTTTATAAAATAGGTGGGAATCAGTCTAATACTTAGGAATTCAAGAACCAAATAAAAAATTGAATATCTACAGTAGCACTCAAAAGTATTTTGACAACCTTATATTCTCTCTTATTTTATTTAATATAAAAATGTAAAAGAAAATATAGTCCCTATAATAGAGAACACTATGACTGCAGTTATTCAAATGTATCAAGTTTCAAGCTGTTTGTTTACATTCAGCGCCACCGAAGAAATATGACTCCTCCTTAGCTCAAAAGTATTTTGACAATTAGTTTGCATTTAATGTTGAAGGTGCCAGTGGCGCTATAGCTTCGATTAGTGTTTATATTGACTTATTGTGATTAATTTTAAGGATCAGGTATACCGAAATGTAAAAAATATTGAAGAGATTCTAGAAAAGCCGCTGTAAATGCACTTAAGAAAGGTAGACTGCAAGCAGACTTTTAACGTGTCTCGGCAACTTGTTATTACATGGAATAAAGTTTTTAATAAACAGAAATACATCGAAAATAAGCCTCAAAGTGGCCATCCAAAAAAAACAACTTGCAATGTTGACTGTATTATAAAAATGATATCTACAAGTGATTGTCGTAAGTCCGCTGTAATAATAAAAAATGAATTGAAAGAAAATTACGGCATAGACATACACGTTTCATCAGTCAAACGACGCCTAAACCTCTATGGTTTACATGGATTAAGTCCAGCAAAAACACGTATCTAATTTAATAAAAATAAGAAGGCTAGAGTTGCATTTGTAAAACGGCATAACCCTTACAGGGGCAAAGCAATTCCATTGCTGAAGTGTCGAAATTAATGATTGACACCAGAATTTTGGTTAAAAAAAATTCGCTTTATTATGTGTGTGAAATATAGCTTTTTCTTATTTACAAATAAATTTGTTTTCAAATTCCGGTGTCAATCATTAATTTCCTCACTTTAGCAATGGGATTGCTTTGCCCCTGAAAGGGTTATGCCGTTTTACAAATGCAACTCTAGCCTTCCTATTCTTAGTAGATAACAAACGTGTTTTTGCTGGTCTTCTGCCATGTAAACCATAGAGGTTTAGGCGTCGTTTGACTGATGAAACGTGTATGTCTATGCCGTAATTTTATTTCAATTCATTTTTTATTATTACAGTGGACTTACGGCAATCACTTGTAGATATCATTTTTATAATACAATCAACATTGCAAGTTGTTTTTTTCGGATGGCCACTTTGAGGCTTATTTTCGATGTATTTCAGGTGTATTAAAATTTTATTCTATGTAATAAAAAATGCCGAGACACGTTAAAAGAACGAGCTAGTTCTGCTTGCAGTTTACCTTTCTTAAGTGCATTTACAGCAGCTTTTCTAGAATCACTTCAATATTTTTTACATTTCGGCATTTAAAAATAATCACAATAAGTCGATATAAACACTAATCGAAGCTATAGCACCACTGACACCTTCAACAATTGGAAACTAATTGTCAAAATACTTTTGAGCTAAGGAGAAGTCATATTTCTTCGGTGGCACCGAATGTAAACAAACAAGTTGAAACTTGATACATTTGAATACATTTGAAACTGCAGTTATAGTGTTCTCAATTATAGGGAATATATTTTCTTTTACATTTTTATATTAAATAAAATAAGAGAGAATATAAGGTTGTCAAAATACTTTTGAGTGCTACTGTATTTTTTTTTTTTTTTTTTTTTTAAGTAAAGTATTTTGTCAGTCATTAATATTTTTTTAATTATAAAAAGGTTTTATATAACTTTTCTACTTTTGTATTATGTAATGAGTCTTAAAAATACGTAAATATTTAAGTCTTTGGTACTAATTTATAATTATTTATCTGATGAAACTAGTCTGTTATATCTTATGTTATTGATTTCGAGCTAAAAGAAAAACCCTTCCCTAATTCGTATTGTGCAGAAGAAGTGATTAGTAGAGTCAATGCTTATAATTGGTGGTGAAGTATCAAAAAAGCTTGTGAGATTTCAAAAAACTTCTGTTCATCAGTCGCACACCTTCAAATATGTCCAACAAGTAGTGCTGCTATCGAAAGATTTTTTTTCAAATTTTTCATTTGTGTATAAACTGTCAACAAATACTCTTTCTAAACCAGTTTATTGTTATGCTATGCTAAAATAGCAAAAATTAGGTTTTGATGGACATATCACTGAATTACTTGAAATTTAATAGACTCTAAATTTTTTTTCCATTTGCTTTAAATATAATTTTATATTAAAAAAATGGAATTTAGAATATAATTGTTTATTTGAATTTCTAACACATGTAAACATAAATGTTTTACTCATTTAGAGCCTCCACAGTTCTATTATGTGAATAATCATTAATAATTGTATAAACATGAATAAGTAATAAAGTTTTCTATTTATTTATATAAAATTAGTATTTTTTCCATTTATAATTTTGTTATAAAAGTTAGTATTCTTTCATAAAATGCATAATTATACTTATTTAACTTAAAGAGTTCAAAAATAAATTTAGAATATCGATTTTTTAACAATTAAGTTTCTTTTTTCTTTCATGAAATATTTTTCTCTCTTTTTCTGGGAAAAAAATTAAATGGACAGCCTATTTTTGCTACCACTTTGGCAAAAACCTATTTTTGCCGGGACGATTTTAACCAGGTTGTTTCCACCTATGGCAAAACTTACCAACCCTGAAATAAGATATTTATCATTCAAAACAAAAAATATTCAAATCTCAAGTTAATGTGCTACTAAAAATTAACTTTATTATTTTTTAATTTGAAAAACTTTGTTCAGCATAAAAAAATATATACATATAATTAGAACTTTTTTTTCCAGCAATATCATATTTAGCACTTATAATGCTCTACTCAATAATTCACAATACTACCTAAAAAAGACTTTGGTAAAAAAAAAAAAAAAAAATAGGAGTTTGTGCCCATATTGATCAACAAATTTGAAAAAATGAGTATTTTTCTGAAACCAGTTTCCTGTCTTGAATTACTTTGTATAACTTAAATTACAAATTAAATTACAATACATATCAATAAAACCTTTGGCAGTTAAACCAGTATATATAACAACACAAAGTTCTACAACTTACTCCTCATATACTGAAAATGCACACAGCAATAATACTGAATCTACTGTAATATTTTGTATTAAGTATATTTAACGTTGTTATTTAAAAAAATAAAAATATATATGCCTGAACAATGAAAATCGTTCTAATACATTCAAAAACATTTTTGTATATGTGTTTTTTAATTTATAAAAATTAATTGCCAAGTGCTTTAGAATCAAATAGTGTTTTGCATTTTTCTATAAATACATTACATCTTGAATTATAATTAATTGTTACTGAATAAAATTTCAAACTTTGACATAATTTTCCAAAAGATTCTTAGCTTTCACAGTAAATACTATTTGATTTCTTCTTAGTATCTCAATAACAATAAATATAAATTTTGTGCATTTAAGAAATAGCTTTATGACTGAGTCAGAAATTAGTACACTTAGATATAAGAAAAAAATTGAAAAGGAAAAAAAAAATCATTATTCTGAATTTATTTGCCTTAAATATCTAACAATATTCAGCCAATTGATGTTCAGTATATGCAATAAATATAGTACAGGTTTATTTCGTCTTAGTTTTCTTTTTTATTTAATAAAGTAAGTTTAAGACAAACATTGACATTCATGTCATAAATGAAGAAGGATAGAACAGCATAAGCCACGTCGCAAATTTGATTTACTTGATAAAACTGACAAATTTTTGTGTAACTTATGGATAAAATTTCTGACCACAGGACAAAAAAAATTTCATTTGTGATTTTCTTCTGCCTTTTATAATTTTTGTAACTACAGAGTTTCCCCCAGACAGTTTCAGGAGGGTGCTGCACCCTGCATATCCTTAGGTTTACAAAATAGCACCCCTCTTGCCCCTCATTAAAAAAATTAGCTCCCTTGTTGCCCCACCTGAAAAAAGTGCCTTTACTCCTTTGTTTATTAAAAAAAATCACTTGCATAGTAAAAATTGACTCATTGCTGTCTTTAAAATAGTGTTCTGTCTATTAAATATTAAAAAGTAGTTTTAAAAATCAAAAGAATGGCTATAAAAATTTCAAGAAATACCCTTAAGAATCCAAAAGTGCCCTTTTCCCACAAGCAGCATCCTGCCTTTTTTTAAACCTGGGGGAAACTCTGTTGTAGATACACTGGTTCCCATGGGTGAGAGTCTCCCAACCTGATATTTTTCAAAAACAGGATTTCATAATTTTCGTCAGCAATCTCACCCTAAATTTTAGCTTCTGAAGCATAGCCTTAAGTTAGAGTGTTTTTTCTTGTGTACATCAGATTTTTAAGGTTTGAAATTTTAAATACAGTGAAACCTTTCTAAAGTGGACACCTACGATTTCAGAAAAAGTTAACTCATAGAGGTGCTTATAATTTTTTAATCCTAATTAAAAGTGTATATGTATACTTGTCAATGGAAAATCTAAACAAAAAATAAATACAAAATGATTATACAGTAGAGGTTCCCAAATTGTGCTCTGCAGAGGCCTAAGGGCTTAGCCTGGGCATTTTAGGGGCTCCGTCATTCTTTAGGAAAATAAGGGAAATATGAACAAAACCAATGCATTTTAGCAGGAGATTTTGTTAGAAAAATAACTATACATTAATAACTATTTTGAACTACATCAATTCTTTTAATAAGCTAAATTTCATTTTTTGTAAAAAATATCTGGTGTAAACATTAATTTCTATTAATACTCTATTTTTGCATTTTTCGCTCATAAAATACGATAAATTGCATTCTGAACAAATATTTGACAGTTTTAATCTCTCAACTCCTTCTGTATGATTTGTAGTGAAGTGTTAACCAATAACTCCACATTTCATGTTCAACTGTGCCATCATTTCGACTCTGCGAAACCATTCTGACTTCAAAAATATATCGCCTGATTTTCTTTTAATATGAAGGGAAATGTAATGTATGTTTCAAAAGAAACTATCACCACACTTGTTAAAGCAAATAATGAAACGTGTTGGATATTAGGCACCGGTGTAATCTTCCCAGAGGTGAAATAAGAAATAAAATATACTTCTACCATTAATTTAATTTTTTTGTCCTATTTAATCACTGTGATTAATTAAGATAAAAATAACATTTAAAAACTAGTGGTGTAAATTTGCTTGGTTTCCGACGCCAATTGAGTCAGCACATACTTGTACTGGAAGCTTTCTACCTTATAATGTAACGAGTAGCTTCAGATGGCGAAGTTCACCTAATTGCAGTGGCACACCCAGAATTATGCTTTGGAGGGGGCTAGCATATTTTAGAGATCTACATGTACTAGGGATGAACAGAATATTCAGTATTCGGCCATGTTACCGAATATTCGGTTTGGCAGAATTTCGAAATATTCGGCTGAACCAAATACTTAAAAAACTTTTAAAACATAATTTTAAAAACCTTATACAACTTCTTACAGGGTTCCCAGCAAAACATGACTGGCAAATTCCCTGACTTTTCATGACCAAATCTCAAAAAAATCCCTGACTTTCCCTGACCAAATGGGTATCTAACGAAATTCTCTACTTATTTTTGCAATCCTTTGTCAAAATTAGCAATTTTTTCCCCGAGACTATTTGATGAATTTCATGTCATTTTTCCTCCAAGACTTTTTAGAAAATATTAGTACATTCCCTGACTTTTCCTATATATTTTGAAATTTCCCTGACTACTTTGAAATTCCATGACTTTCCAGATTTTCCATGACGCTGGGAACCCTATTCTATGTTTAACAGTCAACTTATAAAGATATTCAGAATAATTAGAAACAGAATCATATTTAAATAAAATAGAATGTTTTTACATTATTTATTTGCTGTTTGTTAAGTATTATTTAAGAAAATTAACCAATCACAAGAATTTTCATAGGAATTAAGTTCCTGAACATTGTCCAGTAAATAATCTGTTTCTTGCTAAGATTGTACAAACAATGTTTACAACAGGCATGATAGTGCGTAAAGAACAAAAAGTCTGAAAATACGCATAAGCTAAAATTTGGTAAAAAACTAAAAAAAACACGTGCAAAATCCTATTTTGCACAAAACAGGCAAAAAACACAAATTTTGTCAAAGGGCTCTAAAAAAATGTGGATTTCGTCAAATGATCGCTGGAAAAACACGAATTTCGCCAAAAGATCGCAGAAAAAATGCGAAATTCGTCAAAAGATCGTAAAGAAAAATAATGAATTTCGGCAAAGGATCGCGGGAAAACGCAAATTTTGTGAAAGGACCACTGAAAAAATACGAATTTAGTTTAAAGGATAGCGGGAAAAAACGTGTCAAAAGGCTGCAAAAAAAGCGAATTTTCTTTAAAGGATCGCGGAAAAAATACGCGAATTTTGTCAAAGGATCGAGGAAAAAACGCGAATTTCGTCAAAGGAAAGCTGAAAAAACGTGATTTTCGTCAAAAGATCGAGGAAAATACGCAAATTCTGTCAAAAGATCATGAAAAAAACACGAATTTCGTCAAAGAATCGCAGAGAAAATGCGATGCAATTCTGTCACGTTATGTCTCGTTTGGCACATTTTTTCGCTGTCAGAAAGAAAAAAAAACGACAAAAGTCTTTTTTTTTTTTTTTTTTTTTTACAGATGAAAATCAAAAGTTTTTTCAAAAAATTACGAAAAGTCGGAAGAATCTCATCCCTGTTACAATCTCTGAAAATGATTGCCCAATCTAGGATGCATTTAAAAACTTCCTTGCTTAATCAAAAGGAGTAGAACAGTTATTCTTGCTGAGTTGCTACCATATAAAATTTGAATAGATTGTATTATTTATTTACTTTTACTTTAGTCTTTTCCTGACAAACAAATAATATATGATCCTGTACAAATTTTCTTCCAACTTTTTCACTACTTCTCTTTGATTATTAAAATGTATGTTTTAGAATTTAAGAAAATTTTATTAATTTGTTTTAATTCACAGAAGAAGCCATGAAATTTAAAATCTTATTAATTAAAAAAGTTATATAACTATCCTATTCTTAAATAACTCAAAGCAGATTTTTTTCAGCATAAAGTTTACTTGAAAAAAGCTCTTGTTTATCAAAATGAAAATTTCTGTTTCAAATATTATGTAAAATTGTTTTAAAATTTAACATTTTAATGCCTTTAAACTTTGAAATGTAAAAGTATTCGACAAGCCGAGTATTCGGCCGCATAGTTACTATTTGGCTGGGCGAATATTCAGTTTTCGGTCTAACAGTTACTATTCGGCTAGCTGAATATTTGGTATTCAGTTCACCTGTAAGCCGAATATTCGTTATTCGGCCAAAATCATTATTCGGTGCATCCCTAACATGTAAAAATGTATCTTTGTTTATTTTTGGTGTATTTCTGTATTTGGATACTTTTAAAGTGTGTTTGCAATAAAAGCATTTAAGTTTTATTATTATTAAATTTATTATGAAGGTTAGAGAAGCGCAAACTATTCTACCTCTATCGGGTCGGCACTGGTCTTGAGAAATACAACTTACAAAATGCCGTGCATGAAACATTCAGTTCTTAAATAAAGTATGCTTTCAAAAACAATTTCGTAAAAAAAGTTAAAAGAACAGGCAGTAAGTTAAAACACCCCTGTGATTTGAAGAGATTTTTTCTGTTACCTGAAAAATTTTCTGTCTTTTGACTAGAGAATTTGTAGAAATTTCAGGTTCACGAATATTTCGTGTTTTCAAGAGGGAAGGGGCGGGGAAGAGTTACGTGAAAATTTTGTTTCTAATGCAAAAAGTACCACACGGTAAACAGAAGACAAATGTTTCTTAATATAGGAAAATATAAAATAACCACAAACGAAAATATACAATATCCTCCTCCGAGAAATCCATGTTTCCTAAAACCATTTCTTTAGAAGTCTCAAAAACCAATATTCGAGATTTTAAGAAGCATTTACAAAAACAAAATATCTTTTTCTGCCACTGACTTTCTGAAAACGAGTAATTTTTTTAGTGTATTAATAATTTTTTTAAAACAGGAATATAAGTTTTTGGAGTTTTAACAATTCTCAAGCAAACATTTTCATGTTCAACAAACATGATTTACAGTCACACATGATACACTAACAGCCTGAATATTAAAATTAATAGTATTCGGTTACTCTTGCATCTATAAATTGAATCACGCATGAAAATGTTTAATTAAAAACTGATTGAATCATAAAAACCGATATTCCAGTTTGAGAAAACATATTCATACTCAATAAAAACTAATCGGAAATGTTTCTGAAAATTAGTCGGCACTTTGTTTTTTAAATGCTTCTTTAAATCTCAAAAATATATTAGTTTCAAAGGTCTACAGATGGAGAAACAACCCTTTACAATGTTTTTCATAAAATATGATTTCAGTGTAAAAAAATATACAGTATTTTCTCTAGCCTACCTATAATATCTATTTGTTTCTCACCTTAACACGTTTAAAAAACTTAAACTTTTTTATTTGGAAATGTTAAACATGCTAATATTTTGAATTTCATAAGAAAATTTATAAAAGAGAAAAAAAATTGGGGCAAAATTAGTATTTTTAAAGAATCTATTAAAAATATTATAGTACTTTTTAATTAATTTTTGAAAACTCTAAATAACTTCTCCAGCCTTGGGGTCTGGGATGGGCTTCAGCACTCTTAGCTCCCCCTGTGGGTGTGCCAATGCTTAATTGCACAGATTCTTAATAAACACCTTGTAAAATCGATATTGTCAAGAATTTGCTTTATGAAAAGTTGTTAATTTAGTGTTCAATAACATCTTTTTTGGAGGGGAAAAATGAACAATATGGCTGTGACATAAAAGAAACATTTACGAGCCACTTCAGATGTACAATATTTGCATTACAAATGGATATATCTACTGATGTCACTGGATTAGCAGTTTTATTAGTATTTTTACGAGCATATACTAATATCCGTTCAGACTATTAAGAGTCTTATCATAGCTTTTTGAAACAGGTAACCCGGAACTAGACTTGACTTCTCTATGCTTTACTACTGTGCTTCAGAAGGTTAACTTGACGTAAAACTAAGTGACTTAACAACACTAATCTTAAAGATGTTTCACAAAGCTATGAGAATTATGTTGTTTAAAGATCACTTCATACCAACATACTAAGATAAGAAATATTTTTGGATACATGGCAAACACATAGGAAAATGTATTCACTGATTATCTGAAAGCAATGATGGGTCACAATACTAGAGCCATTTCAAAAATTGAACAAATGGCAAAGCACTGTAGCAGCATCTATTGCTCTCTTTATAGATACACGGCTATTCCTGAGAAAATGTCCTCTTAACTTATGAAGATGTTGAATCGTGCCATTAAAATAATAAACTGTATTAAATCACAAACTCTCAAAAGCAAACATTTTTAATTTATGTGTGGAGTTATTGGAAGCCAGTATCTGCCCCTCCTCTTGCATACTGAAGTAAGATGGTTAGGTCACGGAAGAGCGTTTACACATTTGTTGAAAAATTAGAAGAAGCATAACTCTCAACTGGCAAAACATTTTAATAATGAAGAATTTGCATGCAAATTACATATTTGGCCAGTATGTTTAAAAAATAAAAATGAAATAAATCAATCTATCATTGAAATAAAAAAACTGTCACAATTTTCGATTTATCTGCCAAAATTATCTTCTTAAGAATTAATCTTCTTCTTATTTTCTTATTTTATCTTAAGATAAAATAAGCATTGGTGAGATTCTGAGGGAAAGTATGATATCCATTACTTCCCTCTCGCTAAAAAGTAATACAAACAACATCCAGCTTCAAAAGAAAATACAGAAAAACATTGCAAGTTAACACTGGATTTACCAATAAAAATGTGCAATTAAATGTGCAGGTTTAGTGTTAAAGATTTGATTTCAAAATCAAAGTGTATCAGATTTTTTGTCATTTGTCAGATGAATTTAAAACCTTGTCAGAGAAAGCAAAGTTAATTTTGCTGATTTTCTCAAAGGAATATGTTTGTGAAGTGCGACTTTCGACTTATGCTTTCGTCAAAATGAAATACAGAAGCCTTTTAAATTCAGAAATCAGACATTTGTCGGCAATTATCAACAACTGGACTGGACTTTTAATATTTGTGCAAAACAATCCAATCACAGATCTTACATTAAACATTTATGCATTATTGTTAGTCACGCTAACAAAGTAAAGTTTATTATAAGGCAAATATTACGATTTCTTGAGTTTTGGAGGATTTTAAAGTATATAAACTTTTGACAATATCAACTTTAAAAATAATTTGAATATTACGGTATAAGTTTCAAAATATAATTTTATCCTTGGGACATGTACAATTGTTTAGATTACTATCCATTCCCTTTTACTGTGCTCGCCAGCAATACACTTCTAAAAACCATTACCTTGTAACATAGGGTAGGGTAGGGTAGACTTAAGGGGCTCTGTCATAAAAATTCATTAAAAAAAGGGCTCCACGAGTCAAAGAGTTTGGGAACAACAGCTATACAGATTTATTGATTAGCAATTACACATCAAAAGTAAATGCATAATTTCAAAATACAATTTTTGTTTTCTTTTTAATTCATTATTAGTTAATTAATGTAGCTTCTAATTTATAAAGGCTTGATAAAACATCCATATTTCTCTCATATGAAAATCCTTTTAGTATGATAGGGTACTTAAAATATCAATGTGATTCGAGTGTAAATCTTTCAATTGAAGACAAGAAAAATATTTTCAAGTAAATTTATTGATACTAGAAAGATTATTTTTGAAATATGAAAATTATAGCTATTTCCATGCAGAATAATTTTTAACACTTCTTAAGGAGCATGAAAAAGTTACCTGGGTTTTCTTTTAAATAAGGCAAAAGTGTCCAACTTAGGCCATTCTTTGGGTATCCAACTTCTAAGCTAGAGATGTGTTTCTCTTATAGAAGTTGGACATCCTATAGATATATTCTGTTTACAAAAAAAAAAAAAAAAAAAATCTCTAACTTAGGGAGGAGTGCAATTTGGGAGGTTTCACTGTACTAGATGTCTACATAAAACTAAAACTTATTGAAGAAGATGATGCTTAGTTGAAGGTTTTTAAAAAACAAACGACAACAAAAAAAAAATTAAATGATTACAACTTGAGAGTTACATAAACCACAGCTAAAATAAAATAAAATAGAAAACTTCTATAACTTACTGCTCTTTATTAAAATCAGACAACTTTTCACTGCCTCTCACAGAAATACTTCTATGGCAATTTTTAAGTGAATTAGCCTTTTCTTCTACTCTAAAATGGGGAAAAAGAAAAACAAAATTTTCAATATAACAGATATTTAGAGATAGAATTTCACATTTTTTCTTTCCTATTTCAATGCACAAATAACTAGTAAAATGACATAGAACCTAAATAGTCACCTTAATGTATTTTTTTGCTAAAGGCCAATGTACGTGCCTTTTATTGGTCTCTTCTAGGAGAACAATGTCTCCTATTTGTAGTTGTAGGATTTTTTTTCTTGATGGCATATTGACAAAGTTGACATAAGTACTCTGTTTGAAACCTGTTCCTTATGTCATTTCTGATTCTCTGTCGATACTTTGCTCTAGACTCCAAAGATCTCAATCACAGAGAAAAGTATCGACAGAGAATCAGAAACAACCCAAGGAACAGGTTTCAAACAGAATAATTAGGTCAACTTCATCAATATGCTATGAAGAAAAAAAATCCGAGACAACAATAAATAGGAGACGTTGTTCACATAGAAGAAACCAATAAAAAGCGCATACATTGGCCTAGGTAATTTCTCCCAGCACATAATCATGTAATTCTCCAGTAGAAAAAAAAGATGTTGGACGGTCGCAACATTTCCACAACAGTAGTGAAAACTGTGTAAGTTGACCACCAGCAATGCAACCATCTTCTGATCAACTTAAACAGGTGGACAACTTATAAAAATACAGAATTTATATAAGCCATATTTAGAGCACTTTTAAAAAGGCCAATTTTGACAGATGGACAAAATGCAAGGTGGTCAACTTAACATGTTTAACTGTAGTAGAATTTTCTGTTTCAATCTGCAGTAACAGAATCAAAAATCAAAATTTATCTGTGCTGTTAACGATATCAGACCAGACACGTGATCATGGTAAATTATCATATCAAACCAAGCTTGCAGTTCAAATATCTGAGAGATATAAACAATGAACATAAAAAAAAATCCCCACAGTTTAAAACTAAATTTGTACTTCATACAATATGCTCAAAACAGAAAGCTAAACTTGTATATAAAATTATAAAAAACTTCTTTATTTACTGAAAACATGGTAAACATCTGTTTAACTTATTTGGGATTTTGTTAACAACTTCTGATGCTACAGAATGTTTAAATGCTACAATTGCTAAAGCATGATCAAAAGGTTGAAAGAACATATCAATAATCAATATACTATATTTTTCAACTAAGGCAGCTTTTAAAAATGTATTTATTTATAAAACCCCTTTCAGAACCATTGAAAATTTTAAATATCAAGTAATATCAGAGCTGCCAATATCTTTATAATAATAACCATCATTACCTCACCAATTACCTTTTGGTCCTTTTAACATGACACTATATATTACTTCATCTCAATCTCAACTTTTATATATCTGAGATGGGGATAGATAGAAAAACACAAATCCTCATAATAAATTCCAGTTAATTCATACTATAGGCTTTAAAAGCATTAGGGTAGTTACATAAATTTAGAAGAAAAATTCCTCAATTTCCCTGGCTTTTTATATCAAATTTCCGTCCTATTTTTCATAAATAAAAACTAGGATAAACCCTTTTCGTGGGAAAAAAAAAAAAAAAAAAAAAAACCCTAATGCTGCTGTTGTCATAAGTGAATTTATAGTGATCTTTTCACTTTACTTATTGGGCTCATAATTAAAAAAAAATTGCATATAAAAACATGAAAACTGGTATTTTTTATAGAGAAATATATGATAAACACACTGAAGCACAGTATATTTATGTTTTTATTCAAGATTTCATTATCTGAAAAGATATTTATTTATTAGTTTGAAATAAGACCACCTTATCAAATTAACAGACCTAGAAATTGCTAAGTTCCGTTTGATTGCTATACACATTGTTAGAAACCACATGGTTAGTCTTGTTACTAGTGCCATTTAGATAGTATAATGTTAGTAAGAAATTATCTTCCTTTATTTCTGAAGAGACAAGGGATCATTTCAGTTTAACATACATCAGGTGCAAGCTTCACTATGTATGTGATAGAAAGTTTGTACGTATATATGAATAAATGAAAAGTTCCATAATCAGATACACAGCCAATTAGTATATCTTAGCGAGTGTGGTTTGGCACAAATTGTTATAACATTTGTTGCAACTCACACGTGTTCAAAAACACATTGTGTCAAACATTGCTCATGTTTGGTACCAATCTTAGTTATGGACTCAATTATGAAAGATTATCAGTGTTTTCATTTACAATAAAGTATCAGTTCAGACGAATATTTAGAAAAAGAGCTTAATACCATTAGAGACATCTCTGAAGAAAACCTTTTTTCAACAAACCTCATTAATAAACTTATCTATGAATTCAGATTTCAAGAAAATATTAAGGAAGTAAACCATAAAGAAATGAAATACAAAAAGTTTAACTATTTTTCCTGGTCTGTACGAGAAGTTAAGATATGCTTTACTGATACACAATATAAATTTAATAGATTGTCTATCGAGAAAACTAAAAGTATTAATTTGTACGAAAATAGACCCAACATAAAAAGATGAATTGGCCAGTATGTATGTTACCTTTTAGAATTGGCAAAAATAGCATAATGGAATACATAAGAATGACAAAAAGAAAACTCAAAGAAAGAATCAAAGAACATAAAGCAGATGTTAAATTTTGTCACCAATCCACAGCTCTGTCACAATTAAATTTTAATCAGAATATCACAATGGATTTTGATCAAGCAAAAATTACACCCAACAGCTAATTACTATGCATCCATTATCAGAGAATCCATAATGGTTAAATATCCTCAAAACTTAAACACCCAGTAATTATCCTCTACCTAGATTTAATCCGAAGCAACTACTACTTCTACTACTTTCCAGTTACCCATTTGAAACAAAGTGACTATGAATGGAACAGTAGTTAAATATTTTCCTCTTCACAAGTTTAATTCGAAGGATTACTAATTCTAGTATTTTCCAGCTACGCATTCAATACAAAGTGATGTATTAAAAATTAATAGAATGGCAGTTAAAATCATTTTCCCCTACACAAGTTTAATTCAAAGCACAACTACTTCTACTTCCAACTACCCTAAGAATTATAGACTCCCATTTCAAATGAAGTGACGTATTTGAATGAATGGAACGGCAGTTAACGAAAATATTCCCTGATGATGGCTACAGGATTGCAAACCGAAAGTATTAGGAAAGTTAAAATGTACATTTTTAACTTGTAACCTGTATTATCATTATTTGTCACCTTTTGCCTTTTGTTCTGCTGGTGCCGATGAAATTCTGAAAATGTCAAGCTTTATGAGTAAAACCAAGCATGATGTTCATTTTTATTTCACTAGTTTGAAACAACAAAGACAAATGAAGTTTTTAGTGTAAAAAGGTTTTTTTTTTTTTTTTTTTTTTTTTTTTTTTTTTTTGGTACTTCTTTTTTACAAACTTTGGTATAATTTGGACTTTTGAGGAATTAGGGATAAAATTCCATAACTTTTCTGTCATTGCCTTGCTCTGTATCTAACCTGAGTATTCATAAATCAAAGTTAGATTTCAGCTATAGTTCTATGCGACCATGATCATAGCACTCAGAGGCAAAAGAAAATAATTCTTATGAATATTTAAAGTATTCTGGAACATACATTGATATGCTACATAGCTTCTGCTACTAAGAGCGTCATAACAAAGACCAAATAAGGTAAATTTAAATACATAAAACCATTTATCCACAGCTAAATCAGATTAACATAAACAAAGAAAATGAGTATCATCATAAATAGAAATGTTTGTGAAAATTTGTGTATAATTTATCTAAAAATATTAAAATGCCTAATAAAAATAACACAAAGATAATTGTAATCTCTTTTTTATTTTGCAAAATTCAGGCTTGAATTCCCTAATTCAGAATTTATACATATATATTTTTGCATGAAATTTGATGATGAAAAAAACTGGTGATAAGGTTGAATAGATAAGGAATTTTATATACTATTAGTATAAAAAACTAAAATATAACTTACAATATTTTATCATCCTCTTCATCTTCCCAAGCAGGCTTAATGGTAGCTTTTTCTTCTTCTTTTTCCTATAATTTTTTTTTGTTACCATAAATAAACCACAGAAGTTAGCTTATATAAAGAGTAAAAGTGCATGTTACAACACATTAATCATAGAAATGTATGATTCTAAATCATTGTTTGTCAAACTTTTGGATTAACAATACACCATTTTTTTTTCTTTTAATTAAAGTTACTGAAACTTATATATGCATACTACTATAGAAGATATATTTATTAAACAAGTAAGTAAAAAAATTCATGTGACTGCATTTCTTGATTGAAACTTGGCATATTTTAGCAAAAATAGTTTAATACAACAGTGTTTTTTGCCATAACCCTTTACTGCAGTTCACAATGTTGAATTCAGGCACTTTTCTCCAAGAGGTATTTCTGTGGTTCCGGGGGATAAATTGCATTTTTTGACCATTAAAAACACAAAATCTCAAATCTACCGGGGGGGGGGGGGGGATGTCCACCCGGGCCAACCCCTGGATTCAACACTGGCTATTCACATCCAACTTAATGCCACTGTTGCCAGCATCATTCCTGCTATTTGCACAGTAAATGATCCTATATTAAACATGTTGATATGCTTCTGTAAAAAAACATGCATGATATTATGGCTATATTTAAAATGTAAAGGAGTATGAGTATTGTAACAATAAATTAAAATTTCATGATAATTGGTCAATTTTTATGAAAAAGAACCTAGAAATTCCAAGACACCACAAAAACAACACATCATTTTTGGATCATAAGAAAATTAATATAGGACTACCACCAAAACAAACACTGTCCAACAAAAGAAAATTATCAAAATCAGAACATCTGTGCAAAAGTCACGAACAGATATACATTAAAGAAAGAAAAAAAAGCTTTCTTTGTTGGAAGTATGTTAAAAATATAACAAAACAATAGAATTATCTATTTAACAAAATTACCAAAGAATGTTAATTGTCAAATCTGACAGTTTATAAGTAAGCTACAATAATGCCATATTCAATTACATAGTTTTATTTCGTATTTACCTATTTAGACATAAAAACATTTTTCTACATAAAAATCATGTAGACATCATTTAAAATAAATAACTTTCTTTTGAACTATGAGAAGTCAATTTTTAAAACAACCTTGTGTTTATAGGAACCTTTAAAATGTAAAAAATATTTTTGTCACCTTCTCTCTGAGGCACTTTCAGTTTACTGTTGTTTGTCTTCATAGCCTCTCATTTGATTGAACATTCACCCCCTAAATTCAAAATGCCGTGTCATCTGTTATCAATTATGGCATGCAACATGCTGTTGCAAATCACTAAATTTGCCAAGGTAATCTCAATAGCTTCATGCATTGATGCATAAATTTGTTGTTTCTTGACATCATTAAATTTTATCTGTATTAATGATTTATTGTTTAATTTCTGTACTGTCTTTATTTAATCTTATGTTGTTGTGGTTTGTATGGTAGGAGGTGAAAGAATAATATCTTTAAGTTATTTTTAATATTGAAATTCCAATTAATAATCCAGAAATCATTTTTTTGTGATCAATCATATAGTGTCATAACATTGTGCTGTGGCCACAAAAGACCACTTTGACATAACAGTCATTAATTAAAATAATTCTATATTTACTTCTCATATATTTGATAATCAAGAACAAAAAATAGAAGCAAAAGCATTACCTGTACTGACCTGAAAACAAAAGAACAGTAGTAGACGCATTAGAATGAAATGCAGAGACGATAATCATCAACAAAAATATCTTTATTGTTGATGAAATTATCTTGGAACAAAAGGAGCATTTTTATAAAGGACAACTCTTGTTTTTAGCTGTACCTTTTTTTTATGGTGAAGAATACATGAACACTTATTTTTGAAAAAAATACAACAGAATTTTCTCCTTGGGAGGGTGGAGGCACAAGTAAAAAGAGCAAGGCATTTAGAAGATTTTTTTTTAGCATCGAATACCACAACTTCTAGCACCAGTTGAATAAAAAATAGTAGTAACACATCATATGCATACATTCGATAAGATTCTATCCACTTTTATTATTTGAAGAATCGTCGATGCATCACAGTTAGAGGGACCGTTGTCAAATCTGGACTCAAACAGAAGAAAAATAAGTAGCCGATCACTCCTTCTTAAAAAAAATTCTTTCATTTTACTACTTTCTTTACTCACACAAGATTATTCGCAGAGGAAAAAAAGGCAGGCACCACTCTACATTAAAAGCCGAACCACTCTCATGCTGGCACGCACATGAATTTTCACAGAGCAGCAAAAAGGGAGCTATTCTGCATTGAAATCCGAACTCAACTGAATGCGCAAAACATACTGCGACATAACAGGGAGAAAAGGGTTGTCATAAAAAAATGAAATACGCCAATTTGGCAGGACAAACATACAAGCGCCCTGTGTTGGCATAAATTGCAATGCTAAAGCATATAAAAACTGCTTTATTTTAGAGGAAATTTTATAGATTTCATAAAGATAAGATGCCAAATAATAGTAAAGTCTTACGAATTTTGAAATTACGTATTAAACTGATTTAAATTTTATGGGCCAAGGGGTGGAGCTACAAAAGGAAATGATATCAGAAATAGAAAACCATGGAATGTTCCAGATAATTCTTTTACCGGAAGTACAGATTTCAAAACTACGTTTATCATTTTTAAATAAACAAAATGCTACGCAGAAAGAAAAGCTTACAGGGGAAGTTTGAAAAAAAAAAGGGAATTAAAATAATTTTAGAATGTAAATATTAAAATTAAATGAATAAAGATTAATAAAAATATTTTCTAAATGAAATTAAATAAAAATATGGCAGTGGTTGTAAGTAACCACATCATATGTCTCTTTCATGCTCTTTAATTCTTTCCTCTATTTTTCATTTAGTCATACCGTACCCTTCTGTTCACTTTCATTTTTCATTGAATTTTATTTTATATATCCCTGATCTCATTAACTGATGGATTTTTTCTAGGTTCTTTCTAATTAATTTTAATATTGAGGGGTCCAGGGTAATAGGTATGCTTATTCTAAGTTTTTAAAATTCTCTTTTTATTTTTAGGGAAATTCCACTCATAAACAGAATTGAGCTCATAAATTTCATATATCTTTGAGCTGCTTGCACTGCATTATATCTTGATACTGCATTTTCAATTAAATTATTAATTATTTTAGTAAGGTATCCTGCTTTTTTGCAGTAGTGTGTTATACTTCTCTGTTTTGACTGCAAATTGTATGTTTATATGAATATAGTTTTTCTAGAAAGAAAAACTAAAAGAACCAAACTAAAGTTACTAGAAAAACCAAATTTGTATGACCAAAATATACAACTTACAGTCAAAACAGAGAAGGATAACACATGAGCATTCCTAGACATCCAAGTGAAACATACAGATAATAAGCTCCAAACAACAATCTTTAGAAAACCGAATTCAAGTACTCATATAATCTTCAAATACTCAAAAATATAATTTCCATATAAAATTGCAGCAATTAATACATACATCCATAGAGCTTTGAAAGTCGGTTCACCTGAGAATTTTTTAAATATAGAAATAAACAAGATTAGGCTAAAAAGGCAAGATAACTTTACTAAAACAAATTAATATATTAATTAAAAATGCAATATCAGGATATAATAGAATGCAATCAACTTAAAAAAAATATGAAACTTATGAGCTCAACTATATTTATATGTGGAATGCCCCTAAAAATAAAAAGAGAATTTTAAAAACTTGGAATGCATACACCTATTACACTGGACTCCTCAATATTCAAATTATTTAGAACAGACATAGAAAAATTCAAACAATTAATGACATTAGCGACATACAAAGTAAAATTCATTGATAGCAAGAAAAATAAAAAAGGTGCATATATAGGTATGACTAAATGAAAAATGGGGGAAAGAATTAAAAAGTATGGAAGAGACATAACACATAAGATTAAATGAAGACAGCACACAGTACAGCAATAGACCAATAAAGTTTACTATTGTTTAAGTACCGATACCAATAAGATTTTGTTGTAATATAAATTAATGCAATAAGGTTATGATTATTTTCACATGATTAATAGGCACAAAAGGAAAACACAAATCCTGCACACACTATGAAATATTTTTAACATTAAAAATGTTTTTAAATTGTCCTTCTATATAATACCTAGGCCAGCCATGGCGAACCTTTTAACAAACGCGTGCCAGAAATTCACAAACAATTTCTATTGACAACGTAACATGCCAGATTTTTACATAAAATAATTTGGCAGCGCACTGTGTTTATGGGTTGGGTTGATTTTTGACGGCCAATTATCTACACGACGGATATAGGCCCGGGGGGAGTGCCCTCCGTGGGAGTCTTTCTAAGGGAACCTAATCCGTATTAACGCATGGAACATCCACGGCTCGAAGAAAACCACGAAAACTCCGAACGATTAGGCCGACGGGCACGATTGGGATCGAACCCAGCACCTCCCGTCTACCAGCTTCAAGAGCACACTGTGTTTATGCAAAACACTAATTAGAAAATCAGTTGCTTCCATATAGTATTAATTACTAGTTAAAAAATATTAAAAGTCAAATTGCGATTTCTCTGTATATTGGATTCAGCCATTAAATTAAGGAAATTTCAATTCCTAAATCTGACTCACTTATGTGGTACGTACTTTAATAAAAAAAATATATATACGAAATTTTATTTTAATAATTTTTGACTTCTTATTAATGCAACATCTCGGTTATAATTATCCAAGTTGCATTAAACAATAAAATTATATTGTATTAAAGAGTTTAATGCTGCTGTACGTCTGATTGAGAATGTTTTATACCTAGTACATATTTTGTTATTTTTATAAATATAATACATAACTTAAGAGGCTACTTCAGTCAAACGAAAAGACCTGTTCGCTAATGTTAATTCTATGGAAGAAATTTATAAAGATAACTCGGTTGCATTTCAATATTTTTAAATGATTTCTTTTGCATTGAATAGTTGAGATTGATCTGTACAAAGGCTGTTGTTTACTTTTTTGATTTTGTTTACAGGTATTTGTTATGAAGACACTTTCATTTTTGAAACCGGTTTTGAAATTAAAAGCCTCCTCATAAAAAATATTTGAAGTCAAAATCGAAAAAGTAAAAAACGGCTTGCATACAGATCGATCTCAACTATTCAATGCAAAAGAAATCGTTTAAAAATATTGAAATGCGACTGAGATATCTTTATAAATTTCTTCCATAAGATTAGCATTAGCGAATGAGTCTTTTCATTTGACTGAAGTAGCCTCTTAATTGGGTCCATTTGCCATTTTATTGCAATAACTCTCTAATGAAATTCACTTATAGCTTTTTTAAATTCATACAAAAAAGCAAAATACATGTCGTAAACGCTGCATAGCATCTCTAGAAAATAAAATTATCTTGAGTCAATTCATGCTAAAATAATTGCACTATTTGTGTGTCTGTCCGTATGGAGAAACTTTTTAAAAAGTAAAACAGAAAAAAAAAATTAATTTTACCTGTATATTTATTATCAAATTTTATTTTTCCGCGTACCTGAGAAATTGTCTTATGTACCAGCTTTGGCACGCGTGCCATGGGTTCGCCAACCCTGACCTAGACCATAATTTATCTGATTTCTTTTTTGTGTGTGTGTGTGTTTGCACAAACAAATGATAAATATTACACAAAAAATGTTAATACTATAGTGAATTTCAATAGCATACAGGAATTTTGTGGCAATCCAGGCATATTTATAAAAGTTGGAGCATGGATGGATATACAGATAGGCAAATTGAATTTTAAATACTTCAACCCCATTGGCGAAACTAAATAAAAAGTAATGGCACAAGAAAAAAAAATATCTTAAATTTTTAACAAAATAAGCCAATTTTAACTACATTTAGAATTAACATAGTTGATTTCAGATTAGATGCATGTTTTTGCTGCTTGTATTGTAAGCAGGGTTGGCAAGGTTTTGGACACAACAATAAAAACCACGGTAAAATCCATGGTTTAAACCGTACTGTCCAAAACCCTTCTGTCTAAAACCGTCTTAAACTGTCCAAAACTATATTTTGTGGTAAAATTCTATTTATCAGAACAATGCTAAAAGTTTAAAAAATTGGCAAAAAGATTACAATACAAAATTACCAATTTAGTATTAACATTCAACAACCTAATTACCCTACGTTATACTACCTAACAATTTAGTAGTAACAACCTAATTGCCCTACATAACAAAGTAATTACATTAAAAAGATATTAAATTTAACTATGTATCATAATTTTAATGTTATTCATTTAAATAACAGTAGTTAATAGAAGTACTAATGATTTTTATGTAGAATACATTCTGATTCTGTTACTGAAAGTCCCGAAAGTTGTTACAGGAAATAATTGATAAATGGAGTTCAGGTTCAGCATACTGATTAAACCAGCTTACTGTTGGCAACTATGTATATGTGTATATTAAGAAATAGTATAAATAAAAATTAACTAATTTTGTTTGATTATGAGACATTTAGATATTGACTATTATTATAACACTATATTGTATGACTGTTATTATAATAACACTATTTAACTCTTAAAAAATAGAATGTTCACTAGAATTAGATTAAATTCATAATAAAAATACATATTTTAAAAAATAACTTCTAGATTTTAAATTAAATATTTGTCTTTTCTTTCATTATCCTATAATCTAAAAAAGATAATTTATAATGAAACATTATTTAAAAGAAATTTCTTTGTAACATTTTCTTGCACAAAAATTGAAACAAAAGCAAATCTCGCCTCCCTATACTACATTGTGGTATTATAAAGAATTTCTTATTATTATAACTCAATTTTAACAGAAACAGAACTTTTTATGTTACACAGATATTAGAAAAATTTGAACTAACCAAAGAATTAAATGGAATGTTAGTAAAATGCATTGTGAGATATTTATATTTATTCTATGTTTAATAAGTGGGCAATGTTGGATGGAATACATATGGAATGTTGCTTTTGTTAAGGTTTTGGACACTTTAGTACAGTTTTGGACGCTTTAGTACAGTTTTAGACACTTTAGTACAGTTTTGGACAGTAAAACCCACATGTCCTGTCCAAAACTAGTTTTGGGCATCCAAAACCCCAACCCTGATTGTAAGGCATACAGACATAAAATCCAAATGTAGTCATAACAGAAAATGTCAAATTGTCTTTTGAGCAATGGCCAAACACTTTTCAATAACTAGATTTACATTTTTTAAACAAAAATAAATAAATAAATAAAACAAATTCAGAACAAACATTAAATAAGATTCATACCTCTTCAGACTGAGATTCAGAAGATTCATTAAGTAATTCATCAGCTTCACACCCAAATATAAATTCTTCTAATTCTTCTTCTTTTGGGTCTCGAACTGTCGTAACCCCAAGAATGTCTCTTAATTCATTGATTGCTTGAATCTGTAAAATATTTTTACTCTTTAAAATAATAAATTCTTGGAAATTATTTAAACACAAAAAGTAACTAGAGATAAAAATCAGTAATTAATTAATGCTAAGTAAAACTGGTTGAGTTATAATGTTAATAGATCTTTAAGAATTTACTTGCAATTTTTATTGTACCTTAATTACAGTAATACATTAACATTCACTTATTTTCTACTATCTTCAATGTTCAAAGTCTATAATATCTGCACAAAGCAAAAGTTCTTCAAGTGGGTAAGTGTAATCACAGACTGCACAGAGGGTTTCGTATAATACTTCTTTCAAAACACTTTATCCTTTAATTTATAAACCCAAATAGTTAATTTATAATTATTAAATTCTGACATAGATCGGGATGATATAGAAGGATGAGGAAAGCTTTAGTTGAATTATGAATAATTTTCCATTGTTTTAATTGGGGTTTATAATTAATAACACGCATTAATTAAGACTTTTGTAAAATTTTATGACTTTGGCAAGGTCAGGGGGTATTCAGCTCTATGTAAAACAAAAATTCAAGTCTGGCACTTAAATAGTTTCAGAGTACAAGCCTGTGACAAACAGACGGATGGACAAAGAAACGAGACTATAAGGTTTTCGTAAGATGAACGAAACCCTAAAAATGGTTTTGCCCATTTCCAAAAATATTCAGTTGGTCATTATTTAACTATTAACGAGTTGACAATGAGGATAATTAAGGAGAAACAATTTGAGAGAATGATTCCTTCATGTGGTTCTTAAAAATCATATTTTTAAAAATATCCAATATGTTGATATATATCTGATACTTTTTATATTTATATATATATTATTTTTATATTTATATATATATAGAACAGACAACATATTATTAAATTTAAATATTTTCATGCTTCGTAGTTTTAATTTGCAACATTCTATTAAAATAAAAAACCTTTCACTTTATATTTCTTAATAACATAAAATTTTAAAACCATTTTTGTATTTAATAACAAAAAGAACAACCATAAATACAAAAATATAATAATTTGTTTCACATTTTGTTATTTTTTTAAAAATATTATACATAAATGTAAGCTCATTGGCATTTTCAGTGATTAGATGATTGCATAGTTTTGGGTTGGACAAATCCAAAACTAAAAAAAATTCTCTCTTATAATTATAAAGTCATTTTTGGAGAAACAGTAAATAAATGTTACTGTTTTTTTTCTCCCATTTTTTCTATTAGACTTTAAATGCATGAAACAATATACTCCATCTGACAGCTTGAGGCATGACCAGAGATGGGGAATTTCTAGAAAAACTTACCAGCCAGCATAATGCAAAGTACAGTTGAAAATTGCTATGACAAAATTTACGCAACTGCAAAAATAGTTGCTTACTATTACTACAATGCTTTCTATACAATTAAGAAATACATACAAGAAAGGAAAGTTTAATATAGAATAAAACTTGTTTACATCACAGTAATTTAGAAAGTTGCAAAATATAGCTAAATAGTAAAAAAAAAAAAAGTTACCAGCATATTTCTACAGTTTGCAGTTTTCAAAGACTACCTAAAAATTCACTTGCCAGTGGGAGTGGCAAGTAAAATGATGCATTTTCCCACTCCTGAGCATCACTAACAATTTTACAACTACTTTTTTTGGACTTTGGATTTGATAAATTTGTGCACTTAAAATATTTAATAATTTTGGCTATGTTAAATATTTTAATAACCATTAGACCCTTGTGAAGCTTTCACACTGCAATCTTTGAGTTTATTTTCTGATACATGTTTTATTAATTTATAATTGACTGTGATTTTTTTTTTTTTTTTAAGTCAAACAACTTGTTTTAACGAAATATCAGTGTACTATGCCCAAAACCTGTTCAAAAAACTTTCGTATACACTATTCATCGCTGTGCATAGAAAAAGGGATGTTGACATCAGATATAATATGTATGATGATACTTAATCAAATATAATGAAAATACAGTATGCAATGTCTGCTGGCAAAAAATTCTACTGAATGATACCTCATTCACCTTTGTACGCTTCATGTTAGTTGAGAAAAAGTTGTTGACAACAGAAATCATATACATGACTTTGGCTATCTTTAATATTTAATAATTTTGGTTATTTTTAACACTTTCCTTTGTTACTTTCTTCTACCTTCAATAGAAGAAAGTATTGTAATCGAAGTATTTTTCGGCTCCGGTTCTTTGACGGATTTACACATTTTAGGGGTCAGAGATCCCTAAAAACATGTTTTTACAAAATGTCTGTCTGTCCGTGTGTTGCCATTGTACCATGGAAAAGTGTATGAAGCTATGCATAGAATTGAACCAAATTTTTTGCATATGTTTTTGGCTATGACCAGCAGGTCCCCCTCTAATTTTGAAATATTCTGCTTGAAGGGGGTGCTGTAATAGCGATGTCTGTAACATTATTATTATAGTACCATCAAAAAGTGCATAAAGTTATGCATTGAATTGAACCAAACTTTTGGTGTATGTTTTTGGCTATGGCCAGCAGTTTCTCCTTGAACTTGAAAATATTCCACCAGAAAGGGTTGCTGTGATAGCGATTTTTGTACAATTTTCTTTATTGTATCATCGAAAAGTGTATGAAGTTATGAATAGAATTGAACCAAATTTTTTGGGTCTATTTTTGGCTATGACCAGAAGGTCGTCCTTGAATTTGGAAATATTCTGCTGGAAAGGGAAAGGGACACTAAGATAGCGATTTTTGTATAATTTTCTCAATTTTTCATAGTTCTATTATCCATCGGTGGCTCACACAGCAACAGGAACTCGCGTCCTGCTAAGCCAGCTATTTGGAAACCCAGTGGCAGAAAATTTTGTAGCTGTCTGCGACAAGCTTTTAAAATTTCATAGTCTGTCTGCAAATTTTGCATGTCATTTTAATGAATAAATAATAAATTAAACTAGGAATTTTTTATCATTATATTTAAAACATGGTAGGCATGATGCATTCTCATTCATTTTGCTTATAACATTTCATCATCTAACTTCTTGTAGAATTTCTAAAGTGTAAAGGATAAGCAGAACCACACATAGGCAATAACGATGCTTTTAAAAAACTTCGGAAGCTTCACAGGCCACAAGCGCAAAAAGCACCGAGTTTTTTCTAAAACCCTTGAATGAAATCTGCGGCCTTTTGAGGAAATTATTTTTTTGTAATTCTTTGGTGAAATTCACGTTTTTTTCATGGTTTTTTGACGAATTTATTGTTTTTTTCTGCAATTATTGGACGAAATTAGCTTTTTTTGGGATCCCTTGACAAAATTTGAATTTTTCCTTTTCTGCGTCCTTTTGAGGAATTTTTTTTTTTTTTTTTTTGTAATTCTTCGGTGAAATTCACGTTTTCTCCATGGCCTTTTTGACAAATTTCGCGTTTTTCCTGCAATTTTTGGACGAAATTTGCAGGTTTTTTTTTTCCTTTTTTGCGATGTTTTGACAATATTCACTTTTTTCCCCAATCCTATGACGAAATTCGCGTTTGTTCCGCGATCCTTTGATGAAATTTGCGTTTTTTCATGATCCTCTGACGTAATTCGCATTTTCCGCGAATTACCGCGATCTTTTGATGAAATTTGCATTGTGTCCGTGATCCTTTGACGGAATTTGCGTTTATTTTACGATCCTTTGACGAAATTTGCGTTTGTTTCTTGATCCTTTGACGAAATTCGCGCTTTTTACGCGATCTTTTGCCAAAATTCGCGCTTTTTACGGGATCTTTGCCGAAATTCACGTTTTTTACCCGATCTTTTGCCAAAATACACGCCTTTCACACGATCTTTTGCCAAAATTAAAGCTTTTATCGCGATCTTTTGCTGATATTAAAGTTTTTAACGCGATCTTTTGCCAAAATTCAAGCCATTAACACGATCTTTTGCCGAAATTTGCGCTTTTAACGCGATCTTTTGCCGAAATTCGAGCTTTTTATGCGATCTTTTGCTGAAATTCGCGGTTTTTATGCGATCTTTTGCCGAAATTCGCGCTTTGTATGCGATCTTTTGTTGAAGTTCGCGCTTTTACCCGATCTTTTACCGAAATTAACACGATCTTTTGCCAAAATTAACACTTTTTACGAGATCTTTTGCTGAAATTCGCGCTTTTTACGCGATATTTTGCCGAAATTCGCTCTTTTTACGCGATCTTTTTCCAAAATTCACGTTTTTTACGCGATCTTTTTTTCGAAATCCGCGCTTTTTACGCGATCTTTTGCCAAAATTCGCGATTTTTACGCGATCTTTTGCCAAAATGCACGCTTTTACGCAATCTTTTGCCGGCAGTAATGCTTTTTACGCAATCTTTTGCCAACATTCACACTTTTTACGCGATCTTATGCCAAAATTCACGTTTTTTACGCGATCTTTTTTTCGAAATCCGCGCTTTTTACGCGATCTTTTGCCAAAATTCGCGTTTTTTACCCGATCTTTTGCCGAAATTTACGGTTTTACGCGATCTTTTGCAGAAATTCACGTATTTTACGCGATCTTTTTCCGAAATTCGTACTGTTTGAGACCTTTTGCCGAAATTCGCGCTTTTTTACGCGATCTTTTGCCAAAATTCGCGATTTTTACGCGATCTTTTGCCAAAATGCACGCTTTTACGCAATCTTTTGCCGGCAGTAATGCTTTTTACGCAATCTTTTGCCAACATTCACACTTTTTACGCGCTATTTTTGCGGAAATTCGCGTTTTTTCCGCGGGAAAAATTGTCCGAAAGTTGCGGACAATTTTTTAAATTGACTTCATTAGTGCAGACAATAATTGTCCGCAAAATATTTTTTGTGTCCGCGACTATGTCGCCGTGTCGCGGTGTTTCTGCCACTGGGTTTGGAAACAGCTGATGTACAACAGAATAATGAAAAACTATTGATTTTAATAAATATCATGATCAAGATTAACTCATTTTAACTCCAATTAATTGACTGAAGCAGAAATTTAAGATGAAAATCAATGTTGGTATAGTATTGAACTAACAATATTAACAGTATTAACATCTATAACCACATCTGATTGGCACATCCAACTAGTTTTTCAAAGTGATTACATATTTTTTCCTTCATATACACTATAAATTCCAATTAACTATTTTCAAACCTTTATATGTACTCTCAAATTAGTTATGTGTGTTATACGCCGGGATATACGGTAAGTAATAATAAATATAATAACAGTATAAAAAAAATGAAAGATAGTCATTTCTCATTTTTCATATCAATAAAATCATAAATAGTTTTTTCTAATTACAACATTAAAAAATACTCACTGCTTTCTTCTTTTCCATATGTAATTTTTTGGGATTTAACAAGTCGTTATCAAAGTCTTCTGACATCTTATTTTTCTTTCTAGATTCATATAAACAAAATAGTTCACAATTTAAATCATTTATGAGTAAAAATACTCTAACATTTCATAATGAATAAGTAACTAAATAAAACTGCTATTACTATTATTAACAGAAGTGAAAATAACTATATCAAATGAAATGTCCTTCAAATTAGTTATGAATGTTTTTATTTTAATTCAATGCTAAAACATTATTTTCTTAAAAAGAAAAAAATCTTTCAAAAAATGTAAAGATTCTATAATATAAAGTAAAATGTATGACAAATGTTTAACTTTTATCCCAAAATAAACAAAAAATTAACCATGTTTAGAAAATATACATACTTTTATATAATACACATATTATGTATCTTTAGAAATAAAAGAATAACAAATGTGGAAAATTCTAATAGTAAAATATAAATATATTTAGATCGCATTAGATATTTTAATAAAGGTATTATCTTTCTGCTTAGGGTGCTTGGTTTTAGTGTTCACTTTTGTCTTTTATTTAGAAACATCAACCTTTTCTGTATACTTTCTTTTTCAAATTAATATTGCAGCCCCCGCCCTCCCCCCTCCCCCCAAAACACACACACATTTTTTTTTTTCAAAATTATATATGATTGTGACTCCCAATGAAACTTAGAAAATTTCAAAAGTAATTTTAGAAAGATTTTTAGCTTTAGAAACAGTGTAACGGCATGTAACATAACAATGTAATATAAACTAAAAAGTTATAACCAAGTTCAAAATTTCTCATTTCTAGAGAATTTGGGGTTAAAAAAAATACATCCTACAAATTTGGAAATTTTTAGTCGTCAGAAAGCTTAATTATCACCCTCCCCTTCTCCAACCATTGTCAGCTTTTATACTTATTTTACTTTCTTCTACCTTTACAAGAAGAAAGTATTGGATTCGTGAAAATTTTCGACTTTCGGTTTTCGATAGATTTACACATTTTAGGGGTCAGAGATTCCGAAAAACATGTTTTTACAAAATGTCTGCCTGTGAGTCTGCCTGCATGCGACACAAATTTTGTGGGCACTCTGCCTGAAGAATTAATGCACGGAATTTAATATGGGTTCAAATATTTATTAAATCAAAAGAAAATTTGAAGACTATCGAAAGTGAAAGATTATAAGGCATCATAAACAAAAACGCTGATAATAAAACTAAGGTAACTCAGAATTTAATTTTAGACACATTTAAAGATCTGATGTTAGCCATTTTGACAATTTTTTTTCTACCTATGCCTGCAAATCGTTATTTAAAATAATAATAATATGAAAAACTCAAGTAGAAACTGCTTGTCAACTGATTCCAGTTTAGGTTGCATTCTGTTAAAAGTAACTGAGAATGAACCTGATACAGCAGGCTCCCTCAAATCCACACAGCTTGGGACCAGAGGTTGTGTGGATTTTAGAATTTTGCAGATTTCTGGTCATTGATTTGTTTACATTTTTGAAACATTAATTTCATTGGTAGTTAAGCAAGGGAAATTATAATGAATGCTTACAATAAAGTGAAACATTAAAATAATTAAGTAAAATATTAAAATAATTTATTAGTTAAAAAGTAAATAATTATTAAAATAATTATGTAAAATAAAAATTTTGAAAAATATTAAAAATAAAGTCATGTAAAAATAATTAAGATACAATACTAAATATACATAATAATGAAGAAAAATCAATTTTTTTCTTATTAAAAAAAATTTTTGATTTTGCTACTTTTTTTTACAAGCTTCACTCATTTTTTTAGATTATATTTTGTGAACACGGATAAAATAGTTGTCTGCTTTAATTTTTGTTTCTTTCTTTTTATTTTGTCCTACCTTGTCTAGATCACCAGATCTGGCTGCATGCAATGTTTTCTTTCTGCAATACTAGCATTACTGTCACTATTCATATAAATTTTTTTTTTAATTTCTTTTGTTTCTTAACGTCATATACATCATAATGTCTAACTTCTAAGGCTTATTCCACAAGATTTTTCCAAAAAAAAAACGAACTGTAAAGGGCAACCGGATGGTTGCGTGTGAGCTTTCTGAAAGGATTGGCCAATGATCTAAACATCACAAACGTTTATTATACACATAGGACGGGACGGTGAACACAGACTGGCACAAACAAATGTACACATGACACTAAGTCATACCAAACAAAACTTATAGTTTCATCTTGATTCTTTACGGCTGGCACTAGCCAAAACCGTTCTCAGTATTTTTGGATCACCTTCTTAGGCGAAGCCATCCCAGATTCTGCTCTGTTTCTCCTCTTTTGGCCACAGATGGCGCTTCTATAGGTGAGAGGGCATGTACAAACATCACACCTCCCCCATTCAAAGTTTTGATTTAGTCTTTAAAGACTAATCAAAATCTAATGGAATCTCTATGAACATTTTAGCATACACACTATTAATAAAAATCAAAATTACAATACTTACTTAACATAAAGATAACTAAAAAGAATAACTAAGATACTATGCAATATGAGATTATGATACTAGTACTAATACGTTAGAGTTCTTGAATAAATATTTTAAAGTTCAAGTAATAATGTTCAATCAATTAATGTCCACAAAAGTCATATTCAGAAAAGTCTTGAAGGAAACATATAATCACAAACAAAATAAATCAAAAGTTTATCGTGAGTTTTTTTTTTGAACGGCAAAGTCTCTTTCGTTTAAGTCCAGTGTGAGGCATATAGTCTGCTTAAGGAATCTGCATTAGTGTGGAGTTTTCCACGTCGATAGGCTATGTGGGCTTGAAATCGCTGCAATGCCAGAGCCCACCTCTGAAAGCGCGCACTTTGGGATGCACAATCGGTCAAGAATTTCAAAGGGTTGTGGTCACTCACAACAGTTACTTGCGAGCCATATATATAATGTTTGAATTTCTTTAGAGCGAAGATTATTTCGTATGCTTCCTTCTCGATGGTGGCATAATGTTCTTTGTATTTCGAAACTTTTAAATTCTGTATCGCTGCTACTTTCTCTGGATCAGGAGCATGTTTGAGTTCGTTCGAATCATCTTTAATTATCTTCGGGGCATTTTCAATTTCACAAAAATCGTTATCTTTAGCATATCTCACGCCTATAGGTGTTGTCTGAACTTTATACTCTAGGATTTCATTATCGTGCAAATGTTTTTGGCAGAAATGGCAAAACTGTACTTTCGAGTCATTTAAGTAATTGGTAACCGAGCCTACTTGATTAAATGGTAAAGGTGTCTCATTAGTACATGATGACTTTAATATGAAGAGGGGACCAGATGGACGCCTACCATACAACATCTGTACTGAACTAATGTCCGTTGTAGCATTTGGTACCTCCCTGTAGCATTCGGCACCTCCCTGTATGCCCACAACATTAATTAGTTTTTCCCTCTCCTTACCTGTTAAATGGTCTAGGTGTAATTTTTGGTGGAGATTATTCGGATCGTCTTTAGTAATCTGCGTCGCCTCGTCAGGACGAGTAACTGGGGTTATCGGTACATTATCAAACTTATTTGCTTTCGCTCGAAGCTGACAGGACAAACATTTGTCGCAAAACTCGCTCACATCTGTCTTAATCCCAGGCCAAAAAAAAAGAATATTTTAATCTTTCAGTGGTCTTTCGTTTTCTTAAATGTCCACCCCAGGGGCTTGAATGAGCGAGCTCTAGCAACTGCTTTCTACGCGGCTCGGGCACGAGCAATTGATGTACCGTTTTCCCTAATATTTTGTCATGATGGTATAACAGATCGTCCTGAACAAAATAATTATTACGCTCATTTTTGGCATCTGTCCAACACTGATTTAGTGATGCATCCGTCTTTTGTTCCCATTTAAATTTTTCCGAGTCGTTCGTGAAATTTCTGGTATTTTCATTGCCATCGTTATCAGTATTCTCGTTTGCATTTCCTATTTTAACCTGCTCGGCCTCCATAGCAGCACAAGCTAAATCTAAATCTACCGCGTTGTTTTCACTCGTACGGGGCAAATTTATAGTACTAAAATCATTTATTGTGGTGTCGGGTTCATTACTTTTGCTTATTGTGCTTAATTCCTTATGAGCATTTAAAGATAACAGTAAATCATTAATTAAATTATCAACCATCGCGCACGTTATTACTATTTTTGGGAACACCCTGCAATGTACTGTATCTGCTGCTATGCTTAATGGAATGTTTATTAACGGTGCTCTTAACTCGTGTCTGAAAGCTGATTTAAGTATAATTGAACCGCATGGTACTTTAAAATGCTCCGGTACACAATCGCTCTTTATAATTGAAATCTGAGTACCGGTATCGACGACCCCTCGCAAAATTTTATTCTCAAATTCTAAGTCTATAAATTGGAGTGGTTCAATTATTTTTTTCTTTTCTCGCACCCGTTCTAAATCAAATACATTCCGCAACATTACTCGGGCTGTCAGCGCATTTTCATTCGTATTTTTTTCTGATTTATTACCCTTCCCAACTAAAGAATTACAAATTGACACGTGGTATAATTTAGAACACAGCCTACATTTAGTTTTTCCGTACAATATTTAATTATGTGTTTTCGCTTCAGGCACGCGAAACATCTACCCTCAGCTTTTAATTTATTAATCCTTTCCTGAATTGAATATTTGTCACAATCTTCAGTTAGATGCTGATTTACTGCCTGGCAGAATAAACAAACACTCTTTCCGCCAGTCATTTCATATGCACTGACGCCAAATGTTTTGTTAATTTGTTTACATTCCGGTAATATTTCTGATAAGTACTTTGGCCTTGAATGGTCAGAAGATAAATTTATAATTTGAGTTTGCTTTTCCCTAGCCTCCAAATCATTTCGGATAAATGATAATAATTTATCCACGCTGTAATTCTCTTCAGAATTTTTGACACTTTGTTTATTGAACTCAAGCGATAAATTATACGGTAATGCTTTTAATATTATCGGAATCAATAATGCATCAAAACTGCCCGCTTCCATTTCTAATGACCTTAGACTACGAATCTGCGTTTGAATAGCGTCATATAATTTACGTAATGACATGACGTCATGCGATTTTGTAACCGGTTTTAAAGTTAACAGCGTATTAATATAACTGGTAATAATTAAATCTTCCTACCAAATTGTCTTTTAAGTAAGTCGACTGCTTCTATGTAATTTTTATCAGATAACGCAAAACCCGATATAGAATTATACGCACTCCCTCCTAAATAACTGAATAAATAATTCATTTTCTCAATATTTGAGAGGTGTTCATTGTCATGTACCGCTGTTTTAAACGAGTTCCAGAAATTCTGGAAAAGTTTAATATCTCCATAATATTTCTCAATTTTAAGTGTTGGTAGTTTGACTGTGTTAGGAAATTCTACGTACCTATTTGCGGGACATACAGGTGGGGGGGGGGGTTCTTTTTGTTTTAGTTTTTTATTCACTCTGAACTTCCAGAGCGTGATTTTTTCCTGGTACTCTAGAGACGCTTTGGCATCTTTTTCGACTTCAGATAAATCATCAATTAATGATAATATCTCGTTATCTTCTTGCTTCAAATCGCTAGCTTTCTGTTCTAACATCGCCAAATTTTCTTCAAGATCGTCTAAGTTTGGCGTGTCGGACACAAAATTATCTTCGATTTTTTTTATTATTGACGTAATAGAACTTTTAGTGACTCCGCAAGCTTTTTTTTAATTTTGAGAGCTTGTCTGCCATACTTAAAGTAATGTAATAAAATCTTACCTCCGTAAAAATATAATCCAGGGATAGCGAAATGATAATCCGCACGTTAATATTTCTTAATGGCCAAATCCAAATCCCACTTCTGACACCGGTGTAAAGGGCAACCGGATGGTCGCGTGTGAGCTTTCTGAAAGGATTGGCCAATGATCTAAACATCACAAACGTTTATTATACACATAGGACGGGACGGTGAACATAGACTGGCACAAACAAATGTACACATGACACTAAGTCATACCAAACAAAACTTATAGTTTCATCTTGATTCTTTACGGCTGGCACTAGCCAAAACCGTTCTCAGTATTTTTGGATCACCTTCTTAGGCGAAGCCATCCCAGATTCTGCTCTGTTTCTCCTCTTTTGGCCACAGATGGCGCTTCTATAGGTGAGAGGGCGTGTACAAACATCACACGAACATTAGAAACAGTATTCAGTTTCTTTATAATTTCAACTTTGTGAATTATAGTCAAACTAACATGTTTTCTTTTACTGTTTTTATCATCAGAAAAATCTGAATCATCCATATCCTGAATCATCCATATCCTGAATCATCCATCCAGTCATTATAGATTCAAAACCAAAATTGAAACAACAGGGTTTCAACAGTTACAGTTATTATGCAAAAGCTACTGTTGCACTGTATTTTTATTTTGGATAAGAAAATATTTTACACCAGAATTTTAAACTAATGAAATTTTATTCGATGTTTATCAAGATTTAACAAACAAAAAAGCTTGATTAATTAAAAAATATTTTGCAAAACGATTGCGATCACTGTTGATATTAGCACTATCTTTATTTTTTTTCGGAAATAAATATGTATTTTCTTTATGAAAAAACTTGAAAAATAAAAATCATTAGATTAAAACCGCTTTCACACTGCGATCCCAAAACAAAACTAAACTTATTTACCATGCGCCATTGCTTTGCGCATCTGCTCCACGTATTTTCTCTTTCTCAAGCAGATTTTTCTCACTCGACTATATGCATAGTGCGTTCCTCCTCAACGAGGCATCAATACTTTATGGTGTTCACAATATTAGTGCCATCTTGATTTTTTCGGAAGTAAATTCATATTTTCTTCATGAAAAGCTTGTATTTAGTCATATTAATCAGAATTACATATTAAAATGCATATGTAATATTGAAAAAATAATAAATATTGAGACACGAGGAAACAAACGGAAGGAAAATAAACAATTCCATCCACTACAGTTTACACTTGCGAATATTCTGCAGAAACTACAATAAGGGGAATTTTTTAAGGCTTGAAATGTACTGGAGCAAACCGGAGCGATATTCCGGTTTTTGAAATTATGACAAATAAAATTCCGATTAGTAAAATTACGGTAAATATCGTTCCTGTTCATGCTTTTGTTAAAACATAGGGTCAGGTGGGGGAAAGTGGTGGTAATCTAAAAATATGCACTTTTTTCACAATAAATGTACATATTTTTACTTTTTTTTCAATTAATACATAATTGGAGTTTGTGACAAATATTTCTATTAAGATTTGTAAATCTGGCAACAAGTTTACTGTTGTTTATCTTCTTTTTTGCATATATGTGCAGTTTGTTCTTAACACATGGTATTGATAAGCTTTGTTCTTGATCCTTTCTCACTTGAAAAAATTAGTATATTTTGATACACTTCAGAAGAAGAACTTCTTAAAAACAGATTCATGCATCAAGGTAAGAATTATTTCATTATTTCAATTTTTTATGATTTTTTTTCTGAGGTGGGGGAAAGTGGTGGTATAGTTAGGCTTAACTCAGTGTTGTATGATGATTCAATTTTAAACTATAGATGTGATTAATTTTTAAAAATGGGCTGTAATAAAAGTATTAATCTAAAAAAAATAGGCTTTATTTATAAATTTTAATCATAATATGATAATACAATTAAATTAAAAGTTATTTTTTACATAAGGCCAGGTAGGGGAAAGTGGGCCCATGGTGTAAAGTGGGGGTACATTGAAAAAAACCTATTTTCTCTTTTAAATTAAGATATTTTGTTAATTCTTTTTTAGAGACATATATTGAGATTATGGCAACTATTCTTATTTTAGTTTTAGAAACTGGAAACAAATTTAATGTTTACAAACTATCTTGTTTATGCTCATTGCATACCGTCAAAAAGTCGATCAGCTAAAATAATCTCCCAAGTGATAAAAATTAATACATTATATCACATAAAGCATTTGAATAAATCTCCATTGGGGAACTATTAGACTTTTCTTGCTATTTGGTGGTGAAGATTATATAGAGTTCAGCAATATGTGCTACATACTAAGTGAACCTAATTTTGATAGCCATGGACATTATTTCTTTAATTAAATAATATCTGAAAAATATTGTTTTTGTGCATTTGTACCTTTAAAAATAATTAAGATACATTTATTTCAGTGTACTTTTATTTAAAAAACAATATTTACACATTTTTATTTAAATATGCACTAATTTTGGAACTACCCCCACTTTCCCCCACCATGGGGTAAAGTGGTGGTATCAAAACATGCTCTGTTAAATATATCACTGTCAGAAAACAATCGAATAAAATTGAGTGATTATGCTTCATGTTTAATCTATATGAATCCAGTGTATAGAAAATGCATCAAAAGTTTCATTAAAATAAATTTAATAGTTTGATTTTAGGGCCTTTTCTAAAAAAAGCTTGATTTTACCACCACTTTCTCCCACCTGACCCTATTGTTACAATTTTATATATACGTATATATAGCTTATTGCACTCTCTGTAACTTTTTCCATTGTTATTTAGAGTCTTGAATGCTTTTCTTACATTGCTTTGTAAGTTTAAAAATAAATTTGTCTATAATATTTTTTTTAAATCCACAAACAATAATTTTTAAATAGCGTTACGGTTCGTGGATTTTTTCATGTCGAACCCTGGAATTTTTTATATAAATATGATAATTTATATCAAAATCAAAAGTAATGTAAATTTATTTAGTCATAAATCAGCTGTAATAGCCAAAAGAGAATGATTAACAAAAAATTAAGTAAAAAAAAACATTGCAGTAGTCGCTGATTTCAGCGCCATCTTGAATTTTGTTCCTGCAACTTAACTGTAAATTTCATTGTTTACATCTGAAAAAATACACAGATTTAAGGGAGTCTACTGTATTAACTGCATGGCATACAAAACGTAACTACAGAAATTGCATTTTTTCCCCCTTTCTAAAATATAACTCCTATATTTTAATCTTAATGACAAAATTTCAAGAAACTTTGTTTCATTATCTTTATTTTTTTAGAAGGGAGGGGTTGCTGGCACGTTATGGTTACATAAAATATTTTTTAGAAACATTTGACATATGGATGTAAAAAGATTCGGCATCCCTGACTTTAGACAATTCACTAACCAGTATCCTTAGAGTATCAGCTTAATGATATTTTATCTTAGCTGTGGTGTTGCAAATGCGCTATAGAATATCTTTTAACTTCAAAATTGAGAACAGATTCATTAAAAAAAAAAATCGTAATGGGTCTTTTAGGATGAAAATTCTTGTATTTTACAGGTGCATAACATTTATGAGAGACAGACAAGTCACAAAAATGATTCCTGCTCATCTATTTTAAACAATATCCTTTATATAGAACTCGATAATAGGTTCTTGGCTACTTTAATTGTTTTGGGACAAGGCATATTTTTTATTAAAATTAAAAGGTTCACTTTGAAGATGGAAAAGTTTTGCGAAAGGCCATTTTTTAATAGAAAGTATTTTGTGAAGGGTCCTGTTTTAAGATAAAAACATTTGTGAATTGTCTTCTTTTCAGATGAAGAAAGTTGGAGATTTTTAAAGGATACATTTTTTTTCTACTAGGGGGCGCCGCCCCCTACGAGCTACGCTCGCCAACCCCCGTTCAGACATTGCAGACTCTAAAAGCACGTTAATTTGATTGGCTTTAAAAGGATTTTGGAAGATTGAATTATAATTTAAAAAACAGTGGCGATTTCCCTATAAATGGGTTTCTATTCATTTCTCTTTGATTGGGGAATTTTAAGGCCAAATCAGCTGCTCTTAAAAGATACAATGGCTGTTTCCGTCTTTGATTAAATAAAATCAGTTAAACTAAACATTTCAAAATAAGCTAATATAAAATGAATTAAGTAAACAGAGTCTTCGTCTCCCAGTATTTTTCAACAAAGCAAAAAGAAAGTTTTTTTAAATAAGACATTTTAAATGTATCGTTTTTAATCTGACGTAATTTTCACCAAGCTTTTCTTTCTCTTTTTAATATTAATGTGAAAATACTTTTGTTAGAAAATAAATATTATTTGCGCTGTTCTAACAAAAATAGTTGAAATGTATCCTCTCAAAATATCAAATAAATGTCTAGCGCAATTTTTAAATTTAAACTGTTTTGCAATATTCTTATTGTTCATTTTACGTAATAAGTGTAATGTGACGTAATTTCTCCTATTTAAGATTTCTACTAACACATGTTAATGAATTTATTATTTTACAATATTCTTTCTCTTTTCCCTGTAAATATCGTTTATGACATAATTTTCAATGAGTTCCTGCTTTTTATATTTTCTGTTTATAATAGTAAAGCGTAAATAAATTTTTAATTTGAAGCAAATATTATTGTTTGCACTGTTTATACAGTTGGCAACAGCTTAAATTAATGCCATTTTTTAAAATATGTAAAAAATATTTCTCGAAATGCTGAAAATTTGAATTTAAAATAGAAATAAAACCTCAAAAAATGAGTCAAATTAAAAATATATACGCTTAAAATGATCTAAAAATGATTAAATTCTCATGTATAGTATTTGCTCCTATAAAACTTTTTTAATGGAACGATTTTGTCCAACTTTAGCATTAAATATCTCTTTAAACAATTCTTCGATTTGAAAACTGTCTGCATCAGCATGTTTATGAAACATTTCTCTATAATACCACTGATTTTCATATTTTTGTATACAATAGTTTGCTTAATATTAATGAAGAAAGACCTCTGGTCACAAAAAATTCAAAACTGGCGACGGCAGTTACTTTTTTTTAGAATAGAGAGAAACGTATCTCTGAATCACGAACTTTTAATTTTTTAACTTGTTAGTCATTTTAACTTAAAAATTTTACATTAAAAAAGTATTTACATTTTTGTTAATTTATTTTAAATAAAGGAACCACAACAGTCTTTCTAAAGAGTGGCATAGTTATTGGTATTAGTTCTACCCCAACGCCCTCCCCCTGTGAAACAGATCACTAGATTGTAATTCTTATTTTTCAATAACACATTGCAATACATAGTAGATAAAAAAATGGAAGAAAAAAAAAAGGAGGCATAACTGAAGATCTATTAGAAAATCTAATAGAACAAACAAGTTTACAAAATAAATTATGTTATTTTATTTTTTTTTTATGAAATCACACATTATACATGTATGTATCAAATAAATAAATGGCAAGAAAATATTTCAAACTTACATTAAATTATCTTCGTTGTCAGACATTTCATTTTCTTGGGCTTTTTCTATAACCTTTTTTCTTTTTTTCATACTCTACAATTAATAATAATATGATGTTCATATTTTTACAAATATAATTCAGAAAGGATAAGCATAAATATTATAGCAAAAAAGAAAAAAAAAAACATTTTAATCAGCACTATCTAGCAGTAAATTTTAGATGTCTTATCTTAGTTATTCAGCACACAACTGTATCCCTATCTTTTTTATAATTATACAGAATAGACAAAACTCCTATCAAATATTTTTAAATGATAAAAATATAAATACTAACAGAATAAAAAAATGTGGTACTTTTCGGTTAGCCAGGTGCCAGTGTTACATATACATATACAGTAGACTCCCTCAAATCCGCACAGCTTGGGACCAGAGGTTGTGCAGATTTTAGAATTTTGCAGATTTCTGGTCATTGATTTGTTTACATTTTTGAAACATTAATTTCATTGGTAGTTAAGCAAGGGAAATTATAATGAATGCTTACAATAAAGTGAAACATTAAAATAAGTAAAATATTAAAATAATTTATTAGTTTAAAAGTAAGTAATTATTAAAACAATTATGTAAAATAAAAAATTTACGAATGAAATCGATTCAATTCGATTCCAAAAGTCCTATGCTGCCATCTAGTGATAGCAAGGAGAACAGTGTTAATGCTATTATCAGTATATATAGCTTACTGCGCTCACTGTAACCATTGTTATTTAGAGTTCTGAATGCTTTTCTTATACTGCTTTGTATGTTTAGAAATAAATTTGTCTATAATTTGAAAAAAAAAAATTCCGCAAACAATAATTTTAAAATAGCGTTCCGGTTCGTGGATTTTTCCATTTCGTACCCTGGGATTTTTGATATAGATATGCTAATTTATATCAAAATCAAAAGTAATGTAAATTTATTTAGTAATAAATCAGCTGTAATAGCCAAAAGAGAATGATTAACAAAAAATTTAGTAAAAAAAACATTGCGGTAGTTGCCGATTTCGGCGCCATCTTGAATTTTGTTCCTGCAACTTAACTGTAAATTTCATTGTTTACATCTGAAAAAATACGTGGATTTTAGGTGTTTGCGGATTTAAGGGAGTTTACTGTATATATTGTATATATACATATATTATATATAAATGCATGTATATGTACTTATGGGCGATTCCATGCAGAGAGTCACACACGTAACGCAGGCTTTTATTCAATTATTTATTATATTTTAATGTTAATTCTGATTTTAGATGGTATGGTAAATAAGTTATTAACATATTTTTTAGTTTAAATGTGTGTAAGTAAAACTCACAGAAATATATCATTTTATTTCATACTCAAAATGTGCTTTTTTTCTGAAGTAGAAAAGGAACAGATGCCGTATCTTCCCGCAAGCTGCCATCTTGAATTTTTCTCATGGCGTGAAATCTGTACCAAATGGAATCCCAATAAATCAAATAACTTAATTAAACTAGTAAACTATTTTTATTGATTATTAAAACAAAAAATATAATTTCATAAAACACAAATTTTTGTTGCACAAAAGTATTAGAAAAAAATATATACAAAATAAATAACATAAAATTAATTACAGTGTTAAAAAAATAAATAAATTGGATAACTTAAAATATATTTCAAAATGCTGCCCCCCCCCCCCCCCCCTGAAAACATCTGTAATGTATAGTCCAACAAAAAAATAACAACCAAATTTTACAGCCCAAAATAGGATAAGGATCCAAGATGCCGGCTTGCGGGAAGATAAGACATCTGTTCCTGTAATCTGATGAACTCGTACCTTCTCCCACCTTCCTCCTGCTTCTCAGGAGTGCACTCTTAATATGTCAGTAACAGTTTGTGCAAGGTTTTATAAATTTCCTAAATTAGTATTTTTTAAATTATTCAGAATCATTTTTAAATTGTCAAAAATACAGTTGTGTCTTATCTCCCGAAGATGGGAGATGTAACTCACATGAAACACTATGCCAGAGTGCAAAATTCAAGACGAGAATCAAAATAAAGCAAAAGTATGTTTTATACAACAGAAATTGTAAATTATTGTCAAAAATACAATATTTAGAACAGCATAAATTTTATAAAGAATAGCAAAAACCATTTTTTTTTTTCAATTATTTATGCATTCATACAAATTCTTACATATATTCATAATATCCATAGCAGTTTCTGAATGGCAGATGTCTAAATTTGTGAAAGAACAAAAAATCAACTTATCTAAAAAATTTAAAACATTCAATCAGTTTTCTCATTAAAATTTACTTTATGAAGTGCCAAATGCATCTCCAACCTAATATCTTAAAGTCCAATGAAATGGACAAAACAATACTGCTAACGTTCTTTTTCTTTCACTAACACACAAAAACACTTATACTGTGTTCCAGATTGAGATAGTTGAGTCACTTAACTTTCCCTACTCTCTTAACTATGAGTTGAGTGGAAGTCTGCTTTCTTTTACTTATTTAAAATTGTGGTGCGATCGCAGTTTACTCTCCTTCTTGGCTTGATTTTCAGAAATCGCCAAATTGGTGCATTTTTCCGTACTAACTCCCGGAGCTGCAACATCCGGGAGAGAGTACGCAGAATTATTATTTGTTTTCTCTTCTCGTATATTTTGAAACAAGTACCTATCTAGACAAATGCTTAAAATGTGAGAATAGATATTCGATCAGTTATTTTTCTCTTATTTTAACCTGCATTTTTGAGTGAAAATAAAAAATACATAAAATTTCAAATTATTTCGAAATACATTTTTAAAAAATTCATATATTTTAAAATACATTTTATCAAATATACCAAAAAACAAAACTTTCACTTACCCAAATTATCAAAAAAGAACGTTTGTTAACAGTAAGGGGAACAAATCAATGTTGTGGGTTTTTTTTAGTCAGAAAGGTTCTTTTTTTTTTTTAATCAGAGGGGCGGTAGCCCCCCTGATTAAAACCCCGCTTTTTACTTTCTTCTATCTTTACAAGAAGAAAGTATTGGATTCATGAAAATTTTCGAATTCCGGTTTTCTATGGATTTACACGTTATAGGGGTCAGAGATTCCAAAAAGCATGTTTTTACAAAATGTCTGTCTGTGGGTCTGTCTGTCTGTGTGTATGTGACACAAATTTTGTGGGCGCTCTATCTCAAGAACTAATGCACGGAATTGAATAAAAATTTATATTCAGTGAGTCCCTAATACAAATTGATGCTGATTAGTTTTTGGTGTAAATCGCTCAACAGATGGCGCTGCTATGCTGCATTTTTCACGATTTTCGCAATAGCTCTATCTCACGAACTACTGCATGGATTTTGATCAAACTTCAGATTTAGTTAGTCCTTGATATGAATTGGTTCTGATTACGTTTTGGTGTAAATCGCCCAACAGGTGGTGCTGTTATGATGAATTTTGCAGGATTTACACGATTTCCCCAATAGCTCTATCTTAAGAACTAACGCATGGATTTTCATCAAACTTCAGATTCAGTTAGTCCTTGATATGACTTGCTACTGATTATGCATTGGTGTAAATCGCCCAACAGGTGGCGCTTCTGTGCTGCCTTTTTCACGATTGCCTCAATAGTTCTATCTACAGAACTAATGGACGAATTTTCATCTAACTTCAGATTTAGTTGTATGTTGACACAAGTTGTTGTTAATTAGGTTTTGGTGTTAATAACCCAATAGGTGGCGCTGTTATGCAGGAATTTTCACGATTTTCGCTATATCTCTATCTCAAAAACTAATACACAGATTTTCTCCAAACTTCAGATTCAGTCAGACGTTGACATAAATTGTTGCTGATTAGGATTTGGTATAAATCACCCAATAGGTGGCGCTGCTAGGCAGCATTTTGCTGGATTTAGACGATTTCAGCTATAGTCATATCTCAAGAACTAATGCACGGAATTTCATATCTTTAGAATCCTCATGAGATGCATAGATTGCCATTTAATTTTGACAGTGTGATAGCGAATTTTGAAGTATTAACATGTATGAGATAGAAGAAAGTTTTGGGATTGGTACATCCGACTAGTTTATTCATAATTTTGCCTTGTGCTCTAGGATGTCATTCAAAAGCATCACTCAATCTGTCACTTCTAGTCATTCATAGCTTGGAACAATCAGCCTAGCCTCTCTTTCGTACATAATTCAATCAACGCTCAAAAATACAGGTAAAAATAAAAGAAAAATAACTGATCGAATATTTATTCTCACCTGTCAAGCATTTATCCAGATAGGTACTTGCTTCAAAATATACGAGATTGAGAAAACAAATAATAAAAATACACGACTGCAACACACAGAACTTGTCGACGCAAAATCCATTGCAGCAGTATCGGAACAGATGTCATAAGTTCCCACCGCCGCCATCTCGGAATTCTGCTTGGCATGAAAACTCCTTTTCCGCCAAGTAGTAAGTGTCGCCAAGAACCGGTTTATACGCATGTTTGGCTTAATGAAAATAAAATGTAAATAATAAACAAAATTCGCTAAACTGGCAATCAGTAATCATTGTATGAGCGTTTCGCGCGCATTTACGGAAAAAAAAACATCGCCGAATTCAGCACTTCTCGCGGTATAGCTATAGCATTCTCAAAATTCAGCAGTTCTCGTTTTGTAGTAATCTCAAAATGTAAAAAACTCTTAAAGCAGCAAAATATACAGAAAAAAACGAAACTCGCTAAAGTGGCAATCAGCAATAGTTGTATGAGCGCTTAGCGCACATTTACCGAAAAAAAACATCACCGAATTCAGCAGTTCTTGTTTTGTAGCAATCTCAAAATGTAAAAAACTCTTAAAGCAGCAAAATATACATAAAATTATCAACATACCTTAACAGACATCTGCTTTCTTGAAACCTCCAGCACAAAATATCTCTCATAACATCGCCGTCATTTTCCAAAATAGGCTTAATACGCATTGACACACTATAAACAAACCTCCCTTTCTTGTCAAAATTTCCTCATATTTCTTAATTACTTCAGCAAGAACGTTTAAACGGACTACAGAAACTATAGTCAATGAAATACAGTAGACTCCTTCAAATCTGCACAGCTTGGACCAGAGGTTGTGCGGATTTTAGAATTTTGTGGATTTCTGGTCATTGATTTGTTTACATTTTTGAAACATTCATTTGATTGGTAGTTAAGCAAGGAAAATTATAATGAATGCTTACAATAAAGTGAAACATTAAAATAAGTAAAATATTAAAATAATTTATTAGTTTAAATGTAAGTAATTATTAAAATAATTATGTAAAATAAAAATTTAGAAAAATATTAGATTATTACCAATGAAATCGATTCAATTCAATTCCAAAAGTTCTATGCTGCCATCTACTGGTAAAGCGATCATAAGATCGATACGTCATGATAAAGATATGCTAATTTATATCAATATCAAAAGTAATGTAAATTTATTTAATAATAAATCAGCTGTAATAACCAAAAGAGAATGATTAACAAAAAATTTAGTAAAAAAAACATTGCGGTAGTCGCTGATTTCGGCGCCATCTTGAATTTTGTTCCTGCAACTTAACTGTAAATTTCATTGTTTACATCTAAAAAAATGCGCGGATTTTAGGGTTGCGGATTTAAGGGAGTCTACTGTACATCCAATAAATTTAACATAAAAATAAAAAGACAACGATAGAACAAGATATCAAAATACATCCACAAAATTCTAAGCTTCTCAGGGGTTGCCAGAACACAACACGTCACACGGTGTTTACATATCGAGTTTGTCATATCCATAAACACCGCCAACACACCAACAAAAAATCGCCAAACAATTCAAAACAACAACGTCTGAGGGAAGATACAGCATCTAAGCCACATTGGATAAAATCTTTGAAACCCAGTTTCAAATACCATAAAAGGTGCTTAAAATATGTCAAAGATTTTATTAAATGTAAGTTAAGTCTCTTAAAAGTTTTGGCAATGTGAACAGGTGAAGCTTTTTCAAATGAGTCTTTGAATCGTTTACTTATTAAACATGCTGCAAAAAATAAAAACAATAACAAACTATGTATGGTTAGAAGTTGTAGTTTACAAGTTTAACATAAGTCTCTTAAAAGTTTTGAATGAGTCTTTGGATCGTTTACTTATTAAACATGCTGCAAAGAATAAAAACAATAACAAACTATGTATGGTTAGAAGTTGTAGTTTGCAAGTTTAACATAAGTCTCTTAAAAGTTTTGGCAATGTAAACAGCTGAAGGCTAATTCAGGGTTGTTCGGTTAAAAACAGTTAAGCTAAGTAACTCAACTTTCCTCAGTATTACACACAATTTTTTTTTAAATGTGCTCAATCTAATCTAAATATATAAACTAGATCAACCAATCAAGCTACAAAAATCTTTGCTGGTTACAAAAAGGAAAGACTTATTGACCATCTGATTTTGCCGTGCAGTGTTGAACGATACTAGAATTGAGCCAAATAAATGAAATAAAGCTTGTATATTTAAGTACGAACTAACATGTACAGAGTAAATTACAAATAAACTTTTGGTAGTACTTAGGTAAAACAGAAATATATATATATATCAGGGCTTGAAATTCAATTTTTCATAGGAGGGGAGTCTCCCTACCAACATGTATAAATGGAGGGGAGTTGAGCTATTTGGGAGGGAGAAAAAAAATCTAAAACCCACTGTTATTTTACGTGCTTTTTAAAGATTTACATTAATTACTTTGTCATGTCTATATTAATACAGGCATGACAAAATACTATTGAAGCAATTTAAATCAACAACTCAGAATAATGATGTATAATGTTTTCTTATTTAAAAAAGTAAGAAAGACTCTGAGTAAAATAAAAAATTTCTGAAACTAACAGCAAATTTTCTGAAGGTTACAACAGAAGGTATGAAGGGGAGATCACTCCCAGCACTAGCTATGTGTTTTTTTTTGTGCCTCTTTGATGAAATTTGCGATCTTTTGATGAAATTTGCCATTTTTCGTGATCTTTAGACGAAATTTGCCGTTTTCCGCGATCTTTTGACGAAATTTGCCGTTTTTCCGCGATTCTTTGTCGAAATTCGCATTTTTCTGCAATCTTTTGACAAACGCGTGGTTTTTTTTCGTGATCCTTAGACAAAATTTGCGTTTTTTCGCGATTCTTTGATGAAATTCGCGGCTTTTTTTTCATCTGCCATTCGACTAAACACTAAATTCGTGTTTATTCCGCGATCCTTTGACAAAACCCGCATTTTTCCCGCGTTCCTTTGCCAAAATTTATGATTTTTTTTGCTATACTTTGATGTAATTTGCGTTTTTTTGCGATACTTTGATGAATTTAGAGTTTCTTTTTTCCCGCGATCTGACGAATTCCACGTTTTTCCGCGATCCTTTGACAAAATTTGTGTTTTATTCACAATCCTTTGTGACGAAATTGGCGATTTTTGCCTCGAACGATTGACGAAATTGATTTTTTCGGCGATCATTTGTCGAAATTCGCGATATTTTTCTGTTGAACTGATGACCGATTTTTCACAATTTTCGGAAAATTCGTGACAGAATCACCCCTGAATTCGCCAATCGATCGCGGACACTTGTCAACCGATCTCGAGAAAAAAATAATGAAATTTGTCTATCGAACGCATGGAAAATTCGTGAATTTCAACGATCTTTCGCGGTAAATAAAAAAAAAAAAAAAAAAAAAAACCTGCAAAATGTGTCATCAGTCGCGTGAAAATATCGGGAAATTTGCAAGGCGTTCGCGGGAGTTGATCGTAATTTCAAAATGCAAGATTTTCAGGAAAAGGGGGAGATTTTTTGGACGAGTGTCTCCCACCCACGATATGATTTTGGACGGGATTTCAAAATTTTGGACGCGAATCCCGCCATCCCGCCCTGAAATTCAAGCCCTGTATATAAATTGCAGATTTACATACCTTTGTTGCTTTATTCCAATATCGTTTTCCTTTGATTTGCTGATTTTCACTCATTTTCTTTAACCTAACATAAAAAGAAAAAATTAAACATATGCATTTTTGAAAGAAAAATTAAGAATTCCCAATAAGCAAGTTTTATTAAAAAATACATTTCCAGAAATTGTAAAAAAAGAGCCTAAAAAAATTAGTCAAATTAAAAATTTGCAAGTAATTGACTCGCACTTTTATGATCAGCCAGTCAGGCTGACTGATCTGGATGATTGAAGTCAGTCAGGCTGACTGGCTGGATGATTGAAGTTTTAAGTAAAATGCAAATCCTGATTAATATTTATACTTTTGATTAACTATTCTGATTGTAAATCTAAACATTTTGAAGGATTCAATAAATTAAATTAAAACACAGATACTTCTGCATTAATTTGAAATAAACTTTTGTAAAAATCATGAAGATTAAAATATGTAAACAAACTTGATTGGAAGATAAATATGTAAACAAAAATTTCGAGCATTTCAAATTGTATTTATTATGAACTTATATTCCTAATATGCAGAGTAAAGATTCTATTAAAGTTAATTTAATACATACCTAAAAATAAAAGCTAAAATATAGTTTATCAAATACTATAATAAAATTTAAAAAAAAACACACGTGTTGAAATCGAGAACATAACATACGCGATTTATCGGTTGATTGGTTACTAGGCTTGATATACAAAATACGCTCTTTTTATTTACAGAAATGCCTTTGCCAATTCCCGATTCTTAAATCTCAAAATGGGTGTGTTCAACATGCACGCGCGCTCGAGCTCAGGAGAGAGGAACATGGAGCGCGTTCAGGAACAGATCATGGATTTCATTAATTATTATAGTGCTAATTATAAAAATAATCTGTTGCAAGTTGAACTATGAGCTAGACGGCTGAATAGATACAGCATTGATTTCGAGACTAGGGGTTATGGGTTCAAATCCTTCGCGTCCCAAATTGTATTTGTGATTTTTTTATTTGATAAAGATAAATTTTTATATTAATAATACAGAAGCACATGTATTTCTATTATAATAATAAAATACTTATTTAAATACAAGAAAATGAGGTATTTCTCGATGAAAGTTTTAAATTTGAACGCCTTTTAATATTCAAAGTTTCGTTTCAAAGCATAGGCGTAACTTGGGCTCTAAGAAATCGGGGGCAAAAATCTTGAGGCCGTTTTGTAAAAATTTATACCCCTATCCCTCCCTATTACTACGTATACACACACGCTTAAATTAAATACTTAAAAAAATCCTTAATATTCAACCATATACGGTAAAATAATAAATTACACAATCCATGTTTTTAAAGAAATATTTAAAAATATTGGGAGCACAATGTCTTATGTCTGATGCAATTTTCAATTAGAAAAGAGTGCAAACAAACTTAAGGCAGCTAACAAACTTACGCAGTTCACAAATTCCCTGCTCAACAAACGCGATACTTTCTGACTCATTTAAACATAAAAGCACAAAACTGGCAGGTCTGAACTATTGAAGCGATTTGGAATCAAAATGAGTTTTCTATTTTTTTTTTTTTTTTTTTTTAATAAATAATTACTTAACGAGTTATAAACGATTTTGGACACGTAAAAACAGGTTTTCCTCCTTTCTCTAGCTGGTTTTTTCTTCTTTCGTGCAGAAATTCAGTTCAAAAAGCCAACTTTGACAGTGTTTTCTAAACGATTTTTAAAATTTACCAATAAATGGTACACGTCTGACGATTACATAGTTTTTGAATAACACTTGCTGCAAATTTCATGCATTTCAGAACAAAAATGAATTAAAAAATATGTTATAAAGTTGCCCCTTTGCTTTTGAGAACAGCCTTAGTAAACTTTTGTTAAAGTTTTGGACTTGTTGAAGTTTGGAAGATTTTTTTTTTTTTTTTTTTTTTTTTATGGTGGCGGTGATGGTGACGGTGAGAGAGGTGGTTTAGATAAATATGTTTAAAGCCTTCATTCAGGGTTCCAACAAATTATTGAAGTTTTTAATAAATCATCAAGCTAGCTTTGATTGGAATGATTCAGAAATTTTGCTGTGATGCACTTTAGGGTAAACGGAATAATTTTACCTTAAGACTGCTCGTCACTCAACTTCCGAATTCCTTCTTCTGTGGGCATTTGATGCATTCTTATATTTAAAATATCTCCTCAGGAAATTAATATTTATAACTTCTTTTTTCTGTGTACTGTTCTTAAAGGATATCTCTTTTTCGTAGTTCTCAAAATATTTCTAAAATCTATGCTTTTGTATGAAGTGTGAAAATTTTATTCCCACTTCGCCCGTTTTTAACGCATATTATGATTGATATTATGATTGATAATATTAAATTAAGCATAGATTTTAGAAATATTTTGAGAACTAAGGAAAAAAAAAGAGACAGCCTATAAGAAGAGCACACAGAAAAGGAAGTTACAAATATTAATATCCTGAGGAGATATTTTAAATTTAAGAATGCATTAAACGCCCGTAGACTTAACATTATCGAGGGGAATTCGGAATCTGAGTGACGAGCAGCCTTAGGAATAAAAAAATTGACATTCTCCTTAAGCTTGAAAGTTTTGAACTCTACCTCTTCACAAAGTTTCAAGCGAAGTAAAATAAGAACGAAATCGTGTTCATCGGTTATAGATTATTAAACATTTTCCAAAATTATTAGAACACTCTTACGAAATTTCATTCTTTCATACAATAAAATAAGATATCTAAATAAACAATTTTAAAAACACAATGCAGTTAAAAATCTATTTTGAAGCTCATAGCAGGTACAGCATAGGAATTCTCTTGTGTTACCCTGTATACGATTGATAATGCTTTAAACGTACTGCATAGTATAAAGCTAAAATTTAAATTAGCTGTAAAACGCATAAAACAAATAAAAAGTATTTTTCTAGGGAATTACCATTTACAGATGACAATTTATCATTTCGTGAAGCAGTGGCGTACCCAGGATTTTATTTCGGGGGGGGGGGGGCTGACTTAAATTTCCATAATGTTCTAAATCTTACAAAACACGTTGAACTGTCTGGTAAACAGAAATCATTTTTGACAATTAGGCCGTAGCCAAAGGGGGGAAGGAGGGGTGATTTTGTTCTACGAAAATTTAAGGTATGAGGTTCCGAAAATTTTAAAAATTCGGTCACCAGTCCGAAAATTTCGACTTAAAAAATATCGCGATTTTTGACAAATGATCGCCGAAAAAAATCATTTTCGTTAAAGGATCGAGGAAAAAAACCAAATTTTGTCAAAGGGCCGTGGATAAAATACGAATTTTGTCAAAGGATCGTGAAAAAAGTCGAATTTCGTCAAATGATCGCGGAGAAAGAGCGAAACGCCAAATGATCGTGGAGGAAGCGCGAGTTTCGTCAAATTATCGCGCAGCAAAAGCGTCCGGTGGAAACGCGAATTTCGTCAAATGAGCACAGAAAAACCCGAATTTCGTCAAAGGGCCGCAGAGAAAACGCGAATTTCATCAAAAGTCGCGGAAAAACGCGCACTCCGTCAAAGGACAGCGAAGAAATGCGAATTCCATTAAAGGATCGCAAAAACGCGAATTTAGTCAAAGGGAAACTGAAAAAACGTGAATTTCGTTAAAAGGCCGCTGAAAAAACGCGAATTACGTCAAAAAGACGAGAGAAAAGCTCGAATTTTGTCAAACAGCAGCGGAAAAAAACGCAAATTTCGACGAAGGATTGCGAAAAAAAACCCGAAAATTTCGTCAAAGGATCTCTGAAAAAACACGCATTCCGTAAAAGGGAAGCGGAAAAACGCGAATTTCGACAAAGGATCACAAAAAAATCTCCGAATTTCGTGAAAGGGTCACACGAAAAAATGTGAGTTTCGCCAGAAGGCTGCGGAAAAAAGTGAATTTCGACAGAAAGCCGCGAAAAAAGACGAATTTCGTCAAAAACCCGCGAAAAAAAGCAAAAATCGTCAGGGGACTAAAAAAGACGAATTTCGTCAAAGAGCTGCAGAAAAAAACCCAAATTTCGTCAAAGTGCCGCAGAAAAAACGCGAATTTCATCAAAAGTCGCGGAAGAAGCGCGACATTCGAAAAACGTGCACTCCGTCAAAGGGCAGCGAAAAAACGCGAATTGCGTTAAAGGATTGCAAAATAACGGGAATTTTGTCAAAGGGAAACAGAAAAAACGTGAATTTCACCAAAAGGGCGCAGAAAAAACGCGAATTACGTCAAAAAGCCGCAACAAAACTCAAATTTCGACAAAATATAGCAAAAAAAACGCGTATTCCGTCAAAGGGCCGCGGAAAACGCGAATTTCGTCAAAAGCCCACAGAAAAAACGCGAATTTCGTCAAAAAACCGCAGAAAAAACGCAAATTTCTTCAAAAAACAGGAATAAAACTCAAATTTCGACAAAAGGATAGAAAAAAACACTTATTCCGTCAAAGATCTTTGACGGAATGATATAGGGCCGCGGAAAAAAGCGAATTTCGTCAAAGGGCTTCAGAGAAAACGTGATTTTCTTCAAAGGTCCTCAGGAAAAACGCAAATTTCGTCAAAGATCCGCGGAAAAACGCCAATTTCGTCAAAGGGTCGCGTAAAAGAGCAAATTTTGTTAAAAGATCATGGGGGGAAAAGGCGAATTTCGTCAAAGCGTCTTGATATAAACCTGAATTTCATCAAAGGGTCGCGGAAAAAACGCATACAAACATCTAGGTTTATTATTATAGGTGTAGTTTTTAAACTGAAATAATATGCTGAACAAACTTTTAAAAAATCTGGTTAACCCGAATCCAACTTGCAGGAATCTACACTCAGCCTGATATTGACCTGAAATGAAAACAGAGATAACCCAACCTAAAACAAAAATATTTAGCGCCGGGAAGGGATTTCCTCCCCTTCCCCACTCTGCTGTAATCTTTCAGAAAATTTGTTGCGAATTTCAGAATATTTTTTTATACTCAAAATCAACCATGGAGGTACGGATCCGATCCTGAGGCCGTCCCACGTCGAAATAAGTTGAAAAGTGTTACTTTTATATATATATACTTTCATTTAAAAGAAAGTCACTGTATCTTAAAATGTATAAAATTGTTCTTCCCACCCTCGAAACTAAATTCATGCTACGGCTCATGTTTAACAATAAATTAATATTGTAACAAACACAAAATATTTTTTGTATACACAAAATATTTTTATACACATATATAAAATAATGACTGTTTATTATTTGTGCACAAGTAATAATAATGACTTTAAACCGTTCCAGGTGAAAAATACTGGCTGGAAAGTTAGGACGGAATAGGAAGATAAATGGGAGGGGGGGGATTTTTCGCGGTCCTTTGACGAAATTCACATTTTTCCGCGATCATTTGACGAAATTTGCGTTTTTTCGCAGCCGTTTGATGACATTCTCGTCTTTTTCGCTTCCTTTTGTTGAAATTCTCGTTTTTTTTCCACGACCCTTTAACGAAATTTGCGCTTTTTTCCCGATCCTTTGACGAAATTAACGTTTTGCCCGCGATCATTTGACGAAATTCGCAGTTTTTGTTTTAAGAAATAGACATTTTTTCATGGCATTTTGGCGAAATTCGCGTTTTTCCGCGATACTTTGAAGAAATTTGTGCTTTTTCGCGATCCTTTAAAAAAAAATTTGGCGTTTTTTCAGCTACCCTTTGACAAAATTCGCGTTTTTTTTTCATGGCCCTTCGACGAAATTCGCGTTTTTTCCGCAATCCTTTGACCAAATCGACATTTTTTCTGCAATACTTTGGCGAAATTGGAGATTTTTTCTGTGAACGAGTGATGAAATTGATTTTTTACGGCGACCATTTGTCAAAATTTGCGGCTTTTTTGTAACCGAATTTTTTGAATTTTCGGAGCCGAATGCCTTAAATTTTCAGAAAATTCGAATCAGAATCACCCCTACTTTTAGCTGTGCGCGAGCAGTAAATAAATCGTACATAAAATTGGCAAATATTTTAAATTTTTTGGCATTTAAAAACAATATTACAAAAAACAAAAAAAATGTTGTTGTTTTTTTTTTTTTTTATTCAAATTTTTTTCATTTTGAAAATAGATTTTGTGGTTTCAAGTAAATTTGGTCGCAGGACTGAGGAGGATATTTGATTAACGAAAAACACAAATTCGTGGCATGCCAGGTAATAAAACAAATTTATCTCAAAAAGAAAGAAACAAATCAGCCTTTTTTTCCCTTTCACTGCGATCCTTTCGGAGGGGAATGGAGCTGTAACCTCATAACCACCGTCCCCATCGACTTCTTTGGTTATTGTATGCTGGGGGCATCACTGCACACTAGTATATGGAGCTAACGACAATAGTTGCATGGCAGAAAAAAAAATACAAATTTATCTTAAAAGAAAGGAAAAAAATCAGCATTTTTTCATTTCATTTTTGACTATTTCGAAAGGGGACCTGTAACACCAGGATTGCACTTATGATCCCCCGGGATTGCACTTATACCCTAAAGCGAAAGCTGGGTTCCCGGGGCGGTAATCCCTGTCATCCTTGTAACCCCATGAGCCCCCTTCCCCTCGTTGGGTATACTGTGGTGTTGTAACTGTGCGCTGATATGAGACTAACCAGAATGGCTAGTTCGTTGTATTGCAGAAAACAAAGTTACAAATTTATCTCAAACAAAAAGGAAAAAAATTAGCAATTTTGGGGGGCAATAGGTCTGTAACCCCATTACCCCCTTTAAAGTTCTTTGGGTATAATGTGGTGTCACTGTGCACTAATATGGAACTAAAGAGAAAAGAGCGGCTAGTCTGTTAAATGATAAGAGAAAAAAATACAAATTTATTTCAAAGAGAAAGGGAAAAAAATAATAGTTTTCATTTCATTTTGGACTATTTCGTGAAGAGGGGGCAATAAATCCATCAGCCCCCCCCCCCTATTCTTTGTGATGTGATGTCAATGTGAGATTTATCTAAGAAAATAAGGATTTCAGAAAAGAAAATTACAAATTTAGCTCAAACGAAGAAAAAAAATTCAGCATTTTTTTTCATTTCATTTTCGACTATTTTGGGAGGAGGCACCCTATTAGTCCCTTTCACATCTTTGGGTACACTTGGGTGCACAGTGACACTTCTATGTGGTGTCACTGTGCACCAGTATGGAACTAAAGAGAAGAAAGTGGTTAGTCTCTTGAATTATAGGGAAAAAATATAAGTTTGTCGCAAACAAAAAGAAAAAAATCAGCATTTTTTCGTTTCATTTTCGACTATTTCGAGAGGAGGGGGCTGTAATTCCATCAGCCGCCTCCCCATCTTTGGGTATGCTGTGATGTCAATGTGGATTAATATGGGGTTAATGAGAATGACTATTTTGCTATGACAGAAGAGAAAATTACAAATTGATCTAAAAAAGTAAGGAATAAACACTTGTTTCATTTAATTTTTCGATTATTTTGGGAAGAGGGTAGTGGGGCTGTAACCCCATCACCCCCTTTCTCTTCTTTGGTGTCAATGTACACTAATATGGAACTAAAGCGAAGGGAGCAGATAGTCTATTGAATGATAGGGGGGGAATTGCAAATTTGTGTCAAACAGAAAGAAAAAAAAATCATCACTATTTTTAAAATTCATTTTCGACTATTTCCAGAGGAGGGGGCTGCAATTCCATCAGCCCCCTCCCCATCTTTGGTTGTGGTGTGATGTCAATGTGGACTAATATGGTGTTAACGATAATGGCTATTTTGATGTATGACAGAAGAAAAAAATTACAGATTTATCTAAAAAAAGTAAGGAAAAACAATTTTTTTCATTTAATTTTTCGACTATTTTGAGAAGGGGGAGGGTGTTGCAACCCCATCAGCCCCCTTTCTCTTCTTTGGTGTCAATGTGGACTAATATGGGACTAATGAGAATGGCTAGTCCACTGTATGATTGAAAAAAAATAAATTTTTTTCCAATAAAGAAAGAAAAAAATTCGGCATTTTTTTCATATCACTTTCGAAAATTTCGGGGGGTGGGGGCTGTAGCCCCATCAGCCCCCCCTTGGGTACGCCCATGTCGTGAAGCTATGTAGTATATGAATATGTAGTATATGAATCTATGCAGTATATGAATAATACAGCAAATTTGATTGGCCTGAAAAGCAATTGAAAGTACATTTTCAGGAAACCCTTCCACAGATGGGTCAATACAAACTTTTTTGAGCTAAACCTGTGTCTATAGGCTTCATACGCATCACATAAAATACTAAACTTTATTTCAGCTGGAAAACACGCAACTCAAATTAAAATGTATTTACAGCAATTACCCTCTATAACAGTGTTGCCAGTGGACTACTTTTTTTAATTCCGATTTTTTGATTGACACCACAGTCTTGAAATGGTTAAAATTCTCCTTGTTTTCGCCCTAATTAATATGTCTTTAATAAGGCGAATTTTACCATTTCAAAAAAGTGGTGCCAATCAAGAAATCTGAATTTTAAAAAAGGTAACCCACTGGCAACACTGCTCTATAAGGTGGCAATTTATCTATTTTTTTTGCTAGAAATATGGATTTATTTATATTCTACAAGCATCTTTTGGTATAATAAAGTATAGTTCGGCCGTAAAATACCTAATATAGTTAAAAATACATTTTAGGAATTCATGCTTATAAACTGAAATGCTTATGATTTCTTCCGTGAAACTCGGTAGATGATCTATCAAATTTATACTGATCACGTAGTGCACTAAACTTCTATTTAAGCTTAAAAATGCCCAAAACATCTCAAAACACACTTCTATCAATTATTATTCATAGTCAATCCTGTAAAAGAACTATACATTTATGTTGCTTACTTCTTACTCTAATAGAAAGCATTCTGTTCACCTCGGTGACATATATCAGTTTTATCATGTTTGATGTATCATAATAACACGACTAAAAGGCACTGTAAACGATTTTTCCGCATAGACCATAAAGAAACAAAAAATTTTTGTGTATAAATGTAAACGAACTATAACAGCAACATACCCCATCTTCAATAGAAAGTATGTTATAGTAAGGGGGAATAGCATATATCAGTGTCATGGAAATCCAAATACATTTGTGAGAGTCAGTGTGCAGACAAACGCCCCAAAAGACGGTCGAACAAACGGAAGTCAAAAATAATTTTTAACTATATTGGAAAGTGTTAAAAACTATAGATTATATTTCTTTTTTAAACAGTATTTTCTAATATAACCTAATGGTTCTGTGAAAAACAATATTATGAGTTTCATTGACAAAATTAGTTATTTTTTGTAATACAATAGTTTAAATTGTGTAAAAAAGTTGCATCGTAAGCTTTAACTTTAGACCGTTTTAAATCTTATTTTCTTAACCAAGCAACAGCCCCACCAGTGGCCGAGAGGTTTGGCTCTCAAAACTGGTTGACCGGAGTTGCTGGATTCGAACCCAATCGCGCCCGTCGGCCTAATCGTCCGGAGTTTTCCGTGGTTTTCTTCTAACCTTGGATATCCTTGCGTAAATATGGGTTAGGCTCCCTTAGAAAGATCCCCCACAGAGGGCAACCCTCCTTCGGGCCTATATCCCTCCTGTAGATAATCGGCCGTCATAAACAACACTTAACCAAGCGACACAAAAAAATACATAGTATACCGAGACTTTGCATGCTTTGACAAATGAAATTACATTTCAATAAATTATTTAAAGGATATTGTGGATGTTGAAATTATTATTATTATTTAAAATCTCTATAAGCTATAGCTGGCATGAAACATTTCCCGCACGCAAATAGCATTTTGAAACAGAGTATAAAAAAAGGTTTATTTCATAAGCATAATGCATAAGAAATTAATTTTTACTAATGTACTATGCAATTTATAAGAGATTCAAGCTCAATGATTATTTAAAGCAGTTCTTAAAATTGTATTTTCCCTGTTCAATAACCTGAAATTTTTAACTCATTTTCTGAATCATTTTTTAACGTAAAAGCATGGCACCTGCAAACATGATTATTAAATGTATTTGTAGTCAGTTTTTTTTTTTCTTCTTCCGATAAATGAATTTCATCGTTATAACTATAAGTGATTATTGTCTCAGAATGGCAGTTTTTTTCTTTTCCTGTCGCGTCCCGAAATTCAGTTCAAAACGTCCTGTTTGAAAGAATTTTTTTTGAAATATCGTCTGGTTTTACCGAAAAATGGAAACAACAAATCGATTACATTGTTTCTTAATAAAAGCACCTGCCAATTTGAACATTTACGAACAAAAATATATTAAATATGTATGAAAGAAGCCAATTTAGATTTTAGAACAGCCCTAATTTAAAAAAAATGTTTCTAAAAGTACACATATATATGCAGTTGTTTTAATTTATATCAATTATTACTTAAAATTATAATTATATATTCTACAAATTGGGCGATCTTTCTTGATATTTCCTTTAATATTGCATTTGATACTCATTCCTTCCTTTTCATATGGATACCCATTTGTTAGGGGGAAAATCATAGCAAACGCGGCAGCGTTAAGCTATAATATGATTAAGAAATAGAAAATGCAAACGACTTTCTTAAATTTCTGGCGAACTAGTTGACATACGACAATGATTTTTCTTTTGAAAGATAGAACTCGACGAGGCGAATAAACTGATAGCATTTAAAATATTACTGTAGCTTTCAGTAGTTTTTTATTCAATCTTAAACGAAAAAATGAAGACACAAAATTCAACAAAGTGTAGCTAACGTTCCAGTGGGTGGATTAACTTCGTTTTTATTTTATTTTGATCCTCTTGTTAAAACTTAGAATAGGTTTTTTTTTCATCTTTGTATGTTTGACGGTTGATGAGAAAATCGAAATTGTCTTTTATAATGTCCCCATAAAATTATAGAAATCTCTCCTTTTCATTTTCTAATTTTCTAATTCAATAATTTATTTCGTGTTGCCACTCCCTAAAAAGCAGTACAATAATTTTAAAAAACGGATAACACGTGTACTTTTGTTTTTGTAAGTCAATAAAAATTGAAATTCAACTGACAGATTTTTGTATTTGTGAAATCGACGTCAACCTAAGCAGATAATGCATAATTGTCATAAATATATATATAAACTTTCTTGATTAATATTTTGAACTGGAGTAATAGACACAATGGAGCACAAACGAGTTGATAGGAAAAAGAAAAACAGGGTAAATCCCAAGCTTCTGTTCAGGAGCTAAATGCAAGGTTTATTTTAATTATCATCATAACATCCTGACTTACACAAGCGACAGCTATGCAGTAATATAAATACTTCACATACTAAGCATACCTTAAAAAATACCATTCCATCTATTTTTAATAAGGAAGAGATGTCATATACGCACCAGAGTACATAATGGCGTTATTTTGCCTGATACGGTAACTGAGCTATTGTTGTTTATTTATCAATTATTTTTTTTTATTTACTTTTATTTTATTTTTTAAAATTATATAAATTGTTTTGTTCTATAGTTATTAATAATTAAACTTTTCATTATTTATTGTTACTTCCTTTTTAAAATAATAGAAAGTAATTTAAAAATAGATATGTAACTGCTATTCGAAAACGAGGTTTTCGTCAAATTTGCGTCAGAAAAAAAAAAAAAAAAAAAAAAAAAAACGCACAAAACCCGTTGTTTTATATGACATCTGTGCCTTAAATAATTAGGGTTTCGTTTAACTTTAGGTACTTTTGCTTGAGATATTGTCGAAAATGTACAGCAAAAATACATGGTACTACTTGATTATCCCGTCGACCAATTTCGCCAAACTCTTCGCCAAATGATACAAACTGACATAATTTTTATTTTAAATAACGGAAGAATAAATAAATTAGTAAAACATTAATAAAAATACTATTAAAAACTTGGGCACAGATGTCATATAAGCTCAATATTGGCGCGATTTTTTTCTGACGCCAATTTTCGAAAACATCAACAGCAGAAACAACAATATCCGGGTTACCATATCAAGCAAAATAACGATACTTTGGCGTCAGTTAAGTACCTGTTGCGTATATGACATTTGCGTCAGAAACAAATTGCGCCAATATGGGGCGTATTTGACATCTGTGCCAACCTCCTTAATATATCATCTGTATCCGGGTTACCATATCAAGCAAAATAACGACACTCTGACGCCAGTTAAGTACTCGGTGCGTATATGACATTGGCGTCAAAATAATCGCGCCAATATGCGGCGTATATGACACCTTTGCCAAAACTTGAATTAAAAATCACTTGATGACGTAACAAACATGTGTATCGTGTTAAATGTCAAATGAATGTAACATTTACAACCATCCATTATTGTCATTTAATCTTATAGTTTGGAGATAATCTTTTTGTCGACAGGATAATCAAGTTGTACCAAGTATGGTACAGATGTCATATACGCACCACGTTGGCACGATATTTTTTCTGACGCTAATTTGGCGAAAACCTCGTTTTCGAATACCAGTTTCATATATATTTTTAAAAAGGGATTAACAATAAAATTTAAAAAGTTTAATTAATAACAATAGAACAAAACAATTTATATAATTTAAAAAAAGAAAATAAAAGTAAATAAACAATTTATTAATAAATAAACAACAACATTCGGGTTACCATATCAAGCAAAATAAGAAAACTTTGGCGCCAGTTAAGTACCCCGGTGCGTATATGACATTGGCGTCAGAAAAAAATCGCGTCAACGTGAAGCGTATATGACATCTGTGGCGGTTCAAGTACACTTCGGAACGTTACTTTGAAATCGACGAGTTTCATCGCCAAAATCGCCAAGATGCCTAATGATCACCGCCATTGAATATATAAATAATGCCATATTTGCAAACTTATAGGTCAAAATATAAGAGGAACCTCGGTTCGCGACCGCTTCTGTTTATAACCAGTTCGGTTTATGTCCAACTTCGGTGATCAAAATTTGACCCGGTTGGCGTGCAATATCTCGGTTCCCGACCAAGGCTGCCGAATAGTTCAGTTGGCAACCCTCACATAACTCTTGTTATTAGTCAAGTTTTGAGTAAGGTGTGCATATCAGAGTGCTTTGTGTACCTTTATTAGTGTAAAAAAATTAACTTTTTGTTTTACTTTTACTCAGGTTTGCGCTAATTTTAGCTCTCATTATGGCTTCTAAGAATGAAAAAGTGCTTAGTGATAGCAGTAGTAAGAAGCTTAAGCGAATTACTGTTCAATAAAAGAAATTGTAGCAAAACATGAGAACGATGTTAGAATAACCGGTCTAACTAAACAATACGATGTGGCCTAAACCTTCGATTTTCACGATAATCTACAATATATGTTACGCTATCGTATGTGTCACAGAAATCGCGATTATTTGTTAATTGTTTAATGGCAACGCTCGAATGAAACGCATGTCATTGGTTATAGAACAGCATTTAATGCATCCCCATACCTATAAGAAGGGTTACCATATACGGGACCCTGTTCTGTCGCAAAATACCGCTAAGTTTGTCACCAACTTGGTGATATATCGCCAAATTCCTATAGACTTCCATTGTAAACTAATAGGGTTTACTTGTTTAGAGAGAATCAACAAACTAAGATATTTTAATGCAACAAAAACTAACATCAGTTTAAGGGATTATATTAGTTATATTTAAGGGAGCCCAAGTAAATTAAATTATGAATAAAAATAACGTGAATTTGATTAAAAAACCTGGAACCTCTTAAAACATGTGCATAACTTGGTTAAATAGTGCATTATTGTGCGAAATAAAACAAAAGTATTGGGAATATTTAAAGCAACTCAAGTTTATTTATATTCAATATATAATTATCAAAAAATTTAAATGACTAGTATTAAAAAATGCTCTGACGAGCACCAAAAAAGGCTAATATGTTTAAGTATGAAAAAGGGTTTGACAAGTGCCTCTAATAGAACATGAAAAAGGACAAGGGGTCCCTTCTTGGCTGCAGCTCACTGTCAATGCCAACTTTGAAAAAATCATATTTGCGCTTTTTTCATATAAAAAAAATCAGCCACAGTTACGATAAAAATGTGTAGTGTAAAGACACAACCAGTAAAGACGCAGCCTGATTAAACATGAATGTAAGGCGACATAGTACCAAAAACCTTAGTTCCTACAGCGTATCACACTCATGTAGGGCCACCAAGCACGCTCGCAATGTAGAACTGTACAGAAAACTGACTTGTAGTGCAGTGCAGACTGTTGCAGCACTCTGCACAGGAACAATTCCACATGTGCACGCATAACATTATATTTATTCATTGATTGTTGAAATTAAAAGCAAGTGGCTGTGGCTGTACAATGTACTATGCAGTACAGCAATGCATGTAAATTATAAACGAACATTAGACGCATACACCTTTAATACGGAAGTACAAAAGCACAGTGTGAATGTGCGCTGAGGTACAAAAATCAAAAGCATAATAGGATTGTACAGTGTAGTACAATTTATATAGAAATAATGGTACACAGTGCACTGTACAAAGTTGCATTGCAGACGCATGCGCAGTACAGCAGTGCAGTTAACATGTAAAGCGCGACGGAAAGTTTTACTAAAGTACCGCGAATTTATTTTATATGGAAAAAGCGCAAATATGATTTTTTCAAAGTTGGCATTGACAGTGAGCTGCAGCCAAGAAGGGACCCCTTGTCCTTTTTCATGTTCTATTAGAAGCACTTGTCAAACCCTTTTTCATACTTAAACATATTAGCCTTTTTTGGTGCTCGTCAGAGCATTTTTTAATACTAGTATATAACATACTTGAGAAATTCGAAAGGGCTTGAGGAAAAAATAATTTTGTATGGGACACTTTAATCATAAGTGAGACTTTAGAAATATGTAAAACTAGCATCATTTACTTGATAATTTGATAGGATTTAAATCTCACTCGTACTAGTTTAAGATTCATTCACATAATTTATCAATACAAAACTTAAATCAAACACTGATTTTAATTTGTTTATTTTAATTGGAATCTTTTAAATTTATCACAATTTCAAAGTACTCCCCTTAAAGATCCAAATAAAATATTCAGTTTTTTATAATGTTTTTATTTTTAAAACATTAAACACACAATTTTATATCCATGTAATTTATCAATACAATATTTAAATCAAACACTGATTTTATTTTTTTTATATTTTAATTGGAATGTTTTTAATTTATCACATTTTCAAAGTAGACTCCCCTTAAGACCCAAATAAAATATTCAGTTTTTTATAATGTTTTTACTTTTAAAATATTAAACAAAAAATTTTATATAAATTATAGTATTTTGATGAAAGAATGAAGAAAAAAAATTTCAAGTTTCTGATGCTTCTACTTCGATTTTTCCTTTGTTAACATATTCTTCAATTGTATTCTTGATTCAATTGTATTCTTGTAATTGAAATTCTTCAATTGAGTATACTCAACTTAAAATGCCAAATATATTTATAAATATGCTTTTACGTTTCCGAATTTTGAAATGACAAAAACCCAAGCGAATACTGAAAAAACTGAATAAGAATTCCTTTGAAACTAACTGCTCTATGACTACTTCACTGCAGCTTTTCTGCTCAATACATAACGAACCAATTAAACAAGGTTTTGTTCTATAAACGGAACATATTCTTTATATTCCTGTTTTCTATTAATTAGCCCAGTGAGACTCAATGAAGTTCTATGGGCACAGTGGATTATTAATGTTTGACTGGTACTATAAAATAGGGGACGACCCAGTAGCAGAATTTTTGGTGTCCAACTGCAGCAAATCAAAATTTATCCGTGACCCATCAATGTTGTACCAAGCTACTATCACAAATTCTTATAGTAACACATAACATAAGCAAAAATTGTATTTTACAAAGAAAATGTAATAAGAAACACGATAACTCTTAAAACAAAGTGAATTTTTTAATCCCGGTATTCAGTGTTTGTTTTTAAGCTGGTAGATTAATATGCGAGGTCTAAAATAATCTGCAGCGCTGCTGCTGTGCTGCACAGTTTCTGCTATTGGGGGCGGGGGGGGGGGGGGACGATATAGTCGGGACTATGAGGGAGTTGTATTTATATTATCCCAAGATTATTTTATCCTAAAGAAAATGACAATGGTCAAAGTCAAGAGATCTATTCCACATATGAAGATAAACAGTTCTATGATGTGAGAGAGAAAAATGGTTTCCGCTCTTCTGAAAATACAAACCTGGGGAAATATAATTCCTTGAACTTTGGCAACACCATTAAAGAATTTGTTGACATGAGACAGAAATTACTGCTATGAAGGTGAAGACGTTAATTCTGCGTGATTTTGGATTACCCAACATTTATTCTAGTTCCCATACAAGATAGCCCATAAATAGTTAAATAAGGAAAAGAACAGAAAATTAAATACAATGCCCCCGCCAGATTACGCCCATGTTTCAAAGTGATATATATGTATATATAGGGTTATATATATATATATATATATATATACCCCAATCTAAAAAAATATATAAACAATGACCATGGACATATAATCACTGGAAATCTTAATATTGTTAATGATTTTAAATTGAAAAAACTAATGGGTTATGGTACTAAATATAGACTTCCATCTAAATTTAATGTAAAATCTATTATCAAGCAGTTTACATATGATATAGATGTTTTTATATATAAAATTTCAATCTCTATGATAAACCTATTGAATATTTTAATCAATGGAAATTATTAGTAATTGAAAGATTAACTATGGCTTTAAAATATAATATTTCTGATTTAGTTACTATTAACACAAAGCATTTTTTCCAATAAATTAATAAATTACAAAAATACTATGTTATTACATATGTAGACAAATCTCCTAATAATTATGCAATCATATGTAAATCTTATTATCACTAACTTCTTACCAACTCTATTACTTCTAATAAATCTTTTCAAAAAACTAATGAAAATGTAATTGTAAATAATCGTAAAATTCAAAATTATTATAAACTATTAAATATTCTCTCTACTAACTTTAATTATCCTTATTTAGTGCTTATTCCCAAATTTCATAAGACTCCTATTAAATTTAGGACTGTAACTACTGGATGTAATACATATAATAATAAAGTCAATAAACTACTATTAAAAATTCTTAATCAATTATATATAGTGACTAGAAACAATGATAATACACGTTGTATAAAAAACAGCTATCAACTGGTCAATATTATGAAAAATCTTAATTGTGTACATAATATAACAACTTATGACTTCAAAGATCTTTTTAATAATATAGATTTATTAGATTTACATAATGTTATAAATGCATTATTTAAACAGTATCACCAAAAACTTGATTTACCATCTAATATAGATATAGCTTATTTTAAATCTTTAACTAACTTCATTATCTATAATAATTATATCTTGCAAGATAACACATTATGTTTACAACACATCGGTATACCACAAGGTGGCTGTACATCCAGTTTATTATCAGACTTATATTTATATCACTATGAACGTACTTTTACTAATAATAATCTACATCTATATCGTTATATTGATGACATAATTTTAATTACCACTGATCAAACTAAAATTTCTAAATTTCCAATAGATTATCCCACTAATTTGGAATTAACGGAAAACCTCTTATCTAATAATACAATCAACTTCTTAGATCTTAAAATTGCAATAAAAGACAACAAAACAATAACATATCTATATGATAAACGTAAAGAATTTAAATTCAAAGTTAATACATTTACAAATTTTAAATCTTGTCTTCATCATTCTGTATATCGAAATATAATACTTAACCATTTATATAGAATAAAATGTTTATGTTCTTCTCATCTAATTAATAATAATATTAAATAAACGATCAAGTGCGATCATTACTCGCGCACAGAGGGTTCCGTAGAATAAATATATGAATTTGTAATTGTATCTCTCTATTCTAAAAAAAAATCCCTGCCGGCTCGGGCCTACAGGCGGAGGTAGATTTCGATGTTAAGTACTAAATTCTCCAACAAAACTTAAATCAAGATTAGAGATAAAACCCATTTTCTTCACAAAGAGCGAGCTGTAAGGAGCTAAACTTTTTGTGAAAATTGTAATATACACGAATACACACACACATATATATGGAATAGGTTTAAAAAATGGCTACAAAAAATTCAGAGAACCTTAAAGTGTTAAAATATTTAATATTTCCATAGTCGGGTTTTTATCATGTTTTAATACGTTTCTTCAAACTTACATGGCGTTACATATTCACCTGCTGAGGTCCATTATATTTCCAATATGACGCAATATACATATTTTTTTAATTCGTCAAACTATTTATTTTGAGTTTTCATGCTGAAATCTTGCTCTAGGAAACTTATGACGTAATATTCAAATTGTTTTCAATTTGTCAAACTATTTAATTTTACACGTGAAAATTTTGCAAAAGAAAAGTAATTGTTGTGGTGAGAATTTTATTATTTGTTTGTTTTTTTTAATTGTTGGCAACTGCTATAACGAAAAACTTTTATTTTTTTCCTGCCATTGTTGTGTATGAGCTGGTTTTATCAGAATCATGTTAAGACAGTATTCAAAATTTTGAACCCTCCCCATTTCCACCCTCTTGGGCCGATTTCGCCCATTTTCAATCCCCGCCGAGATATTAGCCATCTCAAAGTTGTTGGCGAGTTTGAAGATGATTCGTGCATAATTGCGACTTTTATCGTGAGGACAAAATTTAGTACATACATACATATATATATATATATATATATAAACTTTTTAGGTGGGGGTGGTTTTGGGTTCCTGGGGTCCTATAATGAAAAGTTATGAAGGAATTTTTCAAAAGTCGCACCATGGTAACGACTGCAATAGGTAGTATTTCTTACGAAATTTACCTAAAAGTAACTACCGCTGTCACCGCCGCCGCCGCCGGTTTTGAATTTTTTGAGACCGGAGGTCTTTCTTCGTTAATATTAAGAAAAATAATGCATACAAAAATATGAAAATCGGTAGTATTATACAGAAATGTTTGATAAACAAGCTGATGCAGACAGTTTTCAAATCGAAGAATTATTTTAAGAGATATTTAATGCTAAAGTTGGACAAAATCGTTCCACTAAAAAAGTTTTATAGGAGCAAAAACTATACATCGGAATTTAATAATTTTTAGATCATTTTATGCGTTATAATTTCCCGGTGTGCAGAATTCATTTATTATTTTAATTTGACTCATTTTTCGAGGTTTTATTTCTATTTTAAATTCAAATTTTCAGCATTTCGAGAGATATTTTTTACTTACTAGGGGGCTCGGCCCCCTACGAGCTACGCTCGCCAACCCCCGTCCAGACACCGCAGACTCTAAATGCACGCTAATGTGATCGGCTTTAAAAAGATTTCGAAAGATTGAATTATAATTTAAAAAACAGTGGCGATCTCCCTATAAACGGATTTCTATTCATTTCTCTTTGATTGGGGAAATTTTAACGCCAAATCCGCTGCTGTACTACTTGATTATCCCGTCGACTAATTTCGCCAAATTATATAAATCGCCAAATTATACAAATTGACATAATTTTTATTTTAAATAACGAAAGAACAAATAAATTAGTACAACATTAATAAAAATACAATAAAACGTCGAAATAAAAATAACTTGGTGACGTAGACAATTATATAAATCGCCAAACCACTCGCGAAATTATACAAATTGATATAATTTTTATTTTAAATAACGAAAGAACAAATAAATTCGTACAACATTAATAAAAACACAAATAAAACGTCGAAATAAAAATAACTTGATGACGTATACACGTGTAACAACATTTCAAAATAAGCTAATATAAAAGGAATTAAGTAAACAGAATCTTTGTCTCCCGGTATTTTTTAACAAAGCGAAAAGAAAGTTCTTTTAAATGAGACATTTTAAATTAATCGTTTTTAATCTGACGTAATTTTGACCAAACTATTCTTTCTCTTTTTAGGTGCGTTCGTAATTATATAAATACGTAGCACCTAAAGTCGTCGTTCAGTCCGTCCGTCTGTCTGTCCGCATATAACAGAGCAAAAACTACCCAACCGAATGGTCTGAAATTTGAAATATAAGATTGTTGCAAAATTTTGTCGAGCCATTTCAAATTTTATGAAAATCGGATGTATAGTTTAATTACAGGGACAGTCAAAAGTTTTTCTTTACATTACGGCCAATGGGAAAAATTATTGGAAGTGCATTTTAATGATGTTACAGCCTTCCGAATGGTCTGAAATTTTTTAAGATATAATTGTTGCAAAATTTTGTAGAGCCATTTAAAATTTTAGGAAAATCGGATGTATAGTTTAATTACATGGACAGTCAAAAGTGTTCGGGGAATGGGAAAAAATTATTGGGAGTGCATTTTAATGATGTTAAAGACTATGCACTTTATGAAGTGCAAAACATTATACATTCAGTGCAATATGGGGTGCAAAAAATAGTTATAAAACTTGTTATAGTACGAACGCACCTCATTTGCCACGTTTGACGAGCAATTTCCAACTTGTTAATATTCACGTGAAATTACTTGTGTTAGAAATGAAATATTATTTGCGCTTTCCTAAGAAAAATAGTTGAAAAGTACCCTCTCAAAATATCAAATAAATGTCTAGCGCAATTTCTAAATTTAAACCGTTTTGCAATATTATTTTGTGTTCATTTTATGTAATAACTATAATGTGACGTAAATATGACGTAATTTCTCCTATTTAAGACTTCTAACGCATGTTAATAAATTTATTATTTTACAAATTCCTTTCTCTCTTAAAATTCACGTGTAATTATAGTTTTTATGACGTAATTTTTAATAAGTTCCTGCTTTTTGTACATAATTATTTAATTCTAATTCCAAATGTTTTTTTCTGTTTATAATAGTCACGTGTAAATAAATTTTTAATTTATTACACGTATAAATATTTTTTTTTTTTTTTTTAAAGCAAACATTATTGTTTCCGCTGTTTATACAGTTGGCAACAGTTTAAATTAATATCACTTTCTAAAATCTGTAAAAAATATCTCTAGAAATGCTGAAAATTTGAATTTAAAACAGAAATAAAACCTCAAAAAATTAGCAAAATTAAAAAAAGAAATACAATCTGCACACAGGGAACTTCAAACGTATAAAATGATCCAAAAATGATTAAATTCCCATGAATAGTTTTTGCTACTATAAAACTTTTTTAGTGGAACGATTTTGTCCAAATTTAGCATTAAATATTTCTTAAAATAATTCTTCGATTTGAAAACTGTCTGCATCAGCGTGTTTATCAAACATTTCTGTATAATACTACCGATTTTCATATTTTTGTATGCATTATTTTTCTTAATATTAACGAAGAAAGACCTCCGGTCGCAAAAAATTCAAAACCGGCGGCGGCGGCGGCGGCGGTGACAGCGGTAGTTACTTTTTTTTAGAATAGAGAGATTTTAGAAAATTGTACTAATTTAAACTGTTGCCAACTGTATAAACAGCTGAAACAGTAATGTTTGCTTTAAAAAAAAAAAAAAATATTTATACGTGTAATAAATTAAAAATTTATTTACACGTGACTATTATAAACAGAAAAAAAACATTTGGAATTAGAATTAAATAATTATGTACAAAAAGCAGGAACTTATTAAAACTTACGTCATAAAAACTATAATTACACGTGAATTTTAAGAGAGAAAGGAATTTGTAAAATAATAAATTTATTAACATGCGTTAGAAGCCTTAAATGGGAGAAATTACGTCATATTTACGTCACATTACAGTTATTACATAAAATGAACACAAAATAATATTGCAAAACGGTTTAAATTTACAAATTGCGCTAGACATTTATTTGATATTTTGAGAGGATACTTTTCAACTATTTTTGTTATGAAAGCGCAAATAATATTTTATTTCTAACACAAGTATTTTCACGTGAATATTAAAAAGAGAAAGAATAGTTTGGTCAAAATTACGTCAGATTAATGTCTCATTTAAAAGAACTTTCTTTTCGCTTTGTTAAAAAATACCGGGAGACAAAGATTCTGTTTACTTAATTCCTTTTATATCAGCTTATTTTGAAATGTTGTTACACGTGTCTACGTCATCAAGTTATTTTTATTTCGACGTTTTATTTGTATTTTTATTAATGTTGTACTAATTTATTTGTTCTTTCGTTATTTAAAATAAAAATTATGTCAATTTGTATAATTTGGCGAGTGGTTTGGCGATTTATATAATTTGGCGAAATTAGTCGACGGGATATTCAAGTAGTACCGCAGCGGATTTGGCGTTAAAATTTCCCCAATCAAAGAGAAGTGAATAAAATCTGTTTATACGGATATCGCCACTGTTTTTAGGTGCGTTCGTAATTATATAAATACGTAGCACCTATAGTCGTCGTTCAGTCCGTCTGTCCGTCCGTCCGCCCGCATATAACAGAGCAAAAACTACCCAACCGAATGGTCTGAAATTTTAAATATGTGATTGTTGCAAAATTTTGTCGAGCCATTTCAAATTTTATGAAAATCGGATGTATAGTTTAATTACAGGGACAGTCAAAAGATTTTCTTTACATTATGGCCAATGGGAAAAATTATTGCAAGTGTATTTTAATGATGTTACAGCCTTCCGAATGGTCTGAAATTTTAAATATATAATTTTTGCAAAATTTCGTCGAGCCATTTCAAATTTTATGAAAATCGGATGTATAGTTTAATTACAGGGACAGTCAAAAGTTTCCGTTACATTACGGCCAATGGGAAAAAAATATTGCAAGTGCATTTTTATGATGTTACAGCCTTCCGAATAGTCTGAAATTTTAAATGTATAATTGTTACAAAATTTTGTCGAACCATTTCAAATTTTATGAAAATCGGATGTATAGTTTAATTACAGGGACAGTCAAGTTTTTCCGTTACATTACCGGGAATGGGAAAAAATGATTCAAGTGCATTTTAATGATGTTACAGACTATGCATTTATGAAGTGCAAAAAAATATACATTCAGTACAATATGGGATGAAAAAAATAATTAAAAATTAGTTATAGTACGAACGCACCTCATTTGCCACGTTTGACGAGCAATTTCCAACTTGTTTAACTTATAATTCAATCTTTCGAAATCTTTTTAAAGCCGATCACATTAGCGTGCATTTAGAGTCTGCGGTGTCTGGACGGGGGTTGGCGAGCGTAGCTCGTAGGGGGCCGAGCCCCCTAGTTATAAGAAAAAAAAGTTGCTAAAAGAATACTAAGACTTTTTAAAAAACTATATAACGTAGGGTTGGGTATAACTGTATATATTAGAAAAGTGTAATCGGGTATACCATGAAAGTTCAAAGAGATATATGGAACAATATCAAATATAGCTATTCGTATAACTCTTTTTTTAATATTATCCTAATCTGTTTATGATGAACTTAATTCGGTACTGACAATAAAGGCAGTGCATAGTTAAACTTCATTTGGCATTTCATGAAACTAAATTCAGCGTAGTAATAACCTTTATTTCTACAGTGTATCTAAAACAAAACCTTTGTTCAAAGTTTAAATTTGGCATTGTGCTAAGCGCGCTTCGAATTGAGGTCTCAAAGTTGCAACGCCGCCTTGGTCAGTGCCGCGTTTTTCCAGATAGGTGTTTAATTAACTTTTAAAGTCACTCGAGGCGTATTGAGAGATACAATCAATGCAAACTATCGCGAATCTCACAGTATTTATGCGATTCATTCTAATTAAATATTTCGAGGGCGATGCCCTTAAAAAACGGACACCTAATTTTAATTCCAAAACAGACAAATGGCATCAAGAATATTTAATTAAAATTTTCCTTTTATCATGTACGTGAAAATAAGCAAGTTCGCATTTTCTAATAATTTCGTTTATAAATTCTGGTGTCAGTTCATTATTTCATAAGTTTATAAATAGAATTACTCCATGCCGGAAAGGACTAAGTGGTCGCAGGACTCTTAAAGCTTCAAAATTTAAGAAATTTTAATTTTTTTTAGATGTTAAACTCCTATCTTTTCTGAATATTTTGATATAATTGTTTCCTTGAAATTCCCATTAGAACAGAAGTTTTGGCTTTTAGAATTACACCCGCTCAATAACTAAAGCGGCGTTTCCGAAACTTTAAAGTCATTATTTTCCAAATGACGTTTTTGAGTATAACGCGCAGGATACCTCAAAAATTTCTGAATATTTTTTCATGAAATTTTCAAAACATATATTCCATGTTATTCTGTATAAACTGAACCTAAAATTTCCTTTTTATTGTTCAAAAAAATATTTTTTTAGGTGATTTTACTGTTGAAATTTTCAAAATTTTGTACTAGCTAAATGCAGCATTGCATTAAAAATAAGAATGCTTTAAATACAAATTTATTTAAGTTCAGGGTAATTATTACAATCTGAAGTATAAGTAAGCACCAAAATTTTCATTCTAGTTGCAATATTTATTTTGTAATCCTGCGCGTAAACTGTTATGCCAATTTTTTGTTCGACTAATGTCTAACAGTTTGGAGCCCCCTATAAATACTAATTCTGTATCTTGCAATTTTTTAAATACATGGAACGAAAGAACATACTTATATCTTTCATTCCAATTAAAATTGTGTTTTAAAATCATATACATTTTAAGACATTAAATGTTGAAAATGGTCTTTTTTTTTTTCATTTTTTCCAGTTTTTAGAGTCTCGAGACCCTTTAAATTAATATGTTTTTAACAATTTGACGTTTATTGCTTTTATACTGTTACTGGACATTACATTACACATATATGTCATTAAAAGTCGTTAACTAGGCAAAGAGTACGCCGCCCTGTCCTTGTCTATGTCCAAACTGACCGTACCTTTAAGGGTTAATATCTCAGCTAATTACCGATGATTTTTTTCGAAAATCATTATCAACAATGCTTTTATTCTTCTGCAACGATAGGTATATTCAGCGATGCTCAACAATTTTTCTGAATGCCCGTAAATCGAAATTTGTGTATAACAGAAAAATGCTAATTACTCAAAAACTATGTGACCTAGGGTAATCGCTATAATTTTCGGCAAGGTTTATATTAACGTCTACTACCTCTAATTTTTTCATAATTTTAGTTTCAGTAGATTCGGAATTAGATGGGGGGAACATATTTTTGGGCTACATTTTCAACAATATCTTTGAAAGTATAATACCTAAAATTAAAAGGAATGTATTTTTGAGTTCAGCGTTACAAAAGCTTTTACAATATACCCCACATGATGTACAAAGAAAAGATTTTTTTTTCAAGTAGCGTAATTAGCCCCTCTACTTTTTTACTAAATATATTTATGAATGTTTATTAATCTGAAAATATGTGGGTCAATGGTCTTTATTACTTCCCCGAATTTGAACTTTCCACGTTCCATAGTTTACGATTAAAATGGCTGTGACAGACAGACGGACAGACACAGAAGTTATCTTATAATGGTTCCGTTTTTACTTTTTAAGTACGGAACCCTAAAAACTAATTTATGATGCATTAAATCAAGGTTTTCCATAGAAATTCATATATTCTTTAATATACAATTAGTACTTACATAATCTTTAAAAAAAAAAAAAAAAAAATTAACACATGTGTAAACAAAATTACAAAAAAAACTTATAAAATAAGAAAATATTTATAAAAAAAATTGTAAAATAATAAAAAAATTATTATAGGACGGATGGGTGGGTAGATGTTAGAGTACGGAGGAGGGTGGTGTTGTCTGGATAATTCGCAATGGTTAATTTATTATAAAAAATTGAAAGGGCATTTTAATTATAACTACATTGCTAATACACTTTTTATATGGAGGTTGATTCGATATATATATATATGGTGACGTTAAATTTTTATTTCAATTTATATTGAATTTATTTAGCTTAATTAATATTTAATCAAGTTAACAATTAACTTGTTTTTAATTTTTAGTCTTCTCGGGACAATATCATATTAATTTCTAATAGTATACTATCTTTATTTGAATAATATGCATAATAAGTTTAATTGATATAACTAATGATATTACAGTTTGTATTAAAATTGGGTTATTAGTATTTTATTATTCCTCTATACTTTTTAATAATGTTTAATTTTGAACTTAGTATTAAATGATTAATTAACGGTTTTATGTGAAGGTTAATCCCATATTCACATTCTTTAGTTTTTTATGGTTAATATGAAAATAAACCACACAATTTATTTGTTATCATTAGGCAATTGGGAAATGAAGATTCTGACATATTTATATCAACATCCATTTATTTTTATTTTTTTCTTCCTGTTCATTTTATTATTTTTTATTTTTTTATATTTAAAAGTATTTCTTATAGCTTATATTTTTATTATAGATAATTTTTTATACATAAATTATTTAGTTTTATAGCATATTGCTATAATATATTATTATTGTTTTGAAATTATTTAAATTTCCCGTATAGATTAATTGGTATGATGTAGAATATATTGTAATCATTCTATTAAAATTTCTATTTATTTAATATTTATATGAATAATGAAATATAATATGGTATTTTTATATTAGGATTTGTTGGGATATACCAGTTGGTATATTATGAATGAATTAACTTATAATAGCATAATCTTTATGACATTTTGTTCATATTAGTTTCAAGTTAATATCATAGATGGCAGCACTAAAATTTAAATTGGATTCTGTCAGATGCTTCGAATAGAGTAACAATATCAATTTTTAACACATGGTGGAGCTTAAAGTTAGCTATTTGAGATTTTGTAAACTTATAGTTTTGGTATTTTTTACTTTAGTTAAGAAATTTAAAAGTGTTCAGAGGTAATTTACTTATTATGTAATTTTTTCTATTTATATTATTTTAATTGCATTTATCACGGTATTTCAAAATAGATTAACTGTATGCATTAGGTTTTAAAATCTGTGTTAACTTAACTGTAAAAATAACCTTAAACTTATCGTGATTTTGGATACCTTGTGCTGATGTGTATTTGGATAAAATAACTGGGATTTTATTAGGTATTTTGCGTAATATTACTATTTTTCCTTGCTATAAATTAATTATCTAAAAGGTTGTAATGCTTTTCCATTTCATAGCATTTAATTTTATTCTGTTTTCGGTTTGAAACTATTCTCATGGTTATATTGGTCGTTAGAGTACAGGAGAAAAAAAAAATTCAGCTTTTAGCTTTTTTCTCACAGAAAACGACTGATTTTGCTTATATAATTGAATTCTGTACTCTTGATAACGTAATTCAATATATAAGCTTTTCAATTATTTTTATCGATATCCATATTCTTCTTTTTTTCTTCATTATTCATTCTTGTTATATAGTACAAGGGACTTTTTTATACATAGCAGCTTGTTTATTATGTTTTTGGTATCCATTCAGTGTGTTTGGGGACACTGTATTGTTGTAAATTCATTTATACTATCACAATTTTTGATGGTGGTCAGTAATGTTTAATTAATGGTTATACATATACAGGGTGATTCAGCTCGTCGGTGACAAACTTTAAGGATCGATAGAGCACACCTAGACGAACATTTTTGAATAGGGAATGTAGGGTCCCTGACGCGATGGTAAGGCGCTAGGCGCTTTCGAAAATTTGGGTGCCGAAATTCGAAACGTCATAAAAACTAGGGAAATGGTTAGATTTTCTTGCTTGTTGCGTCGAAATGATTCTGTTTATTTAGACTTTCTTCAGTACCAATTTGATAAGCCTATCTCTTAAAACATGGATAGGGGGCGCTGCAGACTTTGGAGAGCTAGACAACAACTTTAAGCCCGTTATTTTGATAATTTAACACATGCTCGCCAAAGTTTATACTCTAACTTAAAGTTTGAACCCAAAAGTAGAGCCCTGCAAAAAGCGTAAGAGTCGGAATAAAATGTCAAAGTACAGGGTGGTCGAAACTCGAAGGCTCCTAAGAGATAAACAAACAGATTTCTTGACTTATGGCATGCATTTTCATGATTCTGTTTGCTGGGGCTCTCTGAAACTCAGTTGAACGGTACAAAAAGAAACATCGATAGGGGGCGCTTTGGGCAAAAAACATAATTCGTTGACATTTCGGACGCTAACTGGAAACGGGGCGCTACGATCAGTTAGTAATAATGAAAACACATTTTCTACCTCTGCTCAACACTTCTGAATAAATTTAGACCAAAAACATCAATGATACTGGAAATTTATTTACAAAAAATAACACTACAGAAGATGCTCGAAATTTCGACCTTGGGCCATGATGCAGGCTTCGCACCTCCGTCGCATTGAGGAGTGTGTGTTTCCAACAATGCCAGGAGTATCTCTGATCTGCCCTGCAGCTGCCACAATGCGCGCCACAAGTTCTTCAGCACTGCTGACAGGTGTATGGTATACCTCGGCCTTCAGGTAACCCCAAAGGAAGAAATCCAAGCAGGTGAGGTCTGGTGATCGGGCAGGCCAGTGAACTGGACCCCCACGCCCGATCCACCGCTGGCCATACCTTGCGTTTAGATGGAGACGCACGTCGTTCGTGTAATGGGCCGGAGCTCCATCGTGCTGGAACCACATCTGGCGACGCGAACCTTCGGGTACGTGCGCCTCATCCAGAAGCTGCGGCAGCACTTGATCCAGGAAAATCAGGTAATTTCCACCTGTCAGCCGTTCAGGTAACAAATAAGGGCCATTGAGGCAATCCCCCAGAATGCCGGCCCACACATTTACTGAGAAACGCTCCTGGGCTGCTCGGCTTCTGGTTTCATGTGGATTTTCATCACACCACACATGACTGTTGTGGGCGTTCCACATTCCCTCCCGGCTGAAGGTGGACTCGTCCGTAAACAAAATGCTGTTTACAAAACGGGGATCCCTGGATCTCATCGCCAAGTACCATCTTGAGAATTCCACTCGAGGGCCAAAATCCTGCTCTCTGAGCAACTGCACCCGCTGGATGTGGTAGGGGTGCAGATTCCGGGAACGTAAGATGCGCCACGCAGTTGCTTGCGAAATGCCAACATGTCTGGCGATATCTCTCGTGCTAAGACCTGGGTTGTCCTCAACCAGGTTAAGCACAGCCTCTTCGTTGTCGGGGGTGCTCACTGATCGCTCCCGTTCAGGCCTGCCTCCGTCGAAAGATCCCGTTGTGGACAACCTCTGGTGTACTCGAGCGAAGAAGGCATGGCAGGGGATTTGCCTGTTGGGGTAACGCTCGGCGTACAACCGCTGAGCGGCTCGTCCATTACAACCAGCAGCGCCATACGCCAAATGCATGTCAGCCAATTCAGAGTTTGTGTACCGTTCCATCCTACTACCGATCTGCAGACAAGTAACCCGAAGCTTAAGTAGGTACCGCACGTTCAAAAGACGTGTCTGCGCATACAACTACGTCATCTCGCGTTGTCGTCTACGCATTACGTATCTTTTGCATATCGATATGGTACGATATCTTTTGCATAAATCAGCAAAAAGCACCTTATGTAAATTTTATTGCGCGCATTGTGCATGATTGAAACCAGCTATGTTTGTTAAAAAAAACAAACAAACTGCAGTTTTAATAGCTTCTTATGATAAGTAAATTACTCTCTTGTTTTGTTTCTAACTGATCGTAGCGCCCCGTTTCCAGTTAGCGTCCGAAATGTCAACGAATTATGTTTTTTGCCCAAAGCGCCCCCTATCGATGTTTCTTTTTGTACCGTTCAACTGAGTTTCAGAGAGCCCCAGCAAACAGAATCATGAAAATGCATGCCATAAGTCAAGAAATCTGTTTGTTTATCTCTTAGGAGCCTTCGAGTTTCGACCACCCTGTACTTTGACATTTTATTCCGGCTCTTACGCTTTTTGCAGGGCTCTACTTTTGGGTTCAAACTTTAAGTTAGAGTATAAACTTTGGCGAGCATGTGTTAAATTATCAAAATAACGGGCTTAAAGTTGTTGTCTAGCTCTCCAAAGTCTGCAGCGCCCCCTATCCATGTTTTAAGAGATAGGCTTATCAAATTGGTACTGAAGAAAGTCTAAATAAACAGAATCATTTCGACGCAACAAGCAAGAAAATCTAACCATTTCCCTAGTTTTTATGACGTTTCGAATTTCGGCACCCAAATTTTCGAAAGCGCCTAGCGCCTTACCATCGCGTCAGGGACCCTACATTCCCTATTCAAAAATGTTCGTCTAGGTGTGCTCTATCGATCCTTAAAGTTTGTCACCGACCAGCTGAATCACCCTGTATATATAAAGCAAATGTAAAAATAAGTATCATGCGAAATTATCCGTTTGAACGTTGGGTAATTTCTTGATGTTTTTATTTATTTATTTATTTTTGAGTACTTTAGGTGTGAATTTTGTTAAAATCAACATAAAAATATTATAAAAATAAAATGTAATAGATGTACATTGTTTTAACTAAAAATATCTGCACACATATTTTTTAAAGAGATAAAATATATGGGGTTTGCCGTCTAGTTTTGTAGTGAATAAAATATGATTAGAATGCTTATAAATTTTCTACTGAAAGTATAAGTAAGTGTTTTGCTTATACTAACGTGATTTTGAGTGTTATTTGTTTCTCATGTTTTATGATGTACAGTAAAGCCTCCCTAAAGCGATCGCGTTATGTTCCAATAAAAATTGATCGCTCAGAGAGGTGGTCTCTTAATGGAGGTCATGTTTAAATATAGATTTTAATTGTTGAAAAAAGGTAACAATTAATGATACTAAAATTTATTTTTCACATTAGGGAAAAATATTAAAATTTAAATATCGAAACAAAAGGAAGAAACAAAGTTCAAGGAATTACATAAGTTAATTACTCCAGAGTTTAAAAAATGAATACATTGACATTTGCTTTGATTCTACGGTTTTTTCTTTTATAACTTTTATTTCCAAGTCCTTTCGAAATTCAGTAAATAAATGAAATTTTTTGGACGAGAACAAATAATGACGATTCCATTAATTTATCTATTTCTTTGAGAGTTTCCTGACAGAATAGGGCAGGAGAGTTTATTGACTGCCATTCTTAATTTGTCACCAGAGTTAAATTCATTGCCTAAAAAGGTACAAAGGATTTTAAACACTTAAAATTTACCGGAATTAAAAAAAAAACAATCTAAACTTATTAAAAAGCAGAAAACCAACGTTTAAAATGCACAAATAATATATGAAAAGTAGAAAACAGCTGTTTTGAATCTACTAGCGAGATCCTTCTTCAGTGCAAGATAGGGAAAAAGGAACAACGTGCTAAAAAAGCAAGGCTGAGCAAAATGATAGACAGAGACGCGCTGGCTTATATACCCTATGCGGGTAGCGAAGGCGCTGAAACAGCCAATGAGAGAGAAGCAGTGGAAACGACTAGGTGGACAAGTAGCGACATCTACCAGAGAAGGAGAGAAAAAGAAACCATCCAAATACTTGGAAAATCAGGAGTACTAGATAAGTCATTGACTAAAGAGTGAGAATTTTTAATGATATGGTAAGCTTCCCAAAAATCAAGATCAAGGTTAGAAGACTATTTTTGGATAATGATGGCTGAGAAAAAATAGAACCTATGTTGAGAAGACCAAGAATGTTGAGCAATAGAAGAACGTTTGAGCTCCTGATTTTTAACATAACCTTCATGCTCTTTTAAATGAAATCTAAGAGCACGTTTAGTCTGGCCAGTATAAGAAAGGCCACACTGGCAAGAGATTTGGTAAATGCCCCAATTATCTAGGCGATCAAGTTGGTGTTTGATATTTGAAAAAGTGATTTTATTAACAGGAGAAAAATAACTTTAAAATCAAACCTTCTTAGGATTTTAGCAGCTTGCTGACTGATTTTAGGAAAAAATGTTAACACAGCTGAAGTATTAGAATAGGAATTAGAATGCTTTTCAGAATGGACGGATTTCGTCAATTTCTTATAAATAGAATCAATAATATTAGAGGAATAAGACTACAGTCTTTCGTAAACCTTTTGCTACCAGTCTCCCACCTCACAAGCATTCTTCTCATCCCCCTAACCAGAAATTCGCTGCTTTCAATACTTTTGTTTTTCGGGTTACTAATATTTGTTCCACTCCTCAGTTACTTAGTGCTGAACTTAATTACCTCAAAGCTATTGCTGTTGATCGTGGTTATTCCTCTAATATTATTGATTCTATTTATAAGAAATTGACGAAATCTGTCCATTTTGAAAATCATTCTAATTCCAACTCTAAATACTTCAGTTGTGTTATTATTTTTTCCTAAAATCAGTCAGCAAGTTGCTAAAATCTTAAGAAGGTTCGATTTTAAAGTTATTTTTTCTCCTGTTAATAAAATCACTTTTACAAATCTCAAACACCAAGTTGATCGCCTAGATAATTGGGGCATTTACCAAATCTCTTGCCAGTGTGGCCTTTCTTATATTAACCAGACTAAACGTGCTCTTAGATTTCGTTTAAAAGAGCATAAAGGTTATGTTAAAAATCAGGATCTCAAGCGTTCTTCTATTGCTCAACATTCTTGGTCTTCTCAACATAGGTTCGATTTTTCCTCAGCCATCATTATCCAAAAATAGTCTTCTAACCTTGATCTTGATTTTTGGGAAGCTTACCATATCATTAAAAATTCTTACTCTTTAGGCAATGACTTATCTAGTACTCCTGATTTTCCAAGTATTTGGAAAGCATTAATTTAATTCCCCCTTTTTTGGTTTCTTTTTCTCTCGTTCTCCGGTAGATGTCGCTACTTTTCCACTCAGTCGTTTCCATTGCTTCTCTCTCATTGGTTGTTTCAGCACCTTCGCTACCCGCATAGGGTATACAAACCAGCTCGTCTCTGTCTATCATTTTGCTCAGCCTTGCTTTTTCTAGCACGCTGTTCCTTTTTCCCTATCTTGCACTGAAAAAGAATCTCGCTAGTAGATTCGAAACAGCTGTTTGCTGCTTTTCATATATTATTTGTGCATTTTAAACGTTGGTTTTTCTGCTTTTATGTAGCTTTCGTTACAAAAAGCTACCTATTGCAGCCGTTCGGAGGAAAACGATTTCAAAAGATTTTGGTATATTTTCATCGATCATGACCCCCAGACCCCGAAACCACCCTCCGTTCAAAATTGACATATATATAACCATTAATTAAACATAATATATATATATATATCTGACTTTTGTCACACTGTACCTCTGGTATTTATGAACCGATTTGGATGTAATTCGGTGTGTACATAGTACATACCAATGTCTCGACCGAGTTCGTTGGCCAGCTTCATCCGCCATTTTGTTTCAAAATGGCGGCCATTTAAAATTTTTTTAAAAAATTTAAAATTTGAAATGTGGTATCAAAAAATTGAAAATGGAAAAATATTTCTTTCTTATGTATTTAACTTTTATACAAAGATTTCGGAGCAGTTTTTGTTTCGTCTATATCTTAAAAAATGGCTGAGTTTTGAATTTCTAGCGTGGCTGATATTTTGAAACGTCCTGAATTTTGTCACGCGATAAAAGGCGTATTTATGAACCGATTTGGATGTAACTTCGTTTATACATAGTACATACCAATGTCTCGACCGAGTTCGTTGGCCAGCTTCATCCGTCATCTTGTTTAAAAATGGCGGCCATTTAAATTTTTAAGAAAAAATTAAATTTGAAATGTGGTACCAAAAAATTGAAAATTGAAAGAATATTTTTTACTTGTGTGTTTGTCCTTGATTAAAAAGATTCGGGAGCAGTTTTTGTTTCGTCTATATCTTAAAAAATGGCTGAGTTATTTTGAATTTCTAGCGTGGCTGACATTTTGAAACGTCCTGATTTTTGTCACGTGATAACGGGCGTATTTATGAACCGATTTGGATGTACCTTGGTGCGTACATAGTACATACAAATATCTCGACCGAGTTCGTTGTCCAGCTTCATCCACAGATTATATATCTCACAGATATGAAAGAGGAGCAAAAACCCGTACCGGCGCGATTCTAGCGCCACTACTGAGCACAGGCGGGAACAAATGCGCGAGCGCGGAATTTTATAAACATAAACTGTTACTGTCACTTTCACGTGTTGTAAAGTTTGATATTGAGAGATCTATTTGAGAGATTTATAATTTTGCAAAAGCTCTTTTCAGAGCTATTTTTCTTGTATATAAAAATTATATATTTACAAGTGCTCTTTTTAGAGCTGTTTTTTTGCAATTAATTATTGCAAAATGTCAAAAAATCAGGTGTTTTGTCAAGCGCAATCATGTGCAAACACCAACAGGAACAGCAATTTGTCGTTCTTTTGTTTTCCTACAGGAAATAAAAGAAGGTGAGTAATTTCTGTATTTATAAATTATAAATGCATGAAATCTAGCTTTATTTTACTTTTTTGTAGATTTCTTTTTTACGTATCTTTCATCCATTTCCATGTGTCTTTTTTTAATACGTGTTTTTGATTGGCATTTCGATTTACATTTTCTTTCCGAAAATTTAATCACACGCATTTTGTATTGTATTTAAAACTTTAAAAAAAAATTGTTCTTTATTTTTAAGAAAAAAGTCATTACATTTTCTGTTATTTTGTGAAAAATTGTTCTGCATTTTAACAATAAATAATCGATCATAAAAATTTCCTCGCCACTCCCCGTACCCCGTATTTTTAAGTGGCGTTTTCCCTTTGGTCCCTTTTCAAGAGCACAAAATCTAAAATCTTTAAAACTGTTCAGTTTATTTTTTTCTGTCCTATTTATCAATATTTAGTAATAAATGATTAATCATCTATCAAACTCCATACCTCCAATCATCTAATCAACTTCTCCCCCACCTCCAAATCAATAAATAAAATAATAGTTGTTTTGAAATAATTATCAGGAACAAGTGCCGTATTCGTCCGAAACAATAAATAAGTAAAATAATAGTTGTTTTGAAATAATTATAAATAATAATCCTAAATTTCTACTGCCACATGGCAAAATCTGACCTCCCCCCCCCGCCCCCCTTAGCCATTTGAATGTTTAAAAGTTGTATTTACAAAACTGAACTTTTAAGCAGTGCTGTAGTTGGGGAAAAAAAATATTTGTGGGAACTCAACTTTTCATAGAGTAGATGTTGATGCTACCAGATTTTTACTAAGCAAAAAGCCAATTTAAAACATTTAGCCAAAAGCTGACTTTTTTAATTAACAGTTATAATTATTATATTCTAGTATTTATAGTATTGTATTTGTATGGTATTCAACTAAAATCAATATTTAATCGCATAGTAACATTTTCCATCATGGATTAAAATTTATTTGAAATAACAAATAAATCCATACATTATGTACTAGCACATCTATCCTAGAAGTTTCCATAAAGAACGATAATGAGATTCTTTCAAGGAAGCTCCTACATGGCTTATGAATATAAGTGAACTGACTTATTCAATAAGGAATGAATTTCTCTCATCGGTCATGTTATTCATACAGAACTTTTCACTTTCAATACTTACAATGAATACTTTTTCACATTCAGACATTAAAATGGATATAGTTTCCACAATCTGGGGAAGAGGGTTTGGCTCTCTTGGCTCATCTCTAGTATCAATAAATTTGATAATTATCGTTATAATAAATAACAATAACTTTTTTTTTGCTTGTGAAAAAAGAAAAGTTTTGTGTTCCTGCATGCTATTTTTTTTATAGTTACAAACCAAATATTTCTGGAAACAGCATTGCCATCCAACTACAGCACTGTTTTTAAGTCCTCAAACTTTTCTTGCATTGGTCTTTCATTTTTATTTTCCCCCACTCTTTATTTTTTTTTTCACAATTTCCACTTATCATTTTGCACATTCTGTGCACAAAATTTTTAAGCCTCTTTAATTAAAAGAAAAATTCTATTTATAATTCTATTAACAATAAATAACTTTGTTTGAATTACTGCTCTCCCTCCTTTCATTCTTTATAACAAATAAATTTTCTAAATTTACTCCTCTGCAACTGTCAATAAAAAATTACAAACTCAATTTAATAGAATTATTTAAAACTAGATATGTTTATATATTTATGTACATTTATTTTCCTAGATTGGAGAAATGGACGGCTAACATTCAGATGAAACCGATTACTAGAACTCGTCAATACTTATGCTCCGATCACTTTCGAATGGAAGCATTTACAAATACTTTGAAAAGGCGGCTTCTCCCAGAATCTGTGCCTACCATTCAAGTAGTTGATGTTCATAGAAAAATCCAGCTGCACGCACCCTCATCTTCAGTCCAGCTGCATGCACCCTCATCTTCAGTCCAGCTGCATGCACCCTCATCTTCAGTCCAGCTGCACGCACCTTCATCTCCAGTCCAGCTGCATGCACCCTCATCTTCAGTCCAGCTGCACGCACCTTCATCTCCAGTCCAGCTGCACGCACCTTCATCTCCAGTCCAGCTGCACGCTCCTTCATCTCCAGTCCAGCTGCACGCACCTTCATCTCCAATACCATTTAAAACACCCAAGAGTACATCGAGTTTTCCTTTCAAACTTACGCCGAAAAGCAGAAAATTGAACAGATACAAATCTTTAATTTACAGGTTGAAGAAACGACTATATTTCAAAAATTCTCCGAATTCCCCTAATATATCCAAAACATCTGCTTTGAACGTGCTTCGGAAACATTTACGGCCTTCTTTGTATAGCATTCTGGAAGCACAGTTAAGGAATACGGGTCCTGCAAAAGGAAGGCGCTGGACAGCTTCTGACAAAGCATTTGCTTTTAATATTTATTTAGCATCGACTGCAGCATACAAGGTTTTAAAACGTTTTCTTATACTGCCATGTATAAGAACATTGAAACGTTCTGTACAAGGTCTTTGTGAAAATACAGGGTTTTGTACAGAAATATTTATGGTACTGGAAAAGAAAGTCAGCCATTTAAATGAAAAAGAACGACTGTGTGTTTTGAGTTTTGATGAGATGGCAATAAGACCATCTCTTCATTATTCACCGAGAAAAGATGTTGTTATAGGTTATCAAGATGATATATCTGTTACTGATAATTCACCTATCAAAATAGCCACTAATGCTTTGGTTTTAATGGTGAGAGGCTTGTCCACTAAATGGAAACAAATTTTAGGATATTTTTTAGTGCACCGCAGTATGCCAGGAAAATCACTAAAAACACTTGTGGTCTCTTGTATTTCTAAACTCCAGGAAATAGGACTCAAAGTTGTATCTACGGTTTGTGATCAAGGGCCTAATAATATATGTTTGTTCAATGAACTTGGACTGTCGATAGATCAAACCAGTTTTGAAGTTAATAATCAAAAAATCTTTTTTATGTTTGATCCACCTCATTTACTCAAATCTTTCAGGAACAATTTGATGAAATATAAATTGGAGTTTGAAAGGCCTACTTTTGGAAGAGTTACAGCTGACTGGGAGTATATTCGTAGTTATTATGAAATAGATAAAAAAAATGATCCACGAGTAACACCAAAACTGAGTAAAACACATATTGAACCTGTTGGCCGAGCAAAAATGAAGGTCAAATATGCTGCACAGGCACTCAGCACGTCTGTTGCAGCTGGTATTTCCCTACTGAAATCAGTTGGCAAATTTGATGAACCAGCGCAACACACAGCTCATTTGATTTATACTATGGACAAACTGTTTGATAGTTTCAACAGCAGTGAAGAGTACGGTAAAAAGAAAATGCTCTGTGCTGTAAAAAGAGACTCTGCTCATTTAACATTTTGGGAAGAAATGCTTCCTTTTGTTGAAAGTTGGGCTTTCAAAAAGGATGATGACAAAACTGTTCACACTCATTGTAAAAACGGATGGATTGTGACATTAAAATCTGCAATAAATTTATGTAGAAATTTATTCGAAGAACATGATTATGCATACATCTTAACTAAACGTTTTAACCAGGATGCACTGGAAAATACATTTTCTATTATAAGATCGAAAAGAGGTAACGATGAAAATCCAGATTGTTCGCAGTTAGTAAGTTGTTTGCAAGCAGTTATGGTAAATAACATTTTTACCATGTCTAAAAATACAAACTGTGAAATAGACTTCGATGAAGTTCTTGTATCGTTAAAAGATAGGAGTCCTTCCAAATTTTCCAGCTTAACATCATTATTCAGTGACCATGTTAAAATAAATCCAGATGTCCCACTGAATGAAATTCCATGCTTGCCATCTGATACTGTAAGACAAAATGTCATTTATTATATTGCCGGATATGTTGGAAGGAAAGTAGTTTCAAAATTAAACTGTGATCATTGTGAAAATACTTTATTTGATACTACAAATGCTGCAAATGACAATTCTTTATTGACTCAATATAAAGATTATTCAGGTAGTAGTTTGAAAAAACCGAGCAATGAATTATTCAATATAGTGCATAAAATGTATGATGTTGATACAGCTCATATGTTTTGGTCTACAGATGTGATACAAAACATGGTAAAATTTCACGGAGATGTGATCAATTTCAATAATTTAAATATTCACGAAATTCACAAAGAAAAAGTGCAAAAGATTATTAGCATAATAATCTCAAAAATTCAAATATACAAACACATTAAAAAAGTAAACGAGGATTTAAAAATAGAATTTCAATCAAAGTCTATAAAAAAGTAGGTGTTTTTTTTTCCTTCTATATTTATCTTACCATCTTGAGTTTATGCAAAGTAACACATATCTTATTCTTATGTCAATTCTCTGACATTTCCATGACAGGGATAATATTCATTTTCAAAATTTTTTAATTTGCTAATAGCAATTTTTTTATTAAATCTGTGAAATAAGGTAATAAAGATTAAATAACACAATGCAACTTAGTCCTGTAAAGTGTAATAATATTTCTACGGTGTGGATTGCAGATGCTTCTTCACTGAAATATTCATTTTTATATCTCAAACATTGTGTGTTAAAAGTGAATTGCGTTATAAACTGAGTTGGCAAATTTGAATTTCTTCTGCTATTGTAAGAAATGTTTTTTCTTTAATACTTTATTAGATATAACTTATGCTAATAGCAAATTTTGTTCTTCGACAATAGCAGTTTTTTTTTTTTTTTGTCATATTTGCTCATAATACACAAGCTGTTACACATTAGTTTACACATGCAATAATAATAAAAAAAAAACTTATTGGCAAGATTTGCATTATTAAATACTGGTGATATTTACTATTTATTAAAATTATTAATAACTGCATTTAATATTAAATAGTTAACATTACTTCAAATTAATAATTATTAAACAATTAACTCTCTGATTAGCAACATATTATACATTTTTAAGCTTTAATTATTAAAAGAAAAACAATAAATAAAGTAATATTCATTTTAGAAAGAAAAAGGGGTAAGATAATATTAAATAGTTAACATTACTTCAAATTAATAATTATTAAACAATTAACTCTCTGATTAGCAACATATTATACATTTTTAAGCTTTAATTATTAAAAGAAAAACAATAAATAAAGTAATATTCATTTTAGAAAGAAAAAGGGGTAAGATGCTAGTTTAAAAAAAGGGCACTATTTCATGAGGAAATATATTAGTAATGATATAAGAAAAAAAAAGTTCTATTATTTTTGCAAGATCTTGGGGCACATGATCTAGAAATACTGTTGAATAGGGAGGTTTTAAACCATTAAACACAAACTATGTTTTAGTAAGGTTTAGATCCATAATATTGAAAGAGATATATATTTTTTTTTAATGAAACTTTTAAAACAGGTGGATTTTTCCATGTGTTTAAAAGTTGTTTTCAACTAGATTTATCACAGATTTGCTTACATTTTCTTTGCAAAGTTTGTATGTACAGTACAGGACCCATTATCCGGAATTCCAAAATCTGGAAGGACCCAAAATCCGGAAGAAAAAAATGTGAAAATTTTCTAAATTTGTAAATTTTTACTAAAATTTTGTAATTTCTGAAATTTTTCGAAAATTTTACAGATTCCTAATTTTTTTTGTCTATTGTGTTGGAATATGTAACCACTAAAATATGTTACATCCCCCCCCCACCCCCGAAATTAGAAAAAAGTCATTTTTCTGTCAAATTTTAGTTTAAAATTAATTTATATTACGATTTTTTTTTTTTTTTTATCATCAGATATTTCATTTCGACAAAGTATTGTGGCGACACAATTATGTTACTTGAATCAGGGGTGATTCTGAGTAACAAACAAAAAAATCTGAAATTCACAGCAAATTTTTTGAAAGTTTACAGAAGGGGGGGGGGGAGACCCCTCAACACTAATTATGCGTTTTTCCCTCGATCCTTAACGAAATTCGTATTTTTATGCAATGTTTTGAAGAAATTATGTCAATTTGCATAATTTGGCGAGTGGTTTGGTGAAATTGGTTGACGGATTAACTAAGTAGTACCGAATATTGCTTAGGTTTTCATGCTGAGTTCAGTATGTTTTTGTTTCTAATTCATATTAAGTCTGAATATTTATCATGATGATATATATCATCAATAAGTTGTCTATTTTGAAAATATAAGGTATAGTGATATATTTATAAATCCTGATAAAAATGTCTTTGTGAATCTAAAAAATGCCCTTTTCTTTTCATCATCACATTTTTTTTTTTAATGTTAAATGTAGTGAAAACTGTTATTGTAAAATAAATGGGAACAGATGTGCCCGTGTGCTTTGTAGAATGAACTTGGTAGGTTTTTTGTTTTTTAAATGCTGTTTTCGAAAATGATCGCCAATCTGAAACCTCAAGATAAACAAATGTAGCAGTTACTTCCAAAATTAGCAATTTTTATCAAAAAATTGAAAGATTGCGATAGTGAAAACCATAAATCCCTCATCATTTTTATAATTGCGATCAATTTCGATAACACATTTTGAAGTACTTTAACTGTAACTTTTTGTCTATATTTAGCCCCCTAGACAATCGCCCAACCTTTTCCACTTTTGTAAAATTCATTCTTAAACTAAGAAAGTACTTTTGAGGTTAGAGACTCCACATAAATGTTTTTGTGAAAATACTTCTATTTTTAAATGTACTGTAAATCCATTCGAGGGGAAATATATATATATATGTATGCAAGATATTCAGAAGTGCTCTCAGAATTGCATCATACTGGGTGATTCAAAATAAAGACTACAGCGATTATCATTTAAACTACTGATGATAGAAACATTCTTCCAATTCTAAAAGAATATGCATATCAAGTGCAACTTTTGTTTTATAAAGATATGTATGTTAAAATACAAAATTTTATTTTTTTATACCCCTGGTTGTTAAAAACTTGTATTTAAAAATATATTATTCCATGTCTAGAAAGAAAATTTAAAAAATCCAAATTTTTTTACTACCAAAACTGACTAAATTATGGCATTTGAAATTTTATGAAATTTCAAGGTTTAGCAGCACTGAAATTACTTTCCATTTTAGTAGAAAACACTGAAATATCTTGCTTTGAATATAGGAAACAAGCACTCTGTCCCCAAAAAAAAATTCCACTTCACAGTCACATTTCTAAAAATGTTTCGAAAATGTACTCTATTTCTATCCTGCAAAACCAAATTTGCTTTCCAAATGGTCATATCCAGATTAAAAAAAAATAATAATTAGGTAGTACTCACTAAACATAACATCAGAGTTGTATAATATAGACCAGGGTTGGCGAACCTTTTTGTTGCTGCGTGCCAAATTTGGCCAAAAATATTTTACGTGACCAGGACGTGCCAACTAAAAAACAAATTTAGTAGATGGAAAAATAATGGATTAAAATTATTCAAAATTTTCTATTAAGATTAAAAAAAATATTAGAAACCTACATGTAGGTGCTATACTATAATAATTATGGAAACAAATATATTTAAGAAAAAAAAAAAAAATGAAATGTCAAACGCCAGTTTCTCTGAATAGTTCTGAAATAAATTCAAAGTTGCCATAACTTTACCTTCGGAACTAAGTAATGTCTAATAACCAATTCTTTCCGATAGTTTTCAAATATCGCCTTTCTTTGGAAAATTCTTGAGACCATAATTAATTAGATTGGAATATAATATGCAGCAATTAAAATTTTTCAATTTCCATTTAATCGAATTTAGAAAAAATCAGTTGTGATTTTGTGAAATTCCATTTTATTTTGATTTAGAGCCACAAGCCGTGCCAAAATTATTCTTTCGCGTGCCAAAATTATTCTTTCGCGTGCCAAAAGTGGCACGCGTGCCATAGGTTCGCTGTGCCTGATATAGATGCATGCGCGGAAAATTTTCCGAAAAATTCGGAACTTTGCGGAAAAAAGTTTCGCAAAGAAAATGTATGTTTTGTTTTTGTAACTTTTATTAATACCAAAAATTTAAAATATCCCCCAATTTTATATACGATTTATATATTGTTTATCCACAATTCAAAATTTAAAAACTCAAAACATTGTTGTGATACACAGACCCTTTTATTTCTATTTTCCGCAGACTAAAACTTGTTGTCAATCGGTTTTCCGGCGGTGGCTGCAGTGACAATTTAGCTCGGCAACGGCTGTTAAATTGAATAATTTCGTAGTGTTATAAGAGTGACTGGCATTTTGTGCGAAGAGATCACAAGATTAAGGATTAGGTTGTTTTTAAATGTATTGACAAAATAATTGACAAGAATTCACTTTCCTATCATTGATTTTAACTTCATTATTTTTAAATTAAAATTTATTCTTTACTTAATATTAATTATCTTTGAAATTTAAATAGCAATTATTTTAAACTATGATTTTTATTTCATATCGTCAAAATAATATAACACGTAATTTTATTAAAGATCAAATTAATTTGCGGAAAATTTTTGACCTAATATTCATGTGCGCAGAAAGTTTTTTGTTTTTATACAAGTCTGCATAACATTAAATAGCATATTTTCAAATTTAAAATAAAGGTTTTTGTTTTTAACCCTTTCCCTGAAAGGGTTAATGTTACAACAAATTTCTTTAATAAGAGTAGTTAAAATTTATATCTATTAACACATTGAATGCCAAGTCTATTTTGCCTCTCTTTCCATTTGGGCCACGAAATAAGATTCCCGTTACACAACCTATAAGTGTCAGTCACCGATGGCTGGTGGAATCTAAACGGAAAGTTTAAGTGTTAGTCACTGGTGACTGACATGGCACTCAAGCGTTCTCAAAAAGTTCTGATTAAAAAATATATATATATGGCAGAAGTCTAAATAAATTGGTGTTTCCTATTTTACTTTAAATAATATTCTTCACAACAAATATTTAAATGCACCCCTGCACTAATTAAAAATATTTTACTACTTTCCATGTGGTCAATAAATACGCATGCAGCCCATAAATTCTTCCTCTTCTTTGCTTTTGTATGGAAAAACAAATTTTCTAAAACATACCATATCATAAGTGATTTTCTTTTTTTTTTTTTTTTTTTTTTTTTTTTTCTGTGAACCACAGACATAGCCAATAATTTGTAAATTTATAAAAAATCAGTACATAGCCAATAATTTGTAAATTTATAAAAAATCAGTAAATTGAGCTGCAACATATTATTTGAAAGTGCATTTTGTTTCATATTTAAAGATTAGAAATGGAAATTATGCAATATTTAGAACTGAATGTAAGAGTAATGGAACTGAAAGAGATACTACCACTATTATCTTTGTCAGTTTCCCAATTTGTTTACTTGTATGATTTATTCAAAGCTTATTTAATTTTGATGTTTGTAACACTTATATTAACATAAAAATCATGGATATGTCATAAAATATTTATGTAAAATAAATGTCATAAAATATTTTAATATGTTCTGATGATTCATAAGTTGTTAGAAAATTTACATTCTATGTATTTACTTTTTTAATGCATGAAATTTTGTATTTATCTGAAAAATATTCATAAATCTATCGTATTATGTTGTATTTTTTCTACAAAATGTGCAATAAATTTTTATTTTTTAAATTATCTTTGTTTTATCATACTTAAAACTATTTTATAATAATAAAAATAACCTTATACAACGTTTTACTGCAGATATTAAAATTGAACAATTTAAAAGTGCGTAAATCGTATAAAATAATATTGTTTAAAACCGAATTTTTTGGAATAAGCCAGTAAATAGTATTTTAAAACGTGCTAATTTATTTATTTATTATTCTTGTAAATAGTAACAGTAATGTAAAAGTGTTTTTACGGTATTCAAATTTCATCAATTCAATCAAGTGAAACCATTTAAATATCTGAAAATTTCTCTGTTTAAATGATTACATATAAAAAAAAAAAAGCCAAATCTTTAAGAAGAAACGTGTAAGTGCATATTTTCTGAGGTTATTTGCTTGATTATTAGTATCTGTTTGATAAAAAGAAACATGTCTTATGTTTTAAAACAAACGTAAACAAATACAGAACCGGCTAGCGACGCATCAATAAAAGATAGATACTATACAAACAAGACAAGTAACAACTACCTGTTGCGACCCTCCCGAAACGTTTGCGACTGTTGTCACTAGAGGCTCTGAAGTTGCGATTCGGTTACCATTGAGCTTATGCAAGAGTCATATCTGTATGAGATATATATAATCTGTGCTATGTACAGACCAAGTTACATCCAAATCGGTTCATAAATACGCCTGTTATCGCATGACAAAAATACGAGGCGATAAATCGCAGCCCTCCGAAAGTCCATTAGTTCACTTTTCTCAAAATGTCTTCCACGCATGCGCGCGAACTTTGGAATAATTTACTTGCTTGTTTTTAGAGTGTGATTTCTGAATGTCAATGGGATGTCGTTGTCATAGTCTGCAAGGTTTGGTTTGGTTTGTGTTTATGACGGCCGATTATCAACACGTGGGATATAGGCCCTGGGGGGAGTGCCCTTCGTGGGGGTCTTTCTAAGGGAACCTAACTCGTATTTACGCATGGGAATCCACGGTTTCGAAGAAAACCACGAAAACTCCGAAACGGTTAGGCCGACGGGCGCGATTGGGTTCGAACCCAGCACCTCCCGTCTACCAGCTTCGAGAGCAGAACCTCTCGGCCACTGGTGGGGCATAGTCTGCAAGGAGTGTAATATAAATTTCAATTCGCAAACTATTTATTATTGCATCTTAAATTTTGAAATAAGCGTCACGCAAAAAATCATGGGAAAGGCACAAATACTTATTTTGAAATAATAATAATAATAATAATAATAATAATAATAATAACAATTAAACAATCGTGATTATTAAAATATATTAAATATTAACAGAATGATTAATCGCTTATTTTAATTATTAATATTAGTATAGTACTATAAAATGAATTTTAACATTAATTTCAACACTATAAATTAATATTTTAGTACATAAAAAAGATGAGACGGTTCTTTAAAATAATTCATGTGAGGTTTAGGTTAAAAAAAATTGCCTTTCTTTTGAATGGAGTGGACTTGAGTAAATTATTCAGTTGATAAAAGTATTTTAAAGATATATTAATTTATTTATGTTATAACAATATATAATATGTATTATAATATAAATATAATAATAATATATATAATCTATTTTAAGGAGTCTTTTAAAGTGAATTTTAGATTTAAAAAATTCTCTTAATTTTGAAAGGGGATGACTGAAGGATACTTCACTCAAGCGAAACAACCCACTCGATAATGTTAATCCTATGGGAGGAATTTTTTAAAGATATCTCGTTTGCATTTCAATACTTTTAAATGATTTATTTTTCATTAGATAACTGATTTATATCCATTTAATCTGTACAAAGACCGTTTTTTATTTTATTTTCTCGATTTTGTTTGCAAGGTTTTTAAAGAGCAGCGCTATCTTTGGCGACTATTTTTTAATTCTATTTCGCACCACATTCCCGAAACAAAAATCATTTTCATAGATTTTGACAACATGTGCATGGGAAATATAACACAAAATTTATTTATTAAAATTAGGGATGCGAATAGAATATAAAAATAGTCGCCAATGGCAGCCATGAGATAAGATACTTATATTTTTGGAAACGGTTCCGAAAGTGAAAGTATCCTAGTTAAAAAAAAAAAAAAAGTAAAGAAAATTGAAAATGTTTTAAAACGGGGTTTGTAGAGATCGACATCTTCGATCGATTATCCAATTCAAATATATATATAGATATTTATTTATTTAAAATTGTTGAAATGCAAATGAGATATCTTTAAGAATTCCTTCCATTGGATTAACATTAGCGAGCGGACGTTTTCGCATAAGTGAAGTAGCCTCTTAAGCTTCTTCAATGATTATGTCCCTGATCAAATACAGACACAGCATATTCAAAAAATTATGTCTGTTTCAAATTTGCGATTAAAAAAAGACTCCATTCAAAAGTTTGTGGAAAGTTATTTTTTAGTAAAACATCTTTCTATGATCGCATTCAAGATTTAGATAAACGCATTTTCTGACATTTTGCAATTGCTTATAAATTAAATTAGAGAATTACTCACCCTTCCATTTATCTCTTGTTTATGTGATATATTTGTCTTTAACTAGATATAAAACAATTCCCTTTTTAATCTTATTTTAAAATATTTATTTAACTATTCTGTCCATAGTTCACTCAACAACCTTACTTTTCTCAGAAGAATAGCAAATGGAAATCCCATCTCCATCCCTCCCCCCCCCCCCCTTAACACACACACAACCACAACATGCTTCTCTAATATTATAATGACCATTCATTGGAAGAAATTCATATGCATATATGAAAATCTTATCAATATTTAAAAAAATAAGCTAAAGCCATTCCTACTAAATATACTATAATAATGGTAAATCTTTAACTAATATTTGAGATACAACACTTTAAAAATAAAGTTTAACTTTAATTTTGAAGCAATAGCAATATTTATACAATATCATTACAACTTTGTATATGTTTTTGAAAGAAAAAAAAGGGGGGTAGGGTGGGGGGTGGGGGGGGGAGGGGGGGGGGGTCAATGGGCAAACAGATTTACACTGATTAAATATAAATCATCTATATCTAAAGTTTGGCTGTTTATTAAGACTCTAATAATAATTTTAAAATATCATAAAAAAACACATTGTGAGTAACAAAAAAATGAAATTGAAAAATATAAGTTTTTCAAAAAATGAAATATAATAAATTAAATTTTATAAAAAATAAAATAATTATTTAAAAAATATATAGCATCGTAAATATTTAAAAATATTTTTCTTATCAGTAAAAGTTGGTAAACATATTTTAATAACCCATATTCTGAGTAATACTAATAATAAGATAAAATATAATCTAATATCACAAGTTCAGTTCGTAATCACAAATTTTTATGCATATATTTTTAAATTAATTTGTATATATCACCATATAATCAGAAAAGTGGCCACGACCTCTCAAAATTAAAGGGAAAAAATAACTAAACATTTCCATAGATTATTTTAAATGAGTTTTTTGTTAAACACATTACATTCATTTCGTGCTATGTTCAATAGATGGCGCCATCAGCAAAGAGAAGATGAGAAAAGTGAACTTCTGGACTTTCGGAGAGTTGCGATTTATCCACTCGTGACAAAAATCAGGTCGTTTTAAAATGTCAGCCACAATAGAAATTCAAAATGCTATAACTCAGCCATTTTTTTAGATATAGACGAAACAAAAACTGTTCTGAAATCTTTGTATTAAGGTCAAACACATACAAAAAAAAATCTTTTTCATTTTCCAATTTTTTGGTATCTCATTTTAAATTTTAAAAAGTTTTACATTTTTTAAATGGCTGCCATTTTGAAACAAGAGGGCGGATGAAACCACAGATTATATATATCTCATGACAACTTTGAATTTATTTCAGAACTATTCAGAGAAACTGGCGTTTGACATTTCAATTTTTTTTTTTTTCTTAAATATATTTGTTTCCATAATTATTATAGTATAGCACCTACATGTAGGTTTCTAATATTTTTTTTAATCTTAATAGAAAATTTTGAATAATTTTAATCCATTATTTTTCCATCTACTAAATTTGTTTTTTAGTTGGCACGTCCTGGTCACGTAAAATATTTTTGGCCAAATTTGGCACGCAGCAACAAAAAGGTTCGCCAACCCTGGTCTATATTATACAACTCTGATGTTATGTTTAGTGAGTACTACCTAATTATTATTTTTTTTTAATCTGGATATGACCATTTGGAAAGCAAATTTGGTTTTGCAGGATAGAAATAGAGTACATTTTCGAAACATTTTTAGAAATGTGACTGTGAAGTGGAATTTTTTTTTGGGGACAGAGTGCTTGTTTCCTATATTCAAAGCAAGATATTTCAGTGTTTTCTACTAAAATGGAAAGTAATTTCAGTGCTGCTAAACCTTGAAATTTCATAAAATTTCAAATGCCATAATTTAGTCAGTTTTGGTAGTAAAAAAATTTGGATTTTTTAAATTTTCTTTCTAGACATGGAATAATATATTTTTAAATACAAGTTTTTAACAACCAGGGGTATAAAAAAATAAAATTTTGTATTTTAACATACATATCTTTATAAAACAAAAGTTGCACTTGATATGCATATTCTTTTAGAATTGGAAGAATGTTTCTATCATCAGCAGTTTAAATGATAATCGCTGTAGTCTTTATTTTGAATCACCCAGTATGATGCAATTCTGAGAGCACTTCTGAATATCTTGCATACATATATATATATATTTCCCCTCGAATGGATTTACAGTACATTTAAAAATAGAAGTATTTTCACAAAAACATTTATGTGGAGTCTCTAACCTCAAAAGTACTTTCTTAGTTTAAGAATGAATTTTACAAAAGTGGAAAAGGTTGGGCGATTGTCTAGGGGGCTAAATATAGACAAAAAGTTACAGTTAAAGTACTTCAAAATGTGTTATCGAAATTGATCGCAATTATAAAAATGATGAGGGATTTATGGTTTTCACTATCGCAATCTTTCAATTTTTTGATAAAAATTGCTAATTTTGGAAGTAACTGCTACATTTGTTTATCTTGAGGTTTCAGATTGGCGATCATTTTCGAAAACAGCATTTAAAAAACAAAAAACCTACCAAGTTCATTCTACAAAGCACACGGGCACATCTGTTCCCATTTATTTTACAATAACAGTTTTCACTACATTTAACATTAAAAAAAAAAAATGTGATGATGAAAAGAAAAGGGCATTTTTTAGATTCACAAAGACATTTTTATCAGGATTTATAAATATATCACTATACCTTATATTTTCAAAATAGACAACTTATTGATGATATATATCATCATGATAAATATTCAGACTTAATATGAATTAGAAACAAAAACATACTGAACTCAGCATGAAAACCTAAGCAATATTCGGTACTACTTAGTTACTCCGTCAACCAATTTCACCAAACCACTCGCCAAATTATGCAAATTGACATAATTTCTTCAAAACATTGCATAAAAATACGAATTTCGTTAAGGATCGAGGGAAAAACGCATAATTAGTGTTGAGGGGTCTCCCCCCCCCCCCCCTTCTGTAAACTTTCAAAAAATTTGCTGTGAATTTCAGATTTTTTTGTTTGTTACTCAGAATCACCCCTGATTCAAGTAACATAATTGTGTCGCCACAATACTTTGTCGAAATGAAATATCTGATGATAAAAAAAAAAAAAAAAATCGTAATATAAATTAATTTTAAACTAAAATTTGACAGAAAAATGACTTTTTTCTAATTTCGGGGGTGGGGGGGGGATGTAACATATTTTAGTGGTTACATATTCCAACACAATAGACAAAAAAAATTAGGAATCTGTAAAATTTTCGAAAAATTTCAGAAATTACAAAATTTTAGTAAAAATTTACAAATTTAGAAAATTTTCACATTTTTTTCTTCCGGATTTTGGGTCCTTCCAGATTTTGGAATTCCGGATAATGGGTCCTGTACTGTACATACAAACTTTGCAAAGAAAATGTAAGCAAATCTGTGATAAATCTAGTTGAAAACAACTTTTAAACACATGGAAAAATCCACCTGTTTTAAAAGTTTCATTAAAAAAAAATATATATCTCTTTCAATATTATGGATCTAAACCTTACTAAAACATAGTTTGTGTTTAATGGTTTAAAACCTCCCTATTCAACAGTATTTCTAGATCATGTGCCCCAAGATCTTGCAAAAATAATAGAACTTTTTTTTTCTTATATCATTACTAATATATTTCCTCATGAAATAGTGCCCTTTTTTTAAACTAGCATCTTACCCCTTTTTCTTTCTAAAATGAATATTACTTTATTTATTGTTTTTCTTTTAATAATTAAAGCTTAAAAATGTATAATATGTTGCTAATCAGAGAGTTAATTGTTTAATAATTATTAATTTGAAGTAATGTTAACTATTTAATATTATCTTACCCCTTTTTCTTTCTAAAATGAATATTACTTTATTTATTGTTTTTCTTTTAATAATTAAAGCTTAAAAATGTATAATATGTTGCTAATCAGAGAGTTAATTGTTTAATAATTATTAATTTGAAGTAATGTTAACTATTTAATATTAAATGCAGTTATTAATAATTTTAATAAATAGTAAATATCACCAGTATTTAATAATGCAAATCTTGCCAATAAGTTTTTTTTTTATTATTATTGCATGTGTAAACTAATGTGTAACAGCTTGTGTATTATGAGCAAATATGACAAAAAAAAAAAAAAACTGCTATTGTCGAAGAACAAAATTTGCTATTAGCATAAGTTATATCTAATAAAGTATTAAAGAAAAAACATTTCTTACAATAGCAGAAGAAATTCAAATTTGCCAACTCAGTTTATAACGCAATTCACTTTTAACACACAATGTTTGAGATATAAAAATGAATATTTCAGTGAAGAAGCATCTGCAATCCACACCGTAGAAATATTATTACACTTTACAGGACTAAGTTGCATTGTGTTATTTAATCTTTATTACCTTATTTCACAGATTTAATAAAAAAATTGCTATTAGCAAATTAAAAAATTTTGAAAATGAATATTATCCCTGTCATGGAAATGTCAGAGAATTGACATAAGAATAAGATATGTGTTACTTTGCATAAACTCAAGATGGTAAGATAAATATAGAAGGAAAAAAAAACACCTACTTTTTTATAGACTTTGATTGAAATTCTATTTTTAAATCCTCGTTTACTTTTTTAATGTGTTTGTATATTTGAATTTTTGAGATTATTATGCTAATAATCTTTTGCACTTTTTCTTTGTGAATTTCGTGAATATTTAAATTATTGAAATTGATCACATCTCCGTGAAATTTTACCATGTTTTGTATCACATCTGTAGACCAAAACATATGAGCTGTATCAACATCATACATTTTATGCACTATATTGAATAATTCATTGCTCGGTTTTTTCAAACTACTACCTGAATAATCTTTATATTGAGTCAATAAAGAATTGTCATTTGCAGCATTTGTAGTATCAAATAAAGTATTTTCACAATGATCACAGTTTAATTTTGAAACTACTTTCCTTCCAACATATCCGGCAATATAATAAATGACATTTTGTCTTACAGTATCAGATGGCAAGCATGGAATTTCATTCAGTGGGACATCTGGATTTATTTTAACATGGTCACTGAATAATGATGTTAAACTGGAAAATTTGGAAGGACTCCTATCTTTTAACGATACAAGAACTTCATCGAAGTCTATTTCACAGTTTGTATTTTTAGACATGGTAAAAATGTTATTTACCATAACTGCTTGCAAACAACTTACTAACTGCGAACAATCTGGATTTTCATCGTTACCTCTTTTCGATCTTATAATAGAAAATGTATTTTCCAGTGCATCCTGGTTAAAACGTTTAGTTAAGATGTATGCATAATCATGTTCTTCGAATAAATTTCTACATAAATTTATTGCAGATTTTAATGTCACAATCCATCCGTTTTTACAATGAGTGTGAACAGTTTTGTCATCATCCTTTTTGAAAGCCCAACTTTCAACAAAAGGAAGCATTTCTTCCCAAAATGTTAAATGAGCAGAGTCTCTTTTTACAGCACAGAGCATTTTCTTTTTACCGTACTCTTCACTGCTGTTGAAACTATCAAACAGTTTGTCCATAGTATAAATCAAATGAGCTGTGTGTTGCGCTGGTTCATCAAATTTGCCAACTGATTTCAGTAGGGAAATACCAGCTGCAACAGACGTGCTGAGTGCCTGTGCAGCATATTTGACCTTCATTTTTGCTCGGCCAACAGGTTCAATATGTGTTTTACTCAGTTTTGGTGTTACTCGTGGATCATTTTTTTTATCTATTTCATAATAACTACGAATATACTCCCAGTCAGCTGTAACTCTTCCAAAAGTAGGCCTTTCAAACTCCAATTTATATTTCATCAAATTGTTCCTGAAAGATTTGAGTAAATGAGGTGGATCAAACATAAAAAAGATTTTTTGATTATTAACTTCAAAACTGGTTTGATCTATCGACAGTCCAAGTTCATTGAACAAACATATATTATTAGGCCCTTGATCACAAACCGTAGATACAACTTTGAGTCCTATTTCCTGGAGTTTAGAAATACAAGAGACCACAAGTGTTTTTAGTGATTTTCCTGGCATACTGCGGTGCACTAAAAAATATCCTAAAATTTGTTTCCATTTAGTGGACAAGCCTCTCACCATTAAAACCAAAGCATTAGTGGCTATTTTGATAGGTGAATTATCAGTAACAGATATATCATCTTGATAACCTATAACAACATCTTTTCTCGGTGAATAATGAAGAGATGGTCTTATTGCCATCTCATCAAAACTCAAAACACACAGTCGTTCTTTTTCATTTAAATGGCTGACTTTCTTTTCCAGTACCATAAATATTTCTGTACAAAACCCTGTATTTTCACAAAGACCTTGTACAGAACGTTTCAATGTTCTTATACATGGCAGTATAAGAAAACGTTTTAAAACCTTGTATGCTGCAGTCGATGCTAAATAAATATTAAAAGCAAATGCTTTGTCAGAAGCTGTCCAGCGCCTTCCTTTTGCAGGACCCGTATTCCTTAACTGTGCTTCCAGAATGCTATACAAAGAAGGCCGTAAATGTTTCCGAAGCACGTTCAAAGCAGATGTTTTGGATATATTAGGGGAATTCGGAGAATTTTTGAAATATAGTCGTTTCTTCAACCTGTAAATTAAAGATTTGTATCTGTTCAATTTTCTGCTTTTCGGCGTAAGTTTGAAAGGAAAACTCGATGTACTCTTGGGTGTTTTAAATGGTATTGGAGATGAAGGTGCGTGCAGCTGGACTGGAGATGAAGGAGCGTGCAGCTGGACTGGAGATGAAGGTGCGTGCAGCTGGACTGGAGATGAAGGTGCGTGCAGCTGGACTGGAGATGAAGGTGCGTGCAGCTGGACTGAAGATGAGGGTGCATGCAGCTGGACTGGAGATGAAGGTGCGTGCAGCTGGACTGAAGATGAGGGTGCATGCAGCTGGACTGAAGATGAGGGTGCATGCAGCTGGACTGAAGATGAGGGTGCGTGCAGCTGGATTTTTCTATGAACATCAACTACTTGAATGGTAGGCACAGATTCTGGGAGAAGCCGCCTTTTCAAAGTATTTGTAAATGCTTCCATTCGAAAGTGATCGGAGCATAAGTATTGACGAGTTCTAGTAATCGGTTTCATCTGAATGTTAGCCGTCCATTTCTCCAATCTAGGAAAATAAATGTACATAAATATATAAACATATCTAGTTTTAAATAATTCTATTAAATTGAGTTTGTAATTTTTTATTGACAGTTGCAGAGGAGTAAATTTAGAAAATTTATTTGTTATAAAGAATGAAAGGAGGGAGAGCAGTAATTCAAACAAAGTTATTTATTGTTAATAGAATTATAAATAGAATTTTTCTTTTAATTAAAGAGGCTTAAAAATTTTGTGCACAGAATGTGCAAAATGATAAGTGGAAATTGTGAAAAAAAAAATAAAGAGTGGGGGAAAATAAAAATGAAAGACCAATGCAAGAAAAGTTTGAGGACTTAAAAACAGTGCTGTAGTTGGATGGCAATGCTGTTTCCAGAAATATTTGGTTTGTAACTATAAAAAAAATAGCATGCAGGAACACAAAACTTTTCTTTTTTCACAAGCAAAAAAAAAGTTATTGTTATTTATTATAACGATAATTATCAAATTTATTGATACTAGAGATGAGCCAAGAGAGCCAAACCCTCTTCCCCAGATTGTGGAAACTATATCCATTTTAATGTCTGAATGTGAAAAAGTATTCATTGTAAGTATTGAAAGTGAAAAGTTCTGTATGAATAACATGACCGATGAGAGAAATTCATTCCTTATTGAATAAGTCAGTTCACTTATATTCATAAGCCATGTAGGAGCTTCCTTGAAAGAATCTCATTATCGTTCTTTATGGAAACTTCTAGGATAGATGTGCTAGTACATAATGTATGGATTTATTTGTTATTTCAAATAAATTTTAATCCATGATGGAAAATGTTACTATGCGATTAAATATTGATTTTAGTTGAATACCATACAAATACAATACTATAAATACTAGAATATAATAATTATAACTGTTAATTAAAAAAGTCAGCTTTTGGCTAAATGTTTTAAATTGGCTTTTTGCTTAGTAAAAATCTGGTAGCATCAACATCTACTCTATGAAAAGTTGAGTTCCCACAAATATTTTTTTTTCCCCAACTACAGCACTGCTTAAAAGTTCAGTTTTGTAAATACAACTTTTAAACATTCAAATGGCTAAGGGGGGCGGGGGGGGGGAGGTCAGATTTTGCCATGTGGCAGTAGAAATTTAGGATTATTATTTATAATTATTTCAAAACAACTATTATTTTACTTATTTATTGTTTCGGACGAATACGGCACTTGTTCCTGATAATTATTTCAAAACAACTATTATTTTATTTATTGATTTGGAGGTGGGGGAGAAGTTGATTAGATGATTGGAGGTATGGAGTTTGATAGATGATTAATCATTTATTACTAAATATTGATAAATAGGACAGAAAAAAATAAACTGAACAGTTTTAAAGATTTTAGATTTTGTGCTCTTGAAAAGGGACCAAAGGGAAAACGCCACTTAAAAATACGGGGTACGGGGAGTGGCGAGGAAATTTTTATGATCGATTATTTATTGTTAAAATGCAGAACAATTTTTCACAAAATAACAGAAAATGTAATGACTTTTTTCTTAAAAATAAAGAACAATTTTTTTTTAAAGTTTTAAATACAATACAAAATGCGTGTGATTAAATTTTCGGAAAGAAAATGTAAATCGAAATGCCAATCAAAAACACGTATTAAAAAAAGACACATGGAAATGGATGAAAGATACGTAAAAAAGAAATCTACAAAAAAGTAAAATAAAGCTAGATTTCATGCATTTATAATTTATAAATACAGAAATTACTCACCTTCTTTTATTTCCTGTAGGAAAACAAAAGAACGACAAATTGCTGTTCCTGTTGGTGTTTGCACATGATTGCGCTTGACAAAACACCTGATTTTTTGACATTTTGCAATAATTAATTGCAAAAAAACAGCTCTAAAAAGAGCACTTGTAAATATATAATTTTTATATACAAGAAAAATAGCTCTGAAAAGAGCTTTTGCAAAATTATAAATCTCTCAAATAGATCTCTCAATATCAAACTTTACAACACGTGAAAGTGACAGTAACAGTTTATGTTTATAAAATTCCGCGCTCGCGCATTTGTTCCCGCCTGTGCTCAGTAGTGGCGCTAGAATCGCGCCGGTACGGGTTTTTGCTCCTCTTTCATATCTGTGAGATATATAATCTGTGGTACATAGGAAGTTTCATGAATAATGCGCTCTCCGGAATTATTTTTCCAATGAAACCTTCTTCAAGCGACCAGGAAAAAAAGAAAATGTTTTCATTTTCTTCAAAGAAATTTGTCGCTCAAGGAGGGAGTTCAACTGGAATGGTCTCTGAATGGAGGTAAAATTAGTATTGAACCTATGGGAATAAATTTCGTTCCATGAAAAAATGGTCTTTCAGGGAGGTGGTCACTTAATGGAGGTGGTCGCACAGGGAGGTTTCACTGTATTTTGGTCTGTAATGCTGCGTTTACACTATGTGGCCTGTCAGGTCTGTTGGGTCTTTCAGGTCCAAGAATCGAAAAAATTGCGTCCACACTACGGCTACAGTGTCTAGAAGTAAATAGTGTGGAAATCGCTAATACCGGTATAGCTTTCGAACGCATCCAAAAAATTACATTTTCTTAGGTGGCGCTGCCGTCAAATTTATTGCGTGAATGCGTATGTTTTGTTTTGGTTTTCTTTTTGTTGTGAACATTTTTAGCGTTATATACAGCGTCTACAATTATTAGAAATTCATGTGAAAACATGTAAATGTATCGAAAATGATGTAAAAACGAGATTCTCATAGTTTTGTTCCCGGTTGTGTTACATAATACAAGAATAGCAAACTGTCTATTTTCGGTGTACCTAAAAATCAATAGGTTTTGTTTTGGTTTTCTTTTTGTTGTAAACACTTTTAGCGTTATGTATAGCGTCTACAAATATTGGAAAATTATGTGAAAATATGTAAAATTTATCGAAAATGATGAAAAAACGAGATTCTCATTGTTTTGTTCCCGGCTGTGTTACACAATACAAGAACAGCAAGCTGTCTATTTTCGGTGTACCTAAAAATCAAATTTTTTTTGATAAATGGAAAAAAATTATTCCTCGTGCCGACAAAGAATTGAGCTTGCATTCTGGTGTATGTGAACTTCATTTTGAAAAGGATTTTATTGTGAGAAATTATGAACATATAATTAAAGGTGAAACTGTTACAATACCTAGAGGTAAGCCAATTGTAAAACCTGATGCTATTCCTACTATATTTCCAAACCTACCAAGCTATCTATCAGTTTCATTGCCGAAAAAACGAAAATCTCGTGACTGTTCCTCAGTTTCAACTAATATAATTTCTGATGACTTATTGCCAGCAAAGAAATATCCTAAAATATCAATAACTCTGAATGATTTAAAAAATGTAAAATTGCCATCAGAATTCTGGAGCATTCAGATCCCTATTAATGATGGTAAAAGTATAGTATTTCATACAAGTAAGCTTCATTTGTCAGATGACTCTAAGATGCTGGTAACTGAAAAATTAGTTATTGTGAAAGAAAAGGATTCAGAGCTGTTTACTGAAATATTTTTAAAGGGCCTTAAAGTTGAAGAATACTCAAACATTTTGTCTGTGGATAAATTTCAAGATCTATTGAATACAGTGGACTCTTACAAAATTTGCGAAGGAGCTGGATCAGTTAAAGAGTTCGCTGATATTGCAAGTGGCTTACCTAAACAAAATAGAGTGTATGGTGAACAAATTTTCAGTGTGAAATGTGGAAAAATATGCAAAGAAAAGATTTGCATATGTTGCAAGTATTTGCGACAACTTATGCTGCATAAAAGATTCCGCATGAAAATTAAAGTTAAAAAGCAATGCCCAAAATACAAATTAAAGTATTGTAAGGATACTGTGAAGAAATTAAAAAAGAAAGTTGTATCCTTAAAAAATGATTTGCGAAGCATGATAAATGAAAATAAACAATTATCAGATGATTACATATCAGAAAGAATTAAAGAGCTTCCCATTAAACAACAACAGATGGTTGAACACTGCTTTAAGGCATCAAAAAGGAAATCGACGAATGGACTGAAGTTCACGCAAAATTGGCTTTTGGAATGTATAATGATGCATATGAAAAGTCCAAAACTTTATGAACATATTCGGCGTAATAATATTATGTGCTTACCATGCCGTAAAACTATCCGTAAATATATATCGAAATATAATTCAGGGTTTGGATTCAATAGTAAAACATTTGATGTTATACTTCAAAAAATGAAGGACGTTGACCCCTATTTCAGACGTGGAGGAATCATAATAGACGAAATGAAGTTAACAGAAAAGCTTAATGTAAAAAATGGAGGTGAGGTTGATGGCTTTGTTGATATTGGCACGTATACACCTGCAAATATGAAATCAACTCCATCCAATCATGGGCTGATGATTGTATTTCAACCATTAGTTGGAAAATGGAGCCAAATACTTGGTGTATTTGCAACCAGCAACAATATAAGTGGAGACCTCTTATCAAAGCTGATTATTGAGGCTGTAGTTTTGTGTGAAAACTCTGGATTGTTTGTCGATTTTGTTACTTGTGATGCTGCTCAATGGAATAGATCGATGTGGAAACAATTTGGGATATCAGCTTCATTAGGACAAATTAAAAATAAAATGTGCCACCCTGTTGATGTCTCAAGATATTTATATTTTGTATCAGATTTTCCACACTTGATTAAATGCTTAAGGAATATGTTTATAACGAAAGGTTTTGTTCTACCTGAAGGCAAAGCAAAGATAGAACATATTAAAGCAGCTTGGAAGGAGGATTCTTGCAATATTACATTAAAAGCCATGCCAAAAATTTCCCTTGCTCATCTAAATCCAAACAATTTTGAAAAGATGAGAGTTGGTTATGCCTTTCAACTTTTTAGTTTGGAAGTTGAAAAAGGCTTATATGTGTACAAAGGTAAAATCGAAACACAATATGGTAACTGTGATGTCACTGCTAAATTTGTTAATAAGATACGGAATGTAATTGACGTCATGACTGCAAGATTGCCAAAAAGTAGTTTACGTTTAAATTCAGATAAACATAAAATTCTTTTGGATTTTTTAAATTATTTGAATGAATGGGAAACTATAGCTATTGCAAACAATAACATTGGTTTTCTTAGTTCAAGTACAGCATCAGGATTGCGTGTTACCATCAAAAGTACACTTGATTTATTAGAATATTTATCAGAAACAGCAGGCTATAAATATTTGATGACTTCCCGTTTAAGCCAAGATATAATCGAAAATCTATTTGGCATTATACGCCAGTCCTCTGGTTGCAACGATCATCCAACTCCATATGAATTTTTAATCACAGTTCAGTGCCTCAGCTTTTATAATTTAGTAAAACCTGTCAAAGGTGGAAATTGTGATGAAGAGGTTATCAATTCATTGGTTAGTTGTGATGAAGTTGTACCTGAAACACAGATGCTAGAAAAATTTAATGACATTATAAATGTAAATAACTTGAAAGAAGCACAAAGCATAGACTTTGATACAGCATATCAAAGTACACCAGAATTTCAGTTACTTTACAATTTTGCTGGATATATAATGAGAAAATGTGTATTGAAAATCAATTGTGACAGTTGCAAAAATGCTTGCCTTTTAAGTGAGACGAACAGAGACTTTGCTGCTTCTTTAACAAAACATTTTGATAAAGGAGGATTAATGTATGCCTCAAAACCTGTGTTTAAATTTCTGTACCAGTTGGAAAATATTTTAATTGAATATTTTACTTCTGAAATGCTACACAGGGATAGCATATTGGATATTTCTAAAATAATAATGGAAAAAGGCGTTAGTCACATTGGATGTTTTCAACATAAACAAACATTAACCATCAGTGTTATAAAATTTTATTTAATGTGCAGACTTCATTTTTATATCAAAGGAATAAATAAAACCAAAAATACAAATAGTGAGAAAATGAAACATCTGAAGCTTCACAGATTACAATAAAATCTACCTTGGAATAATAGAGTGATAAAATTCTCTTGTTACACTAGACTAATTCAAATTCGCAATCCTAAAATCCACAGATGTCTAAAATCTGCACATCATCGCAGACGTAAACAATGAAGCTTTCAGTAGGGGCAAAATTGCAGAATTTTTTAGTTTTATCTAATTCCATATGTATTTTAATATGTAATTGTCAATAATGTGACTGAACTTGTTGTTTTTCATGAAGAAAATATAAATTTATTTCTGAAAAAAAAAAAAAAAAAATCCTAGATATTGTTGTGCTGATAGCACTGGTGTAATCACAATCATTTTAATAAATACATTTATGTATTAATCAAGCTTTTTTGGTTGTTAAAACTGGCTAAACCTAAAATAAAACTTCCTTAATTTAGGATTTTGATGTGAATTAATAGTAGGTATATACCTTTATGGGGAAAGTTTCATTGAATAATTCCAGGAAAATGTATCTCATCTTTATTATTATGCATATTTAATTATACATTAATTATTTACTTGATCTTTACTTTTAATAATTACTTTTTTTATCATTTTATTTTATTACTTATTTTAATATTTTACTATATTGTAAGCATCATAATTTCAATTGCATTATTGAATTCAAATTACTGTTTTAAAAATGTAAACAAAGCAATGACCAGAAATCAATAAAATTCTAAAATCTGCACAACCTCTGGTCCCAAGCTTTTCGCACTTGAGGGAGTCCACTGTATATATATTTTTACAGGTAGTAATAGTCCAAGAGCCGACAGCACAAAATCCTATGTTATCAAGTATAAGAAAAAAACCGTTATTTTATGGAAGAGTATAGAAGTAGGGGAACCTAATGATCCATATCTGCCAGAAGTGAAGTGGTGCATAAGCCGAAAATTAATACCGCTAGTGGTTGATTCGTAGGTTTAACATTGCGCTTGTCCTACAACTATCTTCCATGTTTTCATACCTTTGTTTGTAGGACAAACACAGTGATAAGCCTACGAGTCATCCACTGGTTGTATTAATTTTTGGCTTATATACCACTTCACTTCCGGCAAACATGGATCATTACATTTCCCTACTTCTACTCTCCCATAAAATAAAGGTTTTTTCTTGTGTTTGATAACATAGGTTTTTGTACTGTCGGCTCTTGGACTACAATTGTTTCAGCTTAGTAATATCATGTGAGATATTTTTCTCGCATCATTTAGGTTTCTGCATATATGAAACTCTTCCACTTGTGTATATGTATATATATTAGACTCCCTCAAATCCGCACAGGTTGGGACACCAGAGGCTTTGCGGATTTTAGAATTTTGCAGATTTCTGGTCATTGCTTTGTTTACATTTTTTAAACAGCAATTTGAATGTAATAATGCAATCAAAATTATAAAAAGTAATAAATTAAAAAAAATTTTTAAACTAAAGTTTGAGTGAATAATTAATAATGTATAATTAAATATGCATAATAGAAATCAAATGCACATTATCCTTGAATTTTTCAATTGAACTTTCCTCATAAAGGTACACTATTAATTCACATCAAAATCATAAAGTAATGAAGTTTTATTTCAGGTTTAGCCAGTCTAAATAACCAAAAAAACTTGATTTATACATAAACATATTAGATAAAATGATTGTGATTACCACTGATATCAGCAATACTTTAATTTTTTCAGAAATAAATTTATACTTCCTTCATGAAAAATCACGAATTCAGTCATGTTATTGACAATTACATATTAAAATATATACAGAATGATATAAAACTAAAAATTCTGTAATTTTGCCCCTACATCTGAACTGAAAGTTTCAATTTTTACATCTGCCTTGATGTGTAGATTTTAGGCGTTTGCAGATTTAAGGGAGTCTACTGTATTTATAAGTAACTGTTTCAGCATCGTATATCATGAGGGATATTTTTCTCTCGTTCTTTTTTGTTTCTGCATATATCAAGCATATATATTTTTACAAGTAACTGTTTTAGCATCGTGTACCATGTATATATATTCATAACTACTGTTTTAGCATTGTGCATCATGTGAGATATTTTTCTCGTTCTTTTTGGTTTCTGCATATATGAAACTCTTCCGCTTGTGTATATATTTTTACAAGTAACTGTTTTAGCATCGTGTACCATGTATATATATTCATAACTACTGTTTTAGCATTGTGCATCATGTGAGATATTTTTCTCGTTCTTTTTCGTTTCTGTATATATGAAACTCTTCTGCTTGTGTATATATTTTTACAAGTAACTGTTTTAGCATCGTGTACCATGTATATATATTCATAACTACTGTTTTAGCATTGTGCATCATGTGAGATATTTTTCTCGTTCTTTTTGGTTTCTGCATATATGAAACTCTTCTGCTTGTGTATATATTTTTACAAGTAACTGTTTTAGCATCGTGTACCATGTATATATATTTATAACTACTGTTTTAGCATTTTGCATCATGTGAGATATTTTTCTCGTTCTTTTTCGTTTCTGCATATATGAAACTCTCCTGCTTGTGTATATATTTTTACAAGTAACTGTTTTAGCATCGTGTACCATGTATATATATTTATAACTACTGTTTTAGCATTTTGCATCATGTGAGATATTTTTCTCGTTCTTTTTGGTTTCTGCATATATGAAACTCTTCTGCTTGTGTATATATTTTTACAATTAACTGTTTTAGCATCGTGTACCATGTATATATATTTATAACTACTGTTTTAGCATTTTGCATCATGTGAGATATTTTTCTCGTTCTTTTTGGTTTCTGCATATATGAAACTCTTCTGCTTGTGTATATATTTTTACAATTAACTGTTTTAGCATCGTGTACCATGTATATATATTTATAACTACTGTTTTAGCATTTTGCATCGTGTGAGATATTTTTCTCGTTCTTTTTGGTTTCTGCATACATGAAACTCTTCTGCTTGTGTATATATTTTTACAATTAACTGTTTTAGCATCGTGTACCATGTATATATATTTATAACTACTGTTTTAGCATTTTGCATCATGTGAGATATTTTTCTCGTTGTTTTTGGTTTCTGCATATATGAAACTCTTCTGCTTGTGTATATATTTTTACAAGTAACTGTTTTAGCATCGTGATGTATATATATTCATAACTACTGTTTTAGCATTGTGCATCATGTGAGATATTTTTCTCGTTCTTTTTGGTTTCTGCATATATGAAACTCTTCCATTTGTGTATATATTTTTACAATTAACTGTTTTAGCATCGTGTACCATGTATATATATTCATAACTACTGTTTTAGCATTGTGCATCATGTGAGATATTTTTCTCGTTCTTTTTGGTTTCTGCATATATGAAACTCTTCTGCTTGTGTATATATTTTTACAAGTAACTGTTTTAGCATCGTGTACCATGTATATATATTTATAACTACTGTTTTAGCATTTTGCATCATGTGAGATATTTTTCTCGTTCTTTTTCGTTTCTGCATATATGAAACTCTCCTGCTTGTGTATATATTTTTACAAGTAACTGTTTTAGCATCGTGTACCATGTATATATATTTATAACTACTGTTTTAGCATTTTGCATCATGTGAGATATTTTTCTCGTTCTTTTTGGTTTCTGCATATATGAAACTCTTCTGCTTGTGTATATATTTTTACAATTAACTGTTTTAGCATCGTGTACCATGTATATATATTTATAACTACTGTTTTAGCATTTTGCATCATGTGAGATATTTTTCTCGTTCTTTTTGGTTTCTGCATATATGAAACTCTTCTGCTTGTGTATATATTTTTACAATTAACTGTTTTAGCATCGTGTACCATGTATATATATTTATAACTACTGTTTTAGCATTTTGCATCGTGTGAGATATTTTTCTCGTTCTTTTTGGTTTCTGCATACATGAAACTCTTCTGCTTGTGTATATATTTTTACAATTAACTGTTTTAGCATCGTGTACCATGTATATATATTTATAACTACTGTTTTAGCATTTTGCATCATGTGAGATATTTTTCTCGTTGTTTTTGGTTTCTGCATATATGAAACTCTTCTGCTTGTGTATATATTTTTACAAGTAACTGTTTTAGCATCGTGATGTATATATATTCATAACTACTGTTTTAGCATTGTGCATCATGTGAGATATTTTTCTCGTTCTTTTTGGTTTCTGCATATATGAAACTCTTCCATTTGTGTATATATTTTTACAATTAACTGTTTTAGCATCGTGTACCATGTATATATATTTATAACTACTGTTTTAGCATTTTGCATCATGTGAGATATTTTTCTCGTTCTTTTTGGTTTCTGCATATATGAAACTCTTCTGCTTGTGTATATTACAAGTAACTGTTTTAGCATCGTGTACCATGTATATATATTCATAACTACTGTTTTAGCATTGTGCATCATGTGAGATATTTTTCTCATTCTTTTTGGTTTCTGCATATATGAAACTCTTCCGCTTGTGTATATATTTTTACAAGTAACTGTTTTAGCATCGTGTACCATGTATATATATTCATAACTACTGTTTTAGCATTGTGCATCATGTGAGATATTTTTCTCATTCTTTTTGGTTTCTGCATATATGAAACTCTTCCATTTGTGTATATATTTTTACAATTAACTGTTTTAGCATCGTGTACCATGTATATATATTTATAACTACTGTTTTAGCATTTTGCATCATGTGACATATTTTTCTCGTTGTTTTTGGTTTCTGCATATATGAAACTCTTCTGCTTGTGTATATATTTTTACAAGTAACTGTTTTAGCATCGTGTACCATGTATATATATTCATAACTACTGTTTTAGCATTGTGCATCATGTGAGATATTTTTCTCGTTCTTTTTGGTTTCTGCATATATGAAACTCTTCCACTTGTGTATATATTTTTAAAAGTAACTGTTTTAGCATCGTGTACCATGTATATATATTTATAACTACTGTTTTAGCATTTTGCATCATGTGAGATATTTTTCTCGTTCTTTTTGGTTTCTGCATATATGAAACTCTTCCGCTTGTGTATATATTTTTACAAGTAACTGTTTTAGCATCGTGTACCATGTATATATATTCATAACTACTGTTTTAGCATTGTGCATCATGTGAGATATTTTTCTCATTCTTTTTGGTTTCTGCATATATGAAACTCTTCCATTTGTGTATATATTTTTACAATTAACTGTTTTAGCATCGTGTACCATGTATATATATTTATAACTACTGTTTTAGCATTTTGCATCATGTGACATATTTTTCTCGTTGTTTTTGGTTTCTGCATATATGAAACTCTTCTGCTTGTGTATATATTTTTACAAGTAACTGTTTTAGCATCGTGTACCATGTATATATATTCATAACTACTGTTTTAGCATTGTGCATCATGTGAGATATTTTTCTCGTTCTTTTTGGTTTCTGCATATATGAAACTCTTCCACTTGTGTATATATTTTTAAAAGTAACTGTTTTAGCATCGTGTACCATGTATATATATTTATAACTACTGTTTTAGCATTTTGCATCATGTGAGATATTTTTCTCGTTCTTTTTGGTTTCTGCATATATGAAACTCTTCCATTTGTGTATATATTTTTACAATTAACTGTTTTAGCATCGTGTACCATGTATATATATTTATAACTACTGTTTTAGCATTTTGCATCATGTGAGATATTTTTCTCGTTCTTTTTGGTTTCTGCATATATGAAACTCTTCCATTTGTGTATATATTTTTACAATTAACTGTTTTAGCATCGTGTACCATGTATATATATTTATAACTACTGTTTTAGCATTTTGCATCATGTGAGATATTTTTCTCGTTCTTTTTGGTTTCTGCATATATGAAACTCTTCCGCTTGTGTATATATTTTTACAAGTAACTGTTTTAGCATCGTGTACCATGTATATATATTCATAACTACTGTTTTAGCATTGTGCATCATGTGAGATATTTTTCTCATTCTTTTTGGTTTCTGCATATATGAAACTCTTCCATTTGTGTATATATTTTTACAATTAACTGTTTTAGCATCGTGTACCATGTATATATATTTATAACTACTGTTTTAGCATTTTGCATCATGTGACATATTTTTCTCGTTGTTTTTGGTTTCTGCATATATGAAACTCTTCTGCTTGTGTATATATTTTTACAAGTAACTGTTTTAGCATCGTGTACCATGTATATATATTCATAACTACTGTTTTAGCATTGTGCATCATGTGAGATATTTTTCTCGTTCTTTTTGGTTTCTGCATATATGAAACTCTTCCACTTGTGTATATATTTTTAAAAGTAACTGTTTTAGCATCGTGTACCATGTATATATATTTATAACTACTGTTTTAGCATTGTGCATCATGTGAGATATTTTTCCTTCGTTATTTATGTTTCTGCATACATCAAAATGTTCAACTTGTATATATATTTTTTCAAATAACTGTTTTAGCATCGTTTATCATGCGAGATATTTTTCTCTCGTTATTTATGTTTCTGCATACATCAAAATGTTCAACTTGTATATATATTTTTTCAAATAACTGTTTTAGCATCGTTTATCATGCGAGATATTTTTCTCTCGTTATTTATGTTTCTGCATATGCGAAACTAATTCACTTGTGTATATATTTTCATAAGTAACTCTTTAAGCATTGTGTGTCATGTGAGATATTTTGCTCTTCTTATTACTGTACTTAATTTAATTTTTAATAAAGTTTGAATTTATTTCGTTTGCAAATGCATTTACACATAGCTGTCAAATTTTACGCTTTCTTCCTACCACTAAAATTTTATTGTATATGTTGTGTTATTTAATCGTCAAAATATCGTGATTAAACAAGACGAAAATCTCTTTTACATTTTACTGGTAGAAAGAAAACGTAAAAGTTGGCAGCTATGATTTACATATATTTATGCAAGCTAAGCTAGGTTTGAAGAAAACAACAGAAAACTTTGAATGATTAAACCAGCTGGTGCATCATGGATTTCAAATCATGTTATACATAAATGGAAGGGAGGGGGGGGGGGCTCAAAGCTAAAAAAAATATACACATATATATATAAATATGTTTATTTGTTGTTGATGTGGATATTTTACAAATTGATAAATTTAAAAAAGAGTAAAAGGCAGTTCACACATCATAAGTATAGGGTGCAATGCTGGAATTGAAATCAAATATATTTTTTCAAAGTTTTGCTAGCAAAAAGTTTTTATTGGAATATAAATGGTATTACATTTAAGGCAGTTCTCAAAAGAATATTTTCCCCCCATTCAACAATGTGAAACTTTATGTTACATTTTGAAACATAAAAGCATGCTACTTGCAGGCATGATTATTGAGCTGATTTGAAGTTAGTTTTTTATGTTTAGATAAATGAATTAAATCTTGAGTTTAAACGATTATTGTCTCAAAGTGGCAGTTTTATTCCTTTTCTTCACTGCTGTATCATGAAATTATGTTTAAGAAGTTGCCTAAAATATTAGTGGTGTTTTTGTTATGGCTGATTACCTGCATGTAGAAACCAAGACTCCCTTATCATATTATTTTAGGAAAGTTAGAACATGGATAAGACGGATAAATGCACTAAAGCCATAAACACTTTAAAAAATTGGAAACCTAAAAAAGTTTGGCACAGATGTTATACGCCCCATATTGCCGCGATTTTTTCCCGTCGCCAATTTGCGAAAACATCGACAGCATAAACAACAACATCCGGGTTACCATATCAAGCAACATAACGACACTTTGGCACCAGTTAAGTACCAGCTGCTTATATGACATTGGCGACAGAAAAAAATCGTGCCATTATGGGGCGTATATGACATCTGTGCAAAAAGTTTAATAATCACTTAAATTTATACGTGTCCCTTAGCTTTTACCCGAAAAGATAAATCATTGTCATGGTACGATTTTGGTGTTTGTAAATCTTGGTTTGGGATTCTTCATTAATCGGACCTACAGCCAATTGGCTTATTACAGTATTACGCCTGCTTATTACAGTAAGTGTAGTTTGGCGCAAAAGTAATTTTATTTTTAAACCATATAAATGATACCACATTTTTTCAGCATCGCGCTTTTTGCATCTAACTTTCGCTCTGGAACAGATTACATAAAATTTGCTGATACTACATTATATAATAAAAAATCAGTACTTTTCAATCCTTGGTGAGAGAACGAAATTTGGCAACGTAATTTCTGGAAACCTATTCACTGTTTCATATAAAGAAGAAATATTTTTCAATATTTATACAATTTATTTAATATAAAAAAACAGTTTATCTATTTTTATATACAAATAAGTAAATTGTATATAAAAAACAAGAATAATATCTATAAATTAAATTTATACATGTAAATTCTTATAAAACAAGCTAACAGTTCATAAATTTTTGTTTTCGTAACTGTTTGTATCATTTGGCAACAAATCTCACTTTTTGAAGCCCAAATTGCGCCAAGATTAAAAGAAAAAAAATTGCAAAGGCTGACTGAAAAAGTACGAATAAATCTTGCATTTAAATCTTCATTTTCAACATTTTTAAAAGCCAGAAAATAATTGTGTGAAATAATTTGATTTTAAATATTTATTTTAGTGGAATTCAAAAAATATTTTTTAATGTAAATAACACAATATTTTCCATTTTTCACTATACATTTATTTACGCAGTATTACCAGTAATATGTACCAGGTGGCGTAACTTACGGGCCAAAGTCAGTTTGTAAGTTGGCAATTATCGGTGACAATTTCACCCATAGACTTTCACCGGATTGTCAAGTCTGATAATATGATAAGGGAGTCTTGGTAGAAACAATGATAAAATGCTTACAGGAGCTAAATTACCCTAATGCCACCCCCTCACAGTCACACATTAATGCTCCTTAGCATACAAAATTTTAAATTATTTAATATTTTTAAAAAATTCTGCTGCATTTCTTAATCTGCTGTAAAAGTGAATAACTAAACATTTCTAGAAACCCTTTGCATCACAACATTCAGCTAATCTTAAAAATGCTTTTATGTTTTGAAATTGTTCTTTTTTTTTTTTTTTTTTTTTTTTTTTTACTTATTTATTTTTGCTTAAAATGTTCTGTTTATTAATTAGACAGAAAAATAAGCAGATCATAATGTCATGTAAAAGCGAGGGGGGGGGGGGGGGTGGTAAAGGTAATAAAAGTTTTATTTTTCAGTAGACAAAACTTTTTATCCGATATAAAAATACTAAGTGATTTGTTAATATAGTTTTTCTGATGAATAATATCAACCAAAAATATGTTTTATAATTTGTAGTAATGGTCCCTAAATTTTCTTATAATTAAAAAAAAAATTACTAAAATTCCTCCAAAAGATTTTCCAAAGTATTTCTCCTGTCTCTGTATATACAGAACTTTCATTCAAGGTAGGCATTCTGTTTTACATTCTTTGCAATATAATTAGGATGAGCAAAGCGAAACCTCTAGTACGTTACACTAATTACATTTTGTCGTACACTTTACAAAAAAACTATTCAATATTTTGACTTGAAATTGAACAAAAAAAAAAAAAAAAAAAAAAATATGATATGTAGATTTGCACAATATTATTATTTTTTACAGAATAATGCTAAAAAATTTATTATTTTAATTAATTTATTTTACATGTTTTTCCATTACGGATGCATTTTTGCAAATAAAAAATGAAACAGGTATATTTTCAGAAGAAAAATCATGAAGTTATGATTTCTTGTATGAAATTTTTTAAATACCTTTTTTTTATGAAAATTATAGCATATTTTTAATGAATTAAAATTTGTGAAAATTCAATTACTTACATTCAATTATAAAAATATTAAGTATTAAGAATTCAAATACACAATTTATTCTTATTATGTGAAATCATTTACGCTGATGATACGTACGCATTTTAAAAGAATTGTATTATGATTCGCCTTTTTTTTGTAAAGTGGCAACAAAAGAATTGTAATCAAATAAAATTAACCTTTAACTGATGTCACGCGGTCTCCCAGACCACGCGACTCCCAGCTGTAAACACTTTTATAGCTTTTTACTTTTCTGTACTGAAGTTAAATAATATGAATAAAATACTTTTTTCATGCAATTTAATTCACATGCTCCTAAGAGAAATACAACAATATTGTTAGAACAAAATTTAAGTAAATTCAACCATTTGAGTTTTTTTTTAATTCATTTTATTCGAGGGGTCTGAGAGACCGGATCATATCAGTTGTGTGACAAATTTTAGTCACTTCAGGTAAAGGTTAATTGTTAAATTTGTTATATAAATATTTTGTAAAATTAGCTTCAAAAATACTTTTATTTATACCAGTCTTATATCACAAATGAAAAATTCCAAGGAATTTCTCAATTATTTGGCTGAATTTACGTTTCTCAAATTAAACATAAAATAACATTTTTGCTTAATAAAGGTTCAAGAATGATATAAAAAAATATTGTTACTTTCAAATATTTATCTTATTAAATAATGCTTCGCGAATCCAAACAAAGCATGGCTTTTGCTAATTATAGTTTCAAAAGTTTTATTCCTTAGAAGTGCAACTGTTTATTTCTACATAATATACTATTTTGGTTAAAGAACATATGATAATCACATAAACAGCGTGTATTTCCTGCCTACTCGATTACAGTTCTTGCCCACCTTGTTCCTTTGGAGGCATGGCAAAAATGTTTTGGATTTACCTCATATAAACGTCCAAAATTCACAGTCTATTTTTAGTAATTTCTCTCTTCCGAGAACTATATACTTCCATTTATCATTCTCTGTGATTTTCAAACGTCAATAAGGACCGTCAGAATTAAAGACTACCTAATCTGCCATTTATCCAAGTGGTTATGGTATGTTTACTCTCTGCTTTTTGTTCTTGTAAAATATTCTTACTGATCAAAGTTAAATATAAGTCAGAACCCACCAGAGTTTGTAAATACTGCTCACTGAAGCTCTCTGTGTTGTGTTTTGCCAGTTGTTGCAAATATATCCTTGGCAAATAGGGTTTTCTGAAAATTCCTCTCTCCTGATTTTTACTTTTTTTTTTATGTTCATTTATTACATATAAATGTAGTCAAAACATATTTTTAAAAAATTTTCTGAAAAGGAAATTGTTTTAAATTTTGTTAATATATGAAATATAAATATGCGGGTGGAGAAGACTGAGGTTGGAGGGGGGGGGGGATACACTAAGGCTTATATTACCATTATGGCTGATATAGTTTTCACTTTTTAAATTGTGGTGGTGATGATAATAAAAATATTAGAGAATATTTAACAAACTTCATTATATTACAGAATAAAATTCTACTTACCATTCTAAATGAATACATAAATATTTTTATTATTTTGAAAAAAAATTAAATGTGTGTAATCCTGATTATGTGTAAATTCTGAAATTTTTAAATAAAAATATTTTTCCTTTCAAATGTTATTCAATGTTTTCATTTTCTATACCCATGTGAAGCACCCTGAATATTATTTTACAGATACATACAGATAAAATGAATGAAACATGATAATGACTGTTAAAAACTTAAATATATGCTGTATGTAATAATGTACCAATAGAGCAATTTTTTTCCCCCAAAACATGCTTAATTTTGCAACAACGAGAAGCAGTGTGTGTGTGTGGGGGGGCGGGGGGGGATAGCTTTTCTCCAGAGTTTCCCCCAGACAGTTTCAGGAAGGTGCTGCACCCTGCCTATCCCTAGGTTTACAAAATAGCACCCTTCTTGCCCCTCATTTAAAAAATTAGCTCCCTTGTTGCCCTCACCTGAAAAAAGTGCCTTTACTCCTTTGTTTATTAAGAAATTTACTTTAATAAACAAAGGAGTACTAACTAAAGTCAATTTTTACTATTTACATAGTAAAAATTGACTCATTGCTGTCTTTAAAATAGTATTCTATCTATTAAATATTAAAAAGTAGTTTTAAAAATCAAAAGAATGCCTTTAAAAATTTCAGAAAATGCCCTTAAGAATCCAAAACATGCCCTTCGGAATCCAAAAGTGCCCTTTTCCCACAAGCAGCACCCTGCCCTTTTTTAAACCTGGGGGAAACTCTGTTTTCTCAGTACACTTAAAAAGCAAAAGGCTGATACAATGTATAAAAACAGATTCTGTTTAGATGAATTGTAAAAACAAACATAAAGAAGTGAGCACAATAAGCTGCAGAGTATATGTACTAATGCTGCTACTGATTTTTTCATTCTTAATTTTCACTGAAGATTGAAAAGATCTTCAGGTACCTATTGCTTTTATATCTTCAAGGTTTCCTTTTATAAAACCTTGAAGCAGCTGGATGCTAAATTTATTTGTGCTGCATGCATTTTTCATTATGCTGGTTTTTAGAAGTCATGTATTTACTAAAATATACTTTATAAACATCTAAAGCTATGAATTTATTGTTGTAATAACAGGGGAACAGCCAGGATCTTTAACTGAGAGAAGATTTGATTTGAATCGTTATTACTTATTAAAATGATGCAATTTGTTGTTTTACATACTCTATTACCACATGACTAAACAAGAGCTCCTTTATCATCTTCCTTATTATTTTTGACATGCTTACAGATTACAATTATATTACATAATAAAAAAAAAAAAAAAAATTAAAAATGTTCTTTTAAAAAACATGCTTAGTGTATTTCAAAGTAAAAAATAACTTTTTTATTTTGTTGGAAATTAAACCCTGGCTATTTATTATTTAAATAGAAGCATAAAATTACAGTAATTTGTGGGATTAACAACAAAAATAGTGAAAACAGATGGTACATTTATTTTTGAGAAAGTATATATTTATATTTTAAATAAAGTGTAAGATGGAATAAATACAAGTATACTTTGAATATATGTGTATACGTAACTAATCAATGACAGCTTGAAACTAGTAAGCCAAGACTAATACTTAAAACAATAAAGAAAAAAATGTATTGTAAAATTGATGTATTTACTTGCTTTAATGTAAAATCAAAGTCTCTAAAACAATAAAAGGAGAGAAAATCTTTAAGATTTTAATATAGGGAGACTAGCTTTATATATAAAATTTGTTATTGTGTCATACAGTGAGTTAGAAAAGATAAATACTTTTTCGTAATATTCATAACATGTACTTCGTTCATGTATTAAACAACGAACATATTAAATTCATATGAATTATTTAAATTTATTTATTGCTTCACGTAACTTTTACTAATTTTGCATTTATAATAAATATTTTTTTTCAAATAAAGGTATAAAATAAAAATACACCAAATAAAAAAAAATATATATATATATTTATTTATTTATTTATTTATTTATTTATTTATAGAGTTGCTATTCAAAAAATGTACAAGAAACATAACTTTCCAAATTCTTTTCATTATCCAAATATTAACTTATTATAGATTAAGCATATCCATTTTATGACACAAACAGTAATAAATTAAACCAGGACAGCAGCAATAGTGGTGGGGATGACATCTCAGCTACAGCAAGTATCTAAAGGACTAGCAAGCTACTCTCACAGACAGAAAATCAAAATAAACTCCTGCCTCGCGAGTGTAACCAGCTGTCATAAAAATACTAAATATCCTTCTTCCATCTTTTATAACTCATTTCATTGATACCAAAAGTCAACTGATATCTTCCGTATCTTATATATTTTAAATTAATATTTAGAAGTTAAGTTCATTTGGAAAATTATGTTAGGTAATTTTTGGATCATAACAGTATTAAAATGTTCTCTGTTTTTCAGTAAACAATTTCATTTTATACCACTGTTGAAAATTTTTATATAATAAAAACTCATTAGGAAGTCCAAAACTAATAAGAGTTATCTATAACTAATAATTTAAAATCACGTAATTCACACAAGTATAATATTTACATTGTTTAAAAAAAGTTATGACTAACATTATGAATATACACTTAATTTTGCTGTAAAAAAGAAAATAAATACTCTTTTAGTTTCATCTAAACTTTGAAAGCTACTATACCAAAAAGATATTTTCATCATTTTATCAATGCTACTGATTTAAATATGGGGTACATATTGAAGTATCCTTAATTCAATGAATAAAATTGTTTAGGCAACCCAATTTATGATATCTCAGAAGAGATTTATTACATAAGAAGTTAGATTTACATGAGTACTTTGTTTGTAAATGCACAAAATCAGTGAAAAAAAGGAAGCAAATTCTTTTTACTAATATAAACAAAGATATATTTAATACAAAAAAGAGCTTATTCAAAATGCACGCGATAAAATTACTTCATATCATTTATATACATAAGCATAAATTATTTTTTATAATTTCAACATATATATAATAAAACACTTGTACTCTTAAAAAAAAAAAAAAAATAGTATGCACGGCGATCACATGAAATATTAAATCGGTTTATAACAGAGCAATCTGAAAATAAAGTGTTCTGCATTTCGTACAAATGCGAAATGCATATAAAATATATGCCTGAATTTTCGTTCATTCTTAATATATCGCGTATTACAAGCTAATTTATTTTTACTCTGTTTTTCAAAAAATTTATCTTTCAAAAAATAAGTTTCCGCATCAAAAGTATCTAATACACATAGGATTTCTATACATTCCTTGCAATGAACTTGAACTTAGCGCCCTCTGGCGAAATTGTAATTTTTTGGATATGGTTTCGCTTGTTGATTTCGACACTATATACTTCTAGACACTGTACTACGGCATAAGAACTTGGCTTGCGCATGCGTATATTTGCAGGTTGGGGGAAGGGAGGGACAGTCGTGTTTGTTTGTTTACGTTCGTATTCGTATCGAAATGAACGTGTCAGAATTGTTTGCGCCGTAATTTCTTTTGCACAGACATTAATTACGTGTAAATTAATAAAACTTACGTGTTTTTCTAAGCTCATTGCCCACAAGGGAAGCAAGAAAATGCAATTGCCCCCTAATTTTCTTTTTCTCTGAGTCTGAAAAAAATAAAATTTATTCTTTTCAAACAGTTTAAAATAATGAAACACAGAGAGAAAATGAATCTTTTTTTTTTTGTTAATGTCTGGGAAAGGGGTACGATCCCTCCTTTCCACAAAATAAAAATTACATTTATTTTTCCCTTTGATTTAAGGGGGCAGTTTACCTTAAAATTGGTCAAAAAATTGATTTTTCTTTTTTAATATTAAATGAAAGCCTGTTTAATTGTGAATATTTTGATACCTCATTTTTATCCATACCGTAAATAGGGTATTGTAAATTTTGTTAAAACACTCAGCGCAATTACCACACAAATTAAAACTTTAAATGCTTTTTCTCCATTTTCATATTTTCTTCACTTTCATGTTTTAAGGCTTTTTCTGTATTTGAGATAGAGATTTTTAAGCTTTTTTTTTTGGTGCATGTTCTTTATTACATATGTGATAAATCTGCGCATGGAATTAGCATTTAGGTTTTTTGTTATTAAAAAAAAAAAAAAAAAAGTATATGAAGATATGTTAGATTTCATCGTTTTGCACTATATATATATCAGTAAAAAAAAATCATAATAAATGTAATATTAGATATGTCTAAAAATCCATGTGCAAGTTTGTGTAGTACACATTTGAAAATCTAAAAAAAAAAAAAAAAAAAAAAAAGGGCAAAAATATCAATTTTTTTAAAAAGTAGTAGAGATTTAAAAAAATTCAATTTTTATAAAATTTTTTCAAAATGTACTTTTAGTTGAACATTGAAATTCAGTGAGTTCACCATTTGAATCATATTTAAAATAAAGAAAATTGTTGAAAAGGGAAACTGCCCCTTAAGTGTTCAGAAATTACCTTAAACAGGGGTCCAGGAGGGCAGGGACGACCCCCTGACAAAAGAGATAACTGCTTCAATTCTTCATTTAAAAAATGACAGTAGGAGCTTACTTTTGTTTTCTTAATTGTTATATGTATGGTTTGGCTTTAATGTTGACATTATGTTGCTACAATGTGAAATGAATACCAACACTGATGGAAAACCTAATCTAAGACATCACCAGTAATCAGGTTACCACTCATTTCACATTGCAGCAGAGCGTATGATGTTGCTACGGCAACACCACTCTCTGGTGCAACAGTTAACTGCCTGTCTCATTATTTATATTATTATCATCTGTGACACTACCTTCTGAGCAATAAATCTTTAAAACGACAATGAGGAAAAAATTAATTACTTTGACACAATAATAATAAATTCCCGCTGTTTTATAAGGGAGAATACAGAATTTCTTTGGCACATGTAAACTGGAAAAAAAAGGAACTAAATGTAACATTTCGTGAAACTTTACTTTTGGACAGTTTGAAAATAAAGCTTTTACTTTATAGATAATGGACATTAATTTCAGAAGAGAAATTATTGTCCTCACCTGATGATAAAACAATATTTTTAAATAGAAACTTACATTATCGCTTGTGAAAATTAAATCTACAATGATTACATGAAAATGACGCCATTTTCTATATACTTTTAGTCGTGATGTTACATTTAAATAAAGGTACTATGGTAACACTTATAGTAAAGGCTTAAAAATTTATATATGAAAAATATGCATTATCTGTTCAAAATGATGCCATTTTTGCATGTGAAAATACAGTGAGTCTGATTTTTAATTGATTTATAAAAATAATGCTCATACCCATTTTCTTTTTGTGGCAATATAAAAGAAAAAGTTGCATTAGAAAATTAAATAACATTTTTTTAAAATTATAAACTATAGCAGATGGTTGAAAATAGGGCTGAGAAATCTGATAATTGTTTTAAATTTGCAATAATTTTACTCCCGTTCTAAAACTATTGTATGGTGTTATACATATATAATGTTATCAACATTTAGGTAATTTTAGTCCCCACCCCATCACTTACAATATCATACGTTATCATTCCTCGACATCCCCCCCCCCCCATACACACACACCTTAATGAAATCATCATCAATGTTTAAAAATCCTTTTTATTTTTATATGTTTGCGTTTGCATAAAGATATGATTTTACATTTAAACAACTGTATATCAATTAACATCTAACTACACTTACTATTTAAAAAGGTATAAGACTATTTTGATGTAAAGAAAAAATTAAAGCACTAAAACAAAAAATATCGTTTGGATAAAAAAAAAAAAAAAAAAAAAAACTTTCCCCAAAAATATCTTATGACAATCAAACGTCAGGTCCCCCCCCCCCCACACACACACATTAAAATGATAATTTTATATATGCACAGCCCTTAATTTGTATAAACACTGCAGCAGCAAAAGAAGGTGACATTTCAAAATTCCTCCCACAGTATTTAAAAAACTAAGTTGTATTGAAAATACCTTATATTATAAAGAAGCTTTTCTATGAAACCTTTAAACACATAAATGCTAAACTTATTATGTTTGCTTTTCATTACATTGGTTTTTATTTGTCACATATTGTATCCCACAAGGAGTAATAATTCTCCAAAACCCCTTACAAATAAGGATACTGGCTGCACCACTGGTATAAGGAATATACACAAATTATGAAAAATTAGGCATAGATTATGAAATACTCTCCAACAGTAGCTATTAAGAAATTTAATATTTTCATACAATGAAATGAAATATCTAAATGTGCCATTTAAAAACACGTAACTCAGTAAAAATGCATTTTCAGCACTTGTTGTCCCCATAACACTTTTTGATGCATTTATTGAATTTTACATTTAAATAGCACCCTCTATAGCAAACATCATTAGCATTTAATAATTACAATGCAATCACAGTATATTTACAAGTGTGACAAGCTGAATTCATAAATATTTTTCAACCATGTTAAAAGTGTTTTTCTCATTTTATATCTTAGCCATTTTTTTTTTTATAAAAAATAAATAGATAATTAAAAACAATTCTTAAATCAAGGTTTACATGATAGGCAAAACAAGCAAATACCTGAAATACCATTTATAATAAAAATATATAGTCAAATAAAAGACAACAAATCTTTAATAAATTTCTTTTATTTGAAAGTACAAGTTACAGAAACAAAATAAAATTTCTTTATATTATAAATATTATTGAATATAATGATTACTACGTATAATAAATGAAACAATATTAATATGTATCATAATGGTCTATGATGATGACAATGTTTTGCAGAAAACTTTATTGATCTGAAGAAAAAGATATTTATATTTCAATCTGAAAGGAAGATAATGCATTAGTAAAAATTGAGTAAAAATAAACTGTGTAACTAGCTAAATTGTGAACTATTAAGTAGGGATGCAACGGATATCCGGCAAATATCCGATATCCGGCACATCCGGCTGATTTTTCAATATCCGAAATACCGTCGGATATCCGAATCACAATCACCGGATATCCGACTTCTCTGCCGGATATCCGGCAATGCGTAACAAAGCAAATATATAAGGATAAGAGAAATCGTTTGACCCAAACAATGCCGAACGACTTTTGTTTATAATGCAAAATATGAAAGTAAGTCCACTATTTATGAGTAAAAGGTAATTCCCAAAAGTTTAAAGAATTACCAGCTTTCCTAACATTGGTATTTGAACTCTCTATAATATATTTAAGAATTTATGTTTACATCTTTTAGAAAATTGTACCTTTACTTTCAGAATGTGAAACAAAATCTGAAGTTGTTTATTAAAGTATAACTTTATTAATTTTCTTTCTCTCTTTTAAGTTTAACAATTAAACAGGCCTATTTTTACTTTCTTCTATCTTCAATAGAAGAAAGTATTGTAACTGAGATTTTTTTCGATTTCTGGTTTTTGGTGGGCTTAGACGTTTTAGGGGTCAGAGATCCCAAAACATGCTTATACAAAATGTCTGTTTCTCTGTCATCATACCATCAAAAAGTGTATGAAGTTATACATAGAATTGAACCAAATTTTTTGTGAATATTTTTGGCTATAGCCAGCTGGCCCTTCTTCAATATTGGAACATTCCACAAGAAGGGGGCGCTGTAATCGTGATTTTTGTGCCATCAAAAAGTGTATGAAGTTAAGCATAGAATTGAACCAAATTTTTGTGTATGTTTTTGGCTGTGGCCAGCAAATCCTTCTTCAATATGGAAGCATTCTGTCAGAAAGAAGTGCTGCTGTAATTGCGATTTTTGTGCCATTTTCATTATTGTACTGTCAAAAAGTGTCTGTTAAATATGTAATAAGTTATCCATATAATCGAACAAAATTTTTTGTGTATGTTTTTGGCTATGTCCAGCAGGTTCTCCTTTAAATTAGAAATATTTCACCAGAAGGGTGCGCTGTAACAGTGATTTTTGTGCCATTTTCATTCTTGTATGTACCATCGAAAATTGTATGAAGTTATGCATAGAATTGAACCAATTTTTAGAGGTATGTTTTTGGCTATGGCCAACTGGTCCTCCTTGAATTTGAAAATAGTCTGCTGGAAGAGGATGCTATAATAATGATTTTTGTGTTATTTCCATTGTGTTCCATTTGTGTTATTTCCATCGAAAAGTGTATGAAACTAAGCATAGAATTGAACCAATTTTTTGTGTATATTTTTGGCTATGGCCATCAGTTTTTCCTTGAATTTGGAAATATTCCGCCAGAAGGTGTCATTGTGACAGCGTTTTTTGTAAAATTTTCTCAATTTTTTGCAGTTTTTGTACTGTATATTGGTGGCTCGTGAAGTCATGGGAACTTCGCATCCTGCTAAGCTGTCTATTCACAATCAGCTGATGTACAACAGAATAACGAAAAAAATTATTGATTTTAATAAATATCATGATTGAGATTAACTTATTCTTATTAATTGACGAGCAGAAATCTTAGATCAAAATCAAAGTTGGTATAATATTGAACTAATAATATGGAAGAATTAACATTTAAAATTACTTTTAGAAATATTAAGACGTATGAGATAGAAGAAAGTTTTGGGACTGGCACATCCAATTAGTTATATTTGTAACCAGAGTTGTATAATATAGAAGCACTCCCGCACGCCGTGCGCGGAAAATTTTCTGCAAAATTCGGAACTTTGCGGAAAATTTCTTAGAAAAGAAAAGTAGTTTTTGTTCTTGTATTTTTTTTTAAATACCGAAAAATTAAAAATGTTCTCCAATTTTATGTACGATTTATTTATTGTTTGATAGGGGTGATTCTGTTCCGAATTTTCCGAAAATTTAAGGCATTCGGTTCCGAAAATTAAAAAAAAATCGCCCATCAGTCCGAAAATTCAGACACAAAAAAAAATCACTGAAATATATTGCGGATTTCAACAAATGATCGCCGAAAATAAACCAATTCCGTCAATCGTTCGCAGAAAAAATACCCAATTTTGTCAAAGCATCACGGAAAAAATGAAAATTTCGTTAAAGGACCGCGGAAAACGCTAATTTCTTTAAAGAATAATCGTGGACAAAAAAAAATTTCTTGTCAAAGAATAGCAGAAAAAACGCAAATTACATCAAAGAAATGCAGGAAAAAAATGAATTTCGTAAAACATAGCGGAAAAAACGCGAATTTTGTCAAAGGATCGTGAAAAAAATCCCGCAAATTTCATAAAAGAATCGCGGAAAAAAACTAATTTCGTTAAAGGATCTCGAAAGAAACACAAATTTGGTAAAAGTTCCGCGGAAAAAGCACGCATCTAGTAAAGGGATCGCGAAAAAAAAAATGAATTTTCTCAAAAGGCCACAGAAAAAACACGAATATCGTCAAAGGATTGCGAAAAAAAAGCGAATTTCATCAAAGAATCGCAGAAAAAAGCAAATTTTGTGTAAAAGCGCAGGAAAAAAACTAATTTCATAAAAGCATAGCGGAAAAAGCACGAATTTTGTCAAAAGATAATGAAAAAAATGAAAATTTCGGCAAAGAACCGCGGAAAAAACTAATTTCATCAAAGGATTGCGAATTTCGTCAAAACGCCGTGAAAAAAGCTTGAATTTCGTCAAAAGATCGCGAAAAATGCAAATTTCGTCTAAGGATAGGAGAAAAAAAGCGCATTTTGTCAAAGGATCTCTAAAAAAACACGAATTTTGTCAAAAAAAAATGCAAATGTCGTCAAAATATCATGGAAAAACGGAAATTTCGCCAAATGATCGCGGAAAAAAATGAGAATTTCATCAAAGGGCTGCAATAAAAACTCATCGGTCTCTTTAATGATGATACCTAAGAATGGACCTCTCCTTACAAAATGTGATTCCGTTGTTTCAGAAGCAATGTCCATTATTGCATTTTGTGAGAAGAGGTCACAATATTAAGGATTGGTCTGTTTCTAAATGCATTGACAAAATAACTGATAAGAATTCACCCCTTCATATCATGGATTTTTAGTTTTATTATTTTTTTAGCCAACATAATTATTCTGTAATTAATATTAATTAATTTTTAAATTAAACGGTAATTATTTTAAAACTACTATTTAAAATTCATACAGTCAAAGTAATATAACACGTCATTTTATTAAACATTAAATTTGCAGAAAGTTTTTGACCCAATATTTATGTGCGCAGAAAGTTTTTGGTTTTATGCGAGTCTGTTTGTAACTTCATTATAAATAAAATATTTAAAATTAAAAGTAATTTTCTTTTTACTTATAAATATCACAGTAATTTAACTTAAAATAAAACTAAATGTGATTCAAAGCAAAACACTATTAAATAATTAAAACAGAAAAAAGGCATCAACTAAACCTTTATTTGGAGAAAATCACTCTTTAATCATGGGTATATTAGTAGATATTTATGTTTAAATTATAAAAAGAATGTATGTATTTCTTTGTGAAAATACTCTACAATTATAGGCATATTTAATTGGTTAAAATTTGTTACACAAATTATCAGCATTTTATTGTACAAATTAATTATTAGCAATTATCAATATTACTCAATCCCATATCCAAATCCAGTAGCAATTATCAGCATTTCATTGTACAAATAAACAGAATATTTTAATGTTTAAATAACATTTTTTATACAACATTATTAATATACATTACATGGCTTGAATGGCAGATACATATCTTGAATTTCGAGATGGGATGGTAGGATTCGTGCCCTAAAGAATATTGGGGGCGGGAGACTCCTGTTTCCAAAAAAATCATTTTCCGAAAATGTTTCTTTGTAAAACGACGATGAAGTCTCAGGACCGGCTGACAAACTTCGTGATATTTTCCACTATCAATTGGCAGATTTCACAGTTTCTTCTTACAACAAATTGACAAAATTCATGTTTGTTTTTCTGCATCTGACAAAAAAATTTTGCGATTTTTCTCCGCGACCGACTGTACGAATTTCTTGATTTTTTTTCTGGAGACAGATTGGTGAATTTCATAAATTTTTTATCGCAATCAATTGACGAATTTAGAAATTTTATTCTGTGACCGATTGGCAAATTTCCCTGTTTGTTCTTGTGACATACTGATGAAAGTAACGATTGTTTTTCTGCATCCGATTGAAAAATTTTGCATTTTTTTTCTGCGACCAGCTGAGGAATTTCACAGTATTTGCTCGTGACGGACTGGTAAATTTCACGATAGTTTTCCATGATCGATTGACGAATTTTGTGATATTTTCCCACTGTCGATTTCCCATGAACTTCAGTTTTTTTCTCGCAACCAATCGACAAATTATTTTATTTATTTTCACCATGATTGACGAAATCAGCAGTTTTTTCTATGACCGTTTTACGTATTTTGCGATGTTTTACCTGTCTGCCCAAAATAGGAAATAACTAAAATTGCAGCAACGGCCACTGGAGAATAAGCTCTATCAAATTGGCCAATAGTCAGCACTAAACAAAATGAGATTACACTTGTGATGCACATGACAAAAAAAATAACTTTGATGAACTTAAAAAAGAACATAATTAGAAACAACAAACTAGTTGTTTCTCGCAATTAACAGAAATTAGGACATGACTTTTTGAAATCAACCTTTTCTCGTGTAATAGAAGAAATCAATTGACTATTCCCTTTTCAAACTTTGGATATGGATTTCATAGCGTAGATTCCAATGCGTAGAACATAGTTCAATTAACGAAAATACCAGTGATTACAGTTTTGACTATAATTCCATTAAGGATATAATAAAAAAATTTGTTCAGAAGTGACATACTATCACAAATGTGCATTATTCATGTAAGTTAAAAATGAATGCACATCAGATTTTACAAAGTTTTCTAAAACTTTTTAAGAGAGCATAACCATATGTTTCCGATAATTTCTAAAGTTATAAAATCGCTCTGTACTGTTTGTCAAAAGTGTAACTTCTGAAAGAGGCTAAAGTATGCAAAATGGAATAAAATCTAAATTAAAAAATTCATTTAGCAACCCGATTGTTAATTGGCCATAACATTGGGTGAAAATTGAAAAATAGACATGGTATATATAAAGCTTGATTCTGTTCCTTTGTTTTAATAAAATAAAAATTTTGAATAATTATCTTGAGTTGTTAATTTAAATTGTTTCAATGGTATTTTGTCATGTCTGTATAAATGTAATTCTTTAAGTAGCACATAAAAAATAACGGGGTGTAAAGATTTTTTTTCCCTTTCTAACAGTTCAACTCCCCTGCATTTATAAATTTTGGGTACGAAACTCCCCTCTTGGGAAAACTTTAATTCAAGCCATGATATTCAAAGAGATATAGTTTTTGTAAATTATATTTCAATACATTTAAAATGTTTCAATGATGTGTGAAACATGTTTGTAATTTATTGTTTTGAAATGACATTATATAGAGAAATAATTCAATATATAACTAAAAACATATCTAGGGCCGGATATCCGATCGGATATCCGGCCGGATATCCGAATCCGGCAGACGAAGGAGCTTCGGATATCCGGTATCCGATATCCGGCAAAATCAATATCCGGTGCATCCCTACTATTAAGACAGTTTTTTGGAAAGAAGCGAGATAATCATTTAATAACTTTCAGTTGGTATAATAATTAAGAAGTAATAAATAGTGCATCAAAACCAAAAAGCATGTTCTTGACATACCTAAAAAAAAGAAGGTAATATGGAAATAATAGGATTCCATCTTAAATATGACGTAATCAACATGGCAACCTAGAATCATTACATGTCATGGGATATCACTGAATTAATTATGTACGATAGGATTTAATAGAATGAAGAAAACTTTTATTAATATCTTTTTAAGTTTTGATTTGATTTTCTTAAAATTTGAAATGACTTGACCAAATTCTGCAACGATTATATATATATATTAAATTTCAAACCATTTGGTTGGGTATTTTTTGCGCTGTTATATGCAGACAGATGGACAAACCTGATGAAGACTATAGGTGCTTCGTATTTATATAATTACAAACACATCTAAAAAGAGCTTAAAAAACACTATTTCTGTTTCCCTTTCATTCTGATAAAAATAACATTAAAATGACTTGAAATGGAATAAGTAATTTTTAAGGGAAAAAAAGTTGTTTTATTTTTTTCTGTATGAGAATAAATAAAATTGTTAATTTCAGAATGAATGAGTTCGGGCCCACCCGAGCTCGAAGAATGGTACAAAAATCGAGCCCAAGGCCATATCTCTCATCTCTAGTAGTAACACGAGAACACTGAAACTAAATGTTAAACCAACGGCAATGTTCTTTTCAAAATTCTTATTTGCATTTCAATACTTTGGTTTTTTTTTTTTTTTTTGGCCTGGGCAACCTGAACCTGATGTCTAACCAAATATGTTTACTTTTTATTTCTTTGGTTGCAGTTTTTTTTTCTTCTGAGGGCACTTTTAATTTTGAAACAAGTTCTGAAACAAATTTTCCTCTGAAAAACTGCACCTGAAATCAAGGGCAAAAAGATACCCAATTAGACATGTCCCACGCAAAACAGAAAAAATTATTTAAAAATATTCAAAAGCAAATGATAAATTTGTAAAGTTACCATTGGTTTAATATTAGTTTGCAAGCATCTTTCCATGAGAGTTAACATAGTATAATTAATAAATTTCGAACCCAGAATCAAAATAACATTAATTATTAATAACATTAAAACTCTTCATTTCACGATTTGCATAGTAATATAAAAAATAATTTAAAAATATGGTACTTTTCTGTTAGTCGGCACAGGCGATAAATCAACAAATATTTTTCCTTTGTCATCATTTGCATTGCATTCACTTAATTTTAAATATAAACCATTCACTCATTTCATTCTAATACATATGTCGCATTTAAATACATGCCTTTCACTCATTTTGATTCAATTGCAGAAAAAAAATATATCAAAATATTGTTTCTAATTTTCATGTGTGTAAAAAAAAAAAAGTGTTATTGGAAAGATTAGTACACGAGTGACATAAAAGTACCAAAAATACTCAGAAGTTAAATATAAGTATTAAATAGCTTAACCAGCATGAGTAATAGTCAGTGTAGAATAATTTAAATAGAAAAAATAAGAGAATATGCTTTCCACACGTAGAAGAATTCAATAAAACACACTTATTTATATTATGCACTATACATAAAGGTTATTTTTCCAAAAAAAGCAGGGGGGGACAACCAAACGCAACTAATGCACAATATGTTTTACTAATAAACATCATTACTTTCCATATGTTATATTTATAAACTGCATTAATTACAACTAAATAAAATAACCAAACCATACAAGTGATAAATTTTATACCTATGGTCATTTAAATTTCTCAAAACGCTTTTGAACTAAATTCTGATTCAGCAGCTATAAATATTATCATTAATATCTCAAAACTAATCTTTTGAATTAAAAAAAAAAAAAAACTTTTACTTGCTATGCTCACAATTTCTTAGTTAATTCATATTTAAAATAAAGTATGAAGCTGCAGCTTACTTACAAAATATATTATAGGAAAAATGTAAATTTTGCGAGCGAAATCTAAAAGCGTAAAAATCATAAAAGCATGGCTTTATATATATATATATAATTTTTTTTTTTTTGTTTAATGAATTTTGACCCAAAAATTCAGAAGACTTATTTCAAATTATAGCATTTTATGACACCTGATATGTATTAATTCCAATTTTGATTGTCGTTGAATACTAAGGTCATTCCATGGTAACTTACGTTATAATTTAAAACAATTTACAGCAGTAATTTCAGTAATATAACACCAAAAAATTTTCAAATGTTAAGTAGACATGATTTGTTAATTAAACCTATCCAAAGGCCAATTTGGATAAAAATTACCTAGAAAATGAAAATTACATTTTTTATGGCAACTTACGTTACTTTTTCAGTAATGTCAGTCACCATAATAAATATAACTGGCAGAGTTCAAGAAAAAACACTAAAATTAGGCCATTATCATCTAAATTTACCTTTGAATAGGTTTAATTAACAAATCATGTCAACTTTGCATTGTTAATATTTTTTTTTCTTTTGTCTTTTATTACTAAAATTACTGAAGTAAACTGTTCTAAATGTAACGTAAGTTACCATTGAATGACCCAGTGAATTATAAACATTGATTGAGCAAAACAAACAATATCACTTATTTTATTTTGAAGCTCAGAGCTTTATAAAAATTAATTACAATGTTGACACATTTTAATTAAATTCTAAAATACACCATATGCTCCTGATAATTTCAATAACTTTTACTAATGAAATAAATAATTCATATCACTTCAAAGAATTGTAAATAAACAACCCAAATCACAACAACAACAACAAAAAAAAAAACAACATTAATAATAATACATTTTAGATTAGTTCAACATTAACAAATATTAAATCAAATACATTAGATTATTACATATGCAGCTTAATAATTATTAAACAATTAAACAAATAAAAACCATGATACTATCACAGATAATACATTTTATATTATTTCAATATTAAATAACATATATTAATACTTAATATATTAATAATTATTAAGCTGATATTAAATTAAAATTATCTAGGTGTACCAAATGGAAGAAAAAGGAATTAGAAATGGAAGAGATATCATTTGATCATAGTTCACAGCTACGAAGCAATATACATAACCATATTCTCAAATATATACATTATTACTAATTAATTACTGTGCTTAAATTGCTTATTTAACACTGTGATCTTATTTTAGACAAATCTGATAAGTTATTCTAGCTTTCGTGTAATTTCAGAATTTTTTTAAGTCTGAGTGACACATTTTTTGCAATATCAAATCCTTGAAAAGTGTGTATAGGGAGGGAGGTAGAGGTTAACTGCTTCCCACTAACAGAATACTCATATACTCTATGTTTATATAAAACATAGTTTGCATAAACTACATTTTTTTAATTGATCATTTAACGCCATTTTATAAATTAAAAAAACTAATGCAAAGAAAACATTGATTAAAGAATAAAAGGAATTAAATAATAAATATTGTATTGAGAATAAAGTTTTCTTAGATACAGATTGATTTTGTGAGAAAAATGACGTTATACATAAAAGATAAAACAATGATAAATAAAATACAGAACATGTACTTTTGAGAAAAATGACTTACTTACAATCATCATACACGAATATTATTGAAGATTCATATCTTCAAAAAAAGCATGCAAATCTCATGTAAAAGTCGGGTCAACAGGCAATCGACAAACATTCACATAACTGTTGAAAATGTCCCATTGAAAACATCCTGCAATGTAAATGAATAGAAAAAAAAGAGTATAATAAACTAATAAAAACAACAAAAACAATGTAGAATGCATTTCAAAATCTCTCGTTCTAAGCAACAGAAAATAAATAATATAAAAAAACTACATACTTACAGTCAGTCATACAAGTTAGTAATACTTTATTTATACGAGAGTTCCTGATTGATGAATTTTAAGTAGAAAACAACAAAACAGCACATAGTCCAAGAGCATCAGACAATCCACTTTCTTGCAGAAGATCACAAATGGTAGTCACTTATTATAGAAGACTACACACCTGCGATATCCTGAGAGCAAACTTGGTAAAATATGTATTTATATGTATGGCACCAGCAGATTCTAATCTCTACTTCAAGTATAACTTTTATAGGTTTGAAAGTTTTTCAAACTCTTTCTGAAAAAAAATAAATAATTTACGAACTTTTCAATCGTAAATCATCTCTTGTGGGGAAGTGGAGAGAAAAAATTCATGTTCTAGATTTTACAGTTTTAATATACTACTACTGATTAATTATTAAAGAAAACTACAGAAAGATAAACATATAAGATAAAATTTTAAAAAGAATAAGGGATGGTTTATAAATTATTAATAATAATTACAAGTAAAAACTTTATTTAAAAACAAGTTTGTTCAATTTAAAAAAAGTTAAATTTTATATGTCATTAGAATTTTTTTAGGGGGAGGATAAGAAGCTAAATACAATTCAAAGTCTTCATATTACTTTTTAGATAGTACCGTATTATTGTAAAAATTAACACATTTAAAACTGATTAATAATAATGTAAATCATGTATGCAGAGTTTACTATGATCAGTCAATTATATAAAAATAATAGAGAAAACTTTGGAGTTAATTCAAAATTAATTCTATGGTTAAAAATTTGTTGCTAGTTTTAGGATAAATTAAAAAATTGTCAGTACTAAAAATGCATTGAAATAGAATATCAAATAGATTCCTGAAGGAAATGAAACTATTTATTCACAAAAAAGGGATTACTGTACATTATAATAGAATGACAACCGTACTATATTAATTTGTATTCATATACTATCAAATTTGTTTTAAATTCATGCATATGAAACCAGGTTAATTTTAAAGAATTTGGAAATGAGGAACATAATTATCTATTAACAAATGCATAGGCAGTGTTGTGTGTAAATACAGGAAGATGCAAATTAAAGAATTTACGAATACATAGTTTTATAGAGTTTGGTAATATTAAAAAGTAACATAGTTAACAAATTAATTTTAGTAGCGTAGTATGTAAATACATGAAAATAGTAACTTACGATTGTATAGCTTTATAAAAGAAACTTCTACAGTTATGAAACAATGTAAAGAAATGTTAAAAAACATCTGAAAAACCATTACGTACCTTTAATTTGTAAATCCCTTATTAATTTCAAATAATCTTTAAAATCATAAGCTATCGTCTGCTTCTTCAATCTTTTAAAATGGCGGAATACAGAAAAATGAAGCACGCTGATTGGTTGGGTCTAGTATTTTAAAGCCAAGGCCTAGACCACAGAGACCAAGCCTCGCAGACCACGCAGACCCTCCTAAACCAGGCTAAACCCACGCCTGGCAGACCTCGCAGACCTTGTAGACCTGATAAGCCATAGTGTAAACGCAGCACGCTGCGTTTACACTATGTGGCCTGTCAGGTCTGTTGGGTCTTTCAGGTCCAAGAATCGAAAAAATTGCGTCCACACTACGGCATAAGAACTTGGCTTGCGCATGCGTATATTTGCAGGTTGGGGGAAGGGAGGGACAGTCGTGTTTGTTTGTTTACGTTCGTATTCGTATCGAAATGAACGTGTCAGAATTGTTTGCGCCGTAATTTCTTTTGCACAGACATTAATTACGTGTAAATTAATAAAACTTACGTGTTTTTCTAAGCTCATTGCCCACAAGGGAAGCAAGAAAATGCAATTGCCCCCTAATTTTCTTTTTCTCTGAGTCTGAAAAAAATAAAATTTATTCTTTTCAAACAGTTTAAAATAATGAAACACAGAGAGAAAATGAATCTTTTTTTTTTTGTTAATGTCTGGGAAAGGGGTACGATCCCTCCTTTCCACAAAATAAAAATTACATTTATTTTTCCCTTTGATTTAAGGGGGCAGTTTACCTTAAAATTGGTCAAAAAATTGATTTTTCTTTTTTAATATTAAATGAAAGCCTGTTTAATTGTGAATATTTTGATACCTCATTTTTATCCATACCGTAAATAGGGTATTGTAAATTTTGTTAAAACACTCAGCGCAATTACCACACAAATTAAAACTTTAAATGCTTTTTCTCCATTTTCATATTTTCTTCACTTTCATGTTTTAAGGCTTTTTCTGTATTTGAGATAGAGATTTTTAAGCTTTTTTTTTTGGTGCATGTTCTTTATTACATATGTGATAAATCTGCGCATGGAATTAGCATTTAGGTTTTTTGTTATTAAAAAAAAAAAAAAAAAAGTATATGAAGATATGTTAGATTTCATCGTTTTGCACTATATATATATCAGTAAAAAAAAATCATAATAAATGTAATATTAGATATGTCTAAAAATCCATGTGCAAGTTTGTGTAGTACACATTTGAAAATCTAAAAAAAAAAAAAAAAAAAAAAAAGGGCAAAAATATCAATTTTTTTAAAAAGTAGTAGAGATTTAAAAAAATTCAATTTTTATAAAATTTTTTCAAAATGTACTTTTAGTTGAACATTGAAATTCAGTGAGTTCACCATTTGAATCATATTTAAAATAAAGAAAATTGTTGAAAAGGGAAACTGCCCCTTAAGTGTTCAGAAATTACCTTAAACAGGGGTCCAGGAGGGCAGGGACGACCCCCTGACAAAAGAGATAACTGCTTCAATTCTTCATTTAAAAAATGACAGTAGGAGCTTACTTTTGTTTTCTTAATTGTTATATGTATGGTTTGGCTTTAATGTTGACATTATGTTGCTACAATGTGAAATGAATACCAACACTGATGGAAAACCTAATCTAAGACATCACCAGTAATCAGGTTACCACTCATTTCACATTGCAGCAGAGCGTATGATGTTGCTACGGCAACACCACTCTCTGGTGCAACAGTTAACTGCCTGTCTCATTATTTATATTATTATCATCTGTGACACTACCTTCTGAGCAATAAATCTTTAAAACGACAATGAGGAAAAAATTAATTACTTTGACACAATAATAATAAATTCCCGCTGTTTTATAAGGGAGAATACAGAATTTCTTTGGCACATGTAAACTGGAAAAAAAAGGAACTAAATGTAACATTTCGTGAAACTTTACTTTTGGACAGTTTGAAAATAAAGCTTTTACTTTATAGATAATGGACATTAATTTCAGAAGAGAAATTATTGTCCTCACCTGATGATAAAACAATATTTTTAAATAGAAACTTACATTATCGCTTGTGAAAATTAAATCTACAATGATTACATGAAAATGACGCCATTTTCTATATACTTTTAGTCGTGATGTTACATTTAAATAAAGGTACTATGGTAACACTTATAGTAAAGGCTTAAAAATTTATATATGAAAAATATGCATTATCTGTTCAAAATGATGCCATTTTTGCATGTGAAAATACAGTGAGTCTGATTTTTAATTGATTTATAAAAATAATGCTCATACCCATTTTCTTTTTGTGGCAATATAAAAGAAAAAGTTGCATTAGAAAATTAAATAACATTTTTTTAAAATTATAAACTATAGCAGATGGTTGAAAATAGGGCTGAGAAATCTGATAATTGTTTTAAATTTGCAATAATTTTACTCCCGTTCTAAAACTATTGTATGGTGTTATACATATATAATGTTATCAACATTTAGGTAATTTTAGTCCCCACCCCATCACTTACAATATCATACGTTATCATTCCTCGACATCCCCCCCCCCCCATACACACACACCTTAATGAAATCATCATCAATGTTTAAAAATCCTTTTTATTTTTATATGTTTGCGTTTGCATAAAGATATGATTTTACATTTAAACAACTGTATATCAATTAACATCTAACTACACTTACTATTTAAAAAGGTATAAGACTATTTTGATGTAAAGAAAAAATTAAAGCACTAAAACAAAAAATATCGTTTGGATAAAAAAAAAAAAAAAAAAAAAAACTTTCCCCAAAAATATCTTATGACAATCAAACGTCAGGTCCCCCCCCCCCCACACACACACATTAAAATGATAATTTTATATATGCACAGCCCTTAATTTGTATAAACACTGCAGCAGCAAAAGAAGGTGACATTTCAAAATTCCTCCCACAGTATTTAAAAAACTAAGTTGTATTGAAAATACCTTATATTATAAAGAAGCTTTTCTATGAAACCTTTAAACACATAAATGCTAAACTTATTATGTTTGCTTTTCATTACATTGGTTTTTATTTGTCACATATTGTATCCCACAAGGAGTAATAATTCTCCAAAACCCCTTACAAATAAGGATACTGGCTGCACCACTGGTATAAGGAATATACACAAATTATGAAAAATTAGGCATAGATTATGAAATACTCTCCAACAGTAGCTATTAAGAAATTTAATATTTTCATACAATGAAATGAAATATCTAAATGTGCCATTTAAAAACACGTAACTCAGTAAAAATGCATTTTCAGCACTTGTTGTCCCCATAACACTTTTTGATGCATTTATTGAATTTTACATTTAAATAGCACCCTCTATAGCAAACATCATTAGCATTTAATAATTACAATGCAATCACAGTATATTTACAAGTGTGACAAGCTGAATTCATAAATATTTTTCAACCATGTTAAAAGTGTTTTTCTCATTTTATATCTTAGCCATTTTTTTTTTTATAAAAAATAAATAGATAATTAAAAACAATTCTTAAATCAAGGTTTACATGATAGGCAAAACAAGCAAATACCTGAAATACCATTTATAATAAAAATATATAGTCAAATAAAAGACAACAAATCTTTAATAAATTTCTTTTATTTGAAAGTACAAGTTACAGAAACAAAATAAAATTTCTTTATATTATAAATATTATTGAATATAATGATTACTACGTATAATAAATGAAACAATATTAATATGTATCATAATGGTCTATGATGATGACAATGTTTTGCAGAAAACTTTATTGATCTGAAGAAAAAGATATTTATATTTCAATCTGAAAGGAAGATAATGCATTAGTAAAAATTGAGTAAAAATAAACTGTGTAACTAGCTAAATTGTGAACTATTAAGTAGGGATGCAACGGATATCCGGCAAATATCCGATATCCGGCACATCCGGCTGATTTTTCAATATCCGAAATACCGTCGGATATCCGAATCACAATCACCGGATATCCGACTTCTCTGCCGGATATCCGGCAATGCGTAACAAAGCAAATATATAAGGATAAGAGAAATCGTTTGACCCAAACAATGCCGAACGACTTTTGTTTATAATGCAAAATATGAAAGTAAGTCCACTATTTATGAGTAAAAGGTAATTCCCAAAAGTTTAAAGAATTACCAGCTTTCCTAACATTGGTATTTGAACTCTCTATAATATATTTAAGAATTTATGTTTACATCTTTTAGAAAATTGTACCTTTACTTTCAGAATGTGAAACAAAATCTGAAGTTGTTTATTAAAGTATAACTTTATTAATTTTCTTTCTCTCTTTTAAGTTTAACAATTAAACAGGCCTATTTTTACTTTCTTCTATCTTCAATAGAAGAAAGTATTGTAACTGAGATTTTTTTCGATTTCTGGTTTTTGGTGGGCTTAGACGTTTTAGGGGTCAGAGATCCCAAAACATGCTTATACAAAATGTCTGTTTCTCTGTCATCATACCATCAAAAAGTGTATGAAGTTATACATAGAATTGAACCAAATTTTTTGTGAATATTTTTGGCTATAGCCAGCTGGCCCTTCTTCAATATTGGAACATTCCACAAGAAGGGGGCGCTGTAATCGTGATTTTTGTGCCATCAAAAAGTGTATGAAGTTAAGCATAGAATTGAACCAAATTTTTGTGTATGTTTTTGGCTGTGGCCAGCAAATCCTTCTTCAATATGGAAGCATTCTGTCAGAAAGAAGTGCTGCTGTAATTGCGATTTTTGTGCCATTTTCATTATTGTACTGTCAAAAAGTGTCTGTTAAATATGTAATAAGTTATCCATATAATCGAACAAAATTTTTTGTGTATGTTTTTGGCTATGTCCAGCAGGTTCTCCTTTAAATTAGAAATATTTCACCAGAAGGGTGCGCTGTAACAGTGATTTTTGTGCCATTTTCATTCTTGTATGTACCATCGAAAATTGTATGAAGTTATGCATAGAATTGAACCAATTTTTAGAGGTATGTTTTTGGCTATGGCCAACTGGTCCTCCTTGAATTTGAAAATAGTCTGCTGGAAGAGGATGCTATAATAATGATTTTTGTGTTATTTCCATTGTGTTCCATTTGTGTTATTTCCATCGAAAAGTGTATGAAACTAAGCATAGAATTGAACCAATTTTTTGTGTATATTTTTGGCTATGGCCATCAGTTTTTCCTTGAATTTGGAAATATTCCGCCAGAAGGTGTCATTGTGACAGCGTTTTTTGTAAAATTTTCTCAATTTTTTGCAGTTTTTGTACTGTATATTGGTGGCTCGTGAAGTCATGGGAACTTCGCATCCTGCTAAGCTGTCTATTCACAATCAGCTGATGTACAACAGAATAACGAAAAAAATTATTGATTTTAATAAATATCATGATTGAGATTAACTTATTCTTATTAATTGACGAGCAGAAATCTTAGATCAAAATCAAAGTTGGTATAATATTGAACTAATAATATGGAAGAATTAACATTTAAAATTACTTTTAGAAATATTAAGACGTATGAGATAGAAGAAAGTTTTGGGACTGGCACATCCAATTAGTTATATTTGTAACCAGAGTTGTATAATATAGAAGCACTCCCGCACGCCGTGCGCGGAAAATTTTCTGCAAAATTCGGAACTTTGCGGAAAATTTCTTAGAAAAGAAAAGTAGTTTTTGTTCTTGTATTTTTTTTTAAATACCGAAAAATTAAAAATGTTCTCCAATTTTATGTACGATTTATTTATTGTTTGATAGGGGTGATTCTGTTCCGAATTTTCCGAAAATTTAAGGCATTCGGTTCCGAAAATTAAAAAAAAATCGCCCATCAGTCCGAAAATTCAGACACAAAAAAAAATCACTGAAATATATTGCGGATTTCAACAAATGATCGCCGAAAATAAACCAATTCCGTCAATCGTTCGCAGAAAAAATACCCAATTTTGTCAAAGCATCACGGAAAAAATGAAAATTTCGTTAAAGGACCGCGGAAAACGCTAATTTCTTTAAAGAATAATCGTGGACAAAAAAAAATTTCTTGTCAAAGAATAGCAGAAAAAACGCAAATTACATCAAAGAAATGCAGGAAAAAAATGAATTTCGTAAAACATAGCGGAAAAAACGCGAATTTTGTCAAAGGATCGTGAAAAAAATCCCGCAAATTTCATAAAAGAATCGCGGAAAAAAACTAATTTCGTTAAAGGATCTCGAAAGAAACACAAATTTGGTAAAAGTTCCGCGGAAAAAGCACGCATCTAGTAAAGGGATCGCGAAAAAAAAAATGAATTTTCTCAAAAGGCCACAGAAAAAACACGAATATCGTCAAAGGATTGCGAAAAAAAAGCGAATTTCATCAAAGAATCGCAGAAAAAAGCAAATTTTGTGTAAAAGCGCAGGAAAAAAACTAATTTCATAAAAGCATAGCGGAAAAAGCACGAATTTTGTCAAAAGATAATGAAAAAAATGAAAATTTCGGCAAAGAACCGCGGAAAAAACTAATTTCATCAAAGGATTGCGAATTTCGTCAAAACGCCGTGAAAAAAGCTTGAATTTCGTCAAAAGATCGCGAAAAATGCAAATTTCGTCTAAGGATAGGAGAAAAAAAGCGCATTTTGTCAAAGGATCTCTAAAAAAACACGAATTTTGTCAAAAAAAAATGCAAATGTCGTCAAAATATCATGGAAAAACGGAAATTTCGCCAAATGATCGCGGAAAAAAATGAGAATTTCATCAAAGGGCTGCAATAAAAACTCATCGGTCTCTTTAATGATGATACCTAAGAATGGACCTCTCCTTACAAAATGTGATTCCGTTGTTTCAGAAGCAATGTCCATTATTGCATTTTGTGAGAAGAGGTCACAATATTAAGGATTGGTCTGTTTCTAAATGCATTGACAAAATAACTGATAAGAATTCACCCCTTCATATCATGGATTTTTAGTTTTATTATTTTTTTAGCCAACATAATTATTCTGTAATTAATATTAATTAATTTTTAAATTAAACGGTAATTATTTTAAAACTACTATTTAAAATTCATACAGTCAAAGTAATATAACACGTCATTTTATTAAACATTAAATTTGCAGAAAGTTTTTGACCCAATATTTATGTGCGCAGAAAGTTTTTGGTTTTATGCGAGTCTGTTTGTAACTTCATTATAAATAAAATATTTAAAATTAAAAGTAATTTTCTTTTTACTTATAAATATCACAGTAATTTAACTTAAAATAAAACTAAATGTGATTCAAAGCAAAACACTATTAAATAATTAAAACAGAAAAAAGGCATCAACTAAACCTTTATTTGGAGAAAATCACTCTTTAATCATGGGTATATTAGTAGATATTTATGTTTAAATTATAAAAAGAATGTATGTATTTCTTTGTGAAAATACTCTACAATTATAGGCATATTTAATTGGTTAAAATTTGTTACACAAATTATCAGCATTTTATTGTACAAATTAATTATTAGCAATTATCAATATTACTCAATCCCATATCCAAATCCAGTAGCAATTATCAGCATTTCATTGTACAAATAAACAGAATATTTTAATGTTTAAATAACATTTTTTATACAACATTATTAATATACATTACATGGCTTGAATGGCAGATACATATCTTGAATTTCGAGATGGGATGGTAGGATTCGTGCCCTAAAGAATATTGGGGGCGGGAGACTCCTGTTTCCAAAAAAATCATTTTCCGAAAATGTTTCTTTGTAAAACGACGATGAAGTCTCAGGACCGGCTGACAAACTTCGTGATATTTTCCACTATCAATTGGCAGATTTCACAGTTTCTTCTTACAACAAATTGACAAAATTCATGTTTGTTTTTCTGCATCTGACAAAAAAATTTTGCGATTTTTCTCCGCGACCGACTGTACGAATTTCTTGATTTTTTTTCTGGAGACAGATTGGTGAATTTCATAAATTTTTTATCGCAATCAATTGACGAATTTAGAAATTTTATTCTGTGACCGATTGGCAAATTTCCCTGTTTGTTCTTGTGACATACTGATGAAAGTAACGATTGTTTTTCTGCATCCGATTGAAAAATTTTGCATTTTTTTTCTGCGACCAGCTGAGGAATTTCACAGTATTTGCTCGTGACGGACTGGTAAATTTCACGATAGTTTTCCATGATCGATTGACGAATTTTGTGATATTTTCCCACTGTCGATTTCCCATGAACTTCAGTTTTTTTCTCGCAACCAATCGACAAATTATTTTATTTATTTTCACCATGATTGACGAAATCAGCAGTTTTTTCTATGACCGTTTTACGTATTTTGCGATGTTTTACCTGTCTGCCCAAAATAGGAAATAACTAAAATTGCAGCAACGGCCACTGGAGAATAAGCTCTATCAAATTGGCCAATAGTCAGCACTAAACAAAATGAGATTACACTTGTGATGCACATGACAAAAAAAATAACTTTGATGAACTTAAAAAAGAACATAATTAGAAACAACAAACTAGTTGTTTCTCGCAATTAACAGAAATTAGGACATGACTTTTTGAAATCAACCTTTTCTCGTGTAATAGAAGAAATCAATTGACTATTCCCTTTTCAAACTTTGGATATGGATTTCATAGCGTAGATTCCAATGCGTAGAACATAGTTCAATTAACGAAAATACCAGTGATTACAGTTTTGACTATAATTCCATTAAGGATATAATAAAAAAATTTGTTCAGAAGTGACATACTATCACAAATGTGCATTATTCATGTAAGTTAAAAATGAATGCACATCAGATTTTACAAAGTTTTCTAAAACTTTTTAAGAGAGCATAACCATATGTTTCCGATAATTTCTAAAGTTATAAAATCGCTCTGTACTGTTTGTCAAAAGTGTAACTTCTGAAAGAGGCTAAAGTATGCAAAATGGAATAAAATCTAAATTAAAAAATTCATTTAGCAACCCGATTGTTAATTGGCCATAACATTGGGTGAAAATTGAAAAATAGACATGGTATATATAAAGCTTGATTCTGTTCCTTTGTTTTAATAAAATAAAAATTTTGAATAATTATCTTGAGTTGTTAATTTAAATTGTTTCAATGGTATTTTGTCATGTCTGTATAAATGTAATTCTTTAAGTAGCACATAAAAAATAACGGGGTGTAAAGATTTTTTTTCCCTTTCTAACAGTTCAACTCCCCTGCATTTATAAATTTTGGGTACGAAACTCCCCTCTTGGGAAAACTTTAATTCAAGCCATGATATTCAAAGAGATATAGTTTTTGTAAATTATATTTCAATACATTTAAAATGTTTCAATGATGTGTGAAACATGTTTGTAATTTATTGTTTTGAAATGACATTATATAGAGAAATAATTCAATATATAACTAAAAACATATCTAGGGCCGGATATCCGATCGGATATCCGGCCGGATATCCGAATCCGGCAGACGAAGGAGCTTCGGATATCCGGTATCCGATATCCGGCAAAATCAATATCCGGTGCATCCCTACTATTAAGACAGTTTTTTGGAAAGAAGCGAGATAATCATTTAATAACTTTCAGTTGGTATAATAATTAAGAAGTAATAAATAGTGCATCAAAACCAAAAAGCATGTTCTTGACATACCTAAAAAAAAGAAGGTAATATGGAAATAATAGGATTCCATCTTAAATATGACGTAATCAACATGGCAACCTAGAATCATTACATGTCATGGGATATCACTGAATTAATTATGTACGATAGGATTTAATAGAATGAAGAAAACTTTTATTAATATCTTTTTAAGTTTTGATTTGATTTTCTTAAAATTTGAAATGACTTGACCAAATTCTGCAACGATTATATATATATATTAAATTTCAAACCATTTGGTTGGGTATTTTTTGCGCTGTTATATGCAGACAGATGGACAAACCTGATGAAGACTATAGGTGCTTCGTATTTATATAATTACAAACACATCTAAAAAGAGCTTAAAAAACACTATTTCTGTTTCCCTTTCATTCTGATAAAAATAACATTAAAATGACTTGAAATGGAATAAGTAATTTTTAAGGGAAAAAAAGTTGTTTTATTTTTTTCTGTATGAGAATAAATAAAATTGTTAATTTCAGAATGAATGAGTTCGGGCCCACCCGAGCTCGAAGAATGGTACAAAAATCGAGCCCAAGGCCATATCTCTCATCTCTAGTAGTAACACGAGAACACTGAAACTAAATGTTAAACCAACGGCAATGTTCTTTTCAAAATTCTTATTTGCATTTCAATACTTTGGTTTTTTTTTTTTTTTTTGGCCTGGGCAACCTGAACCTGATGTCTAACCAAATATGTTTACTTTTTATTTCTTTGGTTGCAGTTTTTTTTTCTTCTGAGGGCACTTTTAATTTTGAAACAAGTTCTGAAACAAATTTTCCTCTGAAAAACTGCACCTGAAATCAAGGGCAAAAAGATACCCAATTAGACATGTCCCACGCAAAACAGAAAAAATTATTTAAAAATATTCAAAAGCAAATGATAAATTTGTAAAGTTACCATTGGTTTAATATTAGTTTGCAAGCATCTTTCCATGAGAGTTAACATAGTATAATTAATAAATTTCGAACCCAGAATCAAAATAACATTAATTATTAATAACATTAAAACTCTTCATTTCACGATTTGCATAGTAATATAAAAAATAATTTAAAAATATGGTACTTTTCTGTTAGTCGGCACAGGCGATAAATCAACAAATATTTTTCCTTTGTCATCATTTGCATTGCATTCACTTAATTTTAAATATAAACCATTCACTCATTTCATTCTAATACATATGTCGCATTTAAATACATGCCTTTCACTCATTTTGATTCAATTGCAGAAAAAAAATATATCAAAATATTGTTTCTAATTTTCATGTGTGTAAAAAAAAAAAAGTGTTATTGGAAAGATTAGTACACGAGTGACATAAAAGTACCAAAAATACTCAGAAGTTAAATATAAGTATTAAATAGCTTAACCAGCATGAGTAATAGTCAGTGTAGAATAATTTAAATAGAAAAAATAAGAGAATATGCTTTCCACACGTAGAAGAATTCAATAAAACACACTTATTTATATTATGCACTATACATAAAGGTTATTTTTCCAAAAAAAGCAGGGGGGGACAACCAAACGCAACTAATGCACAATATGTTTTACTAATAAACATCATTACTTTCCATATGTTATATTTATAAACTGCATTAATTACAACTAAATAAAATAACCAAACCATACAAGTGATAAATTTTATACCTATGGTCATTTAAATTTCTCAAAACGCTTTTGAACTAAATTCTGATTCAGCAGCTATAAATATTATCATTAATATCTCAAAACTAATCTTTTGAATTAAAAAAAAAAAAAAACTTTTACTTGCTATGCTCACAATTTCTTAGTTAATTCATATTTAAAATAAAGTATGAAGCTGCAGCTTACTTACAAAATATATTATAGGAAAAATGTAAATTTTGCGAGCGAAATCTAAAAGCGTAAAAATCATAAAAGCATGGCTTTATATATATATATATAATTTTTTTTTTTTTGTTTAATGAATTTTGACCCAAAAATTCAGAAGACTTATTTCAAATTATAGCATTTTATGACACCTGATATGTATTAATTCCAATTTTGATTGTCGTTGAATACTAAGGTCATTCCATGGTAACTTACGTTATAATTTAAAACAATTTACAGCAGTAATTTCAGTAATATAACACCAAAAAATTTTCAAATGTTAAGTAGACATGATTTGTTAATTAAACCTATCCAAAGGCCAATTTGGATAAAAATTACCTAGAAAATGAAAATTACATTTTTTATGGCAACTTACGTTACTTTTTCAGTAATGTCAGTCACCATAATAAATATAACTGGCAGAGTTCAAGAAAAAACACTAAAATTAGGCCATTATCATCTAAATTTACCTTTGAATAGGTTTAATTAACAAATCATGTCAACTTTGCATTGTTAATATTTTTTTTTCTTTTGTCTTTTATTACTAAAATTACTGAAGTAAACTGTTCTAAATGTAACGTAAGTTACCATTGAATGACCCAGTGAATTATAAACATTGATTGAGCAAAACAAACAATATCACTTATTTTATTTTGAAGCTCAGAGCTTTATAAAAATTAATTACAATGTTGACACATTTTAATTAAATTCTAAAATACACCATATGCTCCTGATAATTTCAATAACTTTTACTAATGAAATAAATAATTCATATCACTTCAAAGAATTGTAAATAAACAACCCAAATCACAACAACAACAACAAAAAAAAAAACAACATTAATAATAATACATTTTAGATTAGTTCAACATTAACAAATATTAAATCAAATACATTAGATTATTACATATGCAGCTTAATAATTATTAAACAATTAAACAAATAAAAACCATGATACTATCACAGATAATACATTTTATATTATTTCAATATTAAATAACATATATTAATACTTAATATATTAATAATTATTAAGCTGATATTAAATTAAAATTATCTAGGTGTACCAAATGGAAGAAAAAGGAATTAGAAATGGAAGAGATATCATTTGATCATAGTTCACAGCTACGAAGCAATATACATAACCATATTCTCAAATATATACATTATTACTAATTAATTACTGTGCTTAAATTGCTTATTTAACACTGTGATCTTATTTTAGACAAATCTGATAAGTTATTCTAGCTTTCGTGTAATTTCAGAATTTTTTTAAGTCTGAGTGACACATTTTTTGCAATATCAAATCCTTGAAAAGTGTGTATAGGGAGGGAGGTAGAGGTTAACTGCTTCCCACTAACAGAATACTCATATACTCTATGTTTATATAAAACATAGTTTGCATAAACTACATTTTTTTAATTGATCATTTAACGCCATTTTATAAATTAAAAAAACTAATGCAAAGAAAACATTGATTAAAGAATAAAAGGAATTAAATAATAAATATTGTATTGAGAATAAAGTTTTCTTAGATACAGATTGATTTTGTGAGAAAAATGACGTTATACATAAAAGATAAAACAATGATAAATAAAATACAGAACATGTACTTTTGAGAAAAATGACTTACTTACAATCATCATACACGAATATTATTGAAGATTCATATCTTCAAAAAAAGCATGCAAATCTCATGTAAAAGTCGGGTCAACAGGCAATCGACAAACATTCACATAACTGTTGAAAATGTCCCATTGAAAACATCCTGCAATGTAAATGAATAGAAAAAAAAGAGTATAATAAACTAATAAAAACAACAAAAACAATGTAGAATGCATTTCAAAATCTCTCGTTCTAAGCAACAGAAAATAAATAATATAAAAAAACTACATACTTACAGTCAGTCATACAAGTTAGTAATACTTTATTTATACGAGAGTTCCTGATTGATGAATTTTAAGTAGAAAACAACAAAACAGCACATAGTCCAAGAGCATCAGACAATCCACTTTCTTGCAGAAGATCACAAATGGTAGTCACTTATTATAGAAGACTACACACCTGCGATATCCTGAGAGCAAACTTGGTAAAATATGTATTTATATGTATGGCACCAGCAGATTCTAATCTCTACTTCAAGTATAACTTTTATAGGTTTGAAAGTTTTTCAAACTCTTTCTGAAAAAAAATAAATAATTTACGAACTTTTCAATCGTAAATCATCTCTTGTGGGGAAGTGGAGAGAAAAAATTCATGTTCTAGATTTTACAGTTTTAATATACTACTACTGATTAATTATTAAAGAAAACTACAGAAAGATAAACATATAAGATAAAATTTTAAAAAGAATAAGGGATGGTTTATAAATTATTAATAATAATTACAAGTAAAAACTTTATTTAAAAACAAGTTTGTTCAATTTAAAAAAAGTTAAATTTTATATGTCATTAGAATTTTTTTAGGGGGAGGATAAGAAGCTAAATACAATTCAAAGTCTTCATATTACTTTTTAGATAGTACCGTATTATTGTAAAAATTAACACATTTAAAACTGATTAATAATAATGTAAATCATGTATGCAGAGTTTACTATGATCAGTCAATTATATAAAAATAATAGAGAAAACTTTGGAGTTAATTCAAAATTAATTCTATGGTTAAAAATTTGTTGCTAGTTTTAGGATAAATTAAAAAATTGTCAGTACTAAAAATGCATTGAAATAGAATATCAAATAGATTCCTGAAGGAAATGAAACTATTTATTCACAAAAAAGGGATTACTGTACATTATAATAGAATGACAACCGTACTATATTAATTTGTATTCATATACTATCAAATTTGTTTTAAATTCATGCATATGAAACCAGGTTAATTTTAAAGAATTTGGAAATGAGGAACATAATTATCTATTAACAAATGCATAGGCAGTGTTGTGTGTAAATACAGGAAGATGCAAATTAAAGAATTTACGAATACATAGTTTTATAGAGTTTGGTAATATTAAAAAGTAACATAGTTAACAAATTAATTTTAGTAGCGTAGTATGTAAATACATGAAAATAGTAACTTACGATTGTATAGCTTTATAAAAGAAACTTCTACAGTTATGAAACAATGTAAAGAAATGTTAAAAAACATCTGAAAAACCATTACGTACCTTTAATTTGTAAATCCCTTATTAATTTCAAATAATCTTTAAAATCATAAGCTATCGTCTGCTTCTTCAATCTTTTAAAATGGCGGAATACAGAAAAATGAAGCACGCTGATTGGTTGGGTCTAGTATTTTAAAGCCAAGGCCTAGACCACAGAGACCAAGCCTCGCAGACCACGCAGACCCTCCTAAACCAGGCTAAACCCACGCCTGGCAGACCTCGCAGACCTTGTAGACCTGATAAGCCATAGTGTAAACGCAGCATTTGCTGCGTTTACACTATGTGGCCTGTCAGGTCTGTTGGGTCTTTCAGGTCCAAGAATCGAAAAAATTGCGTCCACACTACGGCATAAGAACTTGGCTTGCGCATGCGTATATTTGCAGGTTGGGGGAAGGGAGGGACAGTCGTGTTTGTTTGTTTACGTTCGTATTCGTATCGAAATGAACGTGTCAGAATTGTTTGCGCCGTAATTTCTTTTGCACAGACATTAATTACGTGTAAATTAATAAAACTTACGTGTTTTTCTAAGCTCATTGCCCACAAGGGAAGCAAGAAAATGCAATTGCCCCCTAATTTTCTTTTTCTCTGAGTCTGAAAAAAATAAAATTTATTCTTTTCAAACAGTTTAAAATAATGAAACACAGAGAGAAAATGAATCTTTTTTTTTTTTGTTAATGTCTGGGAAAGGGGTACGATCCCTCCTTTCCACAAAATAAAAATTACATTTATTTTTCCCTTTGATTTAAGGGGGCAGTTTACCTTAAAATTGGTCAAAAAATTGATTTTTCTTTTTTAATATTAAATGAAAGCCTGTTTAATTGTGAATATTTTGATACCTCATTTTTATCCATACCGTAAATAGGGTATTGTAAATTTTGTTAAAACACTCAGCGCAATTACCACACAAATTAAAACTTTAAATGCTTTTTCTCCATTTTCATATTTTCTTCACTTTCATGTTTTAAGGCTTTTTCTGTATTTGAGATAGAGATTTTTAAGCTTTTTTTTTTGGTGCATGTTCTTTATTACATATGTGATAAATCTGCGCATGGAATTAGCATTTAGGTTTTTTGTTATTAAAAAAAAAAAAAAAAAAGTATATGAAGATATGTTAGATTTCATCGTTTTGCACTATATATATATCAGTAAAAAAAAATCATAATAAATGTAATATTAGATATGTCTAAAAATCCATGTGCAAGTTTGTGTAGTACACATTTGAAAATCTAAAAAAAAAAAAAAAAAAAAAAAGGGCAAAAATATCAATTTTTTTAAAAAGTAGTAGAGATTTAAAAAAATTCAATTTTTATAAAATTTTTTCAAAATGTACTTTTAGTTGAACATTGAAATTCAGTGAGTTCACCATTTGAATCATATTTAAAATAAAGAAAATTGTTGAAAAGGGAAACTGCCCCTTAAGTGTTCAGAAATTACCTTAAACAGGGGTCCAGGAGGGCAGGGACGACCCCCTGACAAAAGAGATAACTGCTTCAATTCTTCATTTAAAAAATGACAGTAGGAGCTTACTTTTGTTTTCTTAATTGTTATATGTATGGTTTGGCTTTAATGTTGACATTATGTTGCTACAATGTGAAATGAATACCAACACTGATGGAAAACCTAATCTAAGACATCACCAGTAATCAGGTTACCACTCATTTCACATTGCAGCAGAGCGTATGATGTTGCTACGGCAACACCACTCTCTGGTGCAACAGTTAACTGCCTGTCTCATTATTTATATTATTATCATCTGTGACACTACCTTCTGAGCAATAAATCTTTAAAACGACAATGAGGAAAAAATTAATTACTTTGACACAATAATAATAAATTCCCGCTGTTTTATAAGGGAGAATACAGAATTTCTTTGGCACATGTAAACTGGAAAAAAAAGGAACTAAATGTAACATTTCGTGAAACTTTACTTTTGGACAGTTTGAAAATAAAGCTTTTACTTTATAGATAATGGACATTAATTTCAGAAGAGAAATTATTGTCCTCACCTGATGATAAAACAATATTTTTAAATAGAAACTTACATTATCGCTTGTGAAAATTAAATCTACAATGATTACATGAAAATGACGCCATTTTCTATATACTTTTAGTCGTGATGTTACATTTAAATAAAGGTACTATGGTAACACTTATAGTAAAGGCTTAAAAATTTATATATGAAAAATATGCATTATCTGTTCAAAATGATGCCATTTTTGCATGTGAAAATACAGTGAGTCTGATTTTTAATTGATTTATAAAAATAATGCTCATACCCATTTTCTTTTTGTGGCAATATAAAAGAAAAAGTTGCATTAGAAAATTAAATAACATTTTTTTAAAATTATAAACTATAGCAGATGGTTGAAAATAGGGCTGAGAAATCTGATAATTGTTTTAAATTTGCAATAATTTTACTCCCGTTCTAAAACTATTGTATGGTGTTATACATATATAATGTTATCAACATTTAGGTAATTTTAGTCCCCACCCCATCACTTACAATATCATACGTTATCATTCCTCGACATCCCCCCCCCCCCATACACACACACCTTAATGAAATCATCATCAATGTTTAAAAATCCTTTTTATTTTTATATGTTTGCGTTTGCATAAAGATATGATTTTACATTTAAACAACTGTATATCAATTAACATCTAACTACACTTACTATTTAAAAAGGTATAAGACTATTTTGATGTAAAGAAAAAATTAAAGCACTAAAACAAAAAATATCGTTTGGATAAAAAAAAAAAAAAAAAAAAAAACTTTCCCCAAAAATATCTTATGACAATCAAACGTCAGGTCCCCCCCCCCCCACACACACACATTAAAATGATAATTTTATATATGCACAGCCCTTAATTTGTATAAACACTGCAGCAGCAAAAGAAGGTGACATTTCAAAATTCCTCCCACAGTATTTAAAAAACTAAGTTGTATTGAAAATACCTTATATTATAAAGAAGCTTTTCTATGAAACCTTTAAACACATAAATGCTAAACTTATTATGTTTGCTTTTCATTACATTGGTTTTTATTTGTCACATATTGTATCCCACAAGGAGTAATAATTCTCCAAAACCCCTTACAAATAAGGATACTGGCTGCACCACTGGTATAAGGAATATACACAAATTATGAAAAATTAGGCATAGATTATGAAATACTCTCCAACAGTAGCTATTAAGAAATTTAATATTTTCATACAATGAAATGAAATATCTAAATGTGCCATTTAAAAACACGTAACTCAGTAAAAATGCATTTTCAGCACTTGTTGTCCCCATAACACTTTTTGATGCATTTATTGAATTTTACATTTAAATAGCACCCTCTATAGCAAACATCATTAGCATTTAATAATTACAATGCAATCACAGTATATTTACAAGTGTGACAAGCTGAATTCATAAATATTTTTCAACCATGTTAAAAGTGTTTTTCTCATTTTATATCTTAGCCATTTTTTTTTTTATAAAAAATAAATAGATAATTAAAAACAATTCTTAAATCAAGGTTTACATGATAGGCAAAACAAGCAAATACCTGAAATACCATTTATAATAAAAATATATAGTCAAATAAAAGACAACAAATCTTTAATAAATTTCTTTTATTTGAAAGTACAAGTTACAGAAACAAAATAAAATTTCTTTATATTATAAATATTATTGAATATAATGATTACTACGTATAATAAATGAAACAATATTAATATGTATCATAATGGTCTATGATGATGACAATGTTTTGCAGAAAACTTTATTGATCTGAAGAAAAAGATATTTATATTTCAATCTGAAAGGAAGATAATGCATTAGTAAAAATTGAGTAAAAATAAACTGTGTAACTAGCTAAATTGTGAACTATTAAGTAGGGATGCAACGGATATCCGGCAAATATCCGATATCCGGCACATCCGGCTGATTTTTCAATATCCGAAATACCGTCGGATATCCGAATCACAATCACCGGATATCCGACTTCTCTGCCGGATATCCGGCAATGCGTAACAAAGCAAATATATAAGGATAAGAGAAATCGTTTGACCCAAACAATGCCGAACGACTTTTGTTTATAATGCAAAATATGAAAGTAAGTCCACTATTTATGAGTAAAAGGTAATTCCCAAAAGTTTAAAGAATTACCAGCTTTCCTAACATTGGTATTTGAACTCTCTATAATATATTTAAGAATTTATGTTTACATCTTTTAGAAAATTGTACCTTTACTTTCAGAATGTGAAACAAAATCTGAAGTTGTTTATTAAAGTATAACTTTATTAATTTTCTTTCTCTCTTTTAAGTTTAACAATTAAACAGGCCTATTTTTACTTTCTTCTATCTTCAATAGAAGAAAGTATTGTAACTGAGATTTTTTTCGATTTCTGGTTTTTGGTGGGCTTAGACGTTTTAGGGGTCAGAGATCCCAAAACATGCTTATACAAAATGTCTGTTTCTCTGTCATCATACCATCAAAAAGTGTATGAAGTTATACATAGAATTGAACCAAATTTTTTGTGAATATTTTTGGCTATAGCCAGCTGGCCCTTCTTCAATATTGGAACATTCCACAAGAAGGGGGCGCTGTAATCGTGATTTTTGTGCCATCAAAAAGTGTATGAAGTTAAGCATAGAATTGAACCAAATTTTTGTGTATGTTTTTGGCTGTGGCCAGCAAATCCTTCTTCAATATGGAAGCATTCTGTCAGAAAGAAGTGCTGCTGTAATTGCGATTTTTGTGCCATTTTCATTATTGTACTGTCAAAAAGTGTCTGTTAAATATGTAATAAGTTATCCATATAATCGAACAAAATTTTTTGTGTATGTTTTTGGCTATGTCCAGCAGGTTCTCCTTTAAATTAGAAATATTTCACCAGAAGGGTGCGCTGTAACAGTGATTTTTGTGCCATTTTCATTCTTGTATGTACCATCGAAAATTGTATGAAGTTATGCATAGAATTGAACCAATTTTTAGAGGTATGTTTTTGGCTATGGCCAACTGGTCCTCCTTGAATTTGAAAATAGTCTGCTGGAAGAGGATGCTATAATAATGATTTTTGTGTTATTTCCATTGTGTTCCATTTGTGTTATTTCCATCGAAAAGTGTATGAAACTAAGCATAGAATTGAACCAATTTTTTGTGTATATTTTTGGCTATGGCCATCAGTTTTTCCTTGAATTTGGAAATATTCCGCCAGAAGGTGTCATTGTGACAGCGTTTTTTGTAAAATTTTCTCAATTTTTTGCAGTTTTTGTACTGTATATTGGTGGCTCGTGAAGTCATGGGAACTTCGCATCCTGCTAAGCTGTCTATTCACAATCAGCTGATGTACAACAGAATAACGAAAAAAATTATTGATTTTAATAAATATCATGATTGAGATTAACTTATTCTTATTAATTGACGAGCAGAAATCTTAGATCAAAATCAAAGTTGGTATAATATTGAACTAATAATATGGAAGAATTAACATTTAAAATTACTTTTAGAAATATTAAGACGTATGAGATAGAAGAAAGTTTTGGGACTGGCACATCCAATTAGTTATATTTGTAACCAGAGTTGTATAATATAGAAGCACTCCCGCACGCCGTGCGCGGAAAATTTTCTGCAAAATTCGGAACTTTGCGGAAAATTTCTTAGAAAAGAAAAGTAGTTTTTGTTCTTGTATTTTTTTTTAAATACCGAAAAATTAAAAATGTTCTCCAATTTTATGTACGATTTATTTATTGTTTGATAGGGGTGATTCTGTTCCGAATTTTCCGAAAATTTAAGGCATTCGGTTCCGAAAATTAAAAAAAAATCGCCCATCAGTCCGAAAATTCAGACACAAAAAAAAATCACTGAAATATATTGCGGATTTCAACAAATGATCGCCGAAAATAAACCAATTCCGTCAATCGTTCGCAGAAAAAATACCCAATTTTGTCAAAGCATCACGGAAAAAATGAAAATTTCGTTAAAGGACCGCGGAAAACGCTAATTTCTTTAAAGAATAATCGTGGACAAAAAAAAATTTCTTGTCAAAGAATAGCAGAAAAAACGCAAATTACATCAAAGAAATGCAGGAAAAAAATGAATTTCGTAAAACATAGCGGAAAAAACGCGAATTTTGTCAAAGGATCGTGAAAAAAATCCCGCAAATTTCATAAAAGAATCGCGGAAAAAAACTAATTTCGTTAAAGGATCTCGAAAGAAACACAAATTTGGTAAAAGTTCCGCGGAAAAAGCACGCATCTAGTAAAGGGATCGCGAAAAAAAAAATGAATTTTCTCAAAAGGCCACAGAAAAAACACGAATATCGTCAAAGGATTGCGAAAAAAAAGCGAATTTCATCAAAGAATCGCAGAAAAAAGCAAATTTTGTGTAAAAGCGCAGGAAAAAAACTAATTTCATAAAAGCATAGCGGAAAAAGCACGAATTTTGTCAAAAGATAATGAAAAAAATGAAAATTTCGGCAAAGAACCGCGGAAAAAACTAATTTCATCAAAGGATTGCGAATTTCGTCAAAACGCCGTGAAAAAAGCTTGAATTTCGTCAAAAGATCGCGAAAAATGCAAATTTCGTCTAAGGATAGGAGAAAAAAAGCGCATTTTGTCAAAGGATCTCTAAAAAAACACGAATTTTGTCAAAAAAAAATGCAAATGTCGTCAAAATATCATGGAAAAACGGAAATTTCGCCAAATGATCGCGGAAAAAAATGAGAATTTCATCAAAGGGCTGCAATAAAAACTCATCGGTCTCTTTAATGATGATACCTAAGAATGGACCTCTCCTTACAAAATGTGATTCCGTTGTTTCAGAAGCAATGTCCATTATTGCATTTTGTGAGAAGAGGTCACAATATTAAGGATTGGTCTGTTTCTAAATGCATTGACAAAATAACTGATAAGAATTCACCCCTTCATATCATGGATTTTTAGTTTTATTATTTTTTTAGCCAACATAATTATTCTGTAATTAATATTAATTAATTTTTAAATTAAACGGTAATTATTTTAAAACTACTATTTAAAATTCATACAGTCAAAGTAATATAACACGTCATTTTATTAAACATTAAATTTGCAGAAAGTTTTTGACCCAATATTTATGTGCGCAGAAAGTTTTTGGTTTTATGCGAGTCTGTTTGTAACTTCATTATAAATAAAATATTTAAAATTAAAAGTAATTTTCTTTTTACTTATAAATATCACAGTAATTTAACTTAAAATAAAACTAAATGTGATTCAAAGCAAAACACTATTAAATAATTAAAACAGAAAAAAGGCATCAACTAAACCTTTATTTGGAGAAAATCACTCTTTAATCATGGGTATATTAGTAGATATTTATGTTTAAATTATAAAAAGAATGTATGTATTTCTTTGTGAAAATACTCTACAATTATAGGCATATTTAATTGGTTAAAATTTGTTACACAAATTATCAGCATTTTATTGTACAAATTAATTATTAGCAATTATCAATATTACTCAATCCCATATCCAAATCCAGTAGCAATTATCAGCATTTCATTGTACAAATAAACAGAATATTTTAATGTTTAAATAACATTTTTTATACAACATTATTAATATACATTACATGGCTTGAATGGCAGATACATATCTTGAATTTCGAGATGGGATGGTAGGATTCGTGCCCTAAAGAATATTGGGGGCGGGAGACTCCTGTTTCCAAAAAAATCATTTTCCGAAAATGTTTCTTTGTAAAACGACGATGAAGTCTCAGGACCGGCTGACAAACTTCGTGATATTTTCCACTATCAATTGGCAGATTTCACAGTTTCTTCTTACAACAAATTGACAAAATTCATGTTTGTTTTTCTGCATCTGACAAAAAAATTTTGCGATTTTTCTCCGCGACCGACTGTACGAATTTCTTGATTTTTTTTCTGGAGACAGATTGGTGAATTTCATAAATTTTTTATCGCAATCAATTGACGAATTTAGAAATTTTATTCTGTGACCGATTGGCAAATTTCCCTGTTTGTTCTTGTGACATACTGATGAAAGTAACGATTGTTTTTCTGCATCCGATTGAAAAATTTTGCATTTTTTTTCTGCGACCAGCTGAGGAATTTCACAGTATTTGCTCGTGACGGACTGGTAAATTTCACGATAGTTTTCCATGATCGATTGACGAATTTTGTGATATTTTCCCACTGTCGATTTCCCATGAACTTCAGTTTTTTTCTCGCAACCAATCGACAAATTATTTTATTTATTTTCACCATGATTGACGAAATCAGCAGTTTTTTCTATGACCGTTTTACGTATTTTGCGATGTTTTACCTGTCTGCCCAAAATAGGAAATAACTAAAATTGCAGCAACGGCCACTGGAGAATAAGCTCTATCAAATTGGCCAATAGTCAGCACTAAACAAAATGAGATTACACTTGTGATGCACATGACAAAAAAAATAACTTTGATGAACTTAAAAAAGAACATAATTAGAAACAACAAACTAGTTGTTTCTCGCAATTAACAGAAATTAGGACATGACTTTTTGAAATCAACCTTTTCTCGTGTAATAGAAGAAATCAATTGACTATTCCCTTTTCAAACTTTGGATATGGATTTCATAGCGTAGATTCCAATGCGTAGAACATAGTTCAATTAACGAAAATACCAGTGATTACAGTTTTGACTATAATTCCATTAAGGATATAATAAAAAAATTTGTTCAGAAGTGACATACTATCACAAATGTGCATTATTCATGTAAGTTAAAAATGAATGCACATCAGATTTTACAAAGTTTTCTAAAACTTTTTAAGAGAGCATAACCATATGTTTCCGATAATTTCTAAAGTTATAAAATCGCTCTGTACTGTTTGTCAAAAGTGTAACTTCTGAAAGAGGCTAAAGTATGCAAAATGGAATAAAATCTAAATTAAAAAATTCATTTAGCAACCCGATTGTTAATTGGCCATAACATTGGGTGAAAATTGAAAAATAGACATGGTATATATAAAGCTTGATTCTGTTCCTTTGTTTTAATAAAATAAAAATTTTGAATAATTATCTTGAGTTGTTAATTTAAATTGTTTCAATGGTATTTTGTCATGTCTGTATAAATGTAATTCTTTAAGTAGCACATAAAAAATAACGGGGTGTAAAGATTTTTTTTCCCTTTCTAACAGTTCAACTCCCCTGCATTTATAAATTTTGGGTACGAAACTCCCCTCTTGGGAAAACTTTAATTCAAGCCATGATATTCAAAGAGATATAGTTTTTGTAAATTATATTTCAATACATTTAAAATGTTTCAATGATGTGTGAAACATGTTTGTAATTTATTGTTTTGAAATGACATTATATAGAGAAATAATTCAATATATAACTAAAAACATATCTAGGGCCGGATATCCGATCGGATATCCGGCCGGATATCCGAATCCGGCAGACGAAGGAGCTTCGGATATCCGGTATCCGATATCCGGCAAAATCAATATCCGGTGCATCCCTACTATTAAGACAGTTTTTTGGAAAGAAGCGAGATAATCATTTAATAACTTTCAGTTGGTATAATAATTAAGAAGTAATAAATAGTGCATCAAAACCAAAAAGCATGTTCTTGACATACCTAAAAAAAAGAAGGTAATATGGAAATAATAGGATTCCATCTTAAATATGACGTAATCAACATGGCAACCTAGAATCATTACATGTCATGGGATATCACTGAATTAATTATGTACGATAGGATTTAATAGAATGAAGAAAACTTTTATTAATATCTTTTTAAGTTTTGATTTGATTTTCTTAAAATTTGAAATGACTTGACCAAATTCTGCAACGATTATATATATATATTAAATTTCAAACCATTTGGTTGGGTATTTTTTGCGCTGTTATATGCAGACAGATGGACAAACCTGATGAAGACTATAGGTGCTTCGTATTTATATAATTACAAACACATCTAAAAAGAGCTTAAAAAACACTATTTCTGTTTCCCTTTCATTCTGATAAAAATAACATTAAAATGACTTGAAATGGAATAAGTAATTTTTAAGGGAAAAAAAGTTGTTTTATTTTTTTCTGTATGAGAATAAATAAAATTGTTAATTTCAGAATGAATGAGTTCGGGCCCACCCGAGCTCGAAGAATGGTACAAAAATCGAGCCCAAGGCCATATCTCTCATCTCTAGTAGTAACACGAGAACACTGAAACTAAATGTTAAACCAACGGCAATGTTCTTTTCAAAATTCTTATTTGCATTTCAATACTTTGGTTTTTTTTTTTTTTTTTGGCCTGGGCAACCTGAACCTGATGTCTAACCAAATATGTTTACTTTTTATTTCTTTGGTTGCAGTTTTTTTTTCTTCTGAGGGCACTTTTAATTTTGAAACAAGTTCTGAAACAAATTTTCCTCTGAAAAACTGCACCTGAAATCAAGGGCAAAAAGATACCCAATTAGACATGTCCCACGCAAAACAGAAAAAATTATTTAAAAATATTCAAAAGCAAATGATAAATTTGTAAAGTTACCATTGGTTTAATATTAGTTTGCAAGCATCTTTCCATGAGAGTTAACATAGTATAATTAATAAATTTCGAACCCAGAATCAAAATAACATTAATTATTAATAACATTAAAACTCTTCATTTCACGATTTGCATAGTAATATAAAAAATAATTTAAAAATATGGTACTTTTCTGTTAGTCGGCACAGGCGATAAATCAACAAATATTTTTCCTTTGTCATCATTTGCATTGCATTCACTTAATTTTAAATATAAACCATTCACTCATTTCATTCTAATACATATGTCGCATTTAAATACATGCCTTTCACTCATTTTGATTCAATTGCAGAAAAAAAATATATCAAAATATTGTTTCTAATTTTCATGTGTGTAAAAAAAAAAAAGTGTTATTGGAAAGATTAGTACACGAGTGACATAAAAGTACCAAAAATACTCAGAAGTTAAATATAAGTATTAAATAGCTTAACCAGCATGAGTAATAGTCAGTGTAGAATAATTTAAATAGAAAAAATAAGAGAATATGCTTTCCACACGTAGAAGAATTCAATAAAACACACTTATTTATATTATGCACTATACATAAAGGTTATTTTTCCAAAAAAAGCAGGGGGGGACAACCAAACGCAACTAATGCACAATATGTTTTACTAATAAACATCATTACTTTCCATATGTTATATTTATAAACTGCATTAATTACAACTAAATAAAATAACCAAACCATACAAGTGATAAATTTTATACCTATGGTCATTTAAATTTCTCAAAACGCTTTTGAACTAAATTCTGATTCAGCAGCTATAAATATTATCATTAATATCTCAAAACTAATCTTTTGAATTAAAAAAAAAAAAAAACTTTTACTTGCTATGCTCACAATTTCTTAGTTAATTCATATTTAAAATAAAGTATGAAGCTGCAGCTTACTTACAAAATATATTATAGGAAAAATGTAAATTTTGCGAGCGAAATCTAAAAGCGTAAAAATCATAAAAGCATGGCTTTATATATATATATATATAATTTTTTTTTTTTTGTTTAATGAATTTTGACCCAAAAATTCAGAAGACTTATTTCAAATTATAGCATTTTATGACACCTGATATGTATTAATTCCAATTTTGATTGTCGTTGAATACTAAGGTCATTCCATGGTAACTTACGTTATAATTTAAAACAATTTACAGCAGTAATTTCAGTAATATAACACCAAAAAATTTTCAAATGTTAAGTAGACATGATTTGTTAATTAAACCTATCCAAAGGCCAATTTGGATAAAAATTACCTAGAAAATGAAAATTACATTTTTTATGGCAACTTACGTTACTTTTTCAGTAATGTCAGTCACCATAATAAATATAACTGGCAGAGTTCAAGAAAAAACACTAAAATTAGGCCATTATCATCTAAATTTACCTTTGAATAGGTTTAATTAACAAATCATGTCAACTTTGCATTGTTAATATTTTTTTTTCTTTTGTCTTTTATTACTAAAATTACTGAAGTAAACTGTTCTAAATGTAACGTAAGTTACCATTGAATGACCCAGTGAATTATAAACATTGATTGAGCAAAACAAACAATATCACTTATTTTATTTTGAAGCTCAGAGCTTTATAAAAATTAATTACAATGTTGACACATTTTAATTAAATTCTAAAATACACCATATGCTCCTGATAATTTCAATAACTTTTACTAATGAAATAAATAATTCATATCACTTCAAAGAATTGTAAATAAACAACCCAAATCACAACAACAACAAAAAAAAAAAAAACAACATTAATAATAATACATTTTAGATTAGTTCAACATTAACAAATATTAAATCAAATACATTAGATTATTACATATGCAGCTTAATAATTATTAAACAATTAAACAAATAAAAACCATGATACTATCACAGATAATACATTTTATATTATTTCAATATTAAATAACATATATTAATACTTAATATATTAATAATTATTAAGCTGATATTAAATTAAAATTATCTAGGTGTACCAAATGGAAGAAAAAGGAATTAGAAATGGAAGAGATATCATTTGATCATAGTTCACAGCTACGAAGCAATATACATAACCATATTCTCAAATATATACATTATTACTAATTAATTACTGTGCTTAAATTGCTTATTTAACACTGTGATCTTATTTTAGACAAATCTGATAAGTTATTCTAGCTTTCGTGTAATTTCAGAATTTTTTTAAGTCTGAGTGACACATTTTTTGCAATATCAAATCCTTGAAAAGTGTGTATAGGGAGGGAGGTAGAGGTTAACTGCTTCCCACTAACAGAATACTCATATACTCTATGTTTATATAAAACATAGTTTGCATAAACTACATTTTTTTAATTGATCATTTAACGCCATTTTATAAATTAAAAAAACTAATGCAAAGAAAACATTGATTAAAGAATAAAAGGAATTAAATAATAAATATTGTATTGAGAATAAAGTTTTCTTAGATACAGATTGATTTTGTGAGAAAAATGACGTTATACATAAAAGATAAAACAATGATAAATAAAATACAGAACATGTACTTTTGAGAAAAATGACTTACTTACAATCATCATACACGAATATTATTGAAGATTCATATCTTCAAAAAAAGCATGCAAATCTCATGTAAAAGTCGGGTCAACAGGCAATCGACAAACATTCACATAACTGTTGAAAATGTCCCATTGAAAACATCCTGCAATGTAAATGAATAGAAAAAAAAGAGTATAATAAACTAATAAAAACAACAAAAACAATGTAGAATGCATTTCAAAATCTCTCGTTCTAAGCAACAGAAAATAAATAATATAAAAAAACTACATACTTACAGTCAGTCATACAAGTTAGTAATACTTTATTTATACGAGAGTTCCTGATTGATGAATTTTAAGTAGAAAACAACAAAACAGCACATAGTCCAAGAGCATCAGACAATCCACTTTCTTGCAGAAGATCACAAATGGTAGTCACTTATTATAGAAGACTACACACCTGCGATATCCTGAGAGCAAACTTGGTAAAATATGTATTTATATGTATGGCACCAGCAGATTCTAATCTCTACTTCAAGTATAACTTTTATAGGTTTGAAAGTTTTTCAAACTCTTTCTGAAAAAAAATAAATAATTTACGAACTTTTCAATCGTAAATCATCTCTTGTGGGGAAGTGGAGAGAAAAAATTCATGTTCTAGATTTTACAGTTTTAATATACTACTACTGATTAATTATTAAAGAAAACTACAGAAAGATAAACATATAAGATAAAATTTTAAAAAGAATAAGGGATGGTTTATAAATTATTAATAATAATTACAAGTAAAAACTTTATTTAAAAACAAGTTTGTTCAATTTAAAAAAAGTTAAATTTTATATGTCATTAGAATTTTTTTAGGGGGAGGATAAGAAGCTAAATACAATTCAAAGTCTTCATATTACTTTTTAGATAGTACCGTATTATTGTAAAAATTAACACATTTAAAACTGATTAATAATAATGTAAATCATGTATGCAGAGTTTACTATGATCAGTCAATTATATAAAAATAATAGAGAAAACTTTGGAGTTAATTCAAAATTAATTCTATGGTTAAAAATTTGTTGCTAGTTTTAGGATAAATTAAAAAATTGTCAGTACTAAAAATGCATTGAAATAGAATATCAAATAGATTCCTGAAGGAAATGAAACTATTTATTCACAAAAAAGGGATTACTGTACATTATAATAGAATGACAACCGTACTATATTAATTTGTATTCATATACTATCAAATTTGTTTTAAATTCATGCATATGAAACCAGGTTAATTTTAAAGAATTTGGAAATGAGGAACATAATTATCTATTAACAAATGCATAGGCAGTGTTGTGTGTAAATACAGGAAGATGCAAATTAAAGAATTTACGAATACATAGTTTTATAGAGTTTGGTAATATTAAAAAGTAACATAGTTAACAAATTAATTTTAGTAGCGTAGTATGTAAATACATGAAAATAGTAACTTACGATTGTATAGCTTTATAAAAGAAACTTCTACAGTTATGAAACAATGTAAAGAAATGTTAAAAAACATCTGAAAAACCATTACGTACCTTTAATTTGTAAATCCCTTATTAATTTCAAATAATCTTTAAAATCATAAGCTATCGTCTGCTTCTTCAATCTTTTAAAATGGCGGAATACAGAAAAATGAAGCACGCTGATTGGTTGGGTCTAGTATTTTAAAGCCAAGGCCTAGACCACAGAGACCAAGCCTCGCAGACCACGCAGACCCTCCTAAACCAGGCTAAACCCACGCCTGGCAGACCTCGCAGACCTTGTAGACCTGATAAGCCATAGTGTAAACGCAGCATTTGCTGCGTTTACACTATGTGGCCTGTCAGGTCTGTTGGGTCTTTCAGGTCCAAGAATCGAAAAAATTGCGTCCACACTACGGCATAAGAACTTGGCTTGCGCATGCGTATATTTGCAGGTTGGGGGAAGGGAGGGACAGTCGTGTTTGTTTGTTTACGTTCGTATTCGTATCGAAATGAACGTGTCAGAATTGTTTGCGCCGTAATTTCTTTTGCACAGACATTAATTACGTGTAAATTAATAAAACTTACGTGTTTTTCTAAGCTCATTGCCCACAAGGGAAGCAAGAAAATGCAATTGCCCCCTAATTTTCTTTTTCTCTGAGTCTGAAAAAAATAAAATTTATTCTTTTCAAACAGTTTAAAATAATGAAACACAGAGAGAAAATGAATCTTTTTTTTTTTTGTTAATGTCTGGGAAAGGGGTACGATCCCTCCTTTCCACAAAATAAAAATTACATTTATTTTTCCCTTTGATTTAAGGGGGCAGTTTACCTTAAAATTGGTCAAAAAATTGATTTTTCTTTTTTAATATTAAATGAAAGCCTGTTTAATTGTGAATATTTTGATACCTCATTTTTATCCATACCGTAAATAGGGTATTGTAAATTTTGTTAAAACACTCAGCGCAATTACCACACAAATTAAAACTTTAAATGCTTTTTCTCCATTTTCATATTTTCTTCACTTTCATGTTTTAAGGCTTTTTCTGTATTTGAGATAGAGATTTTTAAGCTTTTTTTTTTGGTGCATGTTCTTTATTACATATGTGATAAATCTGCGCATGGAATTAGCATTTAGGTTTTTTGTTATTAAAAAAAAAAAAAAAAAAGTATATGAAGATATGTTAGATTTCATCGTTTTGCACTATATATATATCAGTAAAAAAAAATCATAATAAATGTAATATTAGATATGTCTAAAAATCCATGTGCAAGTTTGTGTAGTACACATTTGAAAATCTAAAAAAAAAAAAAAAAAAAAAAAGGGCAAAAATATCAATTTTTTTAAAAAGTAGTAGAGATTTAAAAAAATTCAATTTTTATAAAATTTTTTCAAAATGTACTTTTAGTTGAACATTGAAATTCAGTGAGTTCACCATTTGAATCATATTTAAAATAAAGAAAATTGTTGAAAAGGGAAACTGCCCCTTAAGTGTTCAGAAATTACCTTAAACAGGGGTCCAGGAGGGCAGGGACGACCCCCTGACAAAAGAGATAACTGCTTCAATTCTTCATTTAAAAAATGACAGTAGGAGCTTACTTTTGTTTTCTTAATTGTTATATGTATGGTTTGGCTTTAATGTTGACATTATGTTGCTACAATGTGAAATGAATACCAACACTGATGGAAAACCTAATCTAAGACATCACCAGTAATCAGGTTACCACTCATTTCACATTGCAGCAGAGCGTATGATGTTGCTACGGCAACACCACTCTCTGGTGCAACAGTTAACTGCCTGTCTCATTATTTATATTATTATCATCTGTGACACTACCTTCTGAGCAATAAATCTTTAAAACGACAATGAGGAAAAAATTAATTACTTTGACACAATAATAATAAATTCCCGCTGTTTTATAAGGGAGAATACAGAATTTCTTTGGCACATGTAAACTGGAAAAAAAAGGAACTAAATGTAACATTTCGTGAAACTTTACTTTTGGACAGTTTGAAAATAAAGCTTTTACTTTATAGATAATGGACATTAATTTCAGAAGAGAAATTATTGTCCTCACCTGATGATAAAACAATATTTTTAAATAGAAACTTACATTATCGCTTGTGAAAATTAAATCTACAATGATTACATGAAAATGACGCCATTTTCTATATACTTTTAGTCGTGATGTTACATTTAAATAAAGGTACTATGGTAACACTTATAGTAAAGGCTTAAAAATTTATATATGAAAAATATGCATTATCTGTTCAAAATGATGCCATTTTTGCATGTGAAAATACAGTGAGTCTGATTTTTAATTGATTTATAAAAATAATGCTCATACCCATTTTCTTTTTGTGGCAATATAAAAGAAAAAGTTGCATTAGAAAATTAAATAACATTTTTTTAAAATTATAAACTATAGCAGATGGTTGAAAATAGGGCTGAGAAATCTGATAATTGTTTTAAATTTGCAATAATTTTACTCCCGTTCTAAAACTATTGTATGGTGTTATACATATATAATGTTATCAACATTTAGGTAATTTTAGTCCCCACCCCATCACTTACAATATCATACGTTATCATTCCTCGACATCCCCCCCCCCCCATACACACACACCTTAATGAAATCATCATCAATGTTTAAAAATCCTTTTTATTTTTATATGTTTGCGTTTGCATAAAGATATGATTTTACATTTAAACAACTGTATATCAATTAACATCTAACTACACTTACTATTTAAAAAGGTATAAGACTATTTTGATGTAAAGAAAAAATTAAAGCACTAAAACAAAAAATATCGTTTGGATAAAAAAAAAAAAAAAAAAAAAAACTTTCCCCAAAAATATCTTATGACAATCAAACGTCAGGTCCCCCCCCCCCCCCACACACACATTAAAATGATAATTTTATATATGCACAGCCCTTAATTTGTATAAACACTGCAGCAGCAAAAGAAGGTGACATTTCAAAATTCCTCCCACAGTATTTAAAAAACTAAGTTGTATTGAAAATACCTTATATTATAAAGAAGCTTTTCTATGAAACCTTTAAACACATAAATGCTAAACTTATTATGTTTGCTTTTCATTACATTGGTTTTTATTTGTCACATATTGTATCCCACAAGGAGTAATAATTCTCCAAAACCCCTTACAAATAAGGATACTGGCTGCACCACTGGTATAAGGAATATACACAAATTATGAAAAATTAGGCATAGATTATGAAATACTCTCCAACAGTAGCTATTAAGAAATTTAATATTTTCATACAATGAAATGAAATATCTAAATGTGCCATTTAAAAACACGTAACTCAGTAAAAATGCATTTTCAGCACTTGTTGTCCCCATAACACTTTTTGATGCATTTATTGAATTTTACATTTAAATAGCACCCTCTATAGCAAACATCATTAGCATTTAATAATTACAATGCAATCACAGTATATTTACAAGTGTGACAAGCTGAATTCATAAATATTTTTCAACCATGTTAAAAGTGTTTTTCTCATTTTATATCTTAGCCATTTTTTTTTTTATAAAAAATAAATAGATAATTAAAAACAATTCTTAAATCAAGGTTTACATGATAGGCAAAACAAGCAAATACCTGAAATACCATTTATAATAAAAATATATAGTCAAATAAAAGACAACAAATCTTTAATAAATTTCTTTTATTTGAAAGTACAAGTTACAGAAACAAAATAAAATTTCTTTATATTATAAATATTATTGAATATAATGATTACTACGTATAATAAATGAAACAATATTAATATGTATCATAATGGTCTATGATGATGACAATGTTTTGCAGAAAACTTTATTGATCTGAAGAAAAAGATATTTATATTTCAATCTGAAAGGAAGATAATGCATTAGTAAAAATTGAGTAAAAATAAACTGTGTAACTAGCTAAATTGTGAACTATTAAGTAGGGATGCAACGGATATCCGGCAAATATCCGATATCCGGCACATCCGGCTGATTTTTCAATATCCGAAATACCGTCGGATATCCGAATCACAATCACCGGATATCCGACTTCTCTGCCGGATATCCGGCAATGCGTAACAAAGCAAATATATAAGGATAAGAGAAATCGTTTGACCCAAACAATGCCGAACGACTTTTGTTTATAATGCAAAATATGAAAGTAAGTCCACTATTTATGAGTAAAAGGTAATTCCCAAAAGTTTAAAGAATTACCAGCTTTCCTAACATTGGTATTTGAACTCTCTATAATATATTTAAGAATTTATGTTTACATCTTTTAGAAAATTGTACCTTTACTTTCAGAATGTGAAACAAAATCTGAAGTTGTTTATTAAAGTATAACTTTATTAATTTTCTTTCTCTCTTTTAAGTTTAACAATTAAACAGGCCTATTTTTACTTTCTTCTATCTTCAATAGAAGAAAGTATTGTAACTGAGATTTTTTTCGATTTCTGGTTTTTGGTGGGCTTAGACGTTTTAGGGGTCAGAGATCCCAAAACATGCTTATACAAAATGTCTGTTTCTCTGTCATCATACCATCAAAAAGTGTATGAAGTTATACATAGAATTGAACCAAATTTTTTGTGAATATTTTTGGCTATAGCCAGCTGGCCCTTCTTCAATATTGGAACATTCCACAAGAAGGGGGCGCTGTAATCGTGATTTTTGTGCCATCAAAAAGTGTATGAAGTTAAGCATAGAATTGAACCAAATTTTTGTGTATGTTTTTGGCTGTGGCCAGCAAATCCTTCTTCAATATGGAAGCATTCTGTCAGAAAGAAGTGCTGCTGTAATTGCGATTTTTGTGCCATTTTCATTATTGTACTGTCAAAAAGTGTCTGTTAAATATGTAATAAGTTATCCATATAATCGAACAAAATTTTTTGTGTATGTTTTTGGCTATGTCCAGCAGGTTCTCCTTTAAATTAGAAATATTTCACCAGAAGGGTGCGCTGTAACAGTGATTTTTGTGCCATTTTCATTCTTGTATGTACCATCGAAAATTGTATGAAGTTATGCATAGAATTGAACCAATTTTTAGAGGTATGTTTTTGGCTATGGCCAACTGGTCCTCCTTGAATTTGAAAATAGTCTGCTGGAAGAGGATGCTATAATAATGATTTTTGTGTTATTTCCATTGTGTTCCATTTGTGTTATTTCCATCGAAAAGTGTATGAAACTAAGCATAGAATTGAACCAATTTTTTGTGTATATTTTTGGCTATGGCCATCAGTTTTTCCTTGAATTTGGAAATATTCCGCCAGAAGGTGTCATTGTGACAGCGTTTTTTGTAAAATTTTCTCAATTTTTTGCAGTTTTTGTACTGTATATTGGTGGCTCGTGAAGTCATGGGAACTTCGCATCCTGCTAAGCTGTCTATTCACAATCAGCTGATGTACAACAGAATAACGAAAAAAATTATTGATTTTAATAAATATCATGATTGAGATTAACTTATTCTTATTAATTGACGAGCAGAAATCTTAGATCAAAATCAAAGTTGGTATAATATTGAACTAATAATATGGAAGAATTAACATTTAAAATTACTTTTAGAAATATTAAGACGTATGAGATAGAAGAAAGTTTTGGGACTGGCACATCCAATTAGTTATATTTGTAACCAGAGTTGTATAATATAGAAGCACTCCCGCACGCCGTGCGCGGAAAATTTTCTGCAAAATTCGGAACTTTGCGGAAAATTTCTTAGAAAAGAAAAGTAGTTTTTGTTCTTGTATTTTTTTTTAAATACCGAAAAATTAAAAATGTTCTCCAATTTTATGTACGATTTATTTATTGTTTGATAGGGGTGATTCTGTTCCGAATTTTCCGAAAATTTAAGGCATTCGGTTCCGAAAATTAAAAAAAAATCGCCCATCAGTCCGAAAATTCAGACACAAAAAAAAATCACTGAAATATATTGCGGATTTCAACAAATGATCGCCGAAAATAAACCAATTCCGTCAATCGTTCGCAGAAAAAATACCCAATTTTGTCAAAGCATCACGGAAAAAATGAAAATTTCGTTAAAGGACCGCGGAAAACGCTAATTTCTTTAAAGAATAATCGTGGACAAAAAAAAATTTCTTGTCAAAGAATAGCAGAAAAAACGCAAATTACATCAAAGAAATGCAGGAAAAAAATGAATTTCGTAAAACATAGCGGAAAAAACGCGAATTTTGTCAAAGGATCGTGAAAAAAATCCCGCAAATTTCATAAAAGAATCGCGGAAAAAAACTAATTTCGTTAAAGGATCTCGAAAGAAACACAAATTTGGTAAAAGTTCCGCGGAAAAAGCACGCATCTAGTAAAGGGATCGCGAAAAAAAAAATGAATTTTCTCAAAAGGCCACAGAAAAAACACGAATATCGTCAAAGGATTGCGAAAAAAAAGCGAATTTCATCAAAGAATCGCAGAAAAAAGCAAATTTTGTGTAAAAGCGCAGGAAAAAAACTAATTTCATAAAAGCATAGCGGAAAAAGCACGAATTTTGTCAAAAGATAATGAAAAAAATGAAAATTTCGGCAAAGAACCGCGGAAAAAACTAATTTCATCAAAGGATTGCGAATTTCGTCAAAACGCCGTGAAAAAAGCTTGAATTTCGTCAAAAGATCGCGAAAAATGCAAATTTCGTCTAAGGATAGGAGAAAAAAAGCGCATTTTGTCAAAGGATCTCTAAAAAAACACGAATTTTGTCAAAAAAAAATGCAAATGTCGTCAAAATATCATGGAAAAACGGAAATTTCGCCAAATGATCGCGGAAAAAAATGAGAATTTCATCAAAGGGCTGCAATAAAAACTCATCGGTCTCTTTAATGATGATACCTAAGAATGGACCTCTCCTTACAAAATGTGATTCCGTTGTTTCAGAAGCAATGTCCATTATTGCATTTTGTGAGAAGAGGTCACAATATTAAGGATTGGTCTGTTTCTAAATGCATTGACAAAATAACTGATAAGAATTCACCCCTTCATATCATGGATTTTTAGTTTTATTATTTTTTTAGCCAACATAATTATTCTGTAATTAATATTAATTAATTTTTAAATTAAACGGTAATTATTTTAAAACTACTATTTAAAATTCATACAGTCAAAGTAATATAACACGTCATTTTATTAAACATTAAATTTGCAGAAAGTTTTTGACCCAATATTTATGTGCGCAGAAAGTTTTTGGTTTTATGCGAGTCTGTTTGTAACTTCATTATAAATAAAATATTTAAAATTAAAAGTAATTTTCTTTTTACTTATAAATATCACAGTAATTTAACTTAAAATAAAACTAAATGTGATTCAAAGCAAAACACTATTAAATAATTAAAACAGAAAAAAGGCATCAACTAAACCTTTATTTGGAGAAAATCACTCTTTAATCATGGGTATATTAGTAGATATTTATGTTTAAATTATAAAAAGAATGTATGTATTTCTTTGTGAAAATACTCTACAATTATAGGCATATTTAATTGGTTAAAATTTGTTACACAAATTATCAGCATTTTATTGTACAAATTAATTATTAGCAATTATCAATATTACTCAATCCCATATCCAAATCCAGTAGCAATTATCAGCATTTCATTGTACAAATAAACAGAATATTTTAATGTTTAAATAACATTTTTTATACAACATTATTAATATACATTACATGGCTTGAATGGCAGATACATATCTTGAATTTCGAGATGGGATGGTAGGATTCGTGCCCTAAAGAATATTGGGGGCGGGAGACTCCTGTTTCCAAAAAAATCATTTTCCGAAAATGTTTCTTTGTAAAACGACGATGAAGTCTCAGGACCGGCTGACAAACTTCGTGATATTTTCCACTATCAATTGGCAGATTTCACAGTTTCTTCTTACAACAAATTGACAAAATTCATGTTTGTTTTTCTGCATCTGACAAAAAAATTTTGCGATTTTTCTCCGCGACCGACTGTACGAATTTCTTGATTTTTTTTCTGGAGACAGATTGGTGAATTTCATAAATTTTTTATCGCAATCAATTGACGAATTTAGAAATTTTATTCTGTGACCGATTGGCAAATTTCCCTGTTTGTTCTTGTGACATACTGATGAAAGTAACGATTGTTTTTCTGCATCCGATTGAAAAATTTTGCATTTTTTTTCTGCGACCAGCTGAGGAATTTCACAGTATTTGCTCGTGACGGACTGGTAAATTTCACGATAGTTTTCCATGATCGATTGACGAATTTTGTGATATTTTCCCACTGTCGATTTCCCATGAACTTCAGTTTTTTTCTCGCAACCAATCGACAAATTATTTTATTTATTTTCACCATGATTGACGAAATCAGCAGTTTTTTCTATGACCGTTTTACGTATTTTGCGATGTTTTACCTGTCTGCCCAAAATAGGAAATAACTAAAATTGCAGCAACGGCCACTGGAGAATAAGCTCTATCAAATTGGCCAATAGTCAGCACTAAACAAAATGAGATTACACTTGTGATGCACATGACAAAAAAAATAACTTTGATGAACTTAAAAAAGAACATAATTAGAAACAACAAACTAGTTGTTTCTCGCAATTAACAGAAATTAGGACATGACTTTTTGAAATCAACCTTTTCTCGTGTAATAGAAGAAATCAATTGACTATTCCCTTTTCAAACTTTGGATATGGATTTCATAGCGTAGATTCCAATGCGTAGAACATAGTTCAATTAACGAAAATACCAGTGATTACAGTTTTGACTATAATTCCATTAAGGATATAATAAAAAAATTTGTTCAGAAGTGACATACTATCACAAATGTGCATTATTCATGTAAGTTAAAAATGAATGCACATCAGATTTTACAAAGTTTTCTAAAACTTTTTAAGAGAGCATAACCATATGTTTCCGATAATTTCTAAAGTTATAAAATCGCTCTGTACTGTTTGTCAAAAGTGTAACTTCTGAAAGAGGCTAAAGTATGCAAAATGGAATAAAATCTAAATTAAAAAATTCATTTAGCAACCCGATTGTTAATTGGCCATAACATTGGGTGAAAATTGAAAAATAGACATGGTATATATAAAGCTTGATTCTGTTCCTTTGTTTTAATAAAATAAAAATTTTGAATAATTATCTTGAGTTGTTAATTTAAATTGTTTCAATGGTATTTTGTCATGTCTGTATAAATGTAATTCTTTAAGTAGCACATAAAAAATAACGGGGTGTAAAGATTTTTTTTCCCTTTCTAACAGTTCAACTCCCCTGCATTTATAAATTTTGGGTACGAAACTCCCCTCTTGGGAAAACTTTAATTCAAGCCATGATATTCAAAGAGATATAGTTTTTGTAAATTATATTTCAATACATTTAAAATGTTTCAATGATGTGTGAAACATGTTTGTAATTTATTGTTTTGAAATGACATTATATAGAGAAATAATTCAATATATAACTAAAAACATATCTAGGGCCGGATATCCGATCGGATATCCGGCCGGATATCCGAATCCGGCAGACGAAGGAGCTTCGGATATCCGGTATCCGATATCCGGCAAAATCAATATCCGGTGCATCCCTACTATTAAGACAGTTTTTTGGAAAGAAGCGAGATAATCATTTAATAACTTTCAGTTGGTATAATAATTAAGAAGTAATAAATAGTGCATCAAAACCAAAAAGCATGTTCTTGACATACCTAAAAAAAAGAAGGTAATATGGAAATAATAGGATTCCATCTTAAATATGACGTAATCAACATGGCAACCTAGAATCATTACATGTCATGGGATATCACTGAATTAATTATGTACGATAGGATTTAATAGAATGAAGAAAACTTTTATTAATATCTTTTTAAGTTTTGATTTGATTTTCTTAAAATTTGAAATGACTTGACCAAATTCTGCAACGATTATATATATATATTAAATTTCAAACCATTTGGTTGGGTATTTTTTGCGCTGTTATATGCAGACAGATGGACAAACCTGATGAAGACTATAGGTGCTTCGTATTTATATAATTACAAACACATCTAAAAAGAGCTTAAAAAACACTATTTCTGTTTCCCTTTCATTCTGATAAAAATAACATTAAAATGACTTGAAATGGAATAAGTAATTTTTAAGGGAAAAAAAGTTGTTTTATTTTTTTCTGTATGAGAATAAATAAAATTGTTAATTTCAGAATGAATGAGTTCGGGCCCACCCGAGCTCGAAGAATGGTACAAAAATCGAGCCCAAGGCCATATCTCTCATCTCTAGTAGTAACACGAGAACACTGAAACTAAATGTTAAACCAACGGCAATGTTCTTTTCAAAATTCTTATTTGCATTTCAATACTTTGGTTTTTTTTTTTTTTTTTGGCCTGGGCAACCTGAACCTGATGTCTAACCAAATATGTTTACTTTTTATTTCTTTGGTTGCAGTTTTTTTTTCTTCTGAGGGCACTTTTAATTTTGAAACAAGTTCTGAAACAAATTTTCCTCTGAAAAACTGCACCTGAAATCAAGGGCAAAAAGATACCCAATTAGACATGTCCCACGCAAAACAGAAAAAATTATTTAAAAATATTCAAAAGCAAATGATAAATTTGTAAAGTTACCATTGGTTTAATATTAGTTTGCAAGCATCTTTCCATGAGAGTTAACATAGTATAATTAATAAATTTCGAACCCAGAATCAAAATAACATTAATTATTAATAACATTAAAACTCTTCATTTCACGATTTGCATAGTAATATAAAAAATAATTTAAAAATATGGTACTTTTCTGTTAGTCGGCACAGGCGATAAATCAACAAATATTTTTCCTTTGTCATCATTTGCATTGCATTCACTTAATTTTAAATATAAACCATTCACTCATTTCATTCTAATACATATGTCGCATTTAAATACATGCCTTTCACTCATTTTGATTCAATTGCAGAAAAAAAATATATCAAAATATTGTTTCTAATTTTCATGTGTGTAAAAAAAAAAAAGTGTTATTGGAAAGATTAGTACACGAGTGACATAAAAGTACCAAAAATACTCAGAAGTTAAATATAAGTATTAAATAGCTTAACCAGCATGAGTAATAGTCAGTGTAGAATAATTTAAATAGAAAAAATAAGAGAATATGCTTTCCACACGTAGAAGAATTCAATAAAACACACTTATTTATATTATGCACTATACATAAAGGTTATTTTTCCAAAAAAAGCAGGGGGGGACAACCAAACGCAACTAATGCACAATATGTTTTACTAATAAACATCATTACTTTCCATATGTTATATTTATAAACTGCATTAATTACAACTAAATAAAATAACCAAACCATACAAGTGATAAATTTTATACCTATGGTCATTTAAATTTCTCAAAACGCTTTTGAACTAAATTCTGATTCAGCAGCTATAAATATTATCATTAATATCTCAAAACTAATCTTTTGAATTAAAAAAAAAAAAAAACTTTTACTTGCTATGCTCACAATTTCTTAGTTAATTCATATTTAAAATAAAGTATGAAGCTGCAGCTTACTTACAAAATATATTATAGGAAAAATGTAAATTTTGCGAGCGAAATCTAAAAGCGTAAAAATCATAAAAGCATGGCTTTATATATATATATATAATTTTTTTTTTTTTGTTTAATGAATTTTGACCCAAAAATTCAGAAGACTTATTTCAAATTATAGCATTTTATGACACCTGATATGTATTAATTCCAATTTTGATTGTCGTTGAATACTAAGGTCATTCCATGGTAACTTACGTTATAATTTAAAACAATTTACAGCAGTAATTTCAGTAATATAACACCAAAAAATTTTCAAATGTTAAGTAGACATGATTTGTTAATTAAACCTATCCAAAGGCCAATTTGGATAAAAATTACCTAGAAAATGAAAATTACATTTTTTATGGCAACTTACGTTACTTTTTCAGTAATGTCAGTCACCATAATAAATATAACTGGCAGAGTTCAAGAAAAAACACTAAAATTAGGCCATTATCATCTAAATTTACCTTTGAATAGGTTTAATTAACAAATCATGTCAACTTTGCATTGTTAATATTTTTTTTTCTTTTGTCTTTTATTACTAAAATTACTGAAGTAAACTGTTCTAAATGTAACGTAAGTTACCATTGAATGACCCAGTGAATTATAAACATTGATTGAGCAAAACAAACAATATCACTTATTTTATTTTGAAGCTCAGAGCTTTATAAAAATTAATTACAATGTTGACACATTTTAATTAAATTCTAAAATACACCATATGCTCCTGATAATTTCAATAACTTTTACTAATGAAATAAATAATTCATATCACTTCAAAGAATTGTAAATAAACAACCCAAATCACAACAACAACAACAAAAAAAAAAACAACATTAATAATAATACATTTTAGATTAGTTCAACATTAACAAATATTAAATCAAATACATTAGATTATTACATATGCAGCTTAATAATTATTAAACAATTAAACAAATAAAAACCATGATACTATCACAGATAATACATTTTATATTATTTCAATATTAAATAACATATATTAATACTTAATATATTAATAATTATTAAGCTGATATTAAATTAAAATTATCTAGGTGTACCAAATGGAAGAAAAAGGAATTAGAAATGGAAGAGATATCATTTGATCATAGTTCACAGCTACGAAGCAATATACATAACCATATTCTCAAATATATACATTATTACTAATTAATTACTGTGCTTAAATTGCTTATTTAACACTGTGATCTTATTTTAGACAAATCTGATAAGTTATTCTAGCTTTCGTGTAATTTCAGAATTTTTTTAAGTCTGAGTGACACATTTTTTGCAATATCAAATCCTTGAAAAGTGTGTATAGGGAGGGAGGTAGAGGTTAACTGCTTCCCACTAACAGAATACTCATATACTCTATGTTTATATAAAACATAGTTTGCATAAACTACATTTTTTTAATTGATCATTTAACGCCATTTTATAAATTAAAAAAACTAATGCAAAGAAAACATTGATTAAAGAATAAAAGGAATTAAATAATAAATATTGTATTGAGAATAAAGTTTTCTTAGATACAGATTGATTTTGTGAGAAAAATGACGTTATACATAAAAGATAAAACAATGATAAATAAAATACAGAACATGTACTTTTGAGAAAAATGACTTACTTACAATCATCATACACGAATATTATTGAAGATTCATATCTTCAAAAAAAGCATGCAAATCTCATGTAAAAGTCGGGTCAACAGGCAATCGACAAACATTCACATAACTGTTGAAAATGTCCCATTGAAAACATCCTGCAATGTAAATGAATAGAAAAAAAAGAGTATAATAAACTAATAAAAACAACAAAAACAATGTAGAATGCATTTCAAAATCTCTCGTTCTAAGCAACAGAAAATAAATAATATAAAAAAACTACATACTTACAGTCAGTCATACAAGTTAGTAATACTTTATTTATACGAGAGTTCCTGATTGATGAATTTTAAGTAGAAAACAACAAAACAGCACATAGTCCAAGAGCATCAGACAATCCACTTTCTTGCAGAAGATCACAAATGGTAGTCACTTATTATAGAAGACTACACACCTGCGATATCCTGAGAGCAAACTTGGTAAAATATGTATTTATATGTATGGCACCAGCAGATTCTAATCTCTACTTCAAGTATAACTTTTATAGGTTTGAAAGTTTTTCAAACTCTTTCTGAAAAAAAATAAATAATTTACGAACTTTTCAATCGTAAATCATCTCTTGTGGGGAAGTGGAGAGAAAAAATTCATGTTCTAGATTTTACAGTTTTAATATACTACTACTGATTAATTATTAAAGAAAACTACAGAAAGATAAACATATAAGATAAAATTTTAAAAAGAATAAGGGATGGTTTATAAATTATTAATAATAATTACAAGTAAAAACTTTATTTAAAAACAAGTTTGTTCAATTTAAAAAAAGTTAAATTTTATATGTCATTAGAATTTTTTTAGGGGGAGGATAAGAAGCTAAATACAATTCAAAGTCTTCATATTACTTTTTAGATAGTACCGTATTATTGTAAAAATTAACACATTTAAAACTGATTAATAATAATGTAAATCATGTATGCAGAGTTTACTATGATCAGTCAATTATATAAAAATAATAGAGAAAACTTTGGAGTTAATTCAAAATTAATTCTATGGTTAAAAATTTGTTGCTAGTTTTAGGATAAATTAAAAAATTGTCAGTACTAAAAATGCATTGAAATAGAATATCAAATAGATTCCTGAAGGAAATGAAACTATTTATTCACAAAAAAGGGATTACTGTACATTATAATAGAATGACAACCGTACTATATTAATTTGTATTCATATACTATCAAATTTGTTTTAAATTCATGCATATGAAACCAGGTTAATTTTAAAGAATTTGGAAATGAGGAACATAATTATCTATTAACAAATGCATAGGCAGTGTTGTGTGTAAATACAGGAAGATGCAAATTAAAGAATTTACGAATACATAGTTTTATAGAGTTTGGTAATATTAAAAAGTAACATAGTTAACAAATTAATTTTAGTAGCGTAGTATGTAAATACATGAAAATAGTAACTTACGATTGTATAGCTTTATAAAAGAAACTTCTACAGTTATGAAACAATGTAAAGAAATGTTAAAAAACATCTGAAAAACCATTACGTACCTTTAATTTGTAAATCCCTTATTAATTTCAAATAATCTTTAAAATCATAAGCTATCGTCTGCTTCTTCAATCTTTTAAAATGGCGGAATACAGAAAAATGAAGCACGCTGATTGGTTGGGTCTAGTATTTTAAAGCCAAGGCCTAGACCACAGAGACCAAGCCTCGCAGACCACGCAGACCCTCCTAAACCAGGCTAAACCCACGCCTGGCAGACCTCGCAGACCTTGTAGACCTGATAAGCCATAGTGTAAACGCAGCATTTGCTGCGTTTACACTATGTGGCCTGTCAGGTCTGTTGGGTCTTTCAGGTCCAAGAATCGAAAAAATTGCGTCCACACTACGGCATAAGAACTTGGCTTGCGCATGCGTATATTTGCAGGTTGGGGGAAGGGAGGGACAGTCGTGTTTGTTTGTTTACGTTCGTATTCGTATCGAAATGAACGTGTCAGAATTGTTTGCGCCGTAATTTCTTTTGCACAGACATTAATTACGTGTAAATTAATAAAACTTACGTGTTTTTCTAAGCTCATTGCCCACAAGGGAAGCAAGAAAATGCAATTGCCCCCTAATTTTCTTTTTCTCTGAGTCTGAAAAAAATAAAATTTATTCTTTTCAAACAGTTTAAAATAATGAAACACAGAGAGAAAATGAATCTTTTTTTTTTTTGTTAATGTCTGGGAAAGGGGTACGATCCCTCCTTTCCACAAAATAAAAATTACATTTATTTTTCCCTTTGATTTAAGGGGGCAGTTTACCTTAAAATTGGTCAAAAAATTGATTTTTCTTTTTTAATATTAAATGAAAGCCTGTTTAATTGTGAATATTTTGATACCTCATTTTTATCCATACCGTAAATAGGGTATTGTAAATTTTGTTAAAACACTCAGCGCAATTACCACACAAATTAAAACTTTAAATGCTTTTTCTCCATTTTCATATTTTCTTCACTTTCATGTTTTAAGGCTTTTTCTGTATTTGAGATAGAGATTTTTAAGCTTTTTTTTTTGGTGCATGTTCTTTATTACATATGTGATAAATCTGCGCATGGAATTAGCATTTAGGTTTTTTGTTATTAAAAAAAAAAAAAAAAAAGTATATGAAGATATGTTAGATTTCATCGTTTTGCACTATATATATATCAGTAAAAAAAAATCATAATAAATGTAATATTAGATATGTCTAAAAATCCATGTGCAAGTTTGTGTAGTACACATTTGAAAATCTAAAAAAAAAAAAAAAAAAAAAAAGGGCAAAAATATCAATTTTTTTAAAAAGTAGTAGAGATTTAAAAAAATTCAATTTTTATAAAATTTTTTCAAAATGTACTTTTAGTTGAACATTGAAATTCAGTGAGTTCACCATTTGAATCATATTTAAAATAAAGAAAATTGTTGAAAAGGGAAACTGCCCCTTAAGTGTTCAGAAATTACCTTAAACAGGGGTCCAGGAGGGCAGGGACGACCCCCTGACAAAAGAGATAACTGCTTCAATTCTTCATTTAAAAAATGACAGTAGGAGCTTACTTTTGTTTTCTTAATTGTTATATGTATGGTTTGGCTTTAATGTTGACATTATGTTGCTACAATGTGAAATGAATACCAACACTGATGGAAAACCTAATCTAAGACATCACCAGTAATCAGGTTACCACTCATTTCACATTGCAGCAGAGCGTATGATGTTGCTACGGCAACACCACTCTCTGGTGCAACAGTTAACTGCCTGTCTCATTATTTATATTATTATCATCTGTGACACTACCTTCTGAGCAATAAATCTTTAAAACGACAATGAGGAAAAAATTAATTACTTTGACACAATAATAATAAATTCCCGCTGTTTTATAAGGGAGAATACAGAATTTCTTTGGCACATGTAAACTGGAAAAAAAAGGAACTAAATGTAACATTTCGTGAAACTTTACTTTTGGACAGTTTGAAAATAAAGCTTTTACTTTATAGATAATGGACATTAATTTCAGAAGAGAAATTATTGTCCTCACCTGATGATAAAACAATATTTTTAAATAGAAACTTACATTATCGCTTGTGAAAATTAAATCTACAATGATTACATGAAAATGACGCCATTTTCTATATACTTTTAGTCGTGATGTTACATTTAAATAAAGGTACTATGGTAACACTTATAGTAAAGGCTTAAAAATTTATATATGAAAAATATGCATTATCTGTTCAAAATGATGCCATTTTTGCATGTGAAAATACAGTGAGTCTGATTTTTAATTGATTTATAAAAATAATGCTCATACCCATTTTCTTTTTGTGGCAATATAAAAGAAAAAGTTGCATTAGAAAATTAAATAACATTTTTTTAAAATTATAAACTATAGCAGATGGTTGAAAATAGGGCTGAGAAATCTGATAATTGTTTTAAATTTGCAATAATTTTACTCCCGTTCTAAAACTATTGTATGGTGTTATACATATATAATGTTATCAACATTTAGGTAATTTTAGTCCCCACCCCATCACTTACAATATCATACGTTATCATTCCTCGACATCCCCCCCCCCCCATACACACACACCTTAATGAAATCATCATCAATGTTTAAAAATCCTTTTTATTTTTATATGTTTGCGTTTGCATAAAGATATGATTTTACATTTAAACAACTGTATATCAATTAACATCTAACTACACTTACTATTTAAAAAGGTATAAGACTATTTTGATGTAAAGAAAAAATTAAAGCACTAAAACAAAAAATATCGTTTGGATAAAAAAAAAAAAAAAAAAAAAAACTTTCCCCAAAAATATCTTATGACAATCAAACGTCAGGTCCCCCCCCCCCCACACACACACATTAAAATGATAATTTTATATATGCACAGCCCTTAATTTGTATAAACACTGCAGCAGCAAAAGAAGGTGACATTTCAAAATTCCTCCCACAGTATTTAAAAAACTAAGTTGTATTGAAAATACCTTATATTATAAAGAAGCTTTTCTATGAAACCTTTAAACACATAAATGCTAAACTTATTATGTTTGCTTTTCATTACATTGGTTTTTATTTGTCACATATTGTATCCCACAAGGAGTAATAATTCTCCAAAACCCCTTACAAATAAGGATACTGGCTGCACCACTGGTATAAGGAATATACACAAATTATGAAAAATTAGGCATAGATTATGAAATACTCTCCAACAGTAGCTATTAAGAAATTTAATATTTTCATACAATGAAATGAAATATCTAAATGTGCCATTTAAAAACACGTAACTCAGTAAAAATGCATTTTCAGCACTTGTTGTCCCCATAACACTTTTTGATGCATTTATTGAATTTTACATTTAAATAGCACCCTCTATAGCAAACATCATTAGCATTTAATAATTACAATGCAATCACAGTATATTTACAAGTGTGACAAGCTGAATTCATAAATATTTTTCAACCATGTTAAAAGTGTTTTTCTCATTTTATATCTTAGCCATTTTTTTTTTTATAAAAAATAAATAGATAATTAAAAACAATTCTTAAATCAAGGTTTACATGATAGGCAAAACAAGCAAATACCTGAAATACCATTTATAATAAAAATATATAGTCAAATAAAAGACAACAAATCTTTAATAAATTTCTTTTATTTGAAAGTACAAGTTACAGAAACAAAATAAAATTTCTTTATATTATAAATATTATTGAATATAATGATTACTACGTATAATAAATGAAACAATATTAATATGTATCATAATGGTCTATGATGATGACAATGTTTTGCAGAAAACTTTATTGATCTGAAGAAAAAGATATTTATATTTCAATCTGAAAGGAAGATAATGCATTAGTAAAAATTGAGTAAAAATAAACTGTGTAACTAGCTAAATTGTGAACTATTAAGTAGGGATGCAACGGATATCCGGCAAATATCCGATATCCGGCACATCCGGCTGATTTTTCAATATCCGAAATACCGTCGGATATCCGAATCACAATCACCGGATATCCGACTTCTCTGCCGGATATCCGGCAATGCGTAACAAAGCAAATATATAAGGATAAGAGAAATCGTTTGACCCAAACAATGCCGAACGACTTTTGTTTATAATGCAAAATATGAAAGTAAGTCCACTATTTATGAGTAAAAGGTAATTCCCAAAAGTTTAAAGAATTACCAGCTTTCCTAACATTGGTATTTGAACTCTCTATAATATATTTAAGAATTTATGTTTACATCTTTTAGAAAATTGTACCTTTACTTTCAGAATGTGAAACAAAATCTGAAGTTGTTTATTAAAGTATAACTTTATTAATTTTCTTTCTCTCTTTTAAGTTTAACAATTAAACAGGCCTATTTTTACTTTCTTCTATCTTCAATAGAAGAAAGTATTGTAACTGAGATTTTTTTCGATTTCTGGTTTTTGGTGGGCTTAGACGTTTTAGGGGTCAGAGATCCCAAAACATGCTTATACAAAATGTCTGTTTCTCTGTCATCATACCATCAAAAAGTGTATGAAGTTATACATAGAATTGAACCAAATTTTTTGTGAATATTTTTGGCTATAGCCAGCTGGCCCTTCTTCAATATTGGAACATTCCACAAGAAGGGGGCGCTGTAATCGTGATTTTTGTGCCATCAAAAAGTGTATGAAGTTAAGCATAGAATTGAACCAAATTTTTGTGTATGTTTTTGGCTGTGGCCAGCAAATCCTTCTTCAATATGGAAGCATTCTGTCAGAAAGAAGTGCTGCTGTAATTGCGATTTTTGTGCCATTTTCATTATTGTACTGTCAAAAAGTGTCTGTTAAATATGTAATAAGTTATCCATATAATCGAACAAAATTTTTTGTGTATGTTTTTGGCTATGTCCAGCAGGTTCTCCTTTAAATTAGAAATATTTCACCAGAAGGGTGCGCTGTAACAGTGATTTTTGTGCCATTTTCATTCTTGTATGTACCATCGAAAATTGTATGAAGTTATGCATAGAATTGAACCAATTTTTAGAGGTATGTTTTTGGCTATGGCCAACTGGTCCTCCTTGAATTTGAAAATAGTCTGCTGGAAGAGGATGCTATAATAATGATTTTTGTGTTATTTCCATTGTGTTCCATTTGTGTTATTTCCATCGAAAAGTGTATGAAACTAAGCATAGAATTGAACCAATTTTTTGTGTATATTTTTGGCTATGGCCATCAGTTTTTCCTTGAATTTGGAAATATTCCGCCAGAAGGTGTCATTGTGACAGCGTTTTTTGTAAAATTTTCTCAATTTTTTGCAGTTTTTGTACTGTATATTGGTGGCTCGTGAAGTCATGGGAACTTCGCATCCTGCTAAGCTGTCTATTCACAATCAGCTGATGTACAACAGAATAACGAAAAAAATTATTGATTTTAATAAATATCATGATTGAGATTAACTTATTCTTATTAATTGACGAGCAGAAATCTTAGATCAAAATCAAAGTTGGTATAATATTGAACTAATAATATGGAAGAATTAACATTTAAAATTACTTTTAGAAATATTAAGACGTATGAGATAGAAGAAAGTTTTGGGACTGGCACATCCAATTAGTTATATTTGTAACCAGAGTTGTATAATATAGAAGCACTCCCGCACGCCGTGCGCGGAAAATTTTCTGCAAAATTCGGAACTTTGCGGAAAATTTCTTAGAAAAGAAAAGTAGTTTTTGTTCTTGTATTTTTTTTTAAATACCGAAAAATTAAAAATGTTCTCCAATTTTATGTACGATTTATTTATTGTTTGATAGGGGTGATTCTGTTCCGAATTTTCCGAAAATTTAAGGCATTCGGTTCCGAAAATTAAAAAAAAATCGCCCATCAGTCCGAAAATTCAGACACAAAAAAAAATCACTGAAATATATTGCGGATTTCAACAAATGATCGCCGAAAATAAACCAATTCCGTCAATCGTTCGCAGAAAAAATACCCAATTTTGTCAAAGCATCACGGAAAAAATGAAAATTTCGTTAAAGGACCGCGGAAAACGCTAATTTCTTTAAAGAATAATCGTGGACAAAAAAAAATTTCTTGTCAAAGAATAGCAGAAAAAACGCAAATTACATCAAAGAAATGCAGGAAAAAAATGAATTTCGTAAAACATAGCGGAAAAAACGCGAATTTTGTCAAAGGATCGTGAAAAAAATCCCGCAAATTTCATAAAAGAATCGCGGAAAAAAACTAATTTCGTTAAAGGATCTCGAAAGAAACACAAATTTGGTAAAAGTTCCGCGGAAAAAGCACGCATCTAGTAAAGGGATCGCGAAAAAAAAAATGAATTTTCTCAAAAGGCCACAGAAAAAACACGAATATCGTCAAAGGATTGCGAAAAAAAAGCGAATTTCATCAAAGAATCGCAGAAAAAAGCAAATTTTGTGTAAAAGCGCAGGAAAAAAACTAATTTCATAAAAGCATAGCGGAAAAAGCACGAATTTTGTCAAAAGATAATGAAAAAAATGAAAATTTCGGCAAAGAACCGCGGAAAAAACTAATTTCATCAAAGGATTGCGAATTTCGTCAAAACGCCGTGAAAAAAGCTTGAATTTCGTCAAAAGATCGCGAAAAATGCAAATTTCGTCTAAGGATAGGAGAAAAAAAGCGCATTTTGTCAAAGGATCTCTAAAAAAACACGAATTTTGTCAAAAAAAAATGCAAATGTCGTCAAAATATCATGGAAAAACGGAAATTTCGCCAAATGATCGCGGAAAAAAATGAGAATTTCATCAAAGGGCTGCAATAAAAACTCATCGGTCTCTTTAATGATGATACCTAAGAATGGACCTCTCCTTACAAAATGTGATTCCGTTGTTTCAGAAGCAATGTCCATTATTGCATTTTGTGAGAAGAGGTCACAATATTAAGGATTGGTCTGTTTCTAAATGCATTGACAAAATAACTGATAAGAATTCACCCCTTCATATCATGGATTTTTAGTTTTATTATTTTTTTAGCCAACATAATTATTCTGTAATTAATATTAATTAATTTTTAAATTAAACGGTAATTATTTTAAAACTACTATTTAAAATTCATACAGTCAAAGTAATATAACACGTCATTTTATTAAACATTAAATTTGCAGAAAGTTTTTGACCCAATATTTATGTGCGCAGAAAGTTTTTGGTTTTATGCGAGTCTGTTTGTAACTTCATTATAAATAAAATATTTAAAATTAAAAGTAATTTTCTTTTTACTTATAAATATCACAGTAATTTAACTTAAAATAAAACTAAATGTGATTCAAAGCAAAACACTATTAAATAATTAAAACAGAAAAAAGGCATCAACTAAACCTTTATTTGGAGAAAATCACTCTTTAATCATGGGTATATTAGTAGATATTTATGTTTAAATTATAAAAAGAATGTATGTATTTCTTTGTGAAAATACTCTACAATTATAGGCATATTTAATTGGTTAAAATTTGTTACACAAATTATCAGCATTTTATTGTACAAATTAATTATTAGCAATTATCAATATTACTCAATCCCATATCCAAATCCAGTAGCAATTATCAGCATTTCATTGTACAAATAAACAGAATATTTTAATGTTTAAATAACATTTTTTATACAACATTATTAATATACATTACATGGCTTGAATGGCAGATACATATCTTGAATTTCGAGATGGGATGGTAGGATTCGTGCCCTAAAGAATATTGGGGGCGGGAGACTCCTGTTTCCAAAAAAATCATTTTCCGAAAATGTTTCTTTGTAAAACGACGATGAAGTCTCAGGACCGGCTGACAAACTTCGTGATATTTTCCACTATCAATTGGCAGATTTCACAGTTTCTTCTTACAACAAATTGACAAAATTCATGTTTGTTTTTCTGCATCTGACAAAAAAATTTTGCGATTTTTCTCCGCGACCGACTGTACGAATTTCTTGATTTTTTTTCTGGAGACAGATTGGTGAATTTCATAAATTTTTTATCGCAATCAATTGACGAATTTAGAAATTTTATTCTGTGACCGATTGGCAAATTTCCCTGTTTGTTCTTGTGACATACTGATGAAAGTAACGATTGTTTTTCTGCATCCGATTGAAAAATTTTGCATTTTTTTTCTGCGACCAGCTGAGGAATTTCACAGTATTTGCTCGTGACGGACTGGTAAATTTCACGATAGTTTTCCATGATCGATTGACGAATTTTGTGATATTTTCCCACTGTCGATTTCCCATGAACTTCAGTTTTTTTCTCGCAACCAATCGACAAATTATTTTATTTATTTTCACCATGATTGACGAAATCAGCAGTTTTTTCTATGACCGTTTTACGTATTTTGCGATGTTTTACCTGTCTGCCCAAAATAGGAAATAACTAAAATTGCAGCAACGGCCACTGGAGAATAAGCTCTATCAAATTGGCCAATAGTCAGCACTAAACAAAATGAGATTACACTTGTGATGCACATGACAAAAAAAATAACTTTGATGAACTTAAAAAAGAACATAATTAGAAACAACAAACTAGTTGTTTCTCGCAATTAACAGAAATTAGGACATGACTTTTTGAAATCAACCTTTTCTCGTGTAATAGAAGAAATCAATTGACTATTCCCTTTTCAAACTTTGGATATGGATTTCATAGCGTAGATTCCAATGCGTAGAACATAGTTCAATTAACGAAAATACCAGTGATTACAGTTTTGACTATAATTCCATTAAGGATATAATAAAAAAATTTGTTCAGAAGTGACATACTATCACAAATGTGCATTATTCATGTAAGTTAAAAATGAATGCACATCAGATTTTACAAAGTTTTCTAAAACTTTTTAAGAGAGCATAACCATATGTTTCCGATAATTTCTAAAGTTATAAAATCGCTCTGTACTGTTTGTCAAAAGTGTAACTTCTGAAAGAGGCTAAAGTATGCAAAATGGAATAAAATCTAAATTAAAAAATTCATTTAGCAACCCGATTGTTAATTGGCCATAACATTGGGTGAAAATTGAAAAATAGACATGGTATATATAAAGCTTGATTCTGTTCCTTTGTTTTAATAAAATAAAAATTTTGAATAATTATCTTGAGTTGTTAATTTAAATTGTTTCAATGGTATTTTGTCATGTCTGTATAAATGTAATTCTTTAAGTAGCACATAAAAAATAACGGGGTGTAAAGATTTTTTTTCCCTTTCTAACAGTTCAACTCCCCTGCATTTATAAATTTTGGGTACGAAACTCCCCTCTTGGGAAAACTTTAATTCAAGCCATGATATTCAAAGAGATATAGTTTTTGTAAATTATATTTCAATACATTTAAAATGTTTCAATGATGTGTGAAACATGTTTGTAATTTATTGTTTTGAAATGACATTATATAGAGAAATAATTCAATATATAACTAAAAACATATCTAGGGCCGGATATCCGATCGGATATCCGGCCGGATATCCGAATCCGGCAGACGAAGGAGCTTCGGATATCCGGTATCCGATATCCGGCAAAATCAATATCCGGTGCATCCCTACTATTAAGACAGTTTTTTGGAAAGAAGCGAGATAATCATTTAATAACTTTCAGTTGGTATAATAATTAAGAAGTAATAAATAGTGCATCAAAACCAAAAAGCATGTTCTTGACATACCTAAAAAAAAGAAGGTAATATGGAAATAATAGGATTCCATCTTAAATATGACGTAATCAACATGGCAACCTAGAATCATTACATGTCATGGGATATCACTGAATTAATTATGTACGATAGGATTTAATAGAATGAAGAAAACTTTTATTAATATCTTTTTAAGTTTTGATTTGATTTTCTTAAAATTTGAAATGACTTGACCAAATTCTGCAACGATTATATATATATATTAAATTTCAAACCATTTGGTTGGGTATTTTTTGCGCTGTTATATGCAGACAGATGGACAAACCTGATGAAGACTATAGGTGCTTCGTATTTATATAATTACAAACACATCTAAAAAGAGCTTAAAAAACACTATTTCTGTTTCCCTTTCATTCTGATAAAAATAACATTAAAATGACTTGAAATGGAATAAGTAATTTTTAAGGGAAAAAAAGTTGTTTTATTTTTTTCTGTATGAGAATAAATAAAATTGTTAATTTCAGAATGAATGAGTTCGGGCCCACCCGAGCTCGAAGAATGGTACAAAAATCGAGCCCAAGGCCATATCTCTCATCTCTAGTAGTAACACGAGAACACTGAAACTAAATGTTAAACCAACGGCAATGTTCTTTTCAAAATTCTTATTTGCATTTCAATACTTTGGTTTTTTTTTTTTTTTTTGGCCTGGGCAACCTGAACCTGATGTCTAACCAAATATGTTTACTTTTTATTTCTTTGGTTGCAGTTTTTTTTTCTTCTGAGGGCACTTTTAATTTTGAAACAAGTTCTGAAACAAATTTTCCTCTGAAAAACTGCACCTGAAATCAAGGGCAAAAAGATACCCAATTAGACATGTCCCACGCAAAACAGAAAAAATTATTTAAAAATATTCAAAAGCAAATGATAAATTTGTAAAGTTACCATTGGTTTAATATTAGTTTGCAAGCATCTTTCCATGAGAGTTAACATAGTATAATTAATAAATTTCGAACCCAGAATCAAAATAACATTAATTATTAATAACATTAAAACTCTTCATTTCACGATTTGCATAGTAATATAAAAAATAATTTAAAAATATGGTACTTTTCTGTTAGTCGGCACAGGCGATAAATCAACAAATATTTTTCCTTTGTCATCATTTGCATTGCATTCACTTAATTTTAAATATAAACCATTCACTCATTTCATTCTAATACATATGTCGCATTTAAATACATGCCTTTCACTCATTTTGATTCAATTGCAGAAAAAAAATATATCAAAATATTGTTTCTAATTTTCATGTGTGTAAAAAAAAAAAAGTGTTATTGGAAAGATTAGTACACGAGTGACATAAAAGTACCAAAAATACTCAGAAGTTAAATATAAGTATTAAATAGCTTAACCAGCATGAGTAATAGTCAGTGTAGAATAATTTAAATAGAAAAAATAAGAGAATATGCTTTCCACACGTAGAAGAATTCAATAAAACACACTTATTTATATTATGCACTATACATAAAGGTTATTTTTCCAAAAAAAGCAGGGGGGGACAACCAAACGCAACTAATGCACAATATGTTTTACTAATAAACATCATTACTTTCCATATGTTATATTTATAAACTGCATTAATTACAACTAAATAAAATAACCAAACCATACAAGTGATAAATTTTATACCTATGGTCATTTAAATTTCTCAAAACGCTTTTGAACTAAATTCTGATTCAGCAGCTATAAATATTATCATTAATATCTCAAAACTAATCTTTTGAATTAAAAAAAAAAAAAAACTTTTACTTGCTATGCTCACAATTTCTTAGTTAATTCATATTTAAAATAAAGTATGAAGCTGCAGCTTACTTACAAAATATATTATAGGAAAAATGTAAATTTTGCGAGCGAAATCTAAAAGCGTAAAAATCATAAAAGCATGGCTTTATATATATATATATAATTTTTTTTTTTTTGTTTAATGAATTTTGACCCAAAAATTCAGAAGACTTATTTCAAATTATAGCATTTTATGACACCTGATATGTATTAATTCCAATTTTGATTGTCGTTGAATACTAAGGTCATTCCATGGTAACTTACGTTATAATTTAAAACAATTTACAGCAGTAATTTCAGTAATATAACACCAAAAAATTTTCAAATGTTAAGTAGACATGATTTGTTAATTAAACCTATCCAAAGGCCAATTTGGATAAAAATTACCTAGAAAATGAAAATTACATTTTTTATGGCAACTTACGTTACTTTTTCAGTAATGTCAGTCACCATAATAAATATAACTGGCAGAGTTCAAGAAAAAACACTAAAATTAGGCCATTATCATCTAAATTTACCTTTGAATAGGTTTAATTAACAAATCATGTCAACTTTGCATTGTTAATATTTTTTTTTCTTTTGTCTTTTATTACTAAAATTACTGAAGTAAACTGTTCTAAATGTAACGTAAGTTACCATTGAATGACCCAGTGAATTATAAACATTGATTGAGCAAAACAAACAATATCACTTATTTTATTTTGAAGCTCAGAGCTTTATAAAAATTAATTACAATGTTGACACATTTTAATTAAATTCTAAAATACACCATATGCTCCTGATAATTTCAATAACTTTTACTAATGAAATAAATAATTCATATCACTTCAAAGAATTGTAAATAAACAACCCAAATCACAACAACAACAACAAAAAAAAAAACAACATTAATAATAATACATTTTAGATTAGTTCAACATTAACAAATATTAAATCAAATACATTAGATTATTACATATGCAGCTTAATAATTATTAAACAATTAAACAAATAAAAACCATGATACTATCACAGATAATACATTTTATATTATTTCAATATTAAATAACATATATTAATACTTAATATATTAATAATTATTAAGCTGATATTAAATTAAAATTATCTAGGTGTACCAAATGGAAGAAAAAGGAATTAGAAATGGAAGAGATATCATTTGATCATAGTTCACAGCTACGAAGCAATATACATAACCATATTCTCAAATATATACATTATTACTAATTAATTACTGTGCTTAAATTGCTTATTTAACACTGTGATCTTATTTTAGACAAATCTGATAAGTTATTCTAGCTTTCGTGTAATTTCAGAATTTTTTTAAGTCTGAGTGACACATTTTTTGCAATATCAAATCCTTGAAAAGTGTGTATAGGGAGGGAGGTAGAGGTTAACTGCTTCCCACTAACAGAATACTCATATACTCTATGTTTATATAAAACATAGTTTGCATAAACTACATTTTTTTAATTGATCATTTAACGCCATTTTATAAATTAAAAAAACTAATGCAAAGAAAACATTGATTAAAGAATAAAAGGAATTAAATAATAAATATTGTATTGAGAATAAAGTTTTCTTAGATACAGATTGATTTTGTGAGAAAAATGACGTTATACATAAAAGATAAAACAATGATAAATAAAATACAGAACATGTACTTTTGAGAAAAATGACTTACTTACAATCATCATACACGAATATTATTGAAGATTCATATCTTCAAAAAAAGCATGCAAATCTCATGTAAAAGTCGGGTCAACAGGCAATCGACAAACATTCACATAACTGTTGAAAATGTCCCATTGAAAACATCCTGCAATGTAAATGAATAGAAAAAAAAGAGTATAATAAACTAATAAAAACAACAAAAACAATGTAGAATGCATTTCAAAATCTCTCGTTCTAAGCAACAGAAAATAAATAATATAAAAAAACTACATACTTACAGTCAGTCATACAAGTTAGTAATACTTTATTTATACGAGAGTTCCTGATTGATGAATTTTAAGTAGAAAACAACAAAACAGCACATAGTCCAAGAGCATCAGACAATCCACTTTCTTGCAGAAGATCACAAATGGTAGTCACTTATTATAGAAGACTACACACCTGCGATATCCTGAGAGCAAACTTGGTAAAATATGTATTTATATGTATGGCACCAGCAGATTCTAATCTCTACTTCAAGTATAACTTTTATAGGTTTGAAAGTTTTTCAAACTCTTTCTGAAAAAAAATAAATAATTTACGAACTTTTCAATCGTAAATCATCTCTTGTGGGGAAGTGGAGAGAAAAAATTCATGTTCTAGATTTTACAGTTTTAATATACTACTACTGATTAATTATTAAAGAAAACTACAGAAAGATAAACATATAAGATAAAATTTTAAAAAGAATAAGGGATGGTTTATAAATTATTAATAATAATTACAAGTAAAAACTTTATTTAAAAACAAGTTTGTTCAATTTAAAAAAAGTTAAATTTTATATGTCATTAGAATTTTTTTAGGGGGAGGATAAGAAGCTAAATACAATTCAAAGTCTTCATATTACTTTTTAGATAGTACCGTATTATTGTAAAAATTAACACATTTAAAACTGATTAATAATAATGTAAATCATGTATGCAGAGTTTACTATGATCAGTCAATTATATAAAAATAATAGAGAAAACTTTGGAGTTAATTCAAAATTAATTCTATGGTTAAAAATTTGTTGCTAGTTTTAGGATAAATTAAAAAATTGTCAGTACTAAAAATGCATTGAAATAGAATATCAAATAGATTCCTGAAGGAAATGAAACTATTTATTCACAAAAAAGGGATTACTGTACATTATAATAGAATGACAACCGTACTATATTAATTTGTATTCATATACTATCAAATTTGTTTTAAATTCATGCATATGAAACCAGGTTAATTTTAAAGAATTTGGAAATGAGGAACATAATTATCTATTAACAAATGCATAGGCAGTGTTGTGTGTAAATACAGGAAGATGCAAATTAAAGAATTTACGAATACATAGTTTTATAGAGTTTGGTAATATTAAAAAGTAACATAGTTAACAAATTAATTTTAGTAGCGTAGTATGTAAATACATGAAAATAGTAACTTACGATTGTATAGCTTTATAAAAGAAACTTCTACAGTTATGAAACAATGTAAAGAAATGTTAAAAAACATCTGAAAAACCATTACGTACCTTTAATTTGTAAATCCCTTATTAATTTCAAATAATCTTTAAAATCATAAGCTATCGTCTGCTTCTTCAATCTTTTAAAATGGCGGAATACAGAAAAATGAAGCACGCTGATTGGTTGGGTCTAGTATTTTAAAGCCAAGGCCTAGACCACAGAGACCAAGCCTCGCAGACCACGCAGACCCTCCTAAACCAGGCTAAACCCACGCCTGGCAGACCTCGCAGACCTTGTAGACCTGATAAGCCATAGTGTAAACGCAGCATTACACACGGTATTAAAATATGCAATCATAAAATAAGAAATATATATGCTAAAACTGTGGTGTCTGAATAATGACATTTACTCCATGGTTTCTATTAACTGACTGAGCGAGCTAAATTATACATGTTCTGTGAACGAGATTATGGAATAAGTGTGTTTATGGCTATGATTATGTGGTATGCTGATTCACAGATTATATATATCTCATATAGATATATAATCTGTGCTTGAGCCGAGGCTTGAGCGGAGTTTGTGTGCGGTTGGTTAACTAATTTTAAATGCTAAATGGGCTAAAGTAGATAAAGAAGGTCACGTGATGTTTTCCCCGACTATTTTAGATTTTATCTGAGTGAACATAGGCATGTAGTCCTGTTACGAAAACCATGTTTTGGAAGGATAAAGAAATATAGTCGTTGGTTTTACCTTTTTTGAACCATTAAAGATAATGAAATAATTGAATTATGTTAAAATTCCTTTCTTCGATAAGACCTACTCCATGACATAAACTTCTGAGCGCGCGCGCGGCGTGAAATGCACTTCTGAACACACTCATTGAGTTCAGTTGAAGTTGAATCATTCTTCAGATTGACGTGACGCTTGTTTGTTTACATTTTTATTTTTGTTTATCGTGCGATTTCTCGTGGATGAAAAAATGATGAGTTGTGGAATGAATAAATAAATAAAAATATGTTTATGGGCTATTCGAGATAACAGTACCTATCTTGCTTCATGTCTCAAAGCAAAAAATTTTAATGTAATGTAATAGTGCGATTTCTCTTATGACGAGTATATAATTGTTGAAGTTATAAACCCTGTTTTATAAGCATTATCTCGAAAATAATTACGGCATCACGTGGTAGTGAAATGCAATTAATTTGAAATTCTCCCATTTTGAAATTAATTTGAAATTCTCCCATTTTGAATACAGAAGCGCTAAAAATGGGAATGACCAATTCTGAAAACATGGCAGTTTTTTCAACTCCTATTAGCAAAGCAAAAATTGAAGAGAAAGGAAATAAAAACTCTAATTTATTGTTTTATTTATTTTTCAGTTTCACAGTTTTTAGCCTCTTTGTATCGTGGTATTTTTTCTCTGGTAAATAGTTTAACACCCCTCCCCCTCTCTCTTTTTAACTTTTCCAATAAATGGTGCTCGGATAATTTATGGGCACAGACGTCATATATGCACGGGGTATATAACTGGCGTCAAAATGGACTTATTTTATTTTTTGTTATTTCCTTTTTAAAATAATTGAAAATAAATTAAAAATATGGTAGGTACTACTTTGTTATCCCGTCGACCAATTTCGCCAAATTACACAAACTGACATAATTTTTATTTTGAATAATGGACGAACAATTAAGTTTGTAAAATATTAATAAAACTATAAATAAAAAGTCTAATTAAAAATCATTTGATGACATAACAAACACGCTTATCGTGTTTGTCAAGTGAATGTGACATTTACGATCATTCATTATTGGCATTTAATCTTATAGTTTGGCGATAGTTTTTTGGCCGACGGGATAATCAAGTAGTACCAAAAATATATATGTAACTGGTATTCAAAACGAGATTTTCGCCAAACTGGCATCAGAAAAAAATCATGCTGAACCCGATTCGTATATGACATCTGTGCCAATTTATGTTTCATTTTGTCACTTTTTTTTTTACAAAAATTATGCATTTTTCATATAAGTTTTTTTCAGATGTTATAATTTTCCTATCAATATAATGTGTGATATCCAGTTTATTAGAAAGTGTTGATGCAATTATATATAATATGTGTGTGTATGCAATCATAGAAATTTGACTGACTGTTGATTATTTTCTCAATGTTTTTAAAAATATCATGAGATTATTTTTATCTGCTGATTAGCATAATTATATGCAAGGAGTGAGTGCTAATTCCTTATTTACTTAGTTTTTAATAAAAATAGGCAGTTCTAATGCTCTAAGGTTCTAACCAAGTAATTTAAGTAGAAGAAAACTATTTTATTTAACAAAAAAGTAAGAAAAATTATATGCATTCTCTCATGCAGTGGATAGTTGTTAATCAAATATATTGTACTAGAAAGATAGCCCATCAAAAATGGCGGAATATGATATATAAAGATATATACAACATACAACACATGTACAAGAATATGGGTTTTTCTCGCTTGTTCCGCAGTGATAGATGAAAATAACAGATTTCAAAAACAAAACTCATTTATGAAAAACTATAATACAGTAGAAGACCACTAAACCACAGAGGTTGATTCCAAGTATTGTACAGTAGGGTGGAGCGAAAAAAATTAATTTTTTAAAATCAAAAACGGGTAGGTGCCAAAAGTTGCCTTTATACTAGTACATCATCTGTGTGCAATATTACCGCTGAAAAAAAATGGCTTGAGTCTGCGCTGTTGGTCCAAAAGTCGAAATTTTGGGTAAAATTTGACATTTTTTCAAAAATTAAAAAAAAATTCTATAGAGATGGTTATTATTTAAAAGTGTTATTTAAACCTTTATTATTAATGACTTAACATATTTAAACGAAAAAACTATATCTTTGTTCTGTATAACTGGAACAAAACTGACAACTTTTGGTGAAAAGAAGACGTTTCCACTCTGTTGTGTCATACAACTAATTGTTGTTTGGAATACAGCTCTTACCTAGCTGCTTTCAAAACTACCCAGGAGGTACCACGTGGAGGTGGCTGCCTTTCATGTCACAACAGTGCATAGCTCGACCACCCTACCATCTGAACTCAATTTTTTATTTATACATTGAATTGTGATTTTTTTTATCAAAGACTGGCATAAGTTTTCTATGTATCAACCTGGTACATCTTTGAATCCACAGACTTTGAATGCTGCTGCTGTGATCTCATTTACGTATTTTTCTACTGTTTGTGTAAGAGAAGACAAACAGTGTAATGCAGTGCAGATGGTATTAATGTAATCTATTCAGCCTTCTATTATCTTCACCAAGATTGCACATGATAAATGCATATTGATTAAAGGTTCTGTTACCACAACACTTTTCCAATGAGTTAGATTTATATAATTATCCATTTCAAAGTTGATTGCAGATATTTCTGATTTGCGTATGCCATCATTTACTCTCATTTTTCGACTATTATGTGCTGAGCAGCTAGCTGTTTAATGTGATGGCAATCGTCAGAGAGCATTGAAATAAGAATTTCCTCTGTGTATGCAAAGCAACCATTGTCCTAAATAACCTTTTTTCAGTATTTTTTAATTCCGTTTTGTGTGTTGTTTAGTATCCAAGTTGTTTTTGTGTAGCCAATTCCCCATGAGTTTTTAGATCCCTTCTTTAGCTGTGAATTACATTTGATTGTAAACTATTCTGGAGCCAAACTTGGATAACATAGTACTTTTTGAGTGAACGTAGAGACTCTGATGGGCAGTGAGTGCTCATTTGAAGGCAGATAATTCTGTTAGTCGTTGTCATCCATTCTGCGAGGGGCATGTTTAGAATGAACCAATTGATCATATGTCTCCTCCAAGTCCAGTTAATTTCCTCTGCATCATTTATTAGATAAAATCGTTGGCAAAAATTAGATTCTAACCCACAGGGATGCGCCGGACCAATAGGAAAATCTTTGTCCAAGTGCTTATTCCCTTCTTATTTCAATTTTCGAAGCCATAGAGAGTATTTTTTAAACATTATTTCCTGAAATCAAGAAAAGGGTACTCAGCACATACCAGAAATACCTGATAGATATCTGCAAAGTTATTTCATCAAGATATTGCTCAGAACTAGTGAATAGGAACCCAAGAAACTTGTCCTAAGCAAGATGGCCCACAACGGCGCATAAAATTATTCGCCTTTATATAAGCACTGAACTGATTGACCATCAGATTCTGGTTCACTCACAAAGTATTTAATCGAAGTTTATGTCACATGATGGCTTACACCAAATAAAATTCACATCTAAAAAATTGATCTAAAAACTTATGGGAAATTACTCGGCTACAAAACATCACAGAAATCGGCAAAAAACAAATACTAAAAAAATTTATTTAGGATAATGGTAGCTTTTCACATCGAGAGCAAATTCTTATTGCAATTTTGATGACGATCGCCATCACATTAAACAACAAGCTTATCACCATATAAAAAATTCAAGAGGTAGAGTAAATGATGGCATACTCAAAGATGAAATACCTATATGTTGTAAAATGTTGTAGGAACGGAACTCCCAATCACTATGCAGTAACTGGATGTAATTTTGGTGAAGATACTACAGCGCTGAATAGATTCCATTAATTCCATTGCATTACTCTGCTTGCCTTATCATACACAAGCAGTAGAAATATACGTGAAGAAGTGTCACAGCAGCACCCAACGTCTATGGATACAAAGGATGACGATCGCCATCACATTAAACAACAAGCTTATCACCATATAAAAAATTCAAGAGGTAGAGTAAATGATGGCATACTCAAAGATGAAATACCTATATGTTGTAAAATGTTGTAGGAACGGAACTCCCAATCACTATGCAGTAACTGGATGTAATTTTGGTGAAGATACTACAGCGCTGAATAGATTCCATTAATTCCATTGCATTACTCTGCTTGCCTTATCATACACAAGCAGTAGAAATATACGTGAAGAAGTGTCACAGCAGCACCCAACGTCTATGGATACAAAGGATGACGATCGCCATCACATTAAACAACAAGCTTATCACCATATAAAAAATTCAAGAGGTAGAGTAAATGATGGCATACTCAAAGATGAAATACCTATATGTTGTAAAATGTTGTAGGAACGGAACTCCCAATCACTATGCAGTAACTGGATGTAATTTTGGTGAAGATACTACAGCGCTGAATAGATTCCATTAATTCCATTGCATTACTCTGCTTGCCTTATCATACACAAGCAGTAGAAATATACGTGAAGAAGTGTCACAGCAGCACCCAACGTCTATGGATACAAAGAAGAGATGGACTAGGTTGATACATAGAAAACTTATGCCAGTATTTCTAAAAAATCACAATTCAATATATAAATAAAACATTGTGCTCAGATGGAAGGGTGGTCAAGCTATGCACTGTTGTGTCATGAAATGTAGCCACTCCCACTTGATACCCCCTTGGTAGATTTCAAAGCAACTGTGTAAGAGCTGTATTCCAAATAACAATTAGTTGTATGACACAACAGAGTGGAAACGCCTTTTTTTCACCGAAAGTTGTCAGTTTTGTTCCAGTTATACAGAATAAAGATATAGTTTTATCGTTTAAATATGTTAAGTCATTAATAATAAAGGTTTAAATAACACTTTTAAATAATAACCATCTCTATAGAATTTTTTTTTAATTTTTGAAAAAATGTCAAATTTTACCCAAAATTTCGACTTTTGGACCAAAAGCGCAGACTCAAGCCATTTTTTTTCAGCGGTAATATTGCACACAGATGATGTACTTGTATAAAGGCAACTTTTGGCACCTACCCGTTTTTGATTTTCAAAAAATAATTTTTTTCGCTCCACCCTATTGTACAAGTTTGAAGCTTTTTGCAGATTACAGGTCATGTCTATATTGTAAATTTAGATATATGACTTCTTTATATTTAAATAAATTGTGGCAGATTCCCAAAACAGCCGAGACACCCCATTTGGCGACTTTTCTCACAAGCGCCAACTACCCCACATGCGCCAATCTAAAATGCGGCAACCTGAAAACTAACGTGATTGGTCCACTTTCCTGAATGCTTCCCTTCCAGACTGTTTTTTACTACGTCATCACCCTGTAATCATGGGAAATAGAACATTTATAAATAACAACATATTAGAAAACACAGGAAAGCTGATTTTTATGAGATTCAAAATAAAACAAACGATTTCAACATAAGTTTATTGAAAATGTGAAAATTTTAAAGTACCTTTCCAAATCAGAGTAACGATATAATGATTAAAATTTTCATTTCTCAACAACTTTTAGAAAAAATCATGGGGTCATTTAATATTGAAAGTACGTGCCTATATTATAGTAAACATTGAACAATTTATTTCTAATTTAAAAAAGTATGAACGCTTCGCGTTCATAAAAAAATATTTATCACTGAATACAGCAACTTAGTTCTGCAGCAATCTGAAAAACGCAGGAAACTCGTTAAAGCGGCAATCAGCGTACATGTATGAACGCTTCGCGTTCATTAACCGAAAAAAAAACATCACTGTCACCAGCAGTTCTCAGTGTGCAGCAATCTCAAAATTCAGCAGTTCTCGCTACCAGCAATATCAAAATTCAGCACTTCACGTTGCGTAGCAATATCAAAATTCAGCACTTCACGTTGCGTAGCAATATCAAAATTCAGCACTTCACGTTGCGTAGCAATATCGAAATTCAGCACTTCACGTTGCGTAGCAATATCAAAATTCAGCACTTCACGTTGCGTAGCAATATCGAAATTCAGCACTTCACGTTGCGTAGCAATATCAAAATTCAGCACTTCACGTTGCGTAGCAATATCAAAATTCAGCACTTAACGTTGCGTAGCAATATCAAAATTCAGCACTTCACGTTGCGTAGCAATATCAAAATTCAGCACTTCACGTTGCATAGCAATCAAAATTCAGCACTTCATGTTGCGTAGCAATATCAAAATTCAGCACTTCACGTTGCGTAGCAATATCAAAATTCAGCACTTCACGTTGCGTAGCAATATCAAAATTCAGCACTTCACGTTGCGTAGCAATATCAAAATTCAGCACTTCACGTTGCATAGCAATATCAAAATTCAGCACTTCGCATTGCGTAGCAATATCAAAATGTGCAAAACTCGTAAGGTCAGCATACATGAGGAATATACAATAAACGGCTAATATAAAACACTATACTAAAAAATACATAAAATTATTAACATACCTTAACGAACATCTACTTTCTTGAAAACCAACTCTATAAAATGTTGAATTGCCATAATTTCATAAATCTCTAGTCGTCGATAAACTTCATTTAACTTTCCAGCAAAAAAAAAAAAAAAAAATGAACAAATACTCACAATTTCAAACTAAATTACACAGGTACTTTAACTTTCAAATTTTACAACTAAAAACAGCAAACTATATTAACATTAACATGCTCTATCCTTACCGTCATCTAATTTTAGAATTACAAAACGTCTGACTTCTACACCTCGTCACGCAACTCGTTGTAGTACACAAATTACAAAACATGCGGAGTTGAGTTGTCAAAGGTAGGCGTAGCCATCCAATACTCAAGAAATCAACCAATCCAAATTCAAGATAACACAACTGAAGGCGTGGAAAGAATTTACAAAACGAACTGGTAACAACAAAGATCCATTTAACGCTTCGCCAAATTGAACGATGCCAAGTGTCTCGGCTGTTTTGCGATTCAGCCTAAATTGTATAAATATTGGAAAATTATTTGTGTATGAAACAGTAAAAAGTTGCTCGAAAATATGTTGCCAAATTTCATTTTCTCTATCTAGTCAAGGCCCCTATACTGGAAAAGTATCTAAAGCACATTAAAATCAGGCAGTTAGGAGCTCAGACAGTACAGCGCCATCTATTGGCTGTTATGTTATTAGCAGCATCAAGATGAAGAAGTAAAGACGTACATTTTCGTATATTACACTTTAAATTCTCGCCCATAGATTTTGAAAAAATTCTTAAAAGCGAGGAGTTTAAATTGCGGTGACCTTGATTATGAAATATTAATGGTTTTAAATGGGAATTTCACCAAATTAGCTTGCTATCACCAAGTTGGCTTCATATATGACATCTTATTTTTGTTGCCAAATTTGGCAATGTTTTGTCACATTTGGTGATATTTCACCAAGTTAGTCAACATTTGGCGCTACTGTGGTCACCCTGCATTAGTAATTTTCAACAATTACTCATTACAATAAGGCGGTCGGTCCTACCGGAATTGTGAGGGACGCACAGAGACGTGGATTTTATATAAATTTAGATTTTTCTTATTTTTGAATTGATGTTTATACAATCAAGCTCTTTTAATATGAGAAGCAAGGAATAAAATTTCTTTTATTACTTCTTTTCTTGGTCATATCTCAATTTTTGGTATATGCATTATAAAATTTTAGTGGCCCTGGGCGACTGTATTTTATGCTCTCTAAGCACAACTTTGGCTAAAGCAAAATGCATTAATGCATCTAGAAAATTTGACAATAGAAGCAGCAGGGAAGAAACATTTAGAAATATGTATTTCCTCCAAATTTTAGTCAAGCTTGTTGATGTTTTGATGCTTTTTGAAACCAATTTATTCATCAAAATATGGAACAAAGAAATTCAATATTTAGGTATTATATAAAACAAGGTGGAACCTGTCAAATTACAAAAATAGGTACTTGTTAGTTATCCCGTCGACCAAATTACTGTCGCCAAATTGTAAGATTAAATGCCAATAATGGTTGATCGTAAATGTCACATTCACTTGACAACATGTGTCTACATCATCAAGTGATTTTTAGGTACTTTTCGGTTAGCCGGGCGCCAGTGTTATCTATACATATATATCTATACATATATAAGTATAGATACATATATATGCATATATATATACATATATGTGTATATGTACACATATATGTATATATATATGCATATGTATATGAATATATGTATAGATATATATGTATAGATAACACTGGCGCCCGGCTAACCGAAAAGTACCGATTTTTATTTCGACGTTTTATCTGTATTTTTATTAATGTTATACTAATTTATTTGTTCTTTCGTTATTTAAAATAAAAATTATGTCAATTTGTATAATTTCGCGGGTGGTTTGGTGATTTATTATATAATTTGGCGGGTGGTTTGGCGATTTATTATATAATTTGGCGGGTGGTTTGGCGATTTATTATATAATTTGGCGAAATTGGTCAACGGGATAACTAACAAGTACCCAAAAATAATTATAATAAAAAATCCATCTTACACTGGTTAGTCTAACTCTTTGTCCAAACACATATTTTAACCTAAAGTTAATAAAATACTATTTTCATAAACTTCAACTGTTAAAATTATTGAAATATTAAACTTTATTAGTATACGTAATTAGTAACATATAATCAAGATAAGTAATTGTGATGATGTTATCAATTGAGGCTCTTATGCTTGGTATTATGGAATGAAAAATCCGCAAAATGGATTTCACTTTGACATAATCATAGAATTATTCCCCCTTGAAATGTAAACCTGACATCATCTTTACTGTTTCATAACCATGTGAATCATTTAAAAGTATTTTAAAATGCATGTTATTGCATCCTATATATTCTGTATATGCATCTTCTGTTACACAGTAGCTTAAAATTCTCCAAATGTCTGCAACAGATACTTCAGGGGCAGAAAATAATCTGCAGGTAAAATATTTTACAATTGAAGTGTTAATCAAATGATCACTTACCTTTGTTATTATGCATTTTATTAATTTTGCTAACAGTAATCGTAAGTTTTTGTATTAAGTAATAAAGAACCAAACATAATGTAAAGCGATATAAAAGTTCAATAGAAAAATAATCTGCAAACGAGTAAAGAAAATCTGCGACTCCTGTCTTGAACTTTCTGCTACCGGGCTATGTTATTAATAAATATATTTTAAGTCACGTTTGTCAGCTATTAAAACTTTCCACGTGAAAACTCCTACTCATGATTTGATGTTCTAATCTCAGTACTGGCATGTAAAAATTCGAGAATTTTATAACTTTTAAACATATTAAAACATGAAATGTTTCGTTTTATCAAATAAAATGATTGTTTTTTTAAAAATATGACATCATTTTTACTCACTGAAATATTTCGCCTATCACCTCAAACTCACCTGAAAGCCAGGAGGTCCCGGGTTCGAATCCTGGTCCGGACATTTTTCGCCCAGTTGGAAATTTACATCTAATACGATTTGTTTACCAATTAGAATAATTGTGTGAAAATTAATCTAGTGTAATTTCGTATCCAGCGATTTCTGGAGTTCCATTACCTGAGATTTATTCTGCTGAGCTGAACCAGGTTTCAGACCAGATGCTCTAATCTTCAAGGTTAGCTGGGTGAAAAAGTTCGACCAGAATCATCCGGAATAGCTCAGATGGCAGAGCACTGGCGGCTTCTGCCAGGAGGTCCCGGGTTCGAATCCTGGTCCGGACATTTTTTGCCCAGTTGGAAATTTACATCTAAGATGTAAAATGTAGTTTTTATTACTATTATTATTTAATTTATGTGTAATTTTTTTCTCAAACAATTCAATTGATTTACAATTAAAAATAAGTAGAAACCCTTAAAATTGTAAAAAAAAAAAAAAAAAAATTACAAAATTTCTTTTAATTAAATAGTTGAAAAATGAGATTTATTAAATGTAGTAATTTTTTTTTCATAATTCGATACACTTATGTGTAGTTTTTGTTTTGTTTTCTTTTAATAATTCAATTGTTTTAACGTTAACAATATTTACTGTATGTATTTATTTACTTATAGCCATATTGATTTACAAATGCGAAAGAAAGAAGAATGAAATCCTTAAAATAGCAAAAATGAAATAATTAAAATTTCAACTTAGTCCTATCAAGTTTCGAACCACTGTATGTTCGTACAGTAAACTAAGGCGTTAAGCGACTACACAATCGATACAAAATATTTAGTCAATTAAAGTTCCCTATCGGAACAGAAATGATTTCTTCATTTCCTTTTTTCTTTTCGCGTTGGTTTCGTTACCATAAAAAAATAGATGATTATTGTCCGAATTCTCTAACACTTTAATGGATCGTAAATATAACTAAAACCAAGCTCTTTTTAAAATTTCATAAAAAAATATGCATATTTAGAGGGTAACGTTTAACCGAAATGGAGAGAATTTGCACCGAAATGTAAATCCTCTTTTTGAGGCGTAAAGTGACCGGCCTTTGATGGTGTATTTGAAGGGGTTAAAATTCATATTTTTAAAAACCGATTGCAGCATCGATTTGAAGAAGGTTTCAGCTTTATAAGCATATTTTTGGTTTGTCAGTACCTTTAAAACTGCATCTTGGGGAGATGTTGCAGTAAGGGAAAAAAACGTTTTTCGGAAAAAATGATCCTTTTTAAATTTTTTTTTTCAAGGGGTTAATTGCAATATATTTAATTGATTGCAGCATTTGAGACGTAAGAGTACATGTCTTCTATTTTTAACTTTGCTAAGCGGTTTGGATGATGTTAGTTAATAAAGAATGACAAAATACCCCCGAAATATTTTTTTCCATTCTTCATTTGCGTATCTGTGCCTTCAGTGCATGCGTCAGAGATTGTCCCATCTCCTAAGGACTGAGATGGACTTTTAATGAAAGTGAGTGTTAATTAATAACTCAGCTGTTAATTAGAATTTTGAAATTCTGAGAACCAGGTACATCAGGAGAGATTTTGCGCTATTCTCACAAAAATTGCGAACCTTGTGCGTGCCGTAGATTTTGCTAGCCATCGCCAACAGGCAGACACACACACACAGAGCGATCTGTTCTTTTATTAGTACTAGGGGATCGTACCCGGGCTTCCCGGGTTAAAGAATATAGGTGAAAACATTTTTTTTTTTTTTAATTGAAAACTAATAATTTTTTTATATGCAATAATTTTTTTAGATTGTTCACTTACATTAAAAAGGAATTTTCATATGGGAAATACGAATTATACAATCAAATAATTTTTTGAAATTTATCAAAAGCGATATTTTCTTATTAGCCGTATGCTAAGAATTATTTAACCAAGATTTTGCTACTTATGGCATCCTTTTATATTCTGATAATTTCTGAGCTTATATGTGTCTGTTAAATTTGTGTATTTTTATTATTTTATTTATTTATTCATAGGAAGTTTTTTTAATGGGTATTAGCCGTAAGAAAATGATGAACTCTTTATTTTGTTTTAAGGGCAAACGGATTAATTTTTCGTAATCGAGCTTAGCGTGATATAGATAAATTAAAAAGTATTTCATGCTTTAAAATTGTTTTTAAAACCATAGACAATCTGTAAACTGAGATGAACTTTGCAAAAATATTTCATTTGAAAAAAAAAATCCTATTTGGTGATCTAAAAATTTAAATTGTACGATTACAAATATGTTAGATTTGTGTTCTTTCAATATTATTCTTTTATTTGTTGATAAAAAAATTCTTAATTTCGTTAATTTGTCTTTCACAAATATATTAGATTGGTGTTTTTTTAAATATTATTCTCTTATTTGTTTATAAAGGAAGTATTAATTTCGTTATGTAAAAATAGTCAGAAACAAATGCTGAAAAATGTTTGTTGCTTTGTGTGTAAAATGTTTATTATTATTATGTATTGAAACTGGCACATGATAAGATAAAATTTAAAAAATCATGCTTAAAAATTATTTTAGAAAATATAATACATCAGTCAATTAAGATAAAGTTTTTAAACAAATTGCATTTGAAAGTAATTTTTTTTCCCTATGCGACGAAAATTGAAAATGCACGATGGTCAGAAGATTAAGAAATTGCAGTAGCAAAAATTTCAAGACCGAAATTTTATCGTGAAGTGTTGCCATTCGCAAAATGATGCCAACGTTACGCACAGATACGTTTGTTCTTTATCATATAGACACTTAATCAATAAAATATAATAAAGATCAGTTATTACACTGTAAAAAAAAAACTGTAAATTTGCCAGAATTAACTCGATCACAATGAATGTGCTGTATCTTTCTTTGGTTTCCTGACTATATAAACATGGAAAATACAGTAGTTGCATAAAATTAACTGCACAATATGCTGACAATTTGGACGCCAACACAAACTGCTGGCGTCCGAATTGCCAGCACATTGTGCTGTTAATTTTACACAACTACTGTATTTTTCATGCTTATATAGTCAGAAAACCAAAGAAAGATACAGCACATTCACTGTGATCGAGTTTGTGCGCGAGATGAACAGTACTTTGTACTGTAAAAATGTCGGGTTTTTTTTACAGTGTAGGATGTGGTTATCAATTGAGGCTCTTATGCTTGGTATTCCGGAATGATAAATAGCAATTTTCACCTTTTCAAAATTTGCATACGCACTTCTCAGATCCATAATCATCATTTTAAAAAAAATTGTATTCTGTTTGATCATTTAAAAATCATTTTAACTCAAAACTTGTAGTCACGATTGTCAGCAACATCTTTTATGTGAACAGACGCACTGTTTACTTGAGATTCTAATCTCAATTCTGGAGAGTAAAAATTTCCGTAATTTATTATTTTTAGACGCATTTGTGCTGCATATTTAGTTTTTATCTAAGAAAGGGATCGTTTTCATTTAAATATGACTTCATTTTCACTTAAATAAGCATTTCGCCTAGTGTCTGAAAGTTAGTATCAGCACATATGCAGAAGAAAAAACAATATAGAAAATTTATGAGGAAAAATGCGTGTTTTCAAAAATCGTATGTCATTTTCCGTTTTATGCCACTAATATAATATTCTGGATTTTTCGACACTAAACCCTATACAACAATTTTTATCAATAATTTTGAATTTTTATCAGAAAATAGCATGAATAAAGATAAAAATACCTCATTATTTCTCTCTTGTCTGTAATAATGAAAGCTATTTCACCATTTTCAAGAAATTTCATAAAATGCTTTTAAAATTAAAATATAAAAGTGGGGATATTAAAAAAAAAAAAAAAAAAAAAAGATAGTGCGATCACATCTACAAATGAAGAGTTTTCAGTTAAAAAAAAAAAAAAAAAAATAGTAAAATTGGTTCAGTGAAAGATCAGGGCAGATGACTAATACACACACTTCTGATTTAAATGTATAGATTATATAAAATTAGGAAAAATTAAATTAAGCAAATTATGTTATTTTGATAAAATTATAGTAGAATGTCCTAAAGAATAGCATGAAAATTTTATTATTCGAGAGAATTTTGGACAAAAATTTCAGAACATGATGTTATTTTAAACCACAAATTATTTGTTTGCCCTTCTAACTCGGCGAAGCAAATCCATCCAGGCGAGAATAATCAATTTCTGTAATATAAATCACTATTATTTGCATGTATAAAATATGTATATGCTCTTTTATAAATACACTCTAAATTTTTGTAAATCATTGCGTTTTATCAGTGTGTTATTTCGCTTATATTATTTTCAAAAGTGAAGCATTTTCACCTCTGAAGAATTTAAAAGCAGCTGGGCTGTGAAAATGGCGCTCTTCTACAAAACATAATTCAGGTTTAAGAATTAAAATACACGCTTTTTTATAAAATGACGTAATTTGCATCCGCTAAAGCAATCAACTTTTACAACTTGGTCTTAAACTTCGTCTATAGAAAAGTATGCATATGACGTCATTGTCACGGAATAACAGACAATATTCTTGACAAAGCACATATTTTAATTCCAACTTTTTTTTTCAGATTTTATGAGAAAATGGAAGCAAACAGACACAGATCTCCTATTTTCGACTATTTTGCATTTACATTCAATGACTTTCAATAGAAATGGGGTACTTTTGTTGCCACGATAAGAAAAATGGTATTAAAAGCTACAAAAAAATTAATATCTCAAAAACAAATTGAGATACAGCTTTCAAACAAATTGCATTTAAAACAGCATTTTTTTCCTTATACGACGGTGTAAAAATTTAAATTGTGCGATGTTTAGAAGTTTAAAAATTTGCAGTAGAGAAAATTGCAAACCTAAAATTTCATTTCAAATTTCAAAGTGTTGCCATTCGCAAAATGACGTATGCGTTACGCACAGATATGTTTGTCCTTTATAATATAGATAGATAACCTCACAAATTATCTTAATTTGCTTTTTTTGGCCCAAAAGTGTTTACTATAAACCGCTTCACTGGCATCAGGTATAGGTAAACTGCTTTTTTTCCCAACTTATCTTGGGGCAAATGTTGAAGAGTTGTTAAATTATACAACTTACATTTCTTACTGACACTGTGACGGATTTTACCATTTGGCAGTTACCTGATGATTAGAAAGCTACAATAAAATTGCTTCAGAGCTTTGGAGTTAAACATAAAAAAGCTTTTGTTCAAAAAACCATACACATCTTTATTCAAAAAATGAAATGTTTACTGCAATGTTAAGAGACATTTACAATTTCATGCCTGCAGTTTCAATTGAATTTTATTTTATTACTTTTTGAAAAATACAAGTATTTATTTGTTCTTTTATTTTAAGTATATGTTTGGATTGATTTAATAAAATAATCAGAAGAGATGTCATAAGTTCCCATGGCCGCCATCTTGAAATTTTTCTTGGTGTGAAAACCCCTTTTCCGCCAAGTAGTAAATGTTGCCAAGCACCGGTTTATACGCATGTTTCGCTTAACGAAAATAAAATGTAAATAATAAACAAAATTCGCTAAAGTGGCAATCAGTGATCTTATATGAGCGCTTCGCGCACATTAACCGAAAAAAAAAAACATCACTGCATTCAACAGCTCTCCCGGTGTAGCATTCTCAAAATTCAGCAGTTCTCGCTTTCTATCAATCTCAAAATGTAAAAAACTCTTAAAGCAGCAAAATATACATAAAAAACAAAACTCGCTAAAGTGGCAATCAGTAATCTTGTATGAGCACTTTGCGCACATTAACCGAAAAAAAACATCACTGCATTCAGCAGTTCTCCTGGTGTAGCATTCTTAAAATTCAGCAGTTCTCGCTTTCTAGCAATCTCAAAATGTAAAAAACTCTTAAAGCAGCAAAATATACATAAAATTATCAACATACCTTAACAGATATCTGCTTTCTTGAAAGCTCCAGCACGAAATCTCTCTCATAACACCACCGTCATTTTCCAAAATAGGCTTATGAATACACATTGAGACACAATAAACAAACCTACTTTTCTTCTCAAAATTTCCTCATATTTCTTAATTACTTCAGCAAAAGCATTTAAACAGATTACAGAAACCATAGTCAGTCAAATACATCCAATAAATTTAACATAAAAATAAAAGACAGGACGATATAACACGATATCAAAATACATCCACAAAATCCACCACTTCTTAGGGGTTACCAGAACACAACACGTCAGAATACACACGTCACACGGGGTTCCACATATCGAGGTTGCCATAGCTATAAACACCGCCAACACACCAACAAAAAATCGCTAAACAATTCAAAACAACGGCCGAGGGAACATAAGGCATCTAAGCCAAATAATCAGTGAAAGTCTGTAATTTTCAAATGTTATATTTGTAAATGTTCACTTTCATGCCAACAATGTCATTATTTTTTTTAAGGTTTGATTTCATGTAAATTTCATTTTGTGTCAGTTATTACACTTGATGAACAGTGCTCGAGGTATAATGGAAAAGTACCAAAAAGTCTTGTATTGAAAATACTTTTTGTCATTTGTCAATTACAGAAAATGTGTCTTTCTAAATCTGAAGAAAATATAATGTTTTTGGAAGTCCTTTTTGCCTTAAAATAATTAGTATATTTACATCATGTTTATGTTTCTATATAGTTAAATAATAGTACTTCAAAGATGGATAAATAAAATAAAGAATTCTTTTTAAGATTTTCATTATTTTATTATCATTGATTTTAAAACTTTTTTATTTTTCTAGGTTCATGGATTCTCAAAAGTATTATTGTTGGAAATTTATTTGTTTATTATTCTTGGGAGTTGATTTATTTTGACAGCTTAAAGCCTGGTGTTGAACCCTCTTCTCCGCTTTCACCGCCTCATATCAAGTAATTATTATCATATGTATATATTTGTATTATCTATATTATAAAGAGCAAACATGTCCATGCATAATGTTGGTAGCAACAGCAGATGATTAAATTCGGCTTTTATTAACTTTTATTGCAAATTTTTAAAATTCTATATACTGCACATTTTCAATTTTTACACCATCAAACAGGGGAAAGAATATACAGTAGAACCCCGCTAATCCGAACTAATTGGGACCGGTGCCGGTTTGGATTACCTGAAATTCTGATAAAAATAGTAAAGAAGAAAATGTGTGCTAAAAAAATGTAAGTTATAAAGTACTCAGTAGTGTACAGTAAACGTCCTCTAATCTGGCATCCTAAGGTCCGGCATGCTGGAAAATCTGCACGACTTTCGGGAAAAAAATAGTATTCCTTGTTGCCGAAACGTCAGTGAAGGCTTACTGTGGAGACACGAAAAGTTTTGGTTTCCATTAGTCTGTCTGTCTGTTCCGTGATAACTGTCGTAAAAAGCATCCGATTAGCTTAAAATTAAGGATGCATGCTGGTGAAATCCCCGGATTTAGCTGTATAGTTTTTGGTTAAATTTGGTTCATTCGTTCGGAATATATAGAACATTTTATTTTGCGACTTAATGCTTTCCTATAGCAATTCAGACGATTTTTCCATTTTTATTTGTTGAAAGGAAATGGCTCATATGATTGAAAGATTTAAATGGTAAATTATGGATGATGCAATTTCCTAATTAGAACCATACATTATTCATATTGGTTTGAAATTTTGTGTATACATTTGTCAGAGTTTTTAAATTCGGTGTATAACTTACGGAGTGATTTTATATATGTGTTCCAATAATATAAAATATTTTTTCCTATAAATTTACTTTTTTTAAAAGCATATATTTCATTGTTTTTATTTTCTTTTAACTGTTACCTAGCAACGGAACTACACCTAAAAATATCATAAATGTGAAAGTATGTGTAATTGTTTGAAGTCAAATCAAAGTCAAAAGGGGCGAATTAATGCCTTTGTGTCTTTACATATAGATGGAATTTACCCCAGAAATAAAGAAAGACTATATTCTAATTATTTTGTTCAAATATTTTTCTTTTAAATTAAAAAGTTCATTATTTTCATAAGGAATAAATCGACATTTTGCTATAAAATTTAACAATAATTTTTTTTTTTTTACTGTTGCCAAGAAAATCCAATCCCGGAATAATAATTTATCCTAAACAGTTAATTTTGATTTGAAAGATTTTCATGCACAAGAGGAAAATGAAATAAAAAATAGATATGGATGCGTTATATTGGAAATAAAACGAAAATACGAAAGAAGGTGAATTTGATCTCATATATCAAAAATAAAACAAATACGCTTTGAGGTTGAAATAAAAGGGGCTTGTGTTATGATATTAATTCTTATAAAAAAAAAAAAAAATGTTACTAATATATCATGTTTTATCGTCTGCACACAGCTAACAGAAATGTTAATTTTTAATCGAAAATTTCAATGAGAAAAAATAACTTTTGAAAAGCAAATATGTTGTAAATATCAAAATTATACACTGCAAAATTATCGCTGTCGAAAATGACGTCATTGTATTGGGAAATAAATATTTTCATTCTTAAAAACCAAAAATTAACTAGATTGCCTGAAAAAATATTTTTAGACGAGTGTTATACTTCTTAATGCCGCCTCATTTCAGAAAATATGAATGAAAATTATTTTATTTTTAAAAGGAAATTACATTTTCATTCATAAAACCTAAACTTTTAATAAAATTGTGTCAAAGTAAATCGTTTTCTGTCCACCAGTATTGAAAAATAAGGCTCAGAAGTGTAAAAAGAAATCTAAGATTTAAGATAACCATTAGCACAATCAATAAAAAGTTACATATGTAAATTAATAAGACCACGGGGGGTTAAGGAGGGTGCAGCCCCCCTGAAGAAATCTACTTTATTATTTAAAAAAATACCAGAATTAGTAGCTCATGAAAATTTCAAAATATCCTTCCATACCAACGTTTTTAATTTAATGCTTCTAATGTCTGAAAATTTCATATTTTTTATTCTTATAAATAATTACATAATTTGAGAACTTTAAATTGCGGTTTGCAGGAAATTGAATATTACCAAAGTGTGTCTAAAAGCAATAATTTGCAGAGCTAACGTTGACTATTACAAACGGTTCAAAATCGCGAATCTATAAATAGCTCAGTTGACCACTCAGTACCACATTGACAAGGGGGAAGAAAAAAACATTTCTGTAGGTAATTTGCGAAATCAAACTATTGAAAGGGAAAAATATATTTTTATCATAAAAATTAAATACTTTTTGCATTTTAGAAAATAATTTTATAGTGACTGGCAAACAAACTGATATTCGAGATTTTTTAAAAATGACTTCTACAAGTAGGCCTACAGTGCATGTTTTCATTTTATATTCGTGTACATATGTTGTACTTTTACATTATTTAATGTATTTTTTTAATTCAAGCTGTTTAAAGAATAAAAAATATGCTTTACTGCCATTTTTTGTTTAATTCTAACTTCTACCTGTTTTCCCCAACATTCATCCTGTAATCCGGCATGCTTCAAGTCCAATAATTATCGAAAATAGTATCGGTTCGGATTAACGGGTTTCTACTGTGCTTTCAAATACAATTTGTCTAAAAACTACATCGCAATTCGTTTGAAAACTCTATCGCAATTTTTATTGTTTTTTAAATAATTTTCAAGAACGAATTTTTTCAAATCTATCTTTATCGCTTGTGGACGATTACGAAAATAAATCCATCTGTACGTAAATTAATATAAATAGCTCATCATTTGTTTCGAGCTTATATTCTATAATGAAAATGAAACATTCATTAAACAATAAATAAAACCAGTGGTGTCAACTGATGGCCCCATGGGGAACTAGCCCACCTAATAATTTCTCTTTGTCTACCCAATTTCTATTGATTAATTTCGTTATTCATTTTATTAATCACTGAAATTTGGTTTTCTTGACATTCTCAAAATTATTTTGCTTGAAAAATAGTAAGGACATCAATTATAATTACAACTAGCACTGAAATTTCAGCAGATGTGTAATTAAATTTCTCTCAAAAACAATTTTCTTCCATATTTTGCCATCTGTTTTAATGTCTTGTATTGATAAACCACTTATGTTACTAAATGTATGTTTTCTTGACATTTAGTTTTTTTTTTACCTTTTAATAGTTAACAATTTTTATGCTGATTATAATGAATATTAATGTATTTATATAAACGAACTTATGAGAATGTAATTCAATAACATGATTGATTAAATTATAATTTTTAGGGTTCCGTACTTAAAAAGTAGAAATGGAACCATTATAAGATCACTCCTGTGTCTGTCTGTCACAGCCATTTTACTCATAAACTATGGTTATGGAACGTGGAAAGTTCAAATTGGGGGATGTAATAAAGACTATTAACCCACATATTTACAGATTATTACACATTTACAAATATTTTTAGGAAAAATGTAGGTAGAGGGGCTAATTAAGTTACTTGAAAAAAAGAGATTTTTTTTTCTTTGTATATTGTGTGAAAGCTTTCATAATGCTGAACTCAAAAATACATTTCTTTTAATTTTAGGTATTATATTTTCAGAGATATCGTCGAAAATGTAATGCAAAAAGATGTTGCCCCCCTCATCTATTTCCGAATCTACTGAAACTAAAATTATAAAAAAAATTAGAGGTAGTAGACATTGCTATAATTTTCCTAAAAGATTTAAGTTAATTACAATAAGTCACATAGTTTTTGAGAAAATCGTACTTTTCCGATACACACAAATTTTGATTTGCGGGCATTCAGCAAAGGTGTTGAAGAGCGCTCAAGGTGCCTATCGTAGCAGAAGTGTAAAAGCATTGTTGATAATGATTTTTGAAAAAAAATCATTGGTAATTAGCCGGGATATTAACCCTTAAAGACATGGTGGACAATTTGGACATACATAATGACAGGGGTGGCATTCTCTATGTACCATCGACTTTTAACACCTAGATAACAACTTTTAATGATACATTTGTGTAATATAATGTCCAGCAGCAGTATAAAAGCAAGAAACGTCAAATTGTTAAAAATAGACTAATTTAATTAGACTTAATCTCATAAATACTATGGGATTCGCAACTAGTTTCCATTGAGTGGTTCTCCCAATACGCCTCCCGTGTCTTTAAAAGTTAATTAAAAATCTATCTGGAAAGACCATTCAGCATTGCAACTTTGCAACATCCTTTTGAAGCACAATGCCAAATTTACATTGAAAACAAGTTTTGTTTTAGCTACATTGTAAAGAGAAAAGATTATTACGACACTGAATTTATTTTTATGAAATGCCAAATGAAATTTAAATATGCACTATTTTTATTGTCAGTGCCAAATTAAATTCATCAAAAACAGATTAGGATAAGAGTTATACAGAATAGCAATATTTGATATTATTAGGCTTCATATCTCTTTGAATTTTTACGGTATACCCATTCATACTTTTCTAGTATATATACAGATATACCAAGCCCTACGTTGTAATAGTTTTTTACAAAGTCTTATTTTTTTTCTTTCTATTATCATTACAAGAAGAAAGTATTGGATTCGTGAAAATTTTCGACTTCTGTTTTTTGATAGATTTACACGTTTTAGGGGTCAGAGATCCTGAAAAACATGTTTTTACAAAATGTCTGCCTATGAGTCTGTGACTCTGTCTGTATCTGATGCAAATTTTGTGCGCGCTCTACCTCAAGTACTCACAGAATTTAATAAAAGTTTATATTTAGGTAGTCCCTGTCATAAATTGGTGCTGATTAGTTTTTGATATAAATCTCCCAACAGGTGGCACTGCTATGTTTAACATGATTTCCTCAATAGCTCTATCTCAAGAACTAATGCATGGATTTTCATTAAACTTCAGATTCAGTTAGTCCTTGATGTGAATTGGTGCTGATTACGTGTTAGTGTAGATCACCCAACAAGTGGCGCTGCTGTGCTGCATTTTTCACAATTCGCGCAATAGCTCTATCTCAAGAACTAATGCGCTACTTTCCTTGGTTTTGGTGTTAATTGCCTAATAGGTGACGCTGCTATGCTGGAATTTTCACGATTTTCGCAATAGCTCTATCTCAAAAACTAATCCATGGATTTCCCCAAAACTTCAGATTCAGTTAGACGTTGACATAAGTTGTTTCTGATTAGATTTTGGTGTAAATTACCCAATAGGTGGCACTGCTAGGCTGTATTTTACTGGATTTATGCTATTTTAGCGATAGACATATCTCAAGAATTAAATACACAGAATTTCTTATCTTTAGAATCCTCATGATGGGCATAGATTGCCATTTAATTTTGCAGTGTGATAGCAAATTTTGAAGTATTAATATGTATGATATAGAAGAATGATTGATGTGTCCAACTAGTTCTTTTAGTAATGAACTTTTTAATAATACAGTCAATAATAGGTATATTTATTGTACAGAACCCTCTGAGCGCGAGTAATACTCGCACTTGACCATTTTGTTTTATTTTATACTGAGAAAACATGTCTGACTGTGTTTAAAAGTGATTCAGATAGCAGTGAAAGTTAAAATTACTGTGATTCTGATGATAGTATAAAGGAGAGAGATTATTCTCCAATGGATTGTAGTTTTAATTCTTCATCAGAAGAGGATGTATTGATAAGTAGGTAACATTGTGGCTTACAACCTTTTGGCTGTGTTTTTGATGGCATGAGACCTGCATTACTCAATATAATAATTTTCATATTTTAGCATGCTTTTTATTAGGTTTGGCTAGCTAGATCTTCAAATAGTGAAGTAGCATTTCACCATTGGTTCACAATAAATATGTCATAATTTTTATTTTGACTATAGAATTTTTTTTTATTTCCTGTTGTGGCTTATGCCCTTGTTTATTTTAAAATTGTCACTGAAAATTTGTATTTGTTCCCATTGTGGAATGTGTCTTTTTAGGTAGATTTCGTATGAAATACTACCTATTGGGATCGTTCCTATGTTGGAATTTCTGAAATTTTTTTGCAGATCTACACCGATCATGACCCCTAGAACCCAAAACCACCCTCAGTAAAAAACTTTATCTATCTATATATATATATATATATATCACTTTCTTCTAGACACGATAACTTTCGTAATTCTGCACCAATCTCTTCCAAACTGATACATAAAATCAATGGGCATAAAATCTCGGTCAAGTTCATTAATGGGCAAAATCGGACCAAGGGGATGGAAATAGGGAGGGGTTTTGTGAAAACAGAACACCCCCCATAACTTCTTAATTTTTGTACATATCAAATCAGTTTAAAGTTTTTATTACTTCTAAAAATAGGGCCAAAAATTTATGTATCACAGATTTTTGATAAAGTTAAAAATGGGCTCAAGGGGTGCAAAAAATAGGGTTTTTGGGAGAGAAAAATTCATAACTTCGTCAATTCTCAAGATATCAAATCCAATTAATTTTATTATAAATCTCCTTAACATTATCTACAACTTTAATATTCACAAGTTTTTGATAGGACCAATTCATACCGCAAAAAAAAAAAAAAAAATTAAAAACGAAAATAAAAAGGGGGTTTGAAGAAGAAAAAAATCCATAACTCTGTCAATTCAAAAGATATAAAATCCCCATGAATTTATCATATATCTTCTTAATATTGTCTACAACATCTATATAGACAAGTTTTGGATAGGACCAATTCTTACAGCAAAAACAAACTAAAAATACATAGCGGTTGAAGAAAAAATCATTTTAGTAAGGGTGTATTCAAATCCAAACTGCTTACTTTCTGACTCATTTTACAATTCATTTTTGTTCTCAAAGGCTTTCAATTGGTACGTTTTCTTAGTCAGAAACTATATAATGTACCGTAATGGTCAATTTTTTGATAGAGGCAGATTATATTTTTTAAAATGCTGTTAAAAAGGGCATTTTGAACCGAATTTACCGAAATGGATTGTGTTGGAAAAATCATTGTATTAAGGATGCACTCAAATCCAAACTGCTTATTTTCTGACTCATTTTTAAATTAATTTAATTGGTAGATTCGCTTATTCAGAAACTATATAATGTACCGTAATGATCGATTTTTTGATAGAGGCAGAATATATTTCAAAAAATGATGTCAAAGTGGGTATTTTGAGCGGAATTTCTCGAAACGATTGTGTTAGAAACGAAAAATATTGTCCTTCTGAGAAAATAATTGTTTATGTATCAAGTTTTAATTAATTGAACAAAAAATAAAAACACAGGTTGCTTATAAATCTCTTCAAAAATCACGTCAGCAAGTTTCATATTTTTTTTATTAAAAATGAATCTGGAATTATGCCAGAAAATTTCGAGTTGTTGAGCATAAAAAAGTATTCTTTTGAATGCCGCCCTAACATGATTCTGATAAAACCAGCTATTATATAAAAATGAAATAAAAACTTGTCAAAAGCGGCCAGATAAAATTGTTCAAGTGGATTTATCTCTAATCATGATTTAGTTTTTGTTTGTGAAATTAGTATATTTGACTTTGAAATCTACCTCTGCCTGTAGAGATTTTTTGCTTACAAAATTGTACATTTTCAAGAAAGTTAATGTTGGTAAACAATCGAAAAAAACTGTCTTCAGTCCAATGGAGTTCTAAACACTTTGAAGAGCAAATAGAATGAATCTGTGCAGCTCAATAGCGAAAAAGTTGCCAATATAAGAAAACTGCTCTAATATATACCTCCTATCAGCCAGAGCTTCTACTATTTTTGAAGCCTCTGAGGAGCAGAATATTGTAGAAACTGCAGACCAGGATGATGAGAATGTTTAAATGAAAATGGTAGCTTACATTTTTAAGTCAATTAATAGAAAGAAAAAAACCCAAAGTGTTTAGAGAAGTTTTTGATTTGTTAATATAAACTTTTTGATATAAAACAGTTGGCTATAATTGATATTAAATAATTTGTAATAAACTGTGTCCATTTTGCATCTAAAAATGTATACATTAATTTAATTTAAAAAGTTATAAGTCACATTTTTTATAAACATTCGTTAATAAATTTGTTACAAAAAATATTTTTAATTTTTTTTTTTTTTTTTTTTTTTTTTTTTTCTTGTAACGATATGATGTGCAATTGCCTGCTACACTATTATTCTGTGAAATCATTCTTCAAACAACCAATACCTAATTTCAGGATTTCATCAAAACCTTTAAAACTGATTTTCTCAAAACTAGTCATATGTGGCTTATATATCTTGCTCCCCCGAATGCTTCATATAACAGCCACTAAATTGTTTGTATTGATTGATTTGATTACTATTAAATTATTTCTTTTAAATTATTAACTGCAATTTTTTCCTCCTGACATTTACTGCTATGTATTCAGAATAATTCTGAATATGTTTTTGATATTGAGTATTAGAATATTGAATCACATACATGAACACGGAAGACTCTTAAGGGGAGGTTTACTATATTTGGCCAAAAAACGCATCTTTTAGTGATTTTTGTTCCTTGAATTCCTAATATCTTTATTAGAAATTTTCGTATTATGTTTATTTGTAGTTTGGACAAACCCCATTAATTTTTTTTGCAAGAAATATTTGAAATGTTGTTTCATATGACAGGCTATATGTGCAAGTGTCCTCCAATTAAACAAATGACTGAATCACCTGAAACCAATTTTTTGATTCTGAAAGATTATATAGGGCTTGAATTTCAGGGCAGGATGGCAGGATTCGCGTCCAAAATTTTGAAATCTCGCCCAAAATAATATTTCATTAATTTTTTCTCACAAATTTCATTATTTTTTTCTCGAGATCAGTTGACAAGTCTCAGCGACTGATTGGCGAATTCAGGGGTGATTCTGTTACGAATTTTCTGAAAATTTAAAGCATTAGGTTCCAAAAAGTGTGAAAAATCAGTCATCAGTTCAACAGAAAAATATCGTGAATTTCAACAAATGATCGCTGAAAAAATCAATTTTGTCAATCGTTCAAGGAAAAAATCGCCAATTTCATCGCAAAGGATTGCGAATAAAACACAAATTTTGTCAAAGGATCGCGGAAAAACGTAAATTTCATCAGATTGCGGGGAAAAAAAAACTTGAAATTCATCAAAGGATCGCAAAAAATACGCAAATTACATCAAAGGATGGCAAAAAAATCATAAATTTCGGCAAAGGAACGCGGAAAAAATGTGAGTTTCGGCAAAGCATCGTGAAAAAAGAGAATTTCGTCAAAGGATCGCAGAATAAACACGATTTTAGTGTTTAGTCAAATGGCCGCTGAGAAAAAACTGCGAATTTCATCAAAGAATCGCGAAAAACATGAATTTTGTCAAAGGATCGCGAAAAAAACACACAATTCGTCAAAAGATGCAGGAAAATGCGAATTTCGACAAAGTATCGCAAGAAAAACACGCATTTCGTCAAAAAATAGCGAATTTCGTCAAAGAATTGTGCAAAAAACTTGATTTTCATCAAAGGATCGCGGAAAAACGGCAAATTTCGTCAAAAGACCTTGAAATAACGGCAAATTTTGTCAAAATATCTCGAAATAACGGCAAATTTTGTCAAAAGATTGCAAAAAACGGAAATTTCGTCAAAAGGGCACGAAAAAACACATAGCTAGTGCTGGGAATGATCCCCCCCCCTTCCATCTGCTCTGTTGTAACCTTTCAGAAAATTTTCTGTCAGTTTCAGAAATTTTTTTTTAAACTCAGAATCACACCTGCTTTCTTACTTTTTTAAATAAAAAAACATTTTGCATCATTATTCTGAGTTGTTGATTTAAATTGCTTCTATGGTATTCTGTCATGTCTGTATTAATACAGACATGACAAAATAATTAATGCAAATCTTTAAAAAGCATGTAAAATAACAGTGGGTTTCATATTTTTTTCTCCCTCCCAAATAGCTCAACTCCCCTCCATTTATAAATGTTGGTAGGGAGACTCACCTCCTATGAAAAATTGAATTTCAAGCCCTGTTATATTTTCTGTTGCTTATTCCAATAGTATAAGTACCAGAAAAGTTTATAACTGGAAATATCACAATCATTTGTTTTCTTTTTGGGTTAGTTTTGTATACAAAAATGGTTACAGTAGAACCTCGATTATCCAAAGTAATTAGGACCTACCATCTTTCAGAAAATCGAAATTTTCGGTTAATCGAGAATGCTTCAATTTTAAGATTAAAGAGAAATATATTCAATATTTCGTATTATGGTTGCAAGTGCTTAATAAAAATAAAGCAATAGCAAAATAGAAACAAGAATAAATTACCTGAATTTTAATTTTGAAATTAAGCACTTTTTGCATATATCACATTATCACAAGGGTTTGAAAAAATGTTTTGTTTGCCGCAGTTTTGATTGCCTTTGCTTTGAAGCTCTATCACAGAGTTTTTTAATATTATTAGTTCACCAGTGTCACAGTCTTTCTGCTGCTCCAGCCTTGCCAAACCTTTTGCAAAACATTCAAAAGCTTCAGAATTGCTAATTTGTTCATTTTCTTCATTCCATTTTGCAACTTACGGGAACTCAAGTTAAATTCAAAAGAACTCTAAGAAAGGGGATTGAAAATATTTATATGTACTCGTAGTTCGGAAAGGACCGCGTAAGAGTTTCGGATAAAAGAGGTTCTATTGTAATTATTAAAAGTAATAACATAATTTTTAGCATAAACTTTAGCAAAAAGTATTCTTTTTCATTTAAAAAAAGAAAAACAACATTTGGCTGATTAGTTCCATAGAAAAACAATCACTCAGTTTCAAAACACTTAGATGTAGCTTACCCACAAAAAAAGTGACACAATTCGGAAAAATTAATTTTGCATTTTATTTCACTGATAGGTTTGCTACAGAAAAAGTTTCATAAGTGTATTTATCCAGAAAATCGCTTAATTACACTATATGTCCATTAGTGACCACAAAAGGAGAGGTAAATTGTGTAGGGAGGTAAAATTAGCCAAACTCTCCAAACCTCATCAACGTCTTCAACTTTACTGGTTTTACGCTTTTATGCACATTTTTACTGCTACATGCAGAGTTACGTGCTATAATTTCATATTATAGTAAAAACATTCGAATCTTCTTTTGCCTCTCCTGCGAAAATTACTTTTCTCGAGATGTTACTTTTCTTGCAAGTGAGCGATATGTTCTTCAAGTAAAGCAAAAATATTTCTTATTGAAAATATTTGTAGTGTTTTTCTAAACTTTAATAAACAAACATAATGCAAAACTCCTGAGTTGATATATTTATCCTATTTTAAGAGTAAAAATTCTCAAAATCATGGATTTTGCTTGTTTAAAGACAGTAAACATTCCCTTAAACAGTTCTGAAATAAAAAAGCAAAGTGTCCTTTGTATGAAAACTCTTCCTGTCAACATTACAATTTAAGCATTAATTTTTACAAATTTCATGTAGGGATTTTTTTTTTCCTTTTTAATATGTGCAAGCAAGTTGTGGATTTAAAACAATTGTTTGAAATTGCTTTCATTTTTTTAAAAAAATTGTTTATCAATTGTTCCTTGTTATATTATAATTTTTCTCCTTATATTTTCAGGATCACATCAACATATTCTTGTCACTTTAATTATGCTTTAGCTACTTTGATTGGTGTATCTTTGTCAGTGTTTATTGTTTGTTTTATTTAAAGAAGAAAAGATTGTTTCAAGAAATCAAAATTCGCATATCAATTGGATAGCTTTTTGCATTTTGTTCCTTTATTTAAACCAAAGTTTTTGATTTTATATGCTTTTAAAAAGTTAAATGTTTGTTTGTTAGTTTTTTTAACCTTTTTTTATTTCATAGATTTTTTATTTTATAAAATTTTTATTTTCTATCTTTTAGTGTGATTTAAATTAGGCTGGCCATATTTATTATATTACACACAGTCAGGATAGTGGGATAGTTTAATTGGTTAGAAATAAATTTCAGTTCTTTGAATCCATATGAATCATATTAATGTTTTTTGATTTGGTTGTGCAGATATAAATTTAAGAACTAAAAGATTATTTTAAAAGGCAATGTAAGTACTATTTCCATCAAAATGAATAATGTCTTTAAAATAAAGCTTTATTACATAAGAGCACATATAATGGCCATTAAATAAAAGCTTTAATATTTACCTGTGCATGGCTAGCAATAGCCAGAAAAATATTGCTGTTAATATAATTATATTCATCACTTAATGAGATAGCTGGTGATTTTGAAAAAATTTTCAACCATTGAAGTTGCATGTATATGGTTAGCCTATTCAAAGTGCATATCAGTTGCAATCATTTTCAGTATTAAAAAATATAATATATGAATCCATTTTGTTAAATTTTATAAAATTATATATATATTTATACTTTTTTCTAAATCATTTTACTACTGTTTTTGTAAATCTTGTGAATATAAAATTGTGTATATAAATTTTTATAAATGTAAATGTACAGAACAATGATGTTTGTCATTTTATTCAAATCACTTAAACTGTAATTAATTAACCCATTAATGTCAATAGGAGATGAATCATTTAATGTAAATAAAACTAATTATTAATTAATTAATGTAATTGATTAAATAAGATAAAAAGTGTTAAATAAAATGTCTTTTTGAAATATCATTTCTTGACTTTGATAGTGGCACAACTCAAAAAAGTTTTCATTTTTGAATGTATAAAATTATTTGTCTTATAAGTTGTTGAAACTAATTGCACTTTTTAACGTATATTATTTAGGAATGACAAATACTTTATCTACAATTATATTTAACATAAATATAAGTTAAAATCATATTTTAAAAAATTCGAGTTGTGCTACCATCAATGCAAAGCAGCAAATGAATGAAATCAATTTTAGTATCATTTCCTGATGCTTTCTTTGCACTTTTCAACTTTTTCAGCATATCCTCAGTGCTAATAAACTAGTAAATTTGCAGATCAGGAACCTCAACGTCAGCTCTGCAAATCATTATTTTTAAACACACTTTGGGTAATATTCAACTCCCTGCAAACCGCAATTTAAAGTTTTCAAATTACGTAATTATTTATAAGAATAAAAAATACGAAGTTTTCAGACATTAGAAGCGTTAATTTAAAAATGTTATGTAAGAATATTCTGAAATTCTCATGAGCTCCTATTTCTGGTATTTTCTTAGATAAAGGTATTGGGGATCTGGTAAAGGATCTGGCATTTTTTAGGAAGTAGATTTCTTCCCCCCCCCCTCCCCTCTGAACCCCCCATGGTCTAATTAAATTTATGTATGTAACTTTTTATTCATTGTGCTAATGGTTATCGTAAATCTTAGATTGATTTTTACGCTTCCCAGCCTTATTTTTTAATACCGGTGGACAGAAGATCATTTACATTGATGCAATTATATTAAAAGTTTAGTCTTTATGAACGAAAAAGTAATTTCTTTTAAAAATAAAATCATTTTCATTCATCTGAATAATTTTCTGAAATGAGCCGGGATTAGGAAGTAACACTTGTCAAAAAATGTTTTTTCAGGCAATCTAGTTAATGTTTGGCTTTTAAGAATGAAAATATGTATTTCCCGATACAATGACGTCATTTTCGACAAAGATAATTTCTTGGTGCATAATTTTGACATTTACCATCTATTTGATTTCAAAAGTTTTTTTCTTATTGAAATTTTCGATTAAATATTAAACATTTCTGTTAGCCGTGTGCAGACGATAAACCGTGAGATATTGGTAACATTATTTTTAATATTAAGAATTAATATCATAACACAAGGCCCTTTTATTTCAACCTCAAAGCATATTCATTTTTTTTTTTTTTTTTATATATGAGGTTAAATTCACATTCTTTTCGTATTTTCATTTTATTTCTAATATGAAGATGTATATCCATGTCTACTGTTTATTTCATTTCCCCTTTGCACATAAAAATCTTTCAAATAAAAATTAACTGTTTAGGGTAAATTATTATTCTGGGATCTGATTTTCTTGGCAATGGTAAAAAAAGATTGTTAAATTTTACAGAAAAATGTCCATTTATTCCTTATGAAAATAATGAACTTTTTAATTTATAAGAAAAATATTTGAATAAAATAAATAGAACATAGCCTGTCTTTATTTCTGGGGTAAAATCCATATATATGTAAAGACAAAAAAGTATTAATTCATCCCTTTTTGACGTTAATTTGACTTCAAACAATTACACCTACTTTCACATCTACGATATTTTTAGGTGTAGTTCCGTTGCTAGGCAACAGTTAAAAGAAAATTAAAACAATGAAATGTGTACATTTAAAAGACGTAAATTTATAAAAGAAAATATTTTATATTATTGGAACCCATATATAAAATCCCACCATAAGTTATACACTGAATTTAAAAACTCTGACAAATGTATAGAGAAAATGTTAAACTAATATGAATAATATATGATTCCAATTAGGAAATTTCATCATCAATAATTTACCATTTAAATCCTTCAATCATATGAGCCATTTCCTTTCAACAAATAAAAATGGAAAAATCATCTGAATTGCCATAGAAAAGCATTATTGTGCAAAATAAAATATTCTATATTTTCCCAACAAATGAACCAAATATAACAAAAAACTGTACAGCTAAGTTAATTTCAAGTTAATCAGATGCTTTTTGTGGCAGTTATCGCGGAACAGACAGACTAACGGTAATCAAAACTTTTTGTGTCTCCACAGTAAGCCTTCACTGACGTTTCGGCAATTAAATAAATTTAGCCTAACCTAACAAATTAACTATTTATTAAATCCATTTATAAATTTAAAAAGTGTTTATTTATGAAACATGTAATTTTTTTCTATAATATTTGTTGCATGATTATTTAGCATACCACAAATAAAGCTTTTTAATTCTTATTTCATTATATATTCAACAGATTGATGCATTTAACCAACCGTATGACATGGAATTCTTAGGTTTCTAAAAGTTTCTGAAACAAATATTTTAATTAAATATTATAAAAATACATTATTTGCTTGTAACTTAATAACCAATCCTCTTGAAAATAAATAAAATACTAAAATAAAATAAAATCATTCATTCAGCTTTACTGAACATTTATTTCACGTCAATCGATTTGTATTTAATTAGAGTTTTACTTAAATATGAAATTTTCTTTTTTCTTTTTATTTATTTGTTTTCCTTTTGAATTTTGATAATTAAAGACTGCTTTTTTAAAGTAGTAGTACTTGATGTAATTTTACATGTACACCACATTATAAAAGTGTTGACTAGCACATAATATAAATTATTTGCAAATGTAAATTCGATAGCATGTATACATAATATGCAGTAATATATTTCAATTTCCTTTCTCGACTTCCTTATCTTTATGCATGTCATTACATATTATAAATCTTTGAATAATGTTAATTATAATTACCATTGCTATTCCTCTGATAGTTGCTAAATTGAAGCTATGTTATGCATTATTTATAGGTGCATTGTAAAATATATATATATATATATATATATAAATACTGATATAAATGTTTTGGGATTTTAATTTAATTTCATTAAAGCTTTATTTTCCTACTCATTAATAAATGTTTTTTTATTGTATTTAAATTTCATATTCCAGAGTAATCATTAATGGTAGTGTTTTATCTAACTAATATTTTTGTATAAAATCTACCTTTAAAATATTGAAGATTTTTTAAAAATACATATTATTTCTGTATATTTTACATCTCATGGTATTACATTAGAATGTATAGCAGATTATTGTCAAATTGTTTTATCAAGTGTGGTTATAAATGGTTAACTGTTCTTAAATAATTTTAATTCATCAAAATTTTAGTTTCTTTGATTATTATTTCCCCCCCCCCTGTACACTGTGATTATGAAAGAAAAAAAAATGGCAAGCATTTCACTAACATTACTTGATGGGAAGCAAATTAATGAATTCTTTTCTTAAAATAAGCTTTTTGGTTAAAAGTACTGGAGAAAAAAATAATGTTTTAAAATATTTAAAAAAATTGTTTAAGAATAAGAAGGAAAGAGCCTCTTTTAAAATTACAGCAAAGTGAAGTATTGACTTTTGATTGAAAACTAAACAAGAACAAAAAATCAGGGATAGATTATGAAAGACTTTACAACACACATAAAGTTATTAAGAAATTTCCTTTTTTCATACAGTGAAATGAGATATCTAAATAAGTAATTTAAAAATACATAGCTTAGTAAAAATTCATTTTCAGCAATTGCTGTCCATATCCAATAATGTTTGTGAATTCGTTTGCGCAGTGGTATTAATGATCCATAGCATTTATACACGCAGCATAATACACTAAAAATGAGATGAGCTTAAAAGTGCATAGATTGCCATTTAATTGTGGCACTGTGATAGCAAATTTTGAAGTATTAACATGTTTGAGATAGAAGAAAGTTTTGGGATTGGCACATCTGACTAGTTCTTCATAGACCATAATGTAACGTAACTTTTTTATGTGTTGCTGTAAGCAAACTATAAATGCTACATACTTGATTTTTCAATATTGAGCATTATTGAGTACCTCAATAACATAAAAATTACATGGCAATTTGAGTATATTTACGAGAGTTAGAACATGGACAGGCAGACAACCTTTTCAACGATGTTGGAAAATGTTAAAAGGACAACAATGGGGGGATTCTTTTTTTCCACAATTTGCATAGAAAAAGTGAAAAAAATCTTTGTAATACAGTGCATCTTCTGTTTAACAAATCTCATAGTCTAGCTCATAAAATCTGCAATATCTTTCAGTGCAGTATTTTTTTCTAATAAAGAAAAAAATATCCATATTCTATTGTCACCACAGTATTTTAAAGTACTATTTTTTAATTGTTTTATGTATACTAGTAAATTTTTAAACTTACAGCATTATTACATTACAATAATGGATGATTTAGCTTTTCATTCATCGAATATTTCACAGTTTTGAACTTCTTGAAATATATTTTCGTGAATGTCTACCAAACTCTGCAACCTGCATCTATTTTTCCTCAAACTTTAATCATTTCTCTTTGAGGTTTTAATCATTTGGAGAAGCTGTTTCCTCATCTTCTTCATTACTTAATCAGGTTTTTTTTTTTTTTTTTTTTTTTTTTCCTTCAAGAATTTGTTTTCATCATGTTTTGTAGGATTCTATTATTTAATGAACTTTCACAAGTGACTGTACCATTGTCAATTTAAAGAAATTTGATATTCTTTGACTTGTCCTTTTTTAATTAACTGTTAACACTCTACTTCAGTTAACACATATCTTTTATATTACAAATCCTCAAATACCCATCATTAGAAAGTGCTAATGGTGTATTATGATGATTTATTTAAAAAAAAAAAAAAATGATTTTCTTGGTAGGTGGAAAAAAAATTACAATTTTGAAATTTTGGTCTGTGAAAATTTTGTTGAAAAGAAATTCATATTTTTGTTATTTAGAGATTTATCTCATGTGATATTTTTGTTCGAAATCAATGTTCCAAAGAAAATTTTGTTAAATAGAGAATTTTGTGAAATTGAAAGCTCAACTGTATATTCACTTGTTTCTCTTCAGTTGCATAAAAAGTTTTAATTATCTACGTTAACTTAAAAAATCTATTTTATAAATTTTTTGTCCGTGCGGGGGGGGGGGGGGGGCAAGAAAAGGACTAGTGGCTCAATAGCTCTAATGGAAGCTTCATTGACAACTTTTGCTCTATGCAAATTAACAAATTAAATTTTAAGAAAGAATCTATCTAAAACAACAGTTCCCAAACTAGGTTATGGGAAATATTTTAGTTTTACATGCTATAAAAATATAACGAATACAATATGTTATACTTCTAAAAAAAAAAAAAAAAAAAAAAAAACGGGAAAATATAAACAAACAACTTCTTAGAGAGAAAGTGTTTTGTTAAACTGTAATAAAAAGTAATAAGTTTGTAAATTGATATATGCTCTCTTGTTCATATTAAAACAATGTTGTAAATTAGATTGCCTCTTAAACTTTTTAAAAAAATAAATTTAATAATAAACACATTTATTTATGTTAGTAAAAAAAGATTTTGCTAATACATTATCCTTATTCAATTAGGATTAGATATTAACTATTTACATGTAATGTTTTGTAAAATGGTAATATATATTTTTTTAAAGATAGATTATCCAAGATCCTCTATATGCCTACATATTAGGTAACTAATGGACATTAGGTAACTAATAACATTTAATGGAAAGTAACTGTTGATTTCCTTTAAGCTTTATGAATAAAAAGCAGCAATTGCTGAATACATTTGTCATTATAAATATATTATAGCTATTTTCACTTTTTTGTTGCAAAATATATACACACGTGTTATAAATGAATGAGATTTGTACTTGTGTATATTTATATATTGTTATATATTTTATTTTATAGTTTTCTGTATGATGTTATTTTTTTCTCACATTGAAAATTGAATCCCTCACATAAATGATTTATAAATGAAGATCTTTCTAATATTAACTTTAAATTTTAGAATTTATTTTTCCTGATTTGCTTTTTTGTAACTATTCATCTTAGATTTAACAAATTCATAGCATAGAGCATGTGTAGATAATTAATTGAAATATTGTGAAATTTAAAATTCTATCTGATACAATAAAAGTGTTGTTTATGTTAGTAATTATATTTGTATAAAATATTTAGTTATGTGTAGAGAACATACAGCTTTTTATGTAATGCTTTTATATTATATAATCTTTTTGATATTTTGAAATAAATGATCTGAAATTTTCTTTAAAAACTTTTTTCATATGTAAAATCATTTGTTAAGTATGGATTATGAAATACTTCCCAACACATTCACAATTTGTAAAACGCATACACATTTCATCAATTCCCATCAAAAGTATCTAAAAAAAAAAAAAATCTGAATTTTTTGTGCAGCCCTGTATATGAACTATAGATTTATCATATAATACATAGCATGCTAAAATTTAGTTCAATTAGAAAATGCATAGCACAGTTGAAAATTGCCCTTTAGCAATTTTCATCAATAAACAGAAATGTACTTCTGATGTTTTGTGCAGCCCTGTATGTGATGTGTAGAATTTATACACACTAAGCAATATATTTTTTTAAAGTTTAATTTAAAAATACATACCGCAAAAGAAAACGCACTTTCAGCAATTATTGGTCATAGAGAGTATTATACCCAAATTATTTTGTGTGTCCCTGTATATCAATGATGAATGCTTGCATATCGTATTTTATGGTAAATATCTTGCAGTACACCTCATCAATTCATCAATATATATCAATTCCAATATGTTTGAAATAGTGCAACATGAATAAAGTACACCGCAAAACAGTTTTCCCCTGTGCACCGTAATGTAATGTAATGGAATTCTTTTGAGTGTCCCTGTAAATCAACGATGAATGCTATCCATACCATATCATAGAGTAGACATCTTGTAGTATACTTCAGAAATATATGTAATTTTCAATGAGTTAGAAATTGTGAAACATTATTAAAAATCACTGAAAATGATTTTTCCTCATAGGCCGTAATGTAATGGAATTCTTTAGAATGTTCCTGTAAAGGAACTGTAACTACTAAAAGCTTGATTTTCAATACTGAACATGCCATAGTGAATATCAATAACATACATCAATTTCATGGCAATACGACTAAATTTACATGAGTTAGAGTACGGAGAGACAGACGGCAGACAAACCGATCATAAACATTTTTCAACTATGTTGGAGTGTTAAAAAGATATTACAATTATATCATGGTGGCAAATTATATTGCTGCTATCAAATTTATTTACATTGCATGATCATCTATTACATATAAAATCCAAACGGAAATTTCGTTCCGAACGCCTAGATTTCGGGTTCTATCTCATGGATTTTTACGGAACTTATACCGTTAGATAGGTATTGTTTCAGGGAAGGTTTTAAGCTATAACACATCATTCTACCTAGATTAGTTATAGAATCATTACGAAAAATTCTGTTATTTTGGACTTTGTTACTTCATATTTCCTTAAATATCTGGGCTCCTATTGGTCGTAGAGCTTAGATCTCGCGCCAAAAGTAGCTCCGAAGCACCCAAGCAAACTTTTCCCCGCGATTATTTTGCCGTCTTCCGATTTCCTCTAACTCTATTAGGGGACCGCGTAGGGCCCCTTTAAAACATTTTTCGTAGTAATTTCAGCAATTATCTTAAATTATTGGTTAAGACCGCCACCCTCCCGATTCATGTATCTACGGAAAGGTTGCATGAAGGAGTTTCGTTCAGATACGATTTCGTTAAGAATAGAGTGCGCTCCCTGGTGGTGGAATGTGGAACTAACATAATGTGATATCGTTAAAATTAGGAAATCTAACAATGCGATCTGTTTTAAACTTTGAGATAGTTCATAACACATAATCTATTATTCATTCTATCTATTATATCTATTCTATTATATATATAAAATCCAAACGAAAATTTCGTTCTGAACGCCTAGATTTCGAATTCTACTGCACGGATTTTGACGGAACTTATACTGTTAGATAGGTTTATTTTCAGGGAAGGTTTTAAGCTATAACACATCGTTCTACGTAGGTTAGTTATAGAATTATGACGGAAAGTTCTGTTATTTTGGGCGAAAGGGTTACCATTATTTTATTGGCGATGAATTTTTTGATAAATGAATTGAAATAGCTGTACACCGCGGAAAAAAAACTGTTACTAATTTTATTTAAAAGGAAAAAAAAGAAAAGAAGAGAGAAAATGAAAAAAAAATTGACGAGTGGTAATATTGAAAAAGGAAAATATCGAATTTAAACATGAAAGAGAATGTTCGTAATGCTTAAAATTTTATTCAATATGAAAGATTGCAGTTTTAAACTATATTTGGCAATTTATCTCTTGCGTCCGGTTAAATAAAATGCATCAGAAAATTTTATAAAATAATATCTGAGTGACAATTTTGCTTTTGTTTTTGATTTCTTATAAATTTACTTTTTGTTTTTATTTAACTCGACCATCATGTGACATACAGAAGAAACTAGCAGATGTAATTATAAAAATGACGATACTTGTGAGTTACATATTGTATGTTTTTTACGATTTCATTTTATCGCCAAACGATTTAATTTTAAGCCAAAAATGCATGAGCGTGCCATCGGTTTGAGCGACGTTCACAATATTGGTTATTTCTCAATAAATGACAGCATTTTATGGAAATACCCAATTCCACTTATATATGTATATATAATTCAAATGGAAATTTCATTCCCGCTGCTTATAACTCGAGTTCTGCTGAACGTACACTGTTAGATTGGTAATTTTTCGGGGAATTTTTTAGTACATAACACGTCGTTCTACGTTTCTTGGTATTGAATTATGGTTTAAAGATCTTTAATGAGATGAACCTGATAATGGAAAATTAGCCTCTTTAAATGATTCTGCCCAATGTATGTCGATGGAACTTGGACTGTTAATTAGATAATTTTCCAGGGGCGTTTTCAGTGTACAACATGCCCTTCTATATTGTTCAGCCATATCGTTTTTGGGAAAATTCTGTAGTCTGGTGTGCGCAATTATTACAATAGCCTTTTTAAAAATTAAAATAAACGGTTTTTGATAGAATTTGCATTATTAGTTTGACAATTTTTCAGAGATAGTTTTAGTATATAATATATTGTTCGACACTGTTTAGTCATAGAGCAAAGGATTAAATTCTGTAATTTTCCAATATAGCTGCGAGTTGGAAAAAATGGGCTTGGCGAGACAAGGAAAGTTTTCATCCATATTTTCTGTTCAGTAATTAGATAATTTATTTACTATAAAGAATACATTTATCTCTTTTTTATACAAAAACAGAAGTAAATTGTATATAAATAACAAAAATATTGATATTCATAAATAAAAATTTGTATAGGAATATATATATGAATACATATTTTAAAAAGCTTAAAGTTCATTTTATTTGTTTTTATAGCTGTTCATATCATTTGGCCACAAATCTCACTTTCTTAAGCCCGAATTGCGCCAAGCTTTTTAACATCTAACAGTACCCATTGATCTTAAAATCAGGAAAATTGGAAAGTAGATGTAGTTTGTAAAGTATGCATAAATTAAGGAGATAAATTACGTTATCGAATCCATAGACAATTGGCATATTTGGTACCGATAAGTTACATCATTGAGTCTACTGACAATTGGCGTATGTTACCTGGTGTGGTTTGGCGCGTAATTAACTTAGGAAAAGGTTTAAACTGATTCTGTGTTTTTAAAGCGGAGCTATTCTATAACCGAATTAACACAGAATTGGCGTGATTTGAAAGAAAACTTTTTGGCGACCTTTTCCTATTTTTACGTTATACCAACACCATACCAAATTGTATGCTATTGCACCATTTATTTCAATCCTAAATGTGCAAAATTTTTTGGTAATTTACAGTATAGGGATCTTGGCGAAACAGAGAAAATGCCCTTGGCGGAGAGAAAATTTGGAAACATATTTTCTGGCAACCTATTCACTGTTTCATTTCATATAAACAAGCATTTTTTTCTGTTTATACAATTTATTTAACATAAAGATGCAATTTATCTAATTTTAATTAGAAACACAAGTAATTTGTATATAAAAAACATTTATAATATACATATATAAACAAACAAAAAATTTCATCAAGTTTGTTTTCTTAACTGTTTATATCAATTGGCAATAAATCTCACTTTCTGATGCCCGAATAGCGCCAAGCTTTTAAAAAAAACGCCAAGGCGCCTGTAGTAGAAAAGAAAAGTACCAAATTTTATTGCAAACGATGCCAAACTTTGGGGCTTGCTATTTATTGAACGCGAATTTCTTTTGGCTTTAATTATTATTTATTCGTAACACTGCAAAAAATTTTAATTTACTATTTTTTGAAGGTGGAAGTATTTTTTATTATCAAGTAAATTTAAGTTATAACTTCATTTTTCACTGAATAAAACATGGAAATGTTTACTGCAGTGCCAAGAGACACTTAAAATGTCATGCGCGCAGTTGGCGATTTTGAAAAAAAAAATATTTCATAATATCGGAACCCACAGCAAATTGGCTCATTTTAACGACAATGTTTTGGTACAAAATGAAATACATTTGTTGTAGACATAATACTAAATCTCAATACTCGCCGATTGAAAAGTCTTTATAATTATTCAGCAGAGACAACGAGAAATAACTTGCAGTTTCATAAATTTTAATAATCAATATTCTTATCTATCTATCTATTTACTTCTGCTTCTACTATATATACTAGAGTAAAATGGAAATGGGAATTTCGTCCCGGTTGCATATAACTTGAGCTCACCTGAATGGATTTTGATCATAATGATAGTTAGATAATTTTCCAGGGAAGATTTTAATATATAAAATATCATTCTACGTTGCTTATAGATACAATTATGTTTTAAAGTTATATAATCAGACGAACCCGATCATGAAAGATTAACCTTTTAAAAGATTCAGCCGAATTGATTACGATTGAATTTTCACTGTTAGTTAAATAATTTTTCAGGAAGAGTTTTAGTATATACTATACCCTTCTGCATTGCTTAATAATAGAGGTGTGGTGGAAAGTTCTATAATCAGTTGAACCCGATTATGAAAGTTTAACATTTTTTAAAGTTCTACAGAACGGATATTGATAGGAATTTCATTTTAGTTAGATATCTATTCAGACATGGTTTTAGTATTTTGCATATTGTTCTACGTTGCTTAGTCATAAAGTAATGGCGGAAAGTTCCATAATCATATGAAACCGATTATGAAAGATTAGACTTTTCAAAAGTTCTAGATGGCGGATATTGATAATACTTTCTTTGTTGATAAGAGAATGTTTGCGGAGGTTTTAGTTTATTGCGTATCATTCTACGTTGCTTAGTTACAGAATTATGGGGAAAAGTTCTATAATCAGATGGACCCCTTATGAAAGATCAGCTTTTAAAAAAAGTTTTACTGGATGGATTTTGCCCATATTACAAGTAGTTATATAATTTTTCAGGGTTTGTTTTATTGTATTTCGTATTGTACTATCTTTCTTTACCAATCCTACTGTTATTGATCAACTAAAAGGGTTAAGACCTTAATAGCTGAAAATTTGTCTACACATTAGAAAATATAATAGCACATTGGCGTTCTTATCGTTTTCAGCAGTACGAAAGGACATTCCAGGTAAGGTTCCATATTGCTTTAAATCACAATGTAAAATTCAATGATACATTTTGTTTAATTCAAGGCTCATTTGGATAAGCAGACCAGCGCAGCGGGCTCAGCCTGCTAGTATATGATATTCACGAAAAGTTTTAAGGTGAATTATCTTGCTTAACTTCTTCATACTTGAGGTATGCAAATGTGGACCTCTATTCTTTCACTCGTAAAAACTAAACCTGATTTTTTTACTTTTATATACAGCTGAATGTTTCTTGCTTTGGAACAAAATCAATAAATGGTAGCACTGATGCTTATTTCCTCATAAAATAAATGTTATTTTCATCTGAATTTGCAAAATGCCTTAAAGATAGTATAGCTGAGAATGTGAGAAATTTTCATAATTATTTGAATTAACTTCTTCTGGACTGTGGGTGCAAATCCAAAAGGTACTTACTGCACTTGTATTTGATACCAATAAAATAAAAAAATAAAATAAAATAAAATTTGCCTTATTTAATTAAAACATTTCTGTGATTAATAAAGTAAAGTTAACTCTTTAACAAAAAGTGGTATCAACTGAATAAAATTTGTGTAACAGATGCTAGTCTCAAATGGGTTAAACACTTTACAATAAAATTTTTGAAGATTTTGTTTAACATGTTTTGTACAGATTTGCACTTGTTTAAAGTCCTTCAGTTAGTTATTGCGTGAATTTACATTATTGATAATTAAATTCATATTTTAAGGGGCTACTAATTTTAGATACATATTTGTAAACCTAAATTATCAGCCCCCTAAAGTATTGATTTCAGAAAAAGATCTCTTTCTGTCATCTATGTTTTTATTTTGTTTGTGTGAAAGCCATGAATGTGTTGTAGTGTTGTTTTAACTTAAAGTCTCAAGAGGTTAAAAACCTGGCTCAGAATTTTCAAGCTAATACCCTGTGAGGAAATCCTAATATAGATCAAACATTATTTTAAAAAAATTATGAGGTAATCAATAATTAAAGTGAAAAAAATTAAGGTTGCCGTTTAGACCTGAAAGAAGTACTTAAAAAAAAAAGCAATTTAACAATTACAACGACCATTTGGAAAATGATTTTTTCAAAGACTAAAATTTAAGATACAAAAAATCGCACGGAGTTGATCATTCATTACGTATGCCATGAATTAAACGTTAATAACGTTATTACACGTAAAAATTGCGAGCGACAAAAATCGCCTGCGACTCGTCAAATTTCCTGAAACTACGTATTATCCAAGCATTTCATTGGCTATTCGGGAAAAGGCTTTTCTATCATCAGATTTCCAAGAAATCTGACGACCAATTTTAGATGAAATTTCATTCTTAAACTTCTAAACATCCCACAATATTACTTTTTACACCGTCGTATAGAGAAAAAAATGTACTTTTGAATGCAGTTTGTTTGAAAGCTGTATCTCAATTTGTTTCTGAGTTATTAATTTTTTTTTGTCGTTTTTATTACTTTTTTGTCATAGTGGCAACAGAAGTATCCATCTCTGTTGAAAGTAAAGGGAAATACATATTACTGTATAGACCAGGCACGGCGAACCTTTTTGCGTACGCGTGACAAAAATTCACAAACAATATTTATTAACAAATGTCACGTGCCAAACTTTTGTGCAGCGTACGACGTTTATACGAAACACTGTTTATAAAATCAGTTTGCTTTCATGCATTAATAATTAAGAAATATTCAAAACCAAAACGCGGTTTCTCTCTAATAATGGAATCGGCCATTAAATTAATGAAATTTTAATTCATAAATATGATTTATTTATTGAGTACGTACTGTAATTAGTCAAAATAAATTGCTAATTTTTATTTTAGCAATTTTTAACTTAGTATGAAGCATCTAAGTTATAATTATCCAAGTTGTTTTAAACAATGTATTTATAACGTATTGGTGAGATTTTTGCTGTTGTACGTTCGATGGAATATGCTTTATACCTTGTTCGTCTTTTGTTATTTTTGTTTATATACATATCAAAGTTGGCACCATTTGCATTTTTATTGCAGCGGCTATCTAACTTTATTCATCTGAAAAATAAAGATTTTAAATTTATATAGAAAGGAAAAACGCATGTCTAAAACATTACAAAGCATGACAGGAAAAGGAAGTTATCAAATTTAAATCAAAGTTTTTAAAATTTCACGTGCCAGAGAAATTGTTTTGCGTGCCAATTCTGGCACGTGTGCCATAGGTTCGCCAACCCTGGTATAGACCAATCAGAAAATGAATAAAATGCGGATTAAACCAATAAAAAGCTTCAGATATGCTTTTGATTTCCTACCCTGATGAGGACAATAACCATTTTTCCAAATGGTTAAAAAAAAAAAAAAAATGTACTCAAAATTTTAAATGTATAATGTGAGCAAAAGCAAAGCATTACCAGTATTTTCTGTAAATTTATTTGAATTAAAAATTGAGTCTGAACCAAGCTTTTTGTTCTTTAAAATTTTAATTAAAAATATTACAAATGAATTAATTTTTAGCTCTCTTAAATAACTGGTAAATTTAAACAATCAGAGAATGATTATGGCATTATATTGGAAAGAGATTTTTCTATATTTAAAATTTAAAAAAATGTATAAAAAAATAAATAAATAGCGATTTCAAGATATTAGCAACATTAGCTCTTTATCCAGTGGTGTAGTTGTAAAGAAGCAGAGGGTATACGGTGTTTCTTAAAAAATCCAGAGGGTATACAGCATATACCTCTGTATACCCTCCACTACACCCTTGCTTTTATCAAAACTACTAACATTATTATTAAGGAATTGGAATATTTATCAGGTGAAAATAAAATGTTATCTTTATTTATAAAGCAGTTTAAAGTAAAATGTAAATTTATTGGCATTTTTATGGAAATTCTGAAAAAAATAAAAGTAATAGTAAAGATGCATCTTAAATTCTCACTGTGTATAGAAATGGGAAGTCTGAAAATAATATGATTTTCACTGGTTGTTTTTTGATATTATGAAATAACTGACTTGCAAACTCAAAGCAGTTTCATTTTCATAATGCAAATTTCATTTATGTAAAACTAGCAGACCCGAGTCTGCTGAGAAAAATTAGGCCTGGCCTCAACTCCAGTCTAATGGGAGGAAAATCAGCCAAGATACGCTGTGGTTTAATCATGGTTTGGGCTTGCAAAATAATCTATTTATATAAAATTCAAGTCTCTCTGTGTCCCTCACAATTCTGGCATGACCGCCTCATTGTAATGAGTAATTGTCGAAAATTACCAATGCAGGGTAACCACAATAGCGACAAATGTTGACAAACTTGGCGAAATATCGTCAAATTTGGAGACAAAAATAAGTTGTCATATATGAAGCCAACTTGGCGATAGCTAGCTAATTTGGCGAAATTCCCATTTAAAACCATTAATATTTCATAATCGAGGTCACCGCAATTTAATTTAAAATCTGCGTTTTAAGGGTTTTTTTTTTTTTTAAAATCTATGGGTGAGAATTTAAAGTGTAATATACGAAAATGTACGTCTTTACTTCTTCATACTGATGCTACTAACAACATAACAGTCAATAGATGGCACTGTACTGTGTGAGCTCCTAACTGCCCCATTTTAATTTGTTTTAGGTACTTTTCCAGTATAGGGGCTTTGGCGAGATAGAGAAAATGAAATTTGGCAACATATTTTTTAGCAACTTATTCACTGTTTCATATACACAAGTAATTTTTCAATATTTATACAAAATTTTTAATATAAAAGGTGATATGTAATATAAAGCCATTTAATTATTTTTGTATACAAACTGAAGTAAATTGTATATAAAAAAACAACAATAATATAGATATAAATAAAGTGTTTATAGATTACATAAATAAACTTAAAAGTTCATTAATTTTGTTTTCATAGCTGTTTATATCATTTGGCCAAAAATCTCACATCTGAAGCCCAAATTATGACAAACTTTAAAAAAGTATGCCAAGGCCCGTATACTGGAAAAGTCGGATATGGAGAAAGTCGGACTTTATATAGTCGGATACAAAAGTTAAATTCTCGGTACTTTTCCACTTTAGGGGCCTTGGCGAAGAAGGAAAATTGGCAACATATTTTTTGGCAACCTATTTGCTGTTTTATTTCACATACACATGGATTTTTTTTCAATATTTATACAATTTATTTAGCATAAAGAAGCCATATATCTAATTTTATAATATAGACATGACCTGTAATCCACAAAAAAACCTCAAATCCGCACAGCACTTGGAACCAAGTTGTGCGAATTAGTGGTCTTCTACTGTATTATAGTTTTTCATAAATGAGTTTCGTTTTTAAAATCTGTTATTTTCATCTATCACTGCGGAACAAGCAAAAAAAACTCATATTCTTGCACATGTGTTGTATATATGTTTATATCTCATATTCTGCCATTTTTGACGGGCTATCTTTCTAGTAATAATAATAAAAACCTGAAAATTTCAACTGTGCCTTATAAATCATTAAAACAACAATCATTATAAGGGGAATCTTCCATTAATATGCAACATCATATGCATAACTTACTTTATTCAAATGTGCAGTTTTAAAATAACTTTATATAATTATACTTAAAAAACTAAAAAGTCTTTCCAAAAAATAATAATAACCTAAAAAAATTTTATTGTGCCAAAATAAACTATTTCATTAAAACGCTCAGGCGTTAAAAATATGAACTTAAAAATTATCAAAACAATAATAATAATAAAAAAAAAATCTGGCATAAGCAGCCCTAAACTCATAAACTACACATTATGAACTTTAAAAGTTCTCTTTTGGCTATTTCCATGCCAACTTGTCATGTCTGTCACATACTACGATTTTTGGCTACCGGTATTTTAGAATGAAAAAATGTGATTTATTTTATTGGAGATATTTCATCAATTGAATAAGGCAAAGCAAACTTTTCGAAAATAATGCTGGCCAACAAGCATAGCGATTTTCAGCTGTGTGACAGACATGACAAGTTCCCATGGAAATAGCCTTTTTGCTTAAAAGATAACAAATAATAATACAAAAGTCAAAATATACATTTTATTTAAATTTCCAAGTACTTTCGGTCTGCATCCACAGCCTTCATCAGGGAATATTTTCATTAACTGTAATGTCATTCATTCAAAGACATCACTTAGTTTGAAATGAAAGAGTCTATAATGAGGAATTTGCACACATGGGGGATTTGATCATTTATATATTTTTCTGATAGTTCCACATCCACAGTTTTCGAAAATGTTCTCGAAAACGCGAAAAAAATATCTATACTATTAAATAATTAGTCCTAAAAGTAAGCTAAAATCACGTCGCTCCAAATCGGGGCGTGACTTACTATGACGTCACAGTTCACGACAGGCAAGCGGAACGGAAAGAAAAGAGATACTAGGCTTTGGAAATAAAGGTTCGAAATTTTTAAACTACTAATTTTACAAATTTGGTTCTTTCGCATCTGGATGTTATTTTGTACGTTGATTTATAAAATGTCAATTTGAAAAAAAAAAATGAACGCAAAGTTTATGAAAAAAATCGAATTTTAAACTCATTAAAAGTCTTTTCACATAGAGAAAGTTGACGGGATATTGTTAAAATTAGGAAAAATAAAGAACTGATTGCTTTTAAACTTTGACGTTGTTTTAAACGCATAATAAAGATTTTATAAATTTAAGATGAGTTGATTTTTGGTGGCGGTGTGGGGGGGAGGGGGGGGGGGGGAAGTTTACTCTTTTTTTCTTCAGATCAACTATTTATTGCGTTTTAAATGCGATTTTTCATTTAACACTCAAATAAATATTATTTTTTAACATTAGATATTTGAAAGAGTGGGAAATACAGAGGGAGGGGAGGGTCATCCGGGGAGGAGCTATTTTCTAAATTTTGAGTACGCGCCTCATGTGACATATCGTTTGAAAGGTGTATGAAAACTTATTCATATTATGCACATCCGGTGCCCCTCCACCCCCACTTCGCACCCTGGGGGCACTTTTGTAAATTTTTAAGTTTTTTACAAGAATTTGCAGTGCGTGCGCAGCACGTGGTGCTATACGATGCCGCAGGCAGCGGGGATGTGATTCGCGGTTTTTTTTCCTGTTGATTTTTTTTTAAGATTATGCAGTACTGTCGAAACACGCCTGCTACACGGTGTCATAGGCAGCGGGACCTAAAGTATTTTTTATGTTGAAAAGTAAAAATTTAATATTAAAAATTTTTTTGAGTAGTTTCAATATTTTTACGTTTTATAATCTCTATTAAGCCATGACAAAATATTTTTTCGAAATAAATCCTTTATTTTTTAAACCTAGTCCCTAACTTAATAAAAATGTACACTTACGCAATAAAATATTTATTTACTTCCTAAATAAAAACTAACATATTTATGTGTGTCATATCTTAGACGTTTCTACGTTTTACCTATTTAATCATCAATAAAACAGGGTTATTGCTTATTAATCTACTACAGAGTGTTTTTGTTTGTTTTTAAATACGAATGAGTACATTATAAATATGAATGCTTTTTTTTTTTCTTGAGTAACTATTTATCCAATCAATCAATGTTCTAAAATAGTAATATTTAAACAAAATCAAACATAAAGTTACTGAAAAATGATCTTCACAAGATGGAACACTGAAAAACAACTTTTCGCTAGAAGTTACTGGTTGTATTAGTGCAGAGTGGTACAATACAGTACAGTAAAACCTCCTTAAAGCGACCACGTTTCATTCTAATAAAAATTGATCGTTTCGAGAGGTGGCCTCTTAATGGAGGTCATGTTTAAATCTAGATTTTAATTGTTGAAAAAAAGTAGAAATAATGTTACTAGAATTTATTTTTCACATTAGGAAAAAATATAAAAATTTAAGTATCAAAATAAAAGTTAATTATATAAGTTAATTACTGCAGTGTTTAAAAATGAATATATTGACGTTTGCTTTGGTTTTACGGTTTTATCTTTCATAACTTTTATTTCCAAGTCCTTTCAAAGTTCAGTAAATAAATGCAATTCTTTTTTTTTTTTTTTTTTTTTGGACGGGAACAAATAATGATATTTTCATTAATTTATCTATTTCTTTGAGAGTTTCCTAACAGAATAGGGTAGGGGAGTTTATTGATCGTCATTCTTAATTCGTCATCAGAGTTAACTTCATTGTCTAAAAAGGCATAAAGGGGTTTAAACACTTAAAAGTTACCGGATTAAAAAAAAAAAAAAATCTAAACTTAGTTTAGAAGTTTAAAGCCCCTCGGAATTATTTTTCTAATAAAACCTTCAAGTGACAGGAAAAAACGGAATTTGTTTCCTTTTCTTCAAAGAAATTGGTCGCTCATGGAGAGAGGTTAGCTGGGATGGTCTCTGAATGGAAGTAAAATTAGTATTGAGCCTATGGGAATAAATTTCGTTCAATGAAAAACTGATCGTTCAGAGAGGTGGTCGCTTAATGGAGGTGATCGCTTAATGGAGGTGGTCGCACAGAGAGGTTTCACTGTATTTATAATATGACTTTGTGTTTTCAGTCATAATAATTTTAGAAACAGCAATATTTAAAATGAACAAGTTGAAAAGCGACACACGTAAAGAATAACAGTTGTTTGTTGTCATGAACTGTGACGTCCGATGTATTACGGAGCGTTTTCGGGATACGGTAAATAGTGCGATATTAAAACAATCATAAATCAGTAATAAAAGCTCAAAATAAAAAAAATATGCAGGGTATCCTTCTTATTTTTTCATGTACTATTGTTTCGTGATAAAGTTAGAAAACGTGCAAATTCTCCATTCTTAGGGGTAGTTGGAAATAGAAGTAGTAGTGGTTCAGATTAAACTTGTAATATTTTCCTCTATACAAGTTTAATCTGAAGAACTCCTACTTCCAGTTACCCGTAAGAATTATAGACTCTCCCATTTCAAACAAAGTGATGTATTTGAATGAATGAAATGGCAGTTAATGAAAATATTCTCTGATGAAGGCTGCAGATACAGACTGAAAGCACTCGGAAATTTAAATAAAATGTATATTGTAACTTCTGTATTATTTGTCACCTTTTAAGTAAACAGAGAAGTTTTAAAGTTCATATTATGTAGTTTATTATTGGATCAAAGTCGAATATTGCATTTCATCTTATGATTTTATGTAGACCTAAACTCTTTCGAAGTTTTATGTTCATTACCATATCAACTATTTTCCCCTATGAGGCAGGACTGCAGAGAAGTTTTCTTTCTTCATTTACCAGGTGCAACAAAAGCTTGCTGTAAACTGAGTTCTGTTGATTTTTTTTTTTTTTTTTTTTTTTTTTTTTTTATTGTTCTCAAAGATTTCTTCATACAGGGATATAAAAAAAAAAACGGGCCAGTAAAGTAACTTAAAAAAAATTGTGTAAAATTCGAAAATTACTGTTCGAACACTGCATAAAGTTTATTGCAAATAGGGTGTAAAAAAATAAAAAAAATCGGATCTTTTTGATTTAAATCAGATTTTTTTGATTTAAATCGGATTTTTATGATTTTTTTCCCCCAACATTCAAATACTGAATAGCTACCAAGAGTTTTAGGTTTCCAAAACAATTAAACCACCAATTGCTAACATAATCTATGTCTTTAAAATTTAATTAATAAAATTATAATTATTAGTTAGTAATTACAGAAATTATAAAAACTGCAAATTAGTAGTTTCATTAGGTAGTATCATACAATAATGTTATATACATTAATATTGTAATAAATATGTAAAACTTTATAAATACTAGTGATATTTAACATTTATTAAAATTATTAACTGCATTTTATATTAAATAGTTAACACTACTTCAAATTAATAATTATTAAACAATTCTCTAATTAGGAACATATTATACATTTGTAAGCCTTAATTATTAAAATGATAATAATGCATTATTCATTTTATAGAAAGAAAAAGGGACAGGATGCTAGTTCTAAAAAAGGGCACTATTTCATGAGGAAATATATTAGTAATGTGTTTAGTAATGATACAAGGGGAAAAAAAAAAAGAATAATTTTTAGTATGATAAATAAAGTGTCCTTAATTTTTTAATAATTTTATGAATCACAAATTGAAAAATACGATTAAATAACATTTTAATAATATCCTGTTTTTTTCTAAAGAAATAAAGTTCTATTATTTTTGCAAGATCTTGGCGAAATGAATTTAGAAATGCTGTTGAATGGGGAAGTTTTTTACAAGAAATCGCTGGCTACAACAAAAGGTGGATTTCAACTTTTTTTTTTAAGGCAGGGTACATTTTGCCAATTTCAAAAAGGCGACAGCCTTAAAAAAATGGCCTAGAATTAACAGTATAAGTAATTACAGAATTAATAAAAACTGCAAATAAGTAATCTCATTAGTTAGTAGCACAAATAACAAAACTAACAAATATTATTTGCAGCCCGTTTTGCATTTGTATTTAGGAAAATTACCGTAAACCACTAAAATCTAAACTTACACACATATTCAACCTATACTGAAGAAGCTCTTGCCGTGCTTAGCATTTTTATACCAATTATTTCTTTTTCTCTTATGCATTCATTTATAATTTAGCTGTTGAGCAGATGTCATTCTTTCATTCTTTTTTAACTTGAGATTGCTATTGATTACTATTCATTCTTTTACTTGTAGAAATGTATTACACTTGCTATGTGTATTTTATATAAAATAATGCATAAATTGATTACCTAAAGGAAATTATGACATTGCAAATTATATTAGTTAAATATAATTTTTAAATGAAACTGTTTTAATTTGGATAAAAACTTAAAACAATGCTTTTTACAAACTCAACTGTTTTTAATTTTTTACAATACTCATGATTTAAGCTTAGAAACAATTATTTAAAGCTCTTTTTTTGTTTATTCATAAGTCAAAATACCTGTAGAAACTTTCAAATTATGTTCATGTTAGATTTTAATACTTTTTTTTGACATTTTAAACATCTAGAAAATTTTTGATTTAAATCAGATTTTTTTAAAAAAATCGGTTGATTAAAATCATGATTTAATCGCTGATTTAAATCAACTGATTAAAATCGTTGACACCCTAATTGCAAAGAGGACAAAATCTACTATGTTGTGCTAAAAGATTGAAATCGGATTCCTTCTTCAAATGTCCAAAGATCACTGCAAAATGACAAAAAAACGATTAAAAATTGTATGTAAAAATAAATTAAAAAAAATCCCTGCTGGCTCAGCATACAGGCGAAGGTAGATTTCGAAGTTAAGTACTAATTTCACCACCAAAAACTAAATCAAGATTAGAGATAAACACAGTTTAACAATTTTATCTGGCCATTTTTGATGAGTTTTTAATTTCATTTTTGTAATATACAGGAATACACACGTACATATATGGGATATACAATCAAACCTCGTTAACACAAAATCGCTTAACGCGAAATTTCGCTTAACACGAAATAATACTGAGGCCCCGTCAGATAAGTCTGAAAACCAATGTAAATTAATTTGTTTAACACAAAATAGAATTTCGCAAAATCCCGCTTAAGGCGAAATTTTTTTTGCTCGAAAATCAAAGCATTCATTCTTAACCCCTTGAAGGGCGGTGATGCCGTCACGGCATCACATAATTTTAATCCCTAATCGCCACATTGGCACCGGAATTTTATAACGAAAATTTCACCTTTATAAAAGTACACAAAAATATGCTTTTACTTGTTTACAAATAAATTCTCTTGTAAATACTGGTGTCAATAAATTATTTCAACATTTTATGAATACAAGTACCTTGCCCCTGAAAGGGTTAAGCGAAGTTTTCAATATTTCAGACGTACATGTCACATCTTATTTACTAAAAATGAAATTTTTCTCACTGTTTGAAAATGACAAAGAGGAAAAGGGTTTCAAAAAATGGTGAAATATTTGGCTAATCTCTGCTTTTCTTTATCTTCTGATATTCTGCATTCCCCCCCCCCTCTCCCCCTTCGCTTAAGTTGCATCTATTCACATCCTGAGCAAGTATGCCTGAGATGGGAATCAATCATATGTCTTACTATTCTTTTCGAATTACATTTTATTGTCATCGACAAAAGAAAGGAGAGAAAAGGAGAGGTGAACAAAAGAAAGGGGTAGGTGATCAATAGAAAGGGGTTGTGTCCGAACTGTCAGGGGCTCCTGCTCTTGACCTCTGATCTTTAGAAATCGTATCTGTTAGCTATCTGTTTGGTACTTTATGTGGACATATTCCCTCTCTGAGCTATAGATCGGCCACAATGAATGTTTGGGTGAAGTAGTTTCTTTTTTTAATGTGATTGTTCCGTTAATTGTTTGACTCGATTGATAGTGACATAAACCATAAAGTGTTTCCGAAATCCCATATCTTCGAGTGAAAGAAGTGACAATCCTTACTTCTATACCTGACTACTGAAACTCTGTTCGCAGTTGCTCTGTAGAATTCTTTGAAAGATGAGTCGAAAACAAACAACGCAAAAGATTTTAAATGAAGTCAGCGATAAAGTGCTGAAAAAATCAGAAATTGCGGCAAAGTATGAAATACCCAATAGCACACTCTCTACAATTTTAAAGAATCGTGAAAAGATTGAAGCGGCTTATGCTGTCAGTGAATTCGAACCAGCAAGAAAACTGATGCGCGCAGGAAAAAATGAAGAAATTGAAATTGCTCTCTTACTGTGGATAAAAGAAGCGAGAGGCCAGAACATTGTTTTAACTGGTGCAGTTTTGCAAGAGAAAGCAAAGACTTTTGCTGATGGTCTCGGTTACAACGATTTCACATGTTCTAACGGATGGCTGACAAGATTTAAAGAGCGTCATAGAATTGTCTGCAAAAAGATATGTGGAGAAGAATCTGCCATAGATGAGAATTCTATACAGTCTTTTTTATTAGGAAAGTGTTTAGACGTTAAAAAAAATTATGCACCCTGTGACATTTTTAATGCCGATGAAACGGGGCTTTTTTTGAAAGCACAACCCTTGTGAATACTTACTTTAAAAGGAGAAAAATGTACTGGAGGAAAATTCAACAAAGAATTACGATTATGGTCGGCTGCAACATGGACGGAAGTGAAAAATTACCATTACAAAATAAGAATTAAAAAAAAAAAAAAAATCCAAAATCTTTTTAAAACATGCTTTTTTAAACATACAAAAATATTTTTTTGATTTTAAAACTGAATAAAATTGTCTCGGTCTTCTAAAAGAAAATTCACTTAAGCCCCATATTGAAAAAGTGCTTAATAGAAGGGATCAAATCATGAAACCATACCATTGTTTGTCTTATATTTTGTATCCAGGGTCGGACTGGCCCAGGGAAAAGGGCACAGATCTTGGATTTTCAGAGGGTGCAAAAATATCTAACTCACGTACTTGCTTGTGTTGTGTCTTTGGAATGTTTTGGAGTGTTGTGAACCTTTGACAAGGTTTAAAACATTCGCATTATACCAAATAGGAAAATGTCTTAATACATAGTTGCCAACATCTTATGCTTTTTTGTATCACAAAAAATTCAATACAAATTTTTGTCCTTGGCAAAAATTTCCTTTTAAATTTTTGTGGTACAAAAAAGCATAAGAGTTGGCGGCTATGCTTAATATTATATCTCTGAGTCTAAATAGAAGGCTTCGCTATATTCCCCGTGCATGTTTAAAGTTCCATAAAATCTTCAGAATGTTACGCAATTTTCTAAAACAAATCATGTAATATCTCAAGTTGAACACAGAATAGCTTGTAGTATATGACTGATATCAAATCTGTTGCTTTCTTATTTCATTCTTTTGTCAATAGAATAGATACCTTATAAGAATCATGAGGAAAAAAGTTATCACTTCCTCCCAATTCTCCTGCAAATGACCATATAAAAAAGACATAGGTACCAATAGATTGGTAACAATATTGACTATGCTATTCATAAATTTTGCTTTGGCGATTGTCTATATATTAAAAAATGCACGAACGTTGATTTTTCAAATGGTAACATCGATTTTTGACACTCTAATTTAAATTCCTTGCCACATAAGAAAGATAGTTTAGATACTTTACTTAAAGCTTAATACAGTTATAAAACACACAGTGTTAGGAATTTATCCATAAATTTCGGAAAATAAAATGAAGATCTTAATAGAAAATGTTCCGAAAAACTCTATTAATCACTAGAAAAATTAATAGGGTAATTTGAAATTTATAGTAAACTTAAAGAAACATTAAAGAAAAGCCTACAAAGTGTTTCTGGTACACCTCTTGCTCTTACCATTTTTTTTTTTCTGTGGATCTTTCGATAAAAAAATGGAAAGGCAAAGTTTCTCTGTCTCTCAAAAAATAATTATTCAAATGAGCTGTAAACGTATACAAAGGCGTTTTTAACGATTGTGGTTTGTTGTATTCAAAAGTTAATGTAAGTCATAACATAATTCATAATTTTTTAATAGTTTTAATTATAAAAAAAATGTGTTTGAATAGCGAAAAAAGTATGTAATATGTTTGGGTCTATTCAATGTATCTCTTTAAAAAATTAATAAAAAAAACTAATCCGATGACTTTATGAAGATGCAAATTAATATTTCTCAAATTTAACATCCTCATCATTACACTCTTCCAACTATATCAAGATTTAAGATAATTTGGATAAACAATGCCATTTTCTAGTTGTTTGGACACAAGAAACTCGAATAAGATATCAAAAATGGGTGTTATTGTATGAAAATTCAAAGTTGGTACATTTTTTAAAATATAGATGACTTCGGAAACATGATTTATAGATAACAATAATTAGTAGACATTATTCCCAGTCTATTGGTTCCTAGAGATTTTTTTATTATTGTTTTTAGCTGAATTAATAAGGGTATAACCACTTTTATTCTGCTTATCACTCTGATGCACAAAAAGTTGGTAGATAAACTACGAAAGTTTTTTGCACTAGGCGTCAAACAGAGTTGATGCAGTGCTTCTAAGAGCTTCAACTTTTTTAAGTACATTTCTTTACCGTAATAAGAATTAATTATCAGTCAGTTGATAATGAGATAAATTCAATTTTCGTTACAATCTGGAAGCGATTACTTGTGCTAGTCAGGTATTTTATAGGAAGAGCCATTTTCTATCCTTAAAAAATGACTTTATGTATCCATAAACTGCTGAATTGATATTTTACAATTAAAATCTTTCTACAAAAAAAGTGCACCAAAAAATTCGCTTTATTAGCCTAAAATCACTATAATAACTTACTAAATTTACTCTTCTCAGCACAATCTTCCCATGATTTTCAAAATTCTTATCATAATTAGAGATGAAGGGAAATATTTAAATTTCGAGAGAAATGCCCCAGGAATTATATTTATGGAAGTTGCAGAATCCTGCATCCAGCGTTTTTTTAATTAAAAAACCTGTCACTTCTCAATATAATCTTCGCTTTATTTAATAATAGATTTTTCAAGGATTAGATTAAACTTTTTTTTCTATTTAAAATACATACTAGAATTTCCTAATAGTTATATCCACGAAACGTCTGTCATTAAATAAAGTAAAGATTACTAACCGAAAATTATGTTGCAAATTTTGTGAATAACAAAAGACGCTGGCTGTTGGATTCCACAGTTTGCAGGACTATATTAAAGAAAATGATTTTTTTAAATCAACTGTTTTTTAAGAATTTTATTGAAAATTTTGTTCTGTAAACGAACAAAACCATGAAATCAAAATGGTAATTCCAAATTTTTTATTTAAAAATTAAACACAAGTATGCATTTCTAGAACTGCTTTAGTTTCGTTATTGAAAAGAAACAGATAAAGATGGTGTCAAGGAAGGACAGAACTCACAGAGACGATTACTAGGTCATGTGATTCCTTTGGCCAATCAACTACGCAGATTTCAATCAAGGGTTGACTAATCTAAGGTCGACTAATTGTGGCTTGAAAGTTATCGATGAAATCAAAATATTAACTGGCGGTTAGATTTGCTAACCGAAGGTTTCTCAACTGAGAGTTGAACCGCGAGTTAAAGGTTGGTGGAGAATCGACCGGTAAGTGCTTCTGATTGTTCGGGAATGTGAGAACACTTGACTCTACTGTTGTTTTTCAACACTCACCACTATTATACCGGTTGGATGCGAGATATAAGCTGTGTCGCTCGCATGTTTCTATGTTTTAAACACTAATTTTAACCTTTGGACTGATTATGGAACTTTAGAAGGTTCGAAACAGCTGTCTGTATCTTTTGTACACACATATTTATACTAATTTTATATTGCCCATTTATTTCTTAATATATTGGCACAAAGTTCAATCCTCCCAATTTAACCATTTTACATACACTGCAAGTAAACAGTTTTATCCAGTATGAATCCTCAAATGTCTCATAAAATCTCTTTTATTAGTAAATCGTTTAACATAAACATGAATATCTTTTAGTTTTACAATATACATGACATTTTTTATTTTATTTTATTGTACAACAAACATATGACTTGTGTGCTTGACATGAGAGCCCGCTTATAAGTCTGAGACAAGATAGCACAAGGAAGTATTACAACACAAGAGAAATACACCCTGGGAGTTCCACACAAAGAGTGTGTGCAATGGAACCAGCGGGAATCGAACCCACAATCTCTTACGCACAAGCGACTAGCAGACTGGTGCTTTGACCATTCAGCCACAGAGACCCTATACATGACATGTATATGGATGACCTCCAGTATTTGTTGACTCGAAGCTGCTTTAGCAGGGCAAAGCACCCGGCGGCCCTTTTTATTTCTTTTTTGCACCCAGCGGTTCTTTTAAACCCTTCCGATGCACCCGGTGGCTTTTTAAAGCATTCTGGTGCACCCGGCTGCCCTTTTTAACACTTCCTATGTGCCCTGTGGCAATTCAATTGATCCCGGGAAAATATCGCAAATTCTAGGGACTCTGAACAAACCAGTTCAAAATATTTTTTGTGAACAAAGTAACAGTGTCCCCTTTTTCAAAAAAATGTGCCCTTTTTTTAGACTAGTGTTCCCTTTTTGAAAAAATGCACCCATTTTTAGAGTGTTCCCTTTTTGAAAAATGTACCCTTTTTTTAGAATAGTGTTCCCTTTTTGAAAATTTCCCGCCCTGCGGCCCTTTTTTTCTAGCGTCAAAACGAAGTATGAAATCTATGTGTATCAAATGAATTTTGTATCACATAAATCACAACTGAACTCTTCAGTGGAATGAGTAGCATAATGAATTTCAAAGGCTTGTTTAAAGGCCAGCTGTTTTTTGCAGACGTTGCATTCAATAAGGTTTTTGCCAGTATGGATTCTAGAATGAATCTTTAAAGTCGATAATCGGGTGCAATTTTCATTTCATTGCATGAAAACAATTTTCAGCTCTTTTCGAAATCGATTTCGAGACATAAATTTCTTTTACACTTTCAAGACAATTCTTACTACAAATAACAACCATTTTGTAAAGATAAATGAACCAATTTAAATCATAAAATAGCTAAACTTGCACTTTATACATTTATATGATTTGAATTTGAATCAAGATTGCGATTTGTGTAATTGGCTGGTTGGTTGGTTAATTGCACAGACAAATAAATGCTGCAGTCAAACATCTTACCACCGTGGTTGTTATTATAAAACAAAAAATGCATATATATATATAAATTATCTTTATTATGAAATAAATCAGAATTATATCAAAATACGGTGCTTTAAAATGAAAGTAAATCACTTCAATGATTATGGATCTATGATAGTTTCCGAGCTGTCATGCGAATATTTTTCCATCCGTCCAACCATTCAATCAAATCAACAAGTTGTAGTTGTAAACAAGATAATTGGGTAATATGGTAATGTGATTGTTTCCTTTCACAAATTATAGTTCATTATGGTGATGTGGCCACTTCAACGAATGGAATCGGAGAATTAGAATTTATGATCACCTTTATTCCATATCAGATATTATACGTATACGTAGATAACTTAACATGAATATTTCTAATTTTTTTTATGTACTGGTATTTATTTTTTCATGTGCAATGAAGAGCGTGCTGCTACTGTCTGAAGAAAAAGACAAAAGTTGTGGTTGTTCTAGTTTATCTCGAGAAACTGAATCTGACTGTACTTCGGAAAGTTCTGTTGAAAATGATCCCGCTGAAAAATATCGGAGTGAAAATCAGCAGAATCATATTAACAGAGATAAAATAATTTTTATTAAAGGAGGTGAATTTTTTATGGGCACAAACAAACCAATTTTTGTTGCAGATGGTGAAGGTCCGTCAAGGTTAACTTTTATCGATGACTTTTATTTAGATATTCACGAAGTTAGCAATTCTGAATTCGAATTGTTTGTGAATACCACTGGATATATTACAGAGGTACTAGAAATAATTCTTAACTGTTTTCTATTTTTATTTTAATTGTTGTTGCGATAATTTAATTTCTTTTGCTACTAGATATTTTATCATTTGTATCTCTCTGAATTATAAAGAGATATCTTTCAACTCACGATGGCTTTGTAATATTTATAACTCACTGTCAAATTTGAAGAGAAATTTTATTCGTATCGTTTGTTAATAAAGTAAAATAAAAGAAAAAAGATCGTAATACATTAAAATACAGGTAATTTTAGTAAATAGTAAAAATCATAGCCTTTGTGGCACAATAGAAATACAATATTATAATTGTTAACAAAAAAACCTGTCTGTAGGTAAATTTGATATATGTTTATTCTAACAAAACAGATTAGTATTTATTTAGATTACAGCTCTCTTTTAAATAATATAGAAAATGTAATTTTGATGGCAATCAGTAACCTTATATGACAGGATAACAATGTAGTTTAATTTGCATGATATTTTTTTCAGTTTCTAGAACAGCTGCCGATGTTTTATGTTTCACAGGTAAGTAAGTAGGGGAGAGTGAGGTGGAATGGGACAGTGGGTTTTTCTCTCTATGTATCATTCTAAACATTTCATCAATCACACACTAGATGAAACAGTAATAGCCCAATCTTCAGGTGAAAAAAGTTGCTGATCTCCACAGGCTTGCAATTATAAAAGAAAAAGATTATTTCTGGAATCAAAAGTAAATTTGCTTCATATCTTTTTATGCTTTCTGTATATTGATGACTTGTTTATGCATAGATGTAATAGTTTCCCTATTTTTGGAACATTGCACTGTGTGTTATTCGCGTTCGTAATCAAAGATAGGTGGCGCTTTTAGTTTTAAACCTGCTAATGTTTGTAAACAGTTCCACGTGTACGCGCGTTATCAGAGTTGTATAATATAGACGTGTGCGGAAAATTTCTTAGGGAAAAAAAAAAAAAACATAACTTTTGTTCGTGTATTTTTTTTTCTAAATACCGAAAAATTAAAAATGTTCCCCAATTTTATGTACAATTTATTTATTCTTTGCCAGGGGGTGATTCTGTTCTGAATTTTCTGCCAATTAAAGGCATTCGGTTCGGAAAATTAAAATAAATCGGCCATCAGTCCGAAAATTCAGATACAAAAAAATATCACTGAAATATATTGCGGATTTCAACGAATGGTCGCCGAAAATAAACCAAATCCGTCAATCGTTCGCGGAAAAAATAACTAATTTTGTCAAAGCATCACGGAGAAAACACAAATTTCTTTAAAGAATCGTGGAAAAAAAATAATTTTGTCTAAGAACCGAAGGAAAAAAGGAATTTCCTAAAAGCATAGTGGAAAAAGTGCTAATTTTGTCAAAGGATCGCAAAAAAAAAAAAAGAACGCAAATTTCATAAAAGAATCGCAAAAAAACTAATTTCGTCAAAGGACCATGGAAAAAACGTGAATTTCTTTAAAGAATCATGGGAAAAAAAATTGTCAAAGAATCGCAGAAAAAACACAAATTATGTCAAAAGAAGGGCAGGAAAAGAAAAACAAATTTCGTAAAAGCGTAGCGAAAAAAGGGCGAATTTTGTCAAAGAATCGTGGAAAAAAAAACCACAAATTTATTTCTGTGAACAGAGTGACTGGTATTTTGTGAGAAGAGATCACAATATTAAGGATTGGGCTGTTTCTAAATCAGTTGACAAAATAACTGGTAAGAATTCACCCCTTTTTATTATGGATTTTTAGCTTTATTATTTTTTTAACCAACATAATTATTCTGTAATTAATATTAATTAATTTTTAATTTAAATGGTAATTATTTTTAAACTGCTGTTTTTAATTCATACCGTCAAAGTAATATAACACGTTATTTTATTAAACAGTAACTTAATTTGCAGAAAGTTTTTGACCCAATATTTATGTGCGCAGAAAGTTTTTCGTTTTATACAAGTCTGGCGGTTATCACTGCTGGCTTTTGCTTGTGTCTTGTGTTTGCCTCGTGTGAGTTAGTTACTTGTTGAATAAATCTTTTGCTTATTTAAGTTTCTTAATGGAAATTCGGCTTACTTTAGTGTGCTTGTAATGTAAGGTGTAAAAAAATCATAAGTATAATTTATTATTATTATTATTAAAAATGGATTTTTATGATTGTTTTTCAGTGTTACCCTTTATGTCCAGAAGATACTTTGAAGTACCATTGAAATAACTTTTTATAAAATTCATTTAATGCATCGATTATATAGCACAAAATTAGCACTCGCCAGGCGTCAGGGTTGCAAAAAAGCCGGCTAAAATTAAAAAAAGCCAGGCCGGCGGCTTTTATTGGTTTTAACCGGCTTTTTTTGGCCAAAATTGGCCTTTTTTGGCCGAAATTGGCTTTTATACTGAGAATCATTTTAATTATAAACGACACATTTTAATGTGTTTTTTAATTAGTTTTAAATACATTTAATTGAGGTAGAAATCAATATAACCCAATTTTTCAATAACGTGAAGACATTAATATTGGAATAAAAGGCCATAGCAATTGCTTTGTTTGGTTTACACTGACCTTAACACCCCCCTTTTTTTTTTTTTTTTTTTTTTTACCGTTTTATAAAATTAAAAAGGACAATGGTTGCTTAGTTATATATTTTATTAACTAATTTTAAGAGATATTAATAATTCAAGTCTTATTTTATTTCTCGTAAACATTTATTTAAAATCGCACATAAAGTCATTTAATAAAAACATCATTTCTCTCTATTAAAACAGTATTATGAATAACATATGCATTAATTTATCCATGAATATGCACTATTTTAAATAGCAACTAGCTTTTCAAAATTCTAATTCAACAGGTTTTATTTGGAGATTTTTTTTAAAAAATTGTTCTCTTTATTTTATGCACTTACATGTACTAAAATTTCCTCAAATGTTATATCCTTCCTAATTTCTCTTTCAACATTGTTCATTCTACGATTTTAATCTGTCCGTATGGACATATCTGGAATAAGTTACATAACTTAGTAGCAGAAAAACTTTACATATATCATTTTTATAAGTTAACAGAATATTGATTGCTTATTATTGCTCAAGTATTAAGTATAAAGTATCATGTATAAGATATTTTCAGTTATTAAATACACATAAGCTATATAGTTTTAATCAATTTTAAAAGTAAATATCAATATATGTAAGAATGTTTCTATTTTAATGTGTGACATTCTCTTATTCTTTTATATAATCTTTAAAATGTGTAATATGTGTAGAGCTATGATAAAGAATTCCAAACCAATACTTTAGAGTCTAATTTAATCTATTCTTCTAAATATTTATAATTTTTTTTTTTTCAGACATAATGCCTTCACAGTTACATTCTAGCAGTTATAAGGTCTTATTTATTTGACAAAATTTAATAGAAGTTTATATTTTTTTTAGTAGAAAATATATAAGTGTATTAAAAATAAATAAATCCAAATTTTATATAAATTATCTATAAACCACCTTTCTGAAAAATAAAAGCCGGCTTTTTTCAATTAAAGCCGGCTTTTTTTAAGCGGTTAAAACCAAAAAAAGCCGGCCGGCTTTTTTTGGCCTGGCTAAAAGCCAGCAACCCTGCCAGGCGTCGAGTAACACTTAAAATGTAGCGATTAACTTTATTCTCCTTACTCGCCAAATTCAATGGGCACCACTCGCCAAACACGATGGATGAAAGATCAATGCCAGGGAGGAAAGGGGTGAAATTCGTTCGGAATTTATGGCGTCCAAATCGGCGATTCTCCCGAATGTAAGAAAAGAAAGTAGCAGGGGTGATTCTGTCTTGAATTTTATGAAAATTTAAGGCATTCGGTTCTGAAAAAAAAAAAAAAAATGGTCATTAGTCCAAAAATTCGGACATAAAAATATCGCTAATTTCGATATGGTCACCGAAAAAAATCAATTTCGTCAATCGTTCGTAGGAAAAAAATCACCAATTCCGTCAAAGAATCACGAAATTCGCCCAAGGACCACGTACAAAACGTAAATTACGTCAAAACATCGCGGAAAAAACGCAAATTTTGTGAAAAGATTGCAGAGAAAACGCAACTTTCGTGACAAGATCGTAGAAAAACACAAATTTTGTCAAAAAATCACGGAAAAAAAATACAAATTTCGTGAAAAGACCGCGGAAAAAACGCAAATTTCAACAAAGAATCGCGAAAAAGAATCAAAATTCTTCAAAGTATCGCTGAAAAATGAAAATTTCATGAAAAGATCACGGAAAACTCAAAATTCGTGAAAAGATCGCGGAAAAAACGCAAAATTTGTGAAAAGATCGCAGAAAAACGCAAATTTTGGCAAAGAATTGCGAAAAAGAATCACAAAATTCTTCAAAGTATCACGGAAAAACACAAATTTCGTGAAAAGATCGCAGAAAACACAAATTTCGAGAAAAGATCACAGAAAAATGTAAAATTCCTGAAAAAATCACGGAGAAATCGCAACTTTCGTCAAAAGATCGCGGAAAAAACGCAAAATTTGTGAAAAGATCGCGGAAAAACGCAAATTTCGACAAAGAATCGCGAAAAAGAATCACAAAATTCTTCAAAGTATCACGGAAAAACACAAATTTCGTGAAAAGATCGCAGAAAACACAAATTTCGAGAAAAGATCGCAGAAAAAATGTAAAGTTCCTGAAAAAATCACGGAGAAAACGCAACTTTCGTCAAAAGATCGTGGAAAAAACGCAAAATTTTGTGAAAAGATCACGGAAAAAACGCAACTTTCATCAAAAGATCATGAAAAAGACACAAATTTCACGAAAAGATTGCGGAAAAAACACAAATTTCATCAAAAGATCGCAGAAAAAATGCAAATTTCGTCAAAAGATCACCTAAAAACGCAAATTTCATCAAAAAATCTTGAAAAAATGCAAATATTCTCAAAGAATGGCGAAAAAAAACACAAATTTCGTTAAAAGATTACAAAAAATATGCAATTTTGTGAAAAGATCGTGAAAAAAACATGAAATTCGTTAAATAGTAAAAAAAAAAATGCATATTAGTTAGTGCCGAGGGGTGGGAGGGGGGTCCGCTCTGCTGTAATCTTTCTGAAAATTTCCTGTGAATTTATTTCATTGCAATTAATAGCAAAAGTAAAATTTTTCAGTTGAGTGTAATCATATCGAATGGTAAGTAATATGTATTAGTAAATTACAATGTTGATAGTTAGAAAAAACACAATTTTGTATGGAGCGTACATAACTTTGTTACTGGCCAGTGAAAAAAAATCAGTGTAGTGGCCAGTGGGTAAAAATGTTAATTTTGACCTATAATCGATTAGTAATAATACAGTTTAGAATGAGTTATAGATACTTTACTTTAACTTGTTTCAAAATCATTATGGGTTGCACAAAATAAAAATATTTTTAAAAGGATGATTTCTTTTGCCTTTGCATCTTTTCAGTTTTCTTGACATTGAAAGATTATGGGGGTGGGGGAATTTCAGTTCGGAAATATTTCTATTGTAAGAACATTATATTTGTACATTTCTTAATTCTACAAAATACTAAAAAATATTTTTTAAATAAAAGATTTGAGTGGAGTTATAAATATTGCACAAAATCCCAATAAATTCAAATTTAATTAATTAATTTTAATTGGAAAAATCCTTTTAAAATTTATTAAATGATTATGTAAATCTTCTAATGTAGTTTCAAAAATTCAAGAAAAATGCTTTAGAAGATGAAATTTTCATGAATTCATAATTTGGGACATAAAGGGTTAAATCAATAAATGGCCGTCAAAATTGTATGTTTTTAAAACAACCAAACCGGTAATTAGGATATTAAAGAATATTTTTATCATTAATTAATAAAATTATAGATATTGGATAAATAAATATTTTCATTAGTTAATTTAATGTAGTATAAGCATGAAATTAATAGAATTCTTAGAATATAACAAATAGAAGAAATGTCATGGCAGTTCTTTATGTACTTGTAATTTGTAAAATTATTGCAGTTGCACAATTCTAAGCTTATGCAGATATGTGTGCATTAACAACAACAAAATAACAATAATAATACTTATATCCGTTAATTCATTTTCCATCCACATTAACTAACCAAAATATTAAAGAAAAAAAGGAGAAGAAAGACATTTAGAATATATTGTTTTATTAGTTTTCATGCTAGGTGCATTATGTTTCAATTTCTAATTTGTATGGAGTCTGAAAATATTTATTTATACTCATTGATAAGTTGACTATTTTGAAATTATCTTGATATTAATTAACCTTGATTGATATTTAGCTCTTAGAATTAAAAAAAAAAAAGTTTTGTTACTTTTTCAGCTTTTATCAATTGGTTTCTTTGATATGTGCTAGTCCAAAAGTAGAAAATATTTTATAAACTTTTACTGAAGTAGTTCTTGCTAAACATTTTGATACTGATTGGTTTTTTTTTTTTTTTTTTTTTTTTACTTTCTTTTTCCATTCTTTTACTATAACTGTATAGCAGATGTTACCATCCTTTAATTTTCTTTTACCTCAAATTTATTTGTAAAAAAACAAATAAGAAAATAAGAATCGTTTATTTATTTATATTTTTTTAATCTAGAAAAAAGTATTTATTTGTTGTGCTTCTTTTATATAAAAGAGTGTATAAGTTGATTATTCAAAGAAAGTTTTTATGACGATGACCATTATACTAGATTTAATTAAAGCTTAGTTTTAAATGAAATGCTTTTTAAACCTGGTAACATCTATTTTAATATATTTTCACATCATTAAAAAAAAAAATTTAATCCATTATATTTTTTATTAATCTTATTTAAATCACAATTAAATTTGAATAAACTGTCATTCTCAACGAGACATCGAATTTTCTGTTGACCAAAGTTTTGTTGCCGTTTGCAGAGACGACAGGTATTTTATTTTTTTCTTTTGGAGATAAATGAAAGCTTAAATCGGGATTTTTCAATTCTCTAGAGTTGCATTGTGGCACACAACAATATGTATTATCTATTTTTGCTGGTTTATTCATATTTTTTAAGAATTAAAAATCCCAAATGATATTTGACTCACAGTAAGCAATGCTAACGCAATGAAAGAAGCAGTGGTATTGTAATTTTCTTTTAGATCACTAGATGGCGAGCATTTTGTTAAAAACGCGAATCCATAATTTAAACTAACCCTAAAAGCAGCATTTTTGTGTATACAAGAAGTTTCTCTCTATTCTAAAAAAAAGTAACGCTGTCACTGCCGCCGCCGCCAGATTTGAATTTTTTGTGGCCGGAGGTCTTTCTCCGTTAATATTTAAAAAATATTGCATACAAAAATATGAAAATCGGCGGTATTATAGAGAAATGCTTGATAAACACGCTGATGCAGACAGTTTTCAAATCGAAGAATTATTTTAAGAGATATTTAATGCTAAGTTGGACAAAATTGTTCCATTAAAAAAGGTTTATAGGAGAAAAAAACTATACATGAAAATTAATTCAGTTTTAGATCATTTTATATGTTAGAATTTCCTGGTGTGCAGACTTTATTTATTTTTTAATTTGAATCATTTTTTGAGGTTTTATTTCTATTTTAAATTCAAATTTTCAGCATTTCAAGGGATATTTTTTACTTATTTTAGAAAATGGTATTCATTTAAATTGTTGCCAACTGTATAAACAGCGCAAACAATAATGTTTGCTTCAAATTAAAAATTTATTTACACGTGACTATTAAAAACAGAAAAAAATCTTTCAAATTAGAATTAAATAATTACGTATAAAAAGCAGGAACTTATTGCAAATTACTTCATAAAACTATATTTACACATGGATTTTAAAAGAGAAAGGATATTGTAAAATAATAAATTCATTAACATGCGTTAGAAGTCTTAAATAGGATAAATTACGTCACATTACACTTATTACGTAAAATGAACAAAAAATAATATTGCAAAACAGTTTAAATTTAAAAATTGCGCAAGACATTTATCTGATATTTTTAGATGACCTTTTCAACTAATTTTGTTAGGACAGCGCAAATAATATTTTCATTTCTAACAAAAGTATTTTCATGTGAATATTAAAAAGAGAAAGAAAAGTTTCATGAAAATGACATCAGATTAAAAACAATACATTTAAAATGTCTTATTTAAAAGAACTTTCTTTTCACTTTGTTAAAAAATACCGGGAGACAAAGACTCTGTTTACTTAATTCTTTTTATATTAGCTTATTTTGAAATGTTTAACTGATTTTATTTAATCAAAGACAAAAACAGCCATTGTATCTTTTATCAGCAGCTGATTTTTCCTTAAAATTCCCCAATCAAAGAGAAATGAATAGAAACCCGTTTATAGGGAGATCGCCACTGCTTTTTAAATTATAATTCAATTCAATCTTCCAAAATCATTTTAAAGGCGCTGAAATTAGCGTGCTTCTAGAGACTGCAGTGTCTGAACGGGGGTTGGCAAGTGTAGCTCGTAGGGGGCCGAACGCCCTAGTAACCTAAAAGAAAGTAGTGGGGAAGAAGGGACATGCCAGCAAAAGGAGGAATGGGATGAGTACAATTCTTTCTTTTTAATGAGATGAATGTAAATTGCTAATATGCTAATATTTTTAGAGGGTAATGATAATATATTAATTATAACATTGATAACATATTCATTTACTTCAAAATGTAAATAAATATAAATGATGATTTTTTAATGTCATCTGTGACTGACAATCCCGAATTTTCTGGAATCCTGAATGAAGATACTTGAATTTGATATTGTGAAATAAAAATTATCAACCTACAATTTTTGTTAGACTGTGTATGTAGCCGGCACTAGACTATTTGTGCCTTATCATACTTTGTTTTATAGCTGTCCCATACTTAACTGTTAGCGAGAAGGTACTATGGGACATATTTTGAAACTTATAATTTCTTTAATTATAAAATTGTTTCTTCAAATTATGTTTCTATATTTTTCAAGGACATTAGAAAGTGTTTCATTTTGTATTCTATAAATTGGCATTTTAGTTTTTTTGTCAAAGTTGATTTTCTTATTTTCATAAAAAGTGTCTCATTCCTCCCCACTCTCTCCTATTCATAAGTCTACAAATTCAAAAAACCTGGTACCCAGCAAAAGTTTTTAGTCACTGTTGCTAGTAAAAACATTTACTCTTCCCCAACCTTGTCAGTTTTTTCATCTTTTTCAATTTAATCATGGATTTTCAAAAGGCATAATAATTTTTTATGAATGAATTGAAAAAGTATAATCATGAGCTGTGTAAATTATCTTGAATTGCCATAACTCTTTAATCTATAAGTAATTAAACCTAAAGAAAATATTGCTTTGTATGTGTTTTGGTGATGGCTAGTGAAATCTACTGCGTGCAGAAGTCTGAAATTTTGTATGAGGATAGTCCTGATTAGTGTTGCCAATGGGTCCTGATCCCAAGGCCCATCATAAGGAATTATTATGGGGATGCTAAATATCCCGCTTTTTCACCATATCCAAATTATGTGAAATGTTTATGAGTTTAATCTGAATTAAATTTTTATTTCTTTATTGGAAAAAAAGTTGGTATTCAGCCTAAAATTTGGCCGAATATTCAGTATTCGGTCAAATCACTATTCGTCTCATCCCATTCATTTTTTGTCGAGAAATATAAAACTGATTTTAGGAATATGATTGTAGACTATATGTCTGAATTGTTTTAAATTAAAGATGGATTTTTTTTTTTTACATTTCATGCTTAGGATCAGGTTGCAGGATCAACAAAAAATATTTTGTTGGTTTTGGTCTGGGTCTGGGCATAACTCGACGCGTTCAGGGTTGCCGTTAAAAATTCGTGTTTAAGGTCATAGGTTCGTATTTAGGAGTGTAAAGATTTGTATAAATCAGAACACCGACTAACTTGAAAGTTTGAATTTGATTGTATTATTACATTAATTAATGGATTAGTATACTTTGGCTGTTTTGAAATAAGCATGAATTTAGTGGTTTTTTTTATTATTTTTCTATACATCATCAAGACTTTATGTGTTATGATTGAGCTGATATTAAAATACTGTATACTTTTAAAATCCAAGCTATTTTACAAGTTTTCCTTTAACTTATATTTTTCTGGAGAATTTTGTGTTTCAGTTTCAGATTTAAATATTGTATGTTATCAGAAGTTGGAGGACAACGCTGTCTGCATTCGATCAATATATAAATTAAAAAATATGTGAATTGAAGGAGTCTTTTCCATTTTTTTTTTATTATTATTATTAAAACATGAAAATTTCTGCTTTAATTTGTCCATTTACCCCCCAAAATATAGAAAATTTATCAATGTAATGTAAAGATAATTTGAAATTCTCCAGTGTCTGAAGTTGCATTTTTGTTAAATCACAGGGATGTTACAGTAACTGATCTGCACATAGCTTTTTTGCATAAGAAACTGATTTTTTACATATGTTCCTTTTCGCCAAAAACATGAAAAGTTAGTGAACTGAAGCTCAAATTTTCTTGAAATTTTCCAGCCAAAAGGCTGAAATTTCTTCAAATAATAGAAAAATCTGTTCCAATCATAAGTGCATTTCGACAACATGCTGACTGTGCTTTTTATGTTTGATGAAATGTTTTTAGAGTGTACATAATAATAATTGCTCTTTCTCAAAAACAACTAAAATACAAAAAAAAAAAAAAAAAAAAAAAAAAAAAAAAATGCAGTATTTAAAAAGTGGGTGATACTGTCATAAAATTACTGTTAACTATGCCAAAAACTGTAGTTTGACTAATTCACATCATCCTGTTATGGATACAGTTTAATTCTCATACATTCCATATGAAGAAAGGAACCTACTTAATGCAGCAACCTGTTAAGGCAGAACAACAAAAGATCGGAAAATTTTTCCATTTTAGACAGAATTTTATCTTACTGTTTTAGCCGATATTGTGAAAATTTTTAATTTTAAGCATGATTCCGTTACACTGGCTCCGTTTGAATAGGTTTTATTGTAGTGCTTGGGATGTCCCGCTTTTTGCGATACTAGAGCTGGCAACACTAGTCCTGATGCACCTGCGGTTCAGATTTTTCCAAATTTATATGCTTAGTAAATCATGCAGTTTATTCTATTAAGTAATCTTTGATCTGTATGAGATATCAATATGTCTGATTTTATTGATATTCATCTATCTTATTTATTTTTAAAAATTCAATAATTTCTAAAGTTCAAAGTAAAATTATGTGTAGTATTTATTTATCAAGTATGTCAATTATTATCTAATTTTATTAAATATATTTATTTCACATATGAATATAATTAACTTAGCTGTTAAATATCTTTTAAATTTTTAATTCACTTTCAAAAATTTTACATATTTCTGTTTTTTTTTTTTTTTTTTTTAATTTTCAAAGTAGTTATAAAATTTTTAATTCTTTTTATTTCCAATATATTCCATTTAGTTTTTATACATTATATTATATAAAAATGTTTTATTTCATTTGTCTATTTTTAATATTCACATATGAAATTAAATAAAATTTTTAAGACATTTATATTTATTATGTATTTCATTAGGCAGAGAAATTTGGTGATTCTTTTGTTTTAGAATATATGCTAAGTGAGAAAGTGAAGTCTACTATTACTCAAGCAGTAAGTATTATAAGTATTTCCTATATTCTGTTAAAAGTTGATATTGTGTTGATGGAAGTGATTGTCCTGTTTTTGATGCTATATGAAAATACAACACAAAGCTGAAGTATCATCAACTTTAAACTTGAAAATGTTGATATTATTTGAAAAAGAAGGATTTTCACAGAATACTTAAAAAAAAATTATATAAGGTGAAGTGCCCTAAAGCTGACACTTTAAGGATACTGTTCAGGATTTTGACTAAGATGTCTTTTAAAATAATTTTTCTTTAAAAAAATCAATTCAGTAAAGAATAATTGTTTTTTTACGATCTTACACATTTATTTCCCCTTTCTTGTAAAATTTATATGTTTTAATGATTGGATAAAAACAGTGCAAAATTCTCCTAAAGCTGATTCTCCCATCAAAGTTGGCTCCCTAAGCTGACATATAAATGCCTAAACCTGGCATGGATATTTTTATTTTAAAATTAACCATTTTTGTTTATTTTTTAACCTCTCATTGCAAGATGTTGTTGGGAAGTGAGTAATAATTTGAAAGTTTTAACTAAATATCTGCATTGAGGCATCATCAATCAAGTATCATGATATTTACTCGTGACAGACTGCAAATTTCACCTTGATTATTTTCCTGTGATCGATTGCCGAATTTCATGACATTTTTCCACGAACTTCAGTTTTTTTCTCGGGACTATTCGACATTTTTTTTATTTTCATCATGATTGACAAAATCAGCGATATTTTTCCTAAGACCAATTTATGTATTTTGCGATGTTTCTTCTCTGTGCCCGAAATAAGAAATAACTAAAAGGGCAGTAACGGCCACCGGAAACTGAGCCATACCAAACTGGCCAATAATCAGCACTAAACAAAATGAGATTAGATCTTGTAGTGCACAAGATGAAAAGTAAATTTGGTGAACTTAAAAAAAACATATTTAGAAACAACAAACTATTTGACACTTGCAATATCACAGAAATTAGAACATGACTTTTTGAAATCAACCATTTGTCGTGTAATAGCTGAAATCAATTGACTATTTCCTTCTCAAACTTTGGATATGGAATAAATTCTAATCCATAGAACATAGTTCACTTAACAAAAATGCCAGGAATTACAGTTTTGACTAATAGTTCTATTAAGGATATAATAAAACAAGTTTGTTCAGAAGTGACATACAATCACCGAAGGATATTGACAATACAATCACTGATATGCATTATTCATGCAAGTAAGTTAAAAATGAATGCACGTCAGATTTTGCAAAGTTTTCTAAAATTTTTTAAGAGAGCATAACCATGTGTTTCCGATAATTTCTAAAGTTATAAAAGTTGCTCTGTGCTGTTTGTCAAAAGTGTAACTTGTGAAAGAGGCTAAAGCACGCAAAATGGAATAAAATCTAAATTAAGAAATTCACTTAGCAACCCAATTGTTAATTGTCCATAACATTATATCTTGAGTTGTTGATTTAAATTATTTTAATGGTATTTTGTCATGTCTGTATAAACATAATTCTTTAAGTGGCATGTAAAAAATAGCAGGGTTTAAAGATATTTTTTCCCCCTTTCAAACAGTTCAACTCCTCTGCATTTATAAATGCTGGGAGGGAAACTCCCCTCCTGGGAAAACTTTAATTTCAAGCCCTGATATTCAAAGATATATAGTTTTTGTAAATTATATTTCAATACACTTAAAATGTTTTAAAGATGTATGAAACATGTTTGTAATTTATTGTTCTGAGATGGCATTATTTAAAGAAATAAATAAACATTCACCATATACTAGATTAATATTAACACAATTATTCTAATTGGTAAACAAATCATATTAGATGTAAATTTCCAACTGGTCGAAAAATGTCCGGACCAGGATTCGAACCCGGGACCTCCTGGCTGAAGCCGCCAGTGCTCTGCCATCTGAGCTATCCTGGACAATTCTAGTCGAACTTTTTCACCCAGCTAACCTTGACCAGATGCTGTAATCATCAAGGTTAGCTGGGTGAAAAAGTTCGACCAGAATCGTCCGGGATAGCTCAGATGGCAGAGCACTGGCGGCTTCAGCCAGGAGGTCCCGGGTTCGAATCCTGGTCCGGACATTTTTCGCCCAGTTGGAAATTTACATCTAATATTCACCATATAATTAAAAACATATCTAGTGCCGGATAGCCGAATTCGACAGGCAAAGGAGCTTCGGGTATCCGATATTCGGCAAAATCAATATCCAGTGCATCCCTACTTTTAATTAGCTGTACTAAATTGAACACAGCAAGTAATAATAAATGAAATTTAAAGGTGGGTGGGAATAAGAGTAATAAAATGAAAAATAAGGGTAATTAAATATTTAAGTGTTAATAAGTTATTCACAGATAAATCTGTTTATTTAAAACCTGTATTTTACATATAATCACATAACTTTAAGTTATTTACCTTATTATCAGGTTTTACTTTATTTTCCATGTGCAGCAATACTTTATTTTGTATACATTCTTCATATATTTAAAAGCATTTTCATTTTGTTAATGTTTTCTTTATTTATATTAAAAAAGGCCACATCATTTTAAATTGTTTTTAAAAAATATATATTATTTTACAGTTCTATATAAAAAAACATTACATTTAACCTGATAATAAGGTAAATAACTTAAAGTTATGTGATTATATGTATTTAAGTGTTATTTATTATATTGTTCAACTTCTGGAACTCTACAGACTCCTAGAATTTGTTATTGATGGAAGTTTTACTCTCTGCATAGCATTTTTCTTGAGGTACCACGTTACATCTTCGTTTTCTTCAGACCATTTCCAACCTTTTGGCCCATTTCTCTGCATTGTTGAAACACAGTACTCTTTCACATCACCTTCTTTCAATTCTGTAATTTGTCCAGGAAAATAGTTATCATATTTAACAATCACAAAATCACCTTTATTGGAATTCTGATTTCATCTAAATCTGAAAATCCATCCAGCTCACCTTCATCACTTTCACAATAACACAATTGATCTTCTGTTAACTGATCATCTTCAGAGTCTGTTTCAGTTTGACATCTTTTCCTTCTGATTCATAGCTTTTTATTTATTTTATTCTTTTTCTCACATGCTCCTTTTTGTTGTTTATTTTGCTAATCTAGCTAATTGCCTTTTTTCTTTTTCATTTTTTTTCTTCTCTTTTCAGTATACTCCCTCCATGCTTTTGACGTCACAACAGATGAAATTTTTTCTTCTTTTTCATACTTTTATTTTCTTTGAGATAAAATACTGATCTTTTGAGTGGGTTTGGAATTGATTCTCTGTTCATAATCTTCATAAAATTTTCAGGTATAATTTTGTCTGGTTCATTTTGTTGAGATATTGTTTCTGGTTAAAGTTCATTGAGCTGATTCTCTGGGCTATTTTCTGAATTCTTTGAAATACTCATATTTGAAGAGTGAGGATGTGAACAAACACTATTCTGTAGCTCATTTTCATTGTGAATTATCTCTAAAGGATTAATATTTGATGTCAGAGTATTATGAAATGTTTCTTGGAAAGGAACATTCCCTAAAGCATCTGATGTCATCTTTCTCCAGACTTCAAAGAGTGACTTATCAACTTCCCACTCTTCTAAAAGTCCACCCTTCTAATTTGTCCAGCTTTCAAAAATGGATAAACACTCCCTCAAATCAAAGGTAGATGGTGCGACTTCGTAAGTGACATATTAAGAGAGGTATCATTAGGAGTTTTTTTCTCAAAAGAAGATTTAATAGAGTTTGGGTTCCATGGATATAGTCCACATTTTTAAAAACCATTTGCCAGAATATGTGGTCATATTACTCATTGAGACCTTTTATTTGAGATATAACACAATTACATAAGGGATAAAAAATTTTTTACCCTCTTATTCACCCCCATAATTGGAATTTCGAAAGCCGATATATTTGTTGTTGGTACACTAATAGCTGTCTATAACCTTAAATTATTTCAGATTTTTTGGATTGCTAGGTATGCTGTAGACAGGAAGAGGACAAAAAAATTTTGACTTTTATGCCCCCCACTCACACTTTCCCATTGTGCCTAAAAATTTTGAACCATATATTTCCTTATGCTACTCATCTAGACCTTTAATTTGATGCATAATACGACATCGTAGGTGAAAAAATTTTTTCCTGTCCCCCTCCCCATTTTCTTTTTCAATTTGCACTCAGAGATAGACTACATTTATGGCATTATATATTCAACTAAAATTTCATCCTTGTACTTCGACAAGTTTAGGAGAAAAACGGCTGTGACATACACACAGCCTGACGTGAGCAATAGGGTTCTGAGTAGTGATTACAGAACCCTAAAAAAATTAAATATGGATTTAAAAAAGACTAATGAGGTGTCAGGTTAAGGAATATAAAATTTAAGATCTAGTCCCCATATGCTAACACCTATGTCAACATTTGGAAAAGGGAGTTATTTTGGCTCCTAAACTGGACATCTCCCGTAACTGTTACGCTTTTGAGGTAAAAACATTTCTGATATAATTTATACAATTTACAACCCTTTGTTCAAATGTTTGTAATTTAAAAGAATGATTTAAGTTATATAATAAAACAATTAAACCTTAATATAAAGCACTTACCTCTTGATAAAATGCTTAAGAATTTTCTATAAAATTGACAGCAGTCACAATCTGCAAAATATTTGCTTCCATCTTAGATGTAAGAAGTGCTGCCATTCAAGAAGAAAGAAAAACTCATTCTAAATTATTTTAGAAAATTAGTAATGCTTTAAATATGTGTTTTATTTAAAGGTGTCAGCTTTATGAACTGTTTTTTGGGTGTCAGCTTTAGGGCCCTTTATCTTGTATATTATTTGTTTGAGTTTTTAAAATTTTGTTAAAAATTAAATAGGGTAGAATATGAGAAGCATTTTTAAAATATTATGTTTTTTCATTTCCAGAAAGACAAAAAGTTGCACAGATTTAAAAGAGTATAATGGTCAAAACTGTAAAAGAATATCATGAACAAAACAAAACTGCATCATAAAATTACTAATGATAAAAAAAGACAAATGAAGTTTTATTGTAATGTGAAAATGAAATTAAATAATATTTCTTTACCATTTTTCTTTTAAATTTTGATAAAATCCTTTGAAAAATTTAAAGTAAGACTGTAAAATTTAAATCTATTATAACCACTAAATTTTTGGATGTTGCAAGCTGTAGAAATATAACCAAGTTTTTCATAACATGAAAGCAAAAAATTGGGAACTTGCTTTTAAAAAAATGACCCAAACTTGCTAAATCATGCTAAAGATTCAGAATAAACTTTATTTAAAAATATACACCACTCAAAACAATTAGGAGAGTTAGCAAAGAAATGGAGAAAAATTTGCAAGGCAGCTATCTGTGTTTGGATATAAAATCAAAAGAATATTCACTGTCATACTTCTTCATGGCCCATTAAATTTTTTTATGACCACCCCTATTTTTATAGACAATAATATTTATAGATGAAATAAATCTAGTTATAAAATAAAACTAACTTAAAAATATAATATTGAATTCAAAATAGTCACATATAATATTCAAACATCTTATTATAAAAGCATTTACTCTTACATAAGTATAAAAAGAATGATACAAACTAATTAGTAATATGAAGTACGATGGAGTTTTCTTTTTAACTATATTCTTTAGGTTTAGGGGACATGTTGATAATTTAATTATTATGCCCGGTTGACTCCCAGTTTGTTGCTACATTTATTTTTTAGCATCCCTAAATAAAACATTACTCTTCTGAGACTTTTTTGTATATGGTCCAACATTTTGTTTCTGTGGATCGGCATTTGAGAAACACTGTTTTTAATTAATGCTGTTTAGCTTTATGTTAGTTATCAGTAGGTTATTTGCAATAATTTTGTTTAAAACATATGCTATCTTTATTTTTTGGGAGAAACATGTTATGACTATAAAAAAGGTATTTGACTATAAAAAAAAGAACAAAATAAATTAATAGGCTAACATTATTAAATTTATAAAATGAGCCTTTTTTTTGTGTGTAGGTTGCATCAGCTCCATGGTGGCTTCCAGTAAAAGGTGCTACTTGGAAAAACCCAGAAGGAGTAGATTCTAATATTAGTGAAAGGTATACTATATTTTCTACATAGTTTCTGAAATATTAACTGTAATTACTTAACTTTTCTTATGTTAATATATTGTGGAATAATGCAATATATACACATAGAAGATAATTTTTCTTATTATAAGTAAACATTGCATGTCATTGTTCCTTTTTTTTTTTTTTTTTTTTTTTTTTTTTTTTTTTTTTTTTTTTTTAAATTTATGTACAAAAGAAAGAAGATTGTATTAAATATTGTAATCCTTATATATATATATATATATATATATATATATTTTAGTGAACTGTTTGCCCTTAGATCAATAAAACTATTTTTTCAAATAATAACATTATCTGCTGGCAGGATTGCCTGATTTATATCACCTTGATTTAAATTACTTGATTAAAAAATTTATTGATTTAAATTAAAAATACTTATATATATATGTTTTTTACATTGGGAAAATTTCATTTGAATTTTCTTACTTTAGGAATAAAATTTCTGACCAATCACATTTTGTCAAGATTTTCTTTGGTACTTCTTTTGTTATTAGTGGCCCCCATGGATGAAATGTCAAATGATATAGATATTGCTAGGCAGTGTTGAATTCAGATGTCTGTCTCTTCGGTGGTGGGGGTGGTGGGGGCATTATAGAGTTCCAGTGAAAACACAAAATCTCAAATCTTCTGGGGTGGGCGAGGCACATCTCATTGCTCCGGGGAAATGTGCACTCCTCCTGAATTCAACACTGTTGCCAAGTTAGGTTGTAAAATCTCATCAATGGTTTGCAGTCCTAAATGAATGTTTTTATACTAGCGTCGTATTATTTTTCATTTATGTTCCAGAATATTTTTCATATTTTGTTTTAATTACATATTGTATTGTTTTTTTCTTTAATCATCTGTGCTTATTTTTATAAATATGAGGGTGATCCACGAAGTAACAACTGTTTGACTGTAAAAATTTTAAAAACAAACTTTTCTTTAAAAAAGTATTTCCCTACTTGAGTAAAGCTTATTTTACTTCATCACATAATCATCCCAGGCATTACCCATTTGCTTTGTTATATCTGTTCAGAAACTTTACAATCTACATGTTGTACTCCACTGCCACCAGTCCCGTATTAAGCCTGTTATTCACTGCAGTCTTCAACTCATCATCACTTCTCATCATGTACAAATTTTGTTGTAACCAAGATGTTTGGGAAAGCGATGTGCAACTCGTCAAGGGCACATAACCCTTAGTTGAGGCCATTACCGTTGTCATTAACTCTCGAGAGTTATCTGTCGTCAACGAGTTGTACGTCGCTTTCCCACACATTTCACATTCTTTGTTCGGTGAAATTGTGTCAGAACATCTTGGTTACAATAAAATTTGTACACAATGAGGATGAGAAGTGATGATGAGTTGAAAACTGCAGTGAACAAACTGGCTTAATACGGGATTGATGTCAGCCAAGTACAACATGGATATTGCTCCTGAACAGTTATGACCAATGCTTAAATGTAGGAGGTGAATATGGGAAGAAGTACCCTACAATTAAGTAGGGAAATAATTTTTTTGAAGAAATGTTTGTTTGTAAAGTTTTTACAGCCAAATGATCATTATTTTGTGGATCACACTCGCATGAAAACAGTCTGTGATATACCCAGTACTGAGTTGGGTGAAATCTCATTTTTTCAAAAGCAGGCACTTTTATCCAAAAAACAGCTATGCAAAACTGCCATGATATGAAATTGTGTTATTAGTGATGAAGCTATATAATGTAACGTAAAAAGTTATTTAAAAAAACCCCGCCATGTTGGAAATTGGTTTAGTGGTTTGAGAATATCTAGTATATAAAAATGAAAATTTGTCTGTCTGTCTGGCTATACAAATCCACAGTTTGGAAGCGAGAATTGTGAAATGTTACGTACATGTGTATTAAAACACGGACGAGGCAACTAAAGTAATCTGGAATCGAAATAACTTATAGTTAATTTTTAATAGATTATAGTTAATTTTTAATAAATAAATCCAGCAATTTCCAATCAAATTGAAAGATTTTTCGTTATAGCTGTTGCCAACAATTAAAAATACACAATAAAATTCTTACCACAATTACTTTTCTATTGCAAGATTTCCATGAGAAAAAATGAAATAAATGGTTTGACGAATTTAAAAAAAAGGGAATATTACATCATAACTTTTCTACTGCAAGATTTCCATGTGAAAAATGTAAATAAAATAAATAGTTTGACGAATTAAAAACAAATGTGAATGTTACATCATAATTTCTGTTTTATGATTTCCATGTGAAAAATTATAATTATTTTATTAATTTGACAAATAATAAAAATGGAATATTACGTCATATTAGAAATATAAAGGATGTGGTGAATGTATAACACCCTATAAGTGTGAAAAAATGTATTGAAGCATGATAAAAACTTGAGTATGGAAATATTGGCGTATTTTAACATTATTGCTCTAATGATGAATGGAAATAAGTTCATTTATAGCTGTATTCTTTTGCGTCTGTTATATACATTTTTGTATTGCGTTTTCATTTGATTCATGTGTACAACACTTCGACTGTTATTATTTTTTTTATGTTGTATGTTAAATTTTGAAGTTAGTTTTTCAAAGCAAACATTCTTAAAATTCCAGGCAACACCGGGTACTTTAGCTAGTCATTCATAAATGCTTTAAGGTTTATGCACTGTTTGGCAGACGAATTAACATCCATAAAATGGTGTAAGAAACAACTATCCCATCAAAAACATCTCATGTAAAAAAGAGCCAAGTCTCCTGACTCTTTGACCGTAAAAAGTTCTGAGATCATGTGTAGAGCCAAGCTTAGCTCTCTTATTTACTCTGATATTTTAATTCACAAATTACTCCTAGTCTCTACACCTTTAGTAAATGATTATTTTGTGACTTGGCAATTACGCAGCACAGGAAAGTTATTACGTAAACACTTTACTTATGTTTTAAATTAGGATTAGATTATTTGATTAAGGCTGAATATGAACGCGAGGGATAGAAGCTTGAAGGAGGGATGCACCGATTGGGAGTCTTTGTAAAAGAGGGGTCTGGCTCGTATTCACGTTACATAGGAAGAAAATCACCCAAAACTCCGGACATCAAGTTTGACCAGTAGAGAGTTTTCGCATCCGGGCTTACAATGTAATGAAAAATTATTTCCATGCTGCAAATACATATACGTTCAGTGCTCTTATAAAAACTATTTTATGCAAAACTTTATAAATAAACGTTAATATTAAAACGTAAACAACAGCCTTTACATTCTCGTGCTGCGTCATTGCCAAGTCACAAAATAATCATTTACTAAAGGTGTAGAGACTAGGAGTAATTTGTGAATTAAAATATCAGAGTAAATAAGAGAGCTAAGCTTGGCTCTACACATGATCTCAGAACTTTTTACGGTCAAAGAGTCAGGAGACTTGGCTTTTTTTTACATGAGATGTTTTTGATGGGATTTCACTTCTTTTTGTAAGGAGAAAGCCAAAGAAAGCTTTTCCAGTACAGTCGATTTCAATTACACTATCTTTAACTTCATAGATTTTATGGCTCCTGATTGCTTCGATGTTCTGCTTTTCCTAGAAAAGCGAATTGGCATGTGTGCTACTGTTTGAAATCCATTCATTCAATTTTTCTAGTAACTATATTAGTTTTTGTTTCAATTTATCAGCTGTTCAATCAAAGTCCTCCAAAGTTAATTCTACTGTGCAGAGTCCATTTTATAACTTTGTCTGCTTCCAGTCTATTTTCAAATTTTTTTAGTTATAGCTCTCGTCATGTTTTCTAAAGTGTTTATTTTAAACTGCAGCTTACCTCTAGACCTTTTTAGTCAGTAAGCTCTAATATTCATACCAGAATGGGCAACAGAACAGCGCGTGACTTCTTAGCGAGCTACGTCTTCCCATTTCAGGGCGTGAATCGCTGTAACGTTTTAATGTGTGTTTTTGTTTTCGAAGATGGTTTTGACGATAGAGAGCTCTAGCTTCTTGGAGCTGTTGAGAACGTGATTTCTCGGAACGATTAGGCCTTCCCCTTTTGACCTCAATACGTCTTCTAATTTTTTTCTCTAGCTGATTTCTCTCTGTGATAGGTATTCATTTAGAAAAATAATAGATTATTGCTAGGTGTTAAGAAGAGGAAGTAGAACGTCAAAGTGACCTCCTAAGAAACTAATCCCAGCTAATCCCAGTGCGCAACCACATACTCAACTATAGCACATCTGATATCATACGACTAGGCTATGTTACCTAGCACAGAAAAGAAAATATAGATGAAACAGATACAAACGATCTCCAGATGTATGAAGTACTCGATGAGGACTTTCTTAGCTGTGATCAAAATATAACATTTCAGTTTTTTCCTTTCAAACTTTCTTCGATCAACAATGTCTTTCGTTGGAATATCATACAATTTCGCGTTTCCCTCCATCACCGCGTCTTTTCAGCAATTTTGCAGATGCACACTGACATCTAGAATTCACATTTTACACAATAAAAAACTGTGTCGCCAAAATTAGAAATTCAGTTTTTCCTCTTTTCGATATGTAACACTTACAATCAAGTTATTTTTAGAAACAAGTAGGTGAAAGAATTTTACACTAAACATTCAAACCTTCATATTTTCGAATTTAAAGTATAAATCGTAATAATTTTTTTTAAATTTAAATGATTTTAGTACACAGTAGACCGAGCATAGCTCGGTAGTTTTTTTAAAATATTTATTTTGTTTTAGTAAATGTAGAAATGTGATAGATACTATCTGCAAAACATCAATAAGTTGCAGAGAATATAGCGAAATTTTCGTTAATGCGCCTCCTCTTAAGACGTATCTCCGGTTAATGTGGACAGTTTCATTTCCCCATCATATTTTAATTAATGTTAAAGGCATCGTTTATTTCGGATTTCGGTTAGTACAGAGGAAAAATGGCCTCCCTTGGAAGTCCATTAACGGTTGTTCACTGAATATTCATATCTACCGCTCGTAGTCTTAGTTCGGTTGAAAGTGAAAAGTCAGAGAAAATGACATCATAGTGGTGCAAATGTGATGAAGTTTAAGTTCTAAATATAAAAATAATTGATTTCTTTTCAATATGTTATTTTTTATGGGGAGAGGGGAATGTAGAATTTTGATTTTGAATTTCAAAACGATAATTTGAGTACCTAAAAAACATATTTAAAAAAATTATACACCGCAGAGGAGTTTGTATTGCCATTAAAAAAATAAACTATTTTTTACGTATGCGATTATGTTAGTCATATCCTGAGTGCCACTCTCCATGTTTTATAAAAATTGAATTTATTATTCTTCAACAATTGGTGTCTACGTCAATAGTTTGGTAGCAAATGTGAGCTATTTTGTGAATATGAGGTAAGTTTGATAGCAAAATTCTCTTGCTTTTAAAACTGCTGCTAATTTTGCGCCATGGTCTATTGCCATTGCAGCAAACTATAGCAATGCTTAAAACAAGTTGGAAATTGCTCGTCAAACGTGGCAAATGAGGTGCGTTCGTACTATAACTAGTTTTATAAATATTTTTTTCGCCGCATATTGTACAGAATGTATATTTTAGTGTACTTCGAAAGGCTATAACATCATTAATTTGCACTTGAAACAATTTTTTCCCATTGGCCGTAATGTAACGGAAAACTTATGACTGTCCCTGTAATTAAACTATACATCCGATTTTCATAAAATATGAAATGACTCGACAAAATCTTGCAACAATTATATATTTATAATTTCAGACCATTCGGAAGGCTGTAACATCATTAAAATGCACTTGCAATAATTTCTTCCCATTGGCCGTAATGTAACGGAAAACTTTTGATTGTCCCTGTAATTAAACTATACATCCGATTTTCATAAAATATGAAATGACTCGACAAAATATTGCAACAATTATATATTTATAATTTCAGACCATTCGGAAGGCTGTAACATCATTAAAATGCACTTGCAATAATTTCTTCCCATTGGCCGTAATGTAACGGAAAACTTTTGATTGTCCCTGTAATTAAACTATACATCCGATTTTCATAAAAATTGAAATGACTCGACAAAATTATGCAACAATTATATATTTATAATTTCAGACCATTCGGAAGGCTGTAACATCATTAAAATGCACTTGCAATAATTTCTTCCCATTGGCCGTAATGTAACGGAAAACTTTTGATTGTCCCTGTAATTAAACTATACATCCGATTTTCATAAAAATTGAAATGACTCGACAAAATTATGCAACAATTATATAGTTTAAATTTTAAACGATTCGGTTGGGTAGTTTTTGCTCTGTTATATGCGGACGGACAGACAGACGGACTGAACGACAACTATAGGTGCTACGTATTTATATAATTACGAACGCACCTAATAATATGGTAGTGATGTTGAATATAGCAAAAGTATAAGAGCAGCTATCTATCAAGAAATGTTAGCATATTTGCAGAATGTTTATAAAATATTTAAATTTACCAAATTAACATTTGGTAAATATAAATTAATTTTATTTGGGTACTATTCGATTATCCCGTCGATCAATTTCGCCAAACAATTCGCCAAATTATACAAATTCCCGTATTTTTATTTTAAATAACGAAAAAACAAATAAATTAATAAAACCTTAATGAAACTACAAGTAAAAAGTCGAATTAAAAATCATTTGATGACGTAACAAACACGTGTATGGTGTTTAATGTCAAGTGAATGCGACATTTACGATCATCCATTATTAGCATTTAATCTTACAGTTTGGCGATAGTTTTTCGGTCGACGGGATAATCAACTAGTACCTTTATTTGTTCTAGTCAATTAAAACGAATTTTACTGTATTCAGTAACCAGCTATTTTGTGCTCGATTTAGTATAGTTGACAACCGATGGTTTAGTTGACAAACTGCGTTTTATCGTGTTGATAATCAGTGAGCAACAGTATTGGCAAGAATTCTGATTACGGAAGATAAAAGATTTTCGATTTTTTTTTTTTGAATTTTCCGAGTTTTTTAATTTTTTCTTTCTTTGTATCCCAAATACTACCTTCTTACCAAATTTCAAATTTCTACGGCTACAGGATGTACCTCAGATTTTTGATGATCGGTGAGTCAGTCAGTGTCGAAAAAGCGAAACTTTGATTTCATATATTTTCTGAACTAGAAAAGATAGAAACGCGGAAATTTAAACATTTACTTCCACTTGAAGAGCACTTTTAGAAAAACAAAGTTTCAAATTCCTGGGAAATTGCAGCGCAGGGATATGGGACTGTCAAAAGTACCCTGAGTTGCTTCCAGAAAAGGATGCTTACAGCTGTGCTTTCTCGACTTGGCAGGGGCACTGCCGTGCCCCCAGATATATGAAAGAAAATGCCACAGTTCATTGGAATAATTACATGAGAGAAGTGTTAAAAAATTGAAAAGTTGTTATTCTTATTCTTCGAACCAAGCTGAGCGGATTACTGGTCTTCTACTATATATATATACAGTCAAACCTGGTTAAGAAGCTCCTGCTTAATATACAGATTTTGTTCAATCCCTTCAACATCAGCCATAAGGCTAATGCAAAAATATAACTTTTAATATGCGAATGGTGGTTATGCGATCGCACTTAATCGATAGATTTTAGAACCGTTTGAGGCATAAAATCATGCATAAAACACGAACTCATAGACAAAGATGTGAATTTCTTCTCTCTTCTCCAATTTTGTCAGTTTAGCAGATTTTTTTGTTCAAATAAAAACCACTGTTTCCTAATAGTAATATTTACTTTATTTAATAAAAAATTAATTAATGAGAACATTACTAATCGGAAATAGTGGTAAATATTTTATTTAAAAAAACCCACTAAATTAACAACACTACAATTCTTCTTTGATCCCACATCCTAACATTCTTAGTCTCTCCCTTCCTGTATGTTTTTACTGTAGTAGAGAGAGATAGACAAATTGAGGATGCTCATATATGTCCTAAACATTATTATGATTAGATAGTAGCATTAATGAGGTTTTTATTGTACATTATATTACTACTATGTTTCATAATGCCTGTTATAGGCAAAAAATTAAACAAATACGACTGATAATTCTTTTATGTGTTCTATGTTTTGTTTACTTTTGGCTATGCTAACAATATTTTAAAAGAACAGTTTTTTCTTTTTATATTAATAACGAAGAACAGATTATAATAGTACTCATTATAAAAAGTACTAAATAGGATTTTAATAATGGGATTGTGCTTCAAAGATTTAATATTTTTCTTTGTGTTTGTTTGTGTGTTTTTCTTTGTGTTTTATTTTTGGCTGGAAGGTATTAATTGACAATTAAGTCATGTTTAAATCCATATTTATTTTCAGTTTTAATCTAGTCAGTCCTATCAAAAGAAACAATGTGTAAAGTCAAATACAGTTAAATTTTAATGTAAATATACGTAAAAGTCACAATTTTCGATCGTAAACATATAAATGTAAGCTCTAAAGTTCATTTAGATGATTAGATGTCTAAATAAGGCCAGTTCCTGCAACATTATACAAATCACGTTTCATATGTGATCCCGCTTAATATGCGACTTTTGTCTACCCCCTTGAAACACGTTTTAACAACGTTTGACTGTGTATATATATTTAAGTATTGCGCAGCAGCGCAATACTTATTTATTTCCAGTGTCACTTCTCAATGTTAATTTAACATGGAAAAGACTGTGGAGATCATAACTTTTTAATTTTTTCTTCCCACCTTTTTGTCCCTGATGCCACTCATTTTTTATTCTTTACTAATTCTAATGATATTATAAATTTAAAGTGTAAAAACGTTTGCCTGATGCCAGGGTCAAAATGAATGGTAAAATGCCTTTGCATATGGGTGAATTATAACCCAGAGAGAAACATGGGCCATTTTTTTTTACATTATTGAAATATTTTTCTTAATAATTCCAATTTTCGCTTTTTTCATTGAAAATCAACGGACATTTTTCATAGAAAATGTAATCATGTAATGGCGTCATAGTGGAAATAAAAAGCATATTTTCAGAATAAGTTTTTGCTTTGGTCAAGTTTATATTTTAGTAAAATAGTTTCTAATGGATAGCTATTTTTACGCAGGTAGCGAACTTAGTGGGGAATTACATAACTTAAATTTTAAAATGTATTTTTTTTTTTCGAGATGAGAACTATTTATACCCAAAGTTAAACTTAGGTAATAATTTTGTGATGTGTTTACATCACCCCTTGGGAGAGAATAAGGTTAAAAAATTTAAGTAAATCTTTTATTTTTTATATTTCACTATATCACAGCTATAATATTGTTAAATATTAGCTGTAAGGATTCAACACAATTTACATTTACATTCATAGCGTTCCTGAGTGGGAAATAGGGTATCTAAATTTAAGTGAAGTTAATTTTTTATGTTTTGATTATAGATTTTTTACGCTTAGATTAGAAGTTTTTGTCCAAACTACCGCAGCCGGCATTACTACAGTGGTGAAACATTTTGAATTACACATTGGTAAACTGCATCCCACATTGTGATGCAATACAGCATACATCAAAGCCTGATGATGATACTCTGTATTAATTTTGAAATGCGTTCATCTGAGTGCAGTAGTTATTAAAAAACTTGACATATTAAACAAAAACATAATTTGAAGAACAAATTAAAAAACAAAATTTATTTCTTACGTTGCTTAAGCTCGAGAAGGGACAGATATTAAGTTATTTCATTCAATTAGTTCTACATTTAATGTTACATTTTTGTAATAAATTAGTTAAGCCAATTGAAGATTAAAAAATAAAAATAAAATTCATACAACATGATACTTAAAACACCCTAAAAAATTAGATTTCGTTCAAATGAAATCAAAATAAATCTTAGACTTTTTTTTAAGTTTTGTATTTTGCATGCATCTTATCATTTTATGTACAATTGTCATAAACATAATACAAAATCTGCGATACAAATATTTTTAATTAAAAATGGAAGAAGTCTAAGATTTGTTTCAATTTAATTTGAACGGAATCTAATTTTTTAGGGTGTTTTAAGTATCACGTTGTATGAATTTTATTTTTATTTTTTAATCTTCAATTGGCTTAACTAATTTGTTACAATAATTTAACATTAAATGTAGAACTAATTGAACGAAATTACTTAATATCTGTCCCTTCTCGGGCTTAAACAATGTAAGAAATAAATTTTGTTTTTTTAATTTGTTCTTCAAATTATGTTTTTGTTTAATATATATATATATATATATATATAGTAGTAGGGGGGCTATGACCCCCCTACTCGCCACGCTCACCAACCCCTCGCATAATCGCTTCGAGATTCCATTCTGTATCGCAAAGCAATCCTTATTTTCTAACCAACCCCAGACGTAATTGCCTCGTGTTTCCATTCTGGATCGCTTCGTGATCCCTTATTTTCTGTGCATTCAATTTTTAGATTCCACTTGGTAAAAACACACTCTTCCCCAACTCCTGACAATTTTATTTCCTTATCTCCAAGAACATAATCATTAGAGCTTACGGAGTTTCATAATTATAAGAATTAAGTATAAAATTATATATATAGGGTTACAAGTATTGTAAATAGTTAGTATTTGTGCTTAAAAATAATGTAAATAGTTCAGTTAGGCTCTATTCATAAGCTAATATTAGTTTTTTTTACATTGAAATATCTCAATTTGTTGATTTTCTGCAAGCAAATAAACCTTATTATATTGTAATGGGAGTCTGTGGAAATTTGGCGAAATACTGGAAATAGCATCAAGTTGGCTTCACTTTTGGTGACTAATTTTGATCACCAAATTTGGCGATATATCGCCAAGTTGGCAAGAAACTTGGCGAAGTTTGGCGACAGAGCTGCCCTCTCCCTTGGTAACCCCCTCCCCTTATAACGTCAGAAAGCTTTGACCAATCAGATGTGTTTCACAGTATCTACGCAGATTTTCATTGGTCCATTTCCAAATCGTTACTTTTTAACACTTTCCAACAAAGTTGAAAAGTGTTTATGACTTCGGTTTGTCTGTCCGTCTGGCCATCTGTACGCGCTCTAACTCCCGTAAATATACTCGGATCGTTCTGAAATTTTTGGATGTTAGTGACCTCTACCATAGCACAAACCTTATTGCAAATGAAGTTTGTAGCATGTTTAGTTCATTTACAGGGACAGTCAAAAGTTTTCCGTTACATTACGTCCTATGGGAAAAAATCTTTTAAAATGATTTTTAATGATGTTACATGCTTTCAAACATAATAAATTGATATGGATTTATCAAGATGACTAAAATATGCATTTTCTGTACAATATGCGGCCCAAACAATAGTTATTATTCATTTACAGGGCCGCACAAAAGAATTCCTTTACATAATGATATAGAAGTGGAGGGAATTTTTTCCGGCGTATTTTAATTATGTTAAACTATTACATGTATAATGAAATAGATATATGTCGCTAAGGTTTACTATAACTTATTTCATGGATAATACGAAATGCAGAGCATTTACAGGGACACACAAAAGATTTCAGATACTATATTGTACCCGAAGTACTGTAAAGTAGCAATGATCGCTGGAAATGCCTTTTTAATTATGTTATGTGCTTTTATGTTTCACTATATTTATGCATTGTATATGGTGTGTATAAATACTGTAATTGATATACAGGGCTACTCAAAAGAATTTGTAATGGTTACTGGGTATGATTGCAAATTGCTTAAAGGTGATTTTTAAATGAGTTAGGCATTTTTACGCTGAACCGCATTTGGTTTACTAAGAAATGTTTGTAAAACACGTATAAAATGACATACAGGGTCACACAAAGAATTGGATACATGGCCGTCTATAAATGATAATTTCTGGAAATGTGATTCCGGTAGTTTTAAGAGTGTTTTACTTTGAATTAAACTTTAGCTAAATAGTGGCGTGTAATAAAGGTATTAGGTTAACTGCAGAGTTTTACAAAAGTATACAAGTATGTTTAAATCTATTAGTATAAATTGCTGAAAGAGAAATTTCAACCTGTTATGTGTTTTCTTGCTAAATTAAATTTCTCCATTATATAGTATGTATATCAACCTACAGATCAAATACAGGGCTGTTCAAAAGAATTGGAATACATATTTGCTATGGACTCTAACTGCTGAAATCAGTTTTTCAAATGTTTTATGTGTTTTCTAAAATGTTTACTTAGTTCACTTATATACCTTATTTCCCTAAATAACGAAGTTTTGTTAAAGCATTCAGGAAGTGTTGGAAAGTGCTTCATAATCTATGCTTAACGCATGATTTTTCTTACTTGTTTTTATATATAGAAGGAAATGTACTTAATTTATGTGAGAAAATTTTCATGAGTTTTCATTTTATATCAGATTAGATCATCCAGTTATTCATGTGTCCTGGAATGATGCTGTGGCCTATTGTCAGTGGAAAGGGATGAGACTACCAACTGAAGCTGAGTGGGAATATGCTTGTCGATCAGGATTGAATGACAGGTGGACATATCACTTTTTAATTTTTCTTTTAATGAGTTTTTAAATTAGTACTGTGTAATGTAAAATTTCATTTATTCCACTTAACAATTAAAATAACATCAATAATCTTAAAATTGTTTTTCTGTTTGAGTGATTTTGCAGCTGATAAAAATAGTTAAAATTTGACATAATTTTTGCATAGTGATGTGATAGGAAAGATTGGGCTCTGTTAAATTCTATTGAAAAATACAATCAAAATAAACTTGATTTTATTTATTAGGTGTACAAAAAAAGTTACTCGATTAAATTTATTAGATGATTCATTATCCGAAAGAAAGTTACTACACATAGGTTACTAGTTCTTATACAAATAAAGACAGCTGATGGTACTCTGTAAGCAGATTACATGCACAATATATTATGCTTGAATATAATAAAAAAGTAATGTTCTGTATTTGATTCAGTAAAAGAAAGGAGTATTATGAACTCCTCAAACAAGGACTGTCACTGAGGAGTATTACACTCTTTAGCTAAATCGTTTGAAAAAACCCAAAGCAAAGCAAATAAAAAAAAAAAAAAATCTAAAAAAGATACCTTATACTGGAAATAGGCAGTGATGTTATTAGTGATAGTAAAGCTCAAAAGTGCCAGACACATAGAAGTTCCATAGCTTGTCAAACCATAAACAATCTGCAAAGGAAATTTTGTCAAATTTATCTAACTCACCACTAATCAGGCATTGTATCATGCAGTTACCATCTTTTCACTCATTACAAAAAAGCTTATAGTAAAGCACATGTTTCAGATTGAAGATGAATGAAAAAACAATTGATGAATTAATGTCGAAAGACATAGCCACAAAATCCTAACTTACCTATATATTGAGTAAGGGTAGTAGAAGATAATGGTATTTATATTGATTAAAGTTTGTACTTTATTTAATTTTTTGTAACTAGGACTTCCCTCAGAGGGATTAGTCTGAGCGATATTGCCGAGAACATAGATTTAATAATAACTTGTTGCAAGTAAAGAAAATGAGATACTATCTTTAATTGGCCATATACTGGTTACTAATTCAAATGATGAAATATCTAGAAAAAAAAAATCCATATCAATTTTAAACCAGCTCTTCCCTCTGTTAAGGGCCCTGGCAAGAGATAGAATAGCCTAGAAAAGGAATACATTTACAAGTACTTTCGGACAACCTATTCACTGTTTCATACCAACATTTTTGCATTTTTTAAAATACATACATAAACCAGTATAATACTTCTTCAGTTTTATTTTCATAGTCGTTTATATCATTTGACAAAAAAATCTCACTTTCTTAAACTCGAACTGCGTCAAGCTTTTTAAAAAAAGCAAAGCCCATATAACAATGAAATTCCATGAAGGGTATTAAACACATGGTAATAAAGCATTTAGGTGAGTGCAATTGATAAATCGTCAACTATTGTTCTTATCGCCATCTTTCGTAATGCGTTCTTTTAATTTAAAATACACACATTAAATAAATTTATAAATGCGATTTGACTCATTTAATTAAAAATAATAATAAGTAAATAAATAAAAATAATAAGAAGAGATAATAGCATAAGTCAAAACATTTATTTCAACATTAACACAAGTTACACTTGCGGGGAAAAATGGCGGCTTTTGACAAAAAATAAAAATAAAATATTCTTGGCAAAATCTGAACTGGGCTAAAAAAAATGTACCATGATTAATTCAAATATTATAGGAACTAGTTGCATAGCAACCCGTTGTGTTGCTTTCGAATTGCATGAAACAATCGATCTTTTTGCGAAAAATGAAATCTTAACTTTATTGTAAATTTAGAAAGCCATTACAATATTAATTTTATTAAATACAATATTTCAAATAATAAGTTATATTTACAATTTAATTCAAAAGCTTTCCCAATAAAAATGCACATATTCTATAACTTTATTTGCCTAGAGCTTTTCGTTCTTCCAAGATTTTGCTTCGAATTTCGGAGTTGGCAGAAATGATGTCATTTGGGTCAACTTATATAAAAATGAATTTGTTTGGACGAATTTATTCAGAAGCATTTTATATTTATGAATTAAAATAAATATTTAGAGAATTATTATTTTTCTCGCTATAACATTTAATTTTTAATGTCCGCTTCTGAAATGTTTTATTAGCCATCTTAAGGCAATAGCTGAAAATCTACTTTTCGACTTTAAATTAAATAAAAATAGCGTACGATTTTTTTTTTTTTTCCTTTTGCTGTCAACAGAATTTATCTCAATGTTCCAGTCGAGAGTCGAATTTGTGTTTCTAAAATAAACGGATTCCTGAAGCTTGAATATGTGTGAGTTTGTATTTCGTGAAATTTTCTTGAAAACTACAATAATTTTTTCACTATTTATTCAAATAAACGTTAATTTCAATTTAAAAATGATTTCAAACAATGATATATAATAATCTTTGAAATTTTCCCTTTGATCTCTTTTATCCAGAAAAATGGAGCAATTTTAGTTTCCATCATTACAGAAATGTTATTAAAAATAACGTAAAAATTTATATCTCGAAAACTAATCAAATTCTAAAATTCTACAACCACTCTTTTAACATCCTTGTACACATGCGGATAACTGGCGTTAATTTGTTCACCCAACATTCCATATTCTGTGACAGCTGTGAAATACAAACGGACAGTCACTTTTAATGTAATAGATTGATGAAGTTTTAATTTCGCTATAAAAAATTAGTCAGGGACAAATACTGAATTATTTATATTATTTTAAGTGCAAATGGCTTATTTTGTAAATGAGCCTGTACGCAATGGATATAGATTAAAAAGCATTATGCTTGAAAATTATTTAAAAGGACATAATAAATAAATCAATTAAGATAAAGTTTTCAAGCAAATTGCATTTGAAAGTAGATATTATTTCCCTATATAACGGGTGTAAAAATTGAAGATGCGCGATGTTTAGAAATTAAAAAAATTGCTGTAGCAAAGATTGCAAAACCGACATTTAATCGTCAAGCGTTGCCATTCTCAAAATGATGTCAGCCTTACGCATGGACATATTTTCCCTTTATAATACAGATAGATTTTCAAAGGTGAAGTTCCGTTTGTCAGCTAAAACTTTGCATGTGAAAATGTATTCTTTTGGCTTGAGGTTCTAATTTCAGTAGCGCAAAGTACAAATTCCAGAAACTAATGTCTTTTAGATGTATTCGTGGTAAAATATATATTTTTATCAAAGAAAAGGATTGTTTTCTTTTAAATATGGCACTTACTGAAGCATTATGCCAAGTGTCTCAAATTCGGTATCTGCCGAATGAAAATATATTGTAACATTAGCTTTATGAGCGAAAATGTTTTTTAAATAGTGACGTCATTTTCTGTTCAGACTTAAAATAAAGTTATTTTTAATTGTAATGAGTAAATGGTATCAATAAGGATAAATAAACCCAAATATTTCTTTTTTTTCTGCAACAGTGGGAATAGTACGATTGCTACCATTTTGATGAAATTTAAAAAAAAAAAAACTTTTCAAATTAAATTAAAAATATAAAAGTGGAAATATTTAGAAAAATAGCTTGTGCAAGGACATCTACAAATGAACAGCTTTCATTTAAAAAAAGAATTATTAGCAAAATTGGTGCGTTAGAAAGTTCAGGGAAGATGTCTAAAAAAGCTATCTTGTGTTTTCAATATATAGATTATTTTTTCTCTTTTACTTTAACAGTTGCCTAGCAACTCTATTTCATACAAATTACATTTAAAAGCACATATTTTTCCCAATTCGGCTCTAAAAATTTAAATTCTTCGATTACGTATATGTTAAATTCGTGCTTTTTAATATATTATTCTTTTATTCATTTATTGATGAAGCTTTAATTTCGTTGTAGAAAATTAGCGGGAGTGAAATTCTGAACTTTTTTTATGTGCAAATGGCTTATTAATATTTCACAATAGAGCCGGCACGGCAAAATCATTTAATTGATAAATAAAAACGAAATAAAGCCAAAACTCACTGAGTTTTATAACAGACGATATTCTTTACATAGCACGTATTTCAATTTCAATTTTTTTCGGTTTTTATGAGAAAATGGCAACAAAAAGATACAGCAATCTACTATTTTAATTTTTCCCCCCTTTACTTTCAACAGAAATGGAGCCGCCACGATTACAAAAAAAGTAATAAAAACTACAAAAAAATTAATATCTTAAAATTAAATTGAGATACAGCTTTGAAACAAATTGCATTTAAAAGAACATTTTTTTCCTTATACGGCGGTGTAAAAATTAAAAATGTGCGATGTTTAGAAGTATAAAAATGTGCAGTAGAGAAATTAACAAAACCAAAATTTTATTTCAAATTTCAAAGTGTTGCCATTTGCAAAATGACGTATGCGTTACGCACAGATATGTTTGTCCTTTATAATATAGATATTCCGTAATCTGGTTTTCAATATATATCGTATTTTAAAAAGCTTCGCTTAGCTCCAATTAAATTTAATTGCTGTAACATTTTACTTTTTATTTTTTTGGGGGGCAGGGGGGGGGGGGGGGGGAGGATACGAGATTGCATATATTTACGTTTAAATTTTAAACTTTCGTTTATGTAACGGTTGCTTGTATGAATCATCTTGATGATCGAGCTTCACTCGAAACATATGTAAAAAACTGCTTGTGTGCTTAAAGCCATTATTACTTAACTATTATAACTTCCATCCATTATAATAACGTTGCTGTTAGTATTACTCTTGTTTGACGTTACCTTGTCTGTGTATCTGAATACGAATTATTGGCCATTTTTCTTGCACGAAGGGTGGTTATAACATAATTGTTTCATTTTGCATAGCATGTACCAATTGAAATATTGATATTTTTAAGTTAGTCAAACGCAGGTGATAAATTGACAATATTTTTTCCATACTATATTCATCTTGCATTCATTTCATTTAAAATATAAAGCTTTCATTAAGTTCATTTAAAATACACATTTTTAACTAATTTCACTGTACTTTAACAACATTACTTTGCATTGGAGTTTTTTTAACCATTTGGAAGAATGGTTATTGTTCTCGTCAGGGTCGGAAATCAAAAGCGTATCGGAAGATTTTTATTAGTTTAATCCGCATTTTATTCGTTTTCTGATTGGTCTATACAGTAATCTGTATTTCCCTTCACTTTCAACAGAGATGGATACCTTCTGTTGCCACTATGACAAAAAAGTAATAAATACTACAAAAAAAATTAGTAACTCAGAAACAAATTGAGATACAGCTTTCAAACAAATTGCATTTAAAAGTACATTTTTTTCTCTATCCGACAGTGTAAAAAGTAATATTGTCGGATGTTTAGAAGTTTAAAAGTGAAATTTCATTTAAAATCGATCGTCAGATTTCTTGGAAATCTGACAATGGAAAAGCCTTTTCCCAAACAGCCAATGAAATGCTTGGATAATACGCAAGTTTCAGGTGGATAATATGTACGAGTCGTAGGCGATTTTTGTTGCTTGGAATTTTTACGTGTAATAATACTATTAATGTTTAATTCATGGCGCACATAATGTATGATCAACTCTGTGTGATTTTTTATGTCTTAAATTTTAGTCTTAGAAAAAATCACTTTCCAAATGATCGTTGTAATTTGTTAAATTGCTATTTTTTTTTTTTTTTTTTTTAAAGCTTTATGCAATTTTGACTTTAGAAAGTGAGATTTGTTATAAAAAGATACAAACCTGACAATTTATTACAAACCCGATGAAAGTTTATGTTTATTTTTTACAAATAAATATAAACCTTTTTGGCACAAATGTCACATACGCACCACATTGGCGCGATTTTTTTCTAATGCCAATTTGGTGAAAACCTCGTTTTCGAATACCAGTTTCATATATATTTTGAAAAGGGAATAACAATAAATAAAAAAAAGTTTAATTAATAACTATAGAACAAAACAATTTATATAATTTAAAAAACGAAAATAAAAGTAAATAAACAATTTATTAATAAATAAACAACAACATTTAGGTTACCATCAAGCAAAATAACGACACTTTGGCACCAGTTAAGTACCCCGGTGCATATATGACATTGGCGTCAGAAAAAAATCGCGCCAACGTAGTGCGCATGTGACATCTGTGCTTAAATGTCTTGTTTACACTAAATTAATTGTTTAAATCTTTAAACAATTGCTTGGGTACATGAAAGAATGAGTAGGTTACCAGAAAATATGCCTTCTCTCGCCAAACCCATTTTCTTTACCTATAAGACGCCTATTCTGAAAAAGTACAAATTTCGGTACTTGTTAGTTATTTTGTCGACCAAATTACTGTCGCCAAATTGTAAGATTAAATGCCAATAATGGTTGATCGTAAATGTCACATTCATTTGATAACACGTGTTTACGTCATCAAGTGATTTTAATTTCGACGTTTTATTTGTATTTTTATTAATGTTATTCTAATTTATTTGTTCTTTAAAATATTTAAGTTATTTAGTATTAATATTAAGTTATTTTTAAAAAAAGTTATTTAAAATAAAAATTATGTCAATTTTGTATAGTTTGGCGATTTATATAATTTGGCGAAATTGGTCGACGGGATAACTAACAAATTTCATTTAAAATACTAAAATGACAAAAATAAATAAATTAAGAATAAATGATGCCACAAATAAAAATTGTTTATTTAAACATAAAATAACTGTTTCAAATTTTCACACGCAAAATATAAATGTTGGCTGCTTTTAGCGATTAAAAAATGCTATTGGGTAGATTATCGTATAATCTGAAATCCTACGTTATTATGGCTTTTTTCTTTGAAATAGAAAAAAAATCCAGATTTATTTTCCTGTTTGATTAAATGTAAATGTGTTTTTTTTTGCACTTTAATATTAGTGCCGGCATATTTTCTTTGCTCCATGTGCTATAATTCGATTTTCTACGAAAACATCCAGCCGGTGAAAATGACATACACTAAATTTCCGTGACGTATGTAGATAAATTGTGCTTTTTTATCAGTTTTTTTAATATAATTTTTAAACGAATTGGAACTTATTTTTCATAGTAGGTGTATTCAGTAGGGTATCCTCATAGGTACCTTCTGGTAAAACCAGAACCGAAATCCGACAAATATTTTTTGAGTTATGTTTGACGAAAGGTTTTATGAAAGGTTTTAATATCCATCGTAGCTGTTTTTGACCAGAAAGTAATACTGCGTTGTGTATTAGCCTTCGCTTCGCTCAGACAATAAAAAAAAACTAAAAATAAGTAGAACTTTTTTGTATTCTAGTAATTTATCAAGTAGTTTTAGCCACTGAGTAATAAGTTGCATAGCAAGCACATGCAGTCGTTCTGCTGAACTTAATTTTGGGAAGTTTTAAAATGTGTTATTTTGAATGTGTGTGATTTTATACTACCTTTGAATTGTTTTAAATTTAATTACTCAATTTTCCATCGTAGCTGTTTTTGACCAGAAAGTAATACTGCGTTGTGTATTAGCCTTCGCTTCGCTCAGACAATAAAAAAAAAACTAAAAATAAGTAGAACTTTTTTGTATTCTAGTAATTTATCAAGTAGTTTTAGCCACTGAGTAATAAGTTGCATAGCAAGCACATGCAGTCGTTCTGCTGAACTTAATTTTGGGAAGTTTTAAAATGTGTTATTTTGAATGTGTGTGATTTTATACTACCTTTGAATTGTTTTAAATTTAATTACTCAATTTTACCCCCCCCCCCCCATCTTTTAGTTCTTTTCTGAGTTTTCTTCATGTTTGTTTGTGTTGTTATGCTTTTTTCCCCCTGCTGAAGAAAAATATATTATGATTCAATTTATCTCACATTTAATTATTTATTTATTTTAAATACTGCATATCACAGAAGCCTACATTTTGTCTCAAATATTTTCGACATTTATTATTGCACGTAATCAATTTACATAAATCTGAAATTTATACTCATGTGCCTTCAAACAGTAAATTTATATTGTGGTACATTTATTTTTGAAGATAAATGATACATTAGGGCGGTTGTAGAATTGATAAGAAAAAGTCACTGGTCCCAAGGACCAGTAAGCATGAGAATTTACTGGTCCGCAGTCATCATCACTGACCCAGTACATAAAATTCTATTAAGTCCCCTTAAGTAACCCTTTATTTATTAAGTAACCCTTTGAGTGAACCCCTCGCTCTTCCTAGAATGTAAACCAAACTTCCTTTGCAGTTATCCAAAATTTTCAGCATAATAAAATGTAAAATTATAATTTACTAAAAATTAAATAAACAGTGCATAGAGAAAAACTATAAAAAGTATTAATTAGATATTTTATTTCTGATTATTTATTTCAACTGACTAAGGTTTAATGCAATTTTTATTTATTATGTGTGATTTGTGTTTGGTTGTGGTCTTCTCAGTGACGGGAAAATTTAAGTTTACCTGTAAAGGAGGGGAAAAAAGTTACTGGTCCTGCGGACCACTAAATTTTTCAGATTAGTGGTCTGATTGAATTTTTGGTGGTCTTGGACCAGCGGATCACCAAGGATTTCGAATGCTACATTAGGGACTCGCAAGTCCCACAGCTAAAGAAATTTTTAGTATATATTAATTTTTAACACTATTTCTATTGCTGTCAAATGATACCTAGTTTTTGATTCATTGTAATTTTATTGGTTGGTAAGTCTAGAAATAAGTCTTCAAGCATTAAAAAGGATTCGTAATTATTTAAATTTCGAAATTACAAATAAAGTAACCATAAATCAAAATCTTAAAAAGTAGAAATAATACTAATGACAGTGTAACCCTTAAAATTTTTATATACAGATTACTATCATTTATTCAATTGAAATTCTGTGCTAGTGTTATTGGTAACCTGGCTTAACAATTTTAGTACTGTTTATATATATACTCAGAAAAACTAGCCAATTCATCTTGGCTTAGCTTACAGATGCCCTCATACACCCAGTAGCAGAATATGATGTATCAAACTGCATGCAGCAAACCTAAATTTATCTGTGACCCAATACCTACTATCAGAAGAAGCCTATCACCAAGTTTACTAAAAGAAAAAATAGTAGTAACAATAAAAAAAGAGCAAAATTTGCATTTACAAAGAAAATATAATAAAAAGATACAATAAATCTAGAGACTTAAAATAAGTTGTAACTTGATATTGATAAGATTGTTTTTATTATTGAAATGATTTTTACTATAAAAAATCTTTACTGAATCATGAATATAGCAATTGCTCATTATTCCAGACTTTTTCCTTGGGGAAATAAGCTTATGCCTCATAATCAACATTATATGAATATTTGGCAAGGAGTATTCCCTACAAACAACACTGGTGAAGATGGTTATGTCGGCACAGCCCCTGTAAGAGTGATTGCTGTTTAAAGATTATATAATTACTGTCTCATCATTGATAAGGTTCTAAATAACTTACTTTTACTTGTAGGTTTCTGCCTTTCCTAGTACTAAATTTGGTTTGAAAAATATTGTAGGAAATGTTTGGGAATGGACCAGTGACTGGTGGACTGTTCATCATGAAATAAAAGTTCAACATAATCCAGTAATCAATCTTGATCATTATTATAATTCTATATCCCAATATTGTAAAATTATCTAATTTTTGGTTAAGATTAAAAATTTCTCTTTGCCTGATGGTTCGTAATGTCTTTTTATTTTCATGAATTTTTTGCAACTTTAAATTTTGAAATTTTCTACATGTACTTTTCTTCAACTTAAAAAAAAAAATCGTATCTTCTAGATTGTATTGGTATGATTTATTTGCTGTAGAATTTTTAATTCATTAAAAAATATTTATTATCAAACAGATATTATGATGACTTGTACTTTTTTAAGCCCCTTTTCTGTTCTATGGTATTTTTTTTATATGTTTGGTAATTCTTAGGAAGTTCATTGTTATTATTTTTGATATTTTAAAAATTACATTATTTATATTTATAAGGTTTATGGAAAAAATATCTTTTTATAAATTTAAGTGTGATTATTTTTCTATTTAATAATATATATACACTATAGGGCCAAAGGTGACCAGTCACTTGCGATTTTAGACGTTTTGTTAAATATCTAGAAAAGTACATGAGGAATTAACCTGAAACTGGAAGTGTGTAAACAGTATAGTACAGGTCATATATTTCCGCAAAGATTTTTTCCCGAAACTCCATAGGGGACCGTCAACAAATTGAAAAAGAATGAATATCTTTTCGATAACCCTGTAAAAACTAATGTAGCAAAAGTGTTCAAACTCGAGATTATTAGTAAGTGGCTTATTGTAATACAGTAGACTCCCTCAAATCTGCACAGCTTGGGACCAAAGGTTGTGCGGATTTTAGAATTTTGCGGATTTCTGGTCATTGATTTGTTTACATTTTTGAAACATTAATTTGATTGGTAGTTCAGCAACGGAAATTATAATGAATGCTTACAATAAAATGAAACATTAAAATAAGCAAAATATTAAAATAATTTATTAGTTTAAAAGTAAATAATTATTAAAATAATTATGTAAAATAAAAATTTAGAAAAATATTAAATTATTACCGATAAAATTGATTCAATTCGATTCCAAATGTCCTATGCTGCCATCTAGTGGTAAAGCGATCGTAAGATCGATACGTCATTATTCGTTCTTAGCACTACGTGGACGGAGAACGGCAATTTTCATTGTTATTTAGAGTCTTGAATGCTTTTCTTATACTGCTTTGTATGTTTAGAAATAAATTTGTGTATAATTTTTAAAAAAAAATTCTGTGAACAATAATTTTAAAATAGTGTTCCGGTTCGTGGATTTTTCCATTTTGAACCCTGGAATTTTTTATATAGATATGTAAATTTATATCAAAATCAAAAGTAATGTAAATTTATTTAGTAATAATTCAGCTGTAATAGCCAAAAGAGAATGATTAACAAAAGATTTAGTAAAAAGAACATTGCGGTAGTCGCTGATTTCGGCACCATCTTGAATTTTGTTCCTGCAACTTAACATTAGATTTCATTGTTTACATCTGAAAAAATACGTGGATTTTAGGCGTTCGCGGATTTAAGGGAGTCTACTGTATATTGTGTTCATTTTTACGAGGATAGCATTTATACTCGTAGATAAATTAAGGTTTTTATAAAACCAGTCCCAAATTTTGCCAGTCACTTGCTTAGTTTTTTGCTTATAATTTGCAGAGTTCTTAATATAAAAAAAAGTTCTTTTCAGAAAATATGACAAACAACATTGCACACAATACTCTGCAATCAGAATTAAAAAATAATAAAAATTGGATGAAAAAGGAGCAGGTTTACTAAAAAATGCTTCACTGCGCATGCGCAAATGCAATCAAAATATAATGTGCATAATCTATTAGCTAAGTATCTAGAGCAACTTTTGTGAAAGTCTCAAAATTATAGCTTGGAAATTCTGAAAATTATTGTCGATAGAATAAGCTTGAAATCTGTTGTTCCCAAAAGGAAGCAAAAAGATGAGGGGTTGTATCCAAATATGATAATATGTGCAGTATTGTGTACGCTATCTTGGCACTAATCAATAGATATTTCACTCTGATAGATATTGACTCTGTGTTTGCCCGCCACTGAAGTAATGTATTTTAGTGGACACACATTGAAACAATGGACTGAAAAAATAATTAGAAATCTCTAAAATTTTTGAAAATTTTCAGAAATTGCAAAATTTTCAATAAAAATTTACAAAATTTTCGAATAAAATTATTTTTCCAGATAATGGGTGCCATACTGTATATGCTACTTATTGCAATGATAATCTAAGAATTAAATTTGGAATTGAGATATACTATCTGCATGAATAATAAAATAACAAACATACTAATATCAAGATAAATTATAGTCCAAGAGCTGTTAAACATTTTAGGGAAGGTATTTGAGGCACCCTGAAAATTTGTGCAACACGTGTCTGGCACAGTTTTTGGGCTGACTAAAGTGTCTGCCATTTTCAAAATATTTTTTTCTAAGTATAAATATTATTCTGTCTCAATCTCAGCGTGCCTCAAATACCTTTTTTGGGTAGTCAAAAAATGGCACTTGACACGTGTCTGGCACATGTTTTGGGCCACGATCCTTCAGCCAGACATTCGATTTTGTATTCAGGCATTACAAAAGAAGTGTTGCACAAATTTTCAGGGTGCCTCAAATACCTACTCAAAAATGTCCAACAGCTCTCCTACTATTATAATGTGTTACATCATAAGACAGTTTGCCATTTTCATTCAATTCCTTGTCAAAAATCTTTGCAAAAATGTTATTTATCAGAAATTAAAGGTTGATTAATTGTAGGTTCTGTATATAGTTAATAAAACAAATTTAACAAAGGTGGAAATTTAAAGTATAGCTTTTAAAGTATTACAACATGATTTAAAAATGCTTTTACTAATTATGATAATGTATTCTAAGGTTCGAATTACTGAATCTGATTTTACACATAATATATTTTAAATAAATAGTGATGTAAAGTTAAGATCGTTTCTGTTTACAGGGACAGAAAGCATGAAATTTTAATTTATAAGTCATTTTTAACACTATTTTATATCACAGTCAAACCCTGCTGTAGTGAACCATAAAGGGACAGAAATTTTGGTTCACTATAACCAGGAGTTCATTATATCCATTCCACAAACAATTTTAACTAAGTGGTTCTGAATTCCTCCCTCGAAATACACATTATTTAAATAAATAACCAATAAAATGAAATACAAAATGACTGAAAAATAATAACAGAAAATATGTTAACTTACTTTTATTATTTTTTACTCTATGTCTTGCATACAAAAAAAAAAAAAAAAAAAAAAAAAAAAAAGAAATTAGTAATATGTAGCTGATGAGAAGCTGATTCAAGAAAAAATTTATTCATACTTCGGCCGAAGGACTGAAATGTTTCCATCACTCTCGGCTCTTTATTTTGTGTGCACAAAAACTTGTTCAGTACTTGAATTGCTTCTTTGGCGTATAATGAGTACACTTTTCTATGCATCTCTCTGAATTTCCGGGAATGGATATTGCACCCACTGACCTCTTACAGGTGCAACATCTGCCGGGGTTGGCCTTTGTTTGGGGAGGGTGAGCGTAGATAAAAGAGGCAAATAAGATCGCTACATTCTTACCACTACGTTCCAGTCTATGGATGGTTTTAAAAATCGTTATATGTATTTATTTTAAAGTAACAATTTCAAAATAATTACAAAATTTTTTTGAAAAAATCAGTCAAAGGCAGAAAGAAGTTCATTATATCCAACCTCCTCATTTTTTTGGGTTCATTATATCCACAAAAAATAACATTATACATGTATTGCGTGGCCTGGGACCAAACATTTAGTTCATTATATCCAGGGGTTCATTATAAGCCGTGTTCACTATAGCGGGGTTTGACTACATTAATGATAAAATGCAGTTTAACTAATCTATAATATTTATGATTTGTAGTGTGATATTTCTTATACTTATGGAATATATACCTTAATAAGAATTATAGAAAGAGGGGGGATTCTAATCACTAATTGGTTTTGAAAAAGATGCATGAAAAGTTATTTATAATTCTTTCTCTGCTTAAAACATATTCAGTGTAGGATTACATACAATTAAAATGCTTGTATAAACATGCATATGAATTCACCCAAGTTTTATTACAGATGAGATGCTTTCTTACAAAACCTATCACAAAGTAGTGAGAGGGTAAAAACACTTAATCACAACTTAGCAAGTTGACAAGATGTTTTGTATATATTCACTTTTACCCAGCCACAAATTTTAGAATTTGTGATTATGTGATTTTAGCAACAGAGCATTTCAGTCTCTTTAGCATTATTGTTAATATTTTCCTTGTGGTTATTATAGGATTTCAACATAACAAATATTTTGCATGTATCAGATGCATTGTACTTTTCAAGTTGGGCTTTTGTTAATACATTAAAAACCCTTTTTAGGTATTATTTTTGCTTATGCAAGTATTTCATGTATTATTATTGTAAATATGTGTTATATGATATGAATAAAAAAGAAAAATTCTTTCGAAGGTAATCCACTTTGTGTGATGACAAATTCTTTCTGTTTGTACCATGGTGTCTATTATTCTGAGATTTTACTCAATAGGTTATTAATTTCTTATCCAAACATATATGAAAACTGATGTAATATAAAGTCTTAACAACATTTTTATATTGATCTATCCACTTCACTTAATACTGTTGACAAACACTATGCAGATATGTGAATTTAAATTTATTGTATTTTAGCAATTATTCGTTTCTATGGTAACGTAATAGTAATATTTTTATTTTGATATATTATTATCTGTGAAATTTTCATCAAAATAATCACCTTTTTTAGGTGCGTTCGTAATTATATAAATACGTAGCACCTATAGTCGTCGTTCAGTCCATCCGTCTGTCCGTCCGTCTGTCCGCATGTAACAGAGCAAAAACTACCCAACCGAATGGTCTGAAATTTCAAATATATGATTGTTGCAAAATTTTGTCGAGCCATTTCAAATTTTATGAAAATCGGATGTATAGTTTAATTACAGGGACAGTCAAAAGTTTTTCTTTACATTACGGCCAATGGGAAAAATTATTGCAAGTGCATTTTAATGATATTACAGCCTTCCGAATGATCTGAAATTTTAAAGATATAACTGTTGCAAAATTTTGTCGAGCCCTTTCAAATTTTAGGAAAATCGGATGTATAGTTTAATTACAGGGACAGTCAAAAGTTTTTCCTTACATTACGGCCAATGGGAAAAATTATTGCAAGTGCATTTTAATGATATTAGAGCCTTCCAAATGATCTGAAATTTTAAAGATATAACTGTTGCAAAATTTTGTCGAGCCCTTTCAAATTTTAGGAAAATCGGATGTATAGTTTAATTACAGGGACAGTCAAAAGTTTTTCTTTACATTACGGCCAATGGGAAAAATTATTGCAAGTGCATTTTAATGGTATGAGAGCCTTCCGAATAATCTGAAATTTTAAAGATATAACTGTTGCAAAATTTTGTCGAGCTCTTTCAAATTTTAGGAAAATCGGATGTATAGTTTAATTACAGGGACAGTCAAAAGTTTTTCTTTACATTACGGCCAATGGGAAAAATTATTGCAAGTGGATTTTAATGATATTAGAGCCTTCCAAATGATCTGAAATTTTAAAGATATAACTGTTGCAAAATTTTGTCGAGCCCTTTCAAATTTTAGGAAAATCGGATGCATAGTTTAATTACAGGGACAGTCAAAAGTTTTTCTTTACATTACGGCCAATGGGAAAAATTATTGCAAGTGCATTTTAATGATATTACAGCCTTCCGAATGGTCTGAAATTTTAAAGATATAATTGTTGCAAAATTTTGTTGAGCTATTTCAAATTTTAGGAAAATCGGATGTATAGTTTAATTACAGGGACAGTCAAAAGTGTTCCGTTACATTACGGGGAATGGGAAAAAAATATTGGAAGTGCATTTTAATGATGTATCAGACTATGCGCTTTATGAAGTGCAAAAAATTATACATTCAGTACAATATGGGGTGCAAAAAATAATTATAAAACTAGTTATAGTACGAACGCACCTCATTTGCCACGTTTGACGAGCAATTTCCAACTTGTTTATTCTATGTTCAGCAATTTTTTGAGCTATACTGTTTAATTAATTACATTTTTTACAGAAAGGTCCTGAATCTGGCACTGATAAAGTAAAAAAAGGTGGCTCTTACATGTGTCATGAGGTTAGAATTATTTTATTTTTATTTTGTGTTTCAGTATGAATTGTTAAAATTTACTGAAATTTTATTTTTGAAAAAATAGTTATTCCTTTATTAATTTTAATTTTTAATATTTTTAATAATGATTATACATATGGGTATGGTTTTGCTTTCATTTTGCTTAGATTTCTATTATGATTTGACATATTTAATTGTAAAAAAGGAATACTATAGAAATTCTTTTATTTTTTTAATTTTTTAATATCATATGCTGTAATAGAAATGACTGATTAAATGTACCATGATTATGATGTTATGATAGATTTTAAAAATATTTAGTTTTTTAATTCTATTTTAGAGCTTAAATAGTATGCTTCTTTAATAATATAGAAGTACAACATTCTTTACAGAGTATATTACTTTTGATTTTGAACATGCACCTTATCCTGATTGTTTATTTTTCTAATTATGAGTTATTTAACTGTAGACCATACCAGTGGGGTTGAGTTTAGTTGCAGTTAATAATTTTAAATAACCAGTGGGGTTGGGTTTAGTTGCAGTTCATAATTTAAAATAGACAAATTAAGACGGAATCTCTCTAAATTTTTTGGAGATAAAAAGATACAAAAATATAGGATATTAGCTTGAATAGTAGATGTATTTTAACTACATTTATATATCTATATTATAAAGGACAAACATATCTGTGCGTAACGCATACGTCATTCTGCGAATGGCAACACTTTGAAATTTGAAATGAAATTTCGGTTTTGCAATTTTCGCTACTGCAAATTTTTAAACTTCTAAACATCCCACGTTTTAAATGTTTACACCGTCGTATACAGAAAAAAATGCACTTTTAAATGCAATTTGTTTGAAAGCTGTATCTCAATTTATTTTTGAGATATTAATTTTTTATAGCTTTTTAATACCAATTTTCTTATCGTGGCAACTGAAGTACTTCATTTCTATTAAAAGTGGTTCAGTTATCTTTATTGATTATATTCTTACTGATGACATTTTCTCATTACAATTAAAAATATATTCTTTAAAAATTTTGAACAAGAAATGACGTTACGCTTTAAAAAAGACACAATTTCCCCGATGATGCTGTTATATTTCACTATTTTTTCATTTCGCTGATATTGAGTTTGTGACAATAGGCAAAATATTTCAACAACTGAAAATGACGTCATATTTAAAAGAAACAATAATTTTATTTGATAAAACAAGATATTTCCCCATGAATACGTCTAGAAGTTATAAATTTCTGGAATTTTTACGCGCAGGTACAGCGATTATACTAAGACCTCAAATCACGAGTGGGAATTTTAACATGGGAAGTTGTAATAGTTGACAAACATGACTTCAAGCTTGAAAATATATTTATTAATAGTCTATGGCGCGTTAAAATGTTTTTAAATGGTTAATATTGATGTGAAACTTTGAAAATGACTTGATATGTTTAGATTTAAAGGGGGAAAAATTCTATGATTATGTCAAGGTGAAATCATTTTTGCTGTTTTTTTCATTCCGTAATACCAAGCATCAATTCATAACTTAATCAAAATTACTTATCTTGATTATATGTTACTGATTACGTATATGTATAAAGTTTAATTTTTCAATAATTTTAACAGTTGAAGTTTATGAAAAAAGTATTTTGTTAATCTTAGGTTAAAATATGTCTTTGGAGAGTTAAATTAACAAGTGGATTTTTTAGGATGGATTTTTTATTGTAATTATTGTTGTCTATGTATTAAAAATTTGATGCAACATGTCCTTTGTAAACATTTACTTTCGTCGAAATTCGACGGGTTCCACCTCGTTTATTTAAAAAAAAGAAGAAACAAAACTTTTATTTACTATAATGGTTTAAAAATAAGTTTGCCTAGGTTATATTTCCAAGCTGTGAAAAACAAAGTCTGTATTTTTAATTCAAGGAAAATTGTCTTTGAGAATTATCCGTTAGACCACACAATAAGTACTTTTTCCTGTGTTCTTTCTTGCTAACTTTTTTAGTCTGTTTGATTTGGTACAACCAAAATGTTTTCATAATTATGACTAATTTCAACAGTG